>OZ018326.1:156243981-156843981 GCA_963969495.1 Ceratothoa steindachneri
GCACAGCCACTGCCTGAAAGGAGGTATCTAAAGAGAAAGGAAGAACGGAGACATCACGCCGGGTATAAACCGCGCATCCCGTGGTGGTGGGGTCGCATACCTCCTATCCAGGTGCAGCTGCACAGCCACTGCCTGAAAGGAGGTATCTAAAGAGAAAGGAAGAAAGGAGACATCACGCCAGGTATAAACCGCGCATCCCCCAGCCCGGCAATCCCGTGGTGGTGGGGTCGCAAGATTCTTATACCCCGGGAGGGCGGACAGGGGGCACGCCCCTAACATGGTCTCCTGCAGAAAACTAGCTAACGGGACAAGCCTCCTCCCAGTTGGCCCGGAGTCCACGGCAATTCCATTGAAGGAATATGCCCGCCAGGCCTAGCTCGGAGGAGACGCGGGGGCCCTCCTCGAACAGAAGACCCTCACGGGAATGGCGGTACGCTTCCCGGAGGCAGAACCCCGGGCGCTGTCGCCTTCGAGGACTTATTGGGGGAGGTTGGGTTCGCCATGTGAGTCTTTTCCTCCCCCCGCCTCGAAACCTTAGGCGGGCGTTGCGGCTTCGGAGGCGGGAAGCCCCTTTTTTCGAGGACCCAAGTCTACGAGCCACTCGCTCCACCTCTAGGCGTGGGCGAAGGAGCCGAAGCTCCTTTCGGAGGACAGCCTTAGGAACCCTGGAAGATGGCATAGCGACCAACTTCATGGGTTTTGCCTCCTGCGAGTCTAACGACTCGGTGGAGGCGCGTGGCGGTCACGCTGGGGGAAGAGCCCTGGTTTTAGCCGGAGCTGGATGTGGACCATTTTTGCCTCCAGCTTTACCAGGGGAGCACCCGGGTTGAGTAGAGCCCACAGAAGGGCTCCGAATGGGCCACGAGCAGAGGGTGCCTTTCTAACTATTGAGGCATATGACGTCCCAGGCAGAGCCGAGCGCGCTAGGACCAAGTCCTTAGCCTTGCGGAATGAGAGTCGATCCTGGGCCTGAACAGCCAGGATTTCTTGCTCAAGGAGATAAGCACCACATTGCTTCGAAGAAGCGGGGTGCGGTTCTCCGCAATTGACACACTTGGCCACACATGATTTAGACTTATCGTGTGCGGCCTTGAAGCAATTTACACAGACTTCGGGTGACCCCGAATTTGAACGTCTACAAGACGAAGAATGTAGTGGTGGGTCTCGAGGACCCTCCCTGTTTTCTCATCACACGTTCGACCTTGACCGCCCCATGGTCGGCCAGCTCTAGGGGGATGTCCTCAATGGAGTAGTCAACGAGTTCGCTCGCATAAACTACTCCTTTCACAAAGTTCATGGTAGAGTGCGGCATCACACTTACCGGGGTGCTATGAAGTGTCCGAATAGCACTTATCTTAGCCGCCTGGGCGGGATTCACTGCATTTGCCAGAAGGCTCCCATCCGAGAAACGGGTCACCTTTGGCTCTCTACCAATTACACTAGCTAATCCTCTCCTCTGATGGATCATGTTGCCCTTGGCCAACATGGTGCCATCAGTGGAGCAAATGACGATGAAGCGTTTGAAGCCAGCGGGCTCGAAAACGCCAGGTAACCTCTGAATCAAGGGGCCCGATGTTATCGAGGCTCCGCCCAGCGCACTTTTGGGTCTGTCATATTCGGGGATTCTGCACCAGGGGAGGCGCAGAGGGGCCGGATGTGCCGATCTTGGCTTGGTCGCTTGCCAAAGTGGCAGCAGACCCATTCGTCCCCGCAGATGTTAGAGGAGGGCGGGGAATGAACCCGCTTCTCACCTTCGTCGGCAGAAGCCCCTAGGCCAGGTCTTTCTCCTAAATGGAGGTCCTGGTGGTCGCAGGGGCACCGTCCGGAGGAGCTCCCTCCCCTCCTTGTACTGCATTAGAAACCATAGCCGTTTGAGGACCTTGCATAGGGACGGATTCGGTGTTTGGCGCCGAGCCCGGATTCCCATCCCATAGAAGGCCCTACCGTCTGAGGCTGGGTTTCCACAAGGACCATGTCTATCACAGGAGGGGCCTCCAATTGGCCATCCCCTCCCAGGATATCGCAGGTCCCTTGTCTTGTGTGGGAAGGCACAGGCCTTGACCCCGGCAAGGTTTAAAATTCTTGCCAGCAGGTCTTTTGAGGGAAGCGACCGAAGAGGCCTGGCTTCCCTCTCCCCCCTAAGGGGGTTTGCCCTACCGAGCCGCTTCGATGTGGAGCGATAGGCTATGGGCTGCCTGCTAGCTTTCTTGGCAGTCCCCTTGGAAAGAAAAGAGGGGACTGCCGCTGGAAAAAGGGAGGTGCCCGAAAGCACCTCCAGAGAAGTGGGTCCCCCTACACCCCTAGTCGTAGGAGAGGAGGCTTACTCCTCCCTCCGGTTAGATAAATATGGAGGGTCCCCTATGCAAGCACAGGGGGTGGTGGGGACCTCCATTTTTCGCTGGAACTGCCCGAGGGCGGCTGCGTCGTTGTTTCAGGGAGAGTTAAAGGGGTTTGTTTGTTTTTTGACTCATCATTGGGCATGGTAACCCTATTTGTACCACGTGACGCAATAGGTCATCACCTCTCGCAGTTGCCAGCACTGCAAGAGGTGCTTACAGGCCTGGCAGTCCATCAGCATGGCGGCTCTACCTTGGACACGGCGTAAAACAGTGTGAAGAGGAAAGGAAAAGCGATATGAGGAAGGTATGGGTGGAGATATAGCAGGTTGTTAAAAAAAACAAAACATCCCGAATCGGAGCTCAGGGGTTAGGGAACGTTGTCCTCTCCCCCCTCAGCCCCGATCCGGAACGGTTGGCTGAGAAGAAGGTCAGCATCTACCCTGTGAAATTAGAGGCTGACCAGAGAGATTTGTATGAAAAGCGAGGGAACGAGTGTTTTGAAGGAAGAAGCTAAGCTGGGGTCGGACGGGCTGCTGAGTCCCATCAGCACGACGGCCAGGATGGCAAATCGCCGCGCCCCTTACGGGTAGCTTCCGCAGAATGCATACATAAATTTTCACATGCGTAGATTGCCCCATCCCAAGGACAGCGGATCCCCCTTCTCTGGTCTCCAATTTATCCCATTTCTTTCATGTGGTTCTTTAAGAATCTGTAACAACTTCTCGAGTCTTCGAAGACAGGTAGTGTTCTAGCAGTTCTTCAGCTATGCGACCACCCTCTCAGGCCACAGGCACTTTCATTCCATTGATTGTCGGTTGTTGTGGTGGATGCTACGCCTTTATCTTCTCTCAGTTTGTGTACAGTTTAAACCATCCGACTCCCTCATACCGAATTCGTGCTGATCAATGATTGCCGAAACGAAATTTCTGGATAGTTCGATTACTCCCATTCCAAACCATTGATTTGATTGCCCTTTCGAACACACAATAAGATTGAAACCTTGACTGTCCTTTCACAGGTTGGGCTACATGGCAATAAAACCCCTAAACAAGCTGCACGAGGCCCCGTCCCACTCAATGGCAAACTTCCCTTCCTAAGCCCCCCCCAAATAAAGCGATGCTAGCCTGTCTACACCAGGCAACTCCTAGATACCTTGCGATCTTCCTACCACCTACGGTACCATAAACCCGTCAATTCATCGTGTGTACCTCCATATTGCAATCGCCGACAGCTTCTCACTTGCTTCCTTCCTCTGCCACTATACCCGAACTTAAGTACGCTTTCATTTCCTCCAGCTTTGCCACCAACATTTCCCCTTATCATTAAGAGAGAAAAGCTTCGCTGAGGACGCATGCGTTAATCGGCGGTCAAACCCACTTTCACAAAGAGCAATGTCCTGGTTGTAGTCAAGTTACTGGGTTTTGCGAACGTTCTGTGATACTTTTTCTTATCTTTAGGAGGTTTACATGTGATAGAAAAAATTGCGACAAACAAACTTAGTTATACTTTTCTAGCGTCATTAAAACGTCTTTTCAATTGTGTGACGGTGCGACCTTAGTCCCCTCGACCACAGCGTGTGGACACATTTTGAAGGCCAGCCGCAATAGTGTCGACAGGCTGAAGTCACCTGTCAACCGCTCGTGAGCCAGCATGAGGAAGGTACTTGGTCCGTGACGTGTGAGCATCATTCAGGTCTCGCCTGGAGCGCATGCTCGCCTCCGAGGGCGGTCACACTACTTAATATTACAATTTAAATACATTTATATGTTAAAACAATAAAAGCGTTTAACTGGATCAAAACCATCATGTGTGCTTGGTTAAGAGCGTCGTAACGTGTAACAGAACTTTTTAAATACCTGGTGTTCCTTTACAAAGTTGAGCGGATAAACCAGCCCTCCTGAAACGGGCGCGCAAGAACAAGCAAGGTAACTTCTGAGATTCTTGCATCTTTGAGGCTTCAGTCGCCTTTTCTTTTGGGGCAGGATTAAAGGGCGTAGATGTGGGCCGACACCACCGCGCGAAAACGAGTGGAAAGCTTTTAGATACCAAAAGATACTATAATGATAGGTAAATAATTAAAAATACGTGGATAAAAGAGCTGTTTATTTGGGAGGGACATGTAGAAACCGATACTTGGACATTACAGGAATTTAAAGGAAGTCAATGTGAATAGTATCAGTTTCTACTTGTTCATATCACACATTTTTTTTTCACTTAATTTATACACTATTAAAAACTAGGTTAAGGTGAGAAATTAAAATGAGGTATGATGAAACTTTAATTTTATGGGTTAATTTTGTAAACACAAAAATCGAACATTTAAGTATTTTGTATTTAGAAAAACCCAAATGTAATCTTTTTTAAAAAAAACAACAAAAAAAAAAACCAACTTAAAACCTGAAAATCATCAATTTCCTATAAACTAAAAATTACGACTAAAGAATAACATTTGGAATATTAATTACCTTTTAAGTTGTAAACGAAGTTAATCATTTAATGTCGACTGCGCCAATATATCCCTTTTAAATATCATAAAATAAACCAGATATATTTTCTTTCATTTATTCACTTATAAGGATGGGATATGGAAGATGGGTATGGAGTAAAATGAATGGAAATACGCTTTACATTAACAGATTGATGAGTTAAATAGTGGAGTAATGCATTCTGAAAAAGTAGTTCCAAAATTTTCTTTCTTTTGTTAAATTCTATGGCAAATAATTGAATCAAGTATAAAGACGATAAGGTCAGCGTAACAAAACATCGCTTTTCACACAGAAACTGTCTTGTTCGAGTCAAGTGAGTGAGGTCTTGTAATATTTCCTACAAATATCCATTGGAAAATATCACTAGTTATAGTTTCTTTTTCACTGAATTTATTTTGTTCAGTATTTGTCGTATTTTTCCTATCATTAGGAAAAGTTTGAAATCATTTAGTGATTTTTAGCACTAGAAACATCGCTCGGGTTTAACACCTTAAATTCGGAGCTTTTAAAACACTATCGCATCACGAGTGACGATAGCTGCAAGTCTTTCGCTTTGGATCAGAAGAAAATTACATTCTGAAAGAAGGAAGGAAAATATTAGAGAGCCAAGCTAAAAGCAGTGTGGCAGAAGTTGATATATATATATATATATATATATATATATATATATATATATATATATATATATATATATATATATATATATATATATAGAAAAACTAGCCCGGCGGGGAGACGGATTTTCATTAACAAAAGATTTTAACTCTATATGTGCAGGCAAGAACAAGTAATAAAAAAAACCCAACAAAATCCCACATACAACCATCCACAGTGGCATCTCCAAGGGGAGCTATTCTTCCACCCATACTATTCAACTTATTCACCCACTCATCCGAACACCAGAAACAAACCTACAGGAACGACATCACAATAACAAGAGTACTCTAAAATATACATGGCAACAGACTAAACTGACAACCTTACCCGTAAACAAAACTCCTACCTTCCTGTTACACTTTTCTTTTATTTATCTTTCAAGAGGTTTACGTGTGTGATAGAAAAAAGTTCCATCAAACAAACTTAAAGTTATACTATTCCAGCATGTGCAATTAAAATGTCTTTTCCATCGTTTGCAGGTATGTCGAGATGGAAGTGAAAAGAATCGATATCTCTGCTCTCCTGAGCGCGCGTCACAAGGCCGACATCACCACAAGAAGCTCAACATCAGACACATGACTATCTAGAGTTGCGGAGAAGCTCAAGAACGAAAAAGAGTCCAAAGATTTACCTCATTCAGGCGAGAAGCTAAAGTTGTCAACCGTTTGGCAGTGAAAAAGGCTTTCGAAAGTGATCTGAAGCTCAATTTTTTTAATTTTTTTTTTAATTCGCGTATCTGGCGACTGCTTTCAAGGGCATAAGCCGCCGTAGTTAAAATTCTAGCCAAGTACTAGGCGATTCTAAAATTTGCGCAAATACAAACAAAAAAGGAAGCACGTTCTGTTGTCGGGGGAAGCCAGTTTACCCCCCGGATGCAGCATGACACGAAGTGTGCTCCAAAAAGGGGCGAATGCAATACTCCCGGCTGTGGAAGCTTAGGGAGCAGAGGCGCCACAAGGCTGAGAGCTACATAGCGAAGGATTAAGAAAGAATATTAGAGCCCATTTGCTGGCTGGCTACTAGGGTCCAAAAGTTGCTGTACCCATGCTACAGCCTAATACAAGGCTAGATTAAAAAAACCCCAAATAACTCGGAACCAGTTCCGAGTACAAAGGACAAGCAACGTGCGCGAAGATTACCCAGATTGGGACATTCAAGAATGTGCCGCAGTCTGGGGGACAACGCAGTGGAGCGCTCAGATCTTCGAGGGAGAGAAAGGGCCTCAGCAACCGTGCCTCGAAGTCGGCTGACGGTGGAATGTACGCGGAAATAACAGTATACCTCCTATACAGGTGCAGGTGCAGATGCACAGCTACTGCCTTAAAGGATGTATATAAAGCTAAGACAAGAAGAGAGGCATCATGCCGGGTGTAAATCATGCATGCCTCACTCCTGGGCATGCGCCCAGTATGGTCTCCTGCAAAAAGGAAGCTAGCTGGGAACGGAGTCCGCGGCAATTCCATTAAAGGAATATGTCCTCCAGGCCTAGTTCGGAGGGCACTCTTCGAAGAGAAGACCGTCACAGGAATCGCCGTACGCTTCCCAGAGGCAGAACTCAGAGCACTGTTGGCCAGACAATGCGCGGTCGCCTTCGATGACTTATCGGGGAAGGTTGGGTTCGTCACGCTAGTCTCTTCCCCCCTCCGCCTCGAAACCTTAGGCAACCGGGGCGGCTTCGGAAGATCCACCATCAGAGCCACCCAGCCTTTAATGCTGTCATCCTTTCGTGGGGCAGCTTTAGGAAGCACGGAAGATGACCTCCTGAACATTTTCAGGGGTATTGCCTCCTGAGTCTAACGACTCGGTGGAGGCGCGCGACCGTTTCACATTACTGGAAACGGTCACGCAGGGGGGAGGGAGGGCAGCCGTGGTTTTAGCCGAGGCTGAGTTTGAACCATTTGTGCCGCCAGCTTAACCAGGGTGGGTAGAACCCGCTGAAAGGTTCTGAATGGCGTGGAAACGATCGTGCTCGTAGGGCTGGAGGTGTTCAGGACAGAGGGAGTCTTTCTTAGCATTGAGGCGTAGGACGTCCCAGGCAGCACCGGGCGCGCCAGGACAAAGTCCTTAGCCTCGCGAAATGAAAGACAATCCTGGGCCTGAACAGCCAGGATTTCCTTCTCAAGGAGATGCACACCACATTGCTTGGAAGAAAGAGGGTGCGACGCCCCGCAATTGACACACTTGGGCACACTATTTGGAATTATCGCGTATGGCCTTGAAGCAACTTACACAGACTTTGGGTAACCCAGACTTTGTGCGTCTACAGGAGCGATTAGTATTGCCGAAGCGGTGACAGTAGTAGCACCTTCGCGGCAGCGTTATGAATGCCTTCAGCGGTAGCGATACCAACAGGCACACACTGATGGAGCTTGTCACAGACGAACGTGACCAAGAGTGTAGGGGCGGGCCTCGAAGCCCCTCCGTTTTCTCATACACGTTCGACCTTGACAGCTCTAAGATGATCTCTTCTATGGAGTACTCACGAGTTCCATCGCATAAACTACTACTTTCACGAAGTTAATGGTCGCGCAGCACCACACTCACAGGCCTGCCATCAAGTGTCGCTAGGGCTCTAATCATGGCCGCCCGAGAGGAATTGGACGCATTCGCCAAAAGGCTCCCGTCCAAGAAAGCGGCCACCTTCGGCTCTCTACCAATCACACTAGCTAGAGCTGTCCTCTGATGGATCATGTTGCCCTTAGCCAACATTCTGCCATCAGTGGAGATTTTTTTTTTTTTATTATTATTTAAGGGGCTATCTGGCGACTGCCGACTTAGGCATAAGTCACCGTAAACAAACAGCCTAGTTCTAGGCTACTTTAAAAAATTGAACAGGAAACAACAATAAAAAGAAATAACAAAACAATAACAAAAACAACAATTAAACCTGGTTAAATGAAAGGGAGAAGGCCGGCCTCCCCTAAAAAGTCAACAAGTCCACCAGTCAAAGTGCACGCACTCGTCCGAGTACAAGGGATAGGCGGTAGCGACCCCGCCCATCCCGGTACCAGGACAGGTATCGTGCGCGCAGATCACCAAAACTGGGACATTCGACAAGAATGTCGTTACAATAGGGCGCAGGCGAGCGCTCCATCAAATAGCGATGCGTCACACGAGTGTGTCCGATTCGGAGACGACAGAAAGCAACCTGAAGCCGCCGCGGTATTGGGGGATAGGTCCATGGCAACAGTCGCGGCGCAATGGCACGCAACTTTAAGTTCCCTTCGACCGTCTCCCATCTTCTTTGCCAAGCAGTCCGAAGAGCTGCCCGTATTCCTGCCATGTAGTCGGTGTGAGGAAGAGCGAAACGCTGGTCCAGGCGCAGAGTCCTCGCAGACTCTTTGGCGCCCTCATTCCCCGCAATTCCTACATGTCCAGCAGAAGATAATCTCGACATTCACACGGCTCGCCAAAACCGTGGCGTCACGGATTTCGCGAACCAGGGGATGCGGAGATTCCAATGCCCCGAGAGCACTCAGGGCGCTTTGTGAGTCGCTATAGATCACAATCCGGTCTCCGAACCGGGCACGTCGCGTAATCTCCCGTACCGAGTGGTGTATTGCCACCAGCTCGGCCGTGAAGACAGACGCAGCGCCTGGTAGAGCCCCGCTGACTTCAAACAGAGGGGATACGGCGTGGAAGCCGACCCCCTCTTCGGACTTGGAGCCATCCGTATACACTGGCACGGTTCCAGCGTGACACGATGTGTACTCCAAAAAGGTCGAACGCAATACTCCCGGCACCGTACAAGCTTTGGGAGCAGAGGCGTGGCGACAAATAGCCAAATGTGGTACCCTCCAGGGGGGCGTCCTGGGCAGAACCAGGGGCGCCACCGGCCCGAGAGCTATATCTACCTCTCGAAGGAGTTTCCTGGCCCTAAACCCAAAGGGCTTAGGGCATGACTGGCGTCTCTCGGCGGAAGGGGCACCATCGAGATAGGCTACGGAAAGCAGTGAGAGCTGTTGGCGACTGAGGGAGGCGCCGGGCTCGCGCGTACGGGCGGGTGATGCAGTGCACGCAGCGGAGAGCGAGTGGCATCTCCCCAGCATCGACCAAAGGGCTCTCAATGGGGGAAGTGCGGAAGGCACCGGACGCAAGGCGAAGACCGGTGTGGATTGAATCCACATTCCGCAATAAACGCTCGGCTAAGAATACATAAAACTCGCATCCGTAGTCGAGCTTCAAGCGAACAAAGGATCGATAAAAAAGTAGGGCAGTAGTACTATCAGCGCCCCAAGCGCTGAACGTCACGGAACGGAGAATGTCCATGACGCGGGTACAGGAGAACCTAAGACTGCGAATATGAGATTCCCAAGTGAGGTGTCGGTCGAATACAAGACCAAGGAAACGGTGCGACTCAACCACTTCAAGGCGCACCCCATTAAGAAACAAATCTGGGTCGGGGTGAAGCCGTGGATGGCGGCAGAAGTGCACCACCTTAGTCTTGGCCAAAGAAAACACAAACCTATGCGCTTCGGCATAGCGAGAGACGCGGTTCAATGCCTGTTGGAGTCGACGCTCCAGAGTTAGCATCTGGGCCGCACCAAAAGAGATCGAAAGGTCGTCCACGTAGAGCGTAGCGAGAACATCTTCCGGCAGCAGCGAGGTGATGCCGTTGATGCTCAGGGCAAAGAGTGTGACACTGAGGACACTTCCCTGCGGGACACCCTCTTCCTGCTCCTTTGGGCCGGAGAGGGCTCCCCCCACCCGTACGCGGAATCGACGATCTCGCAAAAATTCAGATATAAACATTGGGAGGCGTTCCCTCGCCCTCATCGTGTGGAGAGTCTCCATGATACCGTATCGCCAAGCGGTATCATAGGCCTTCTCCAGAACGAAAAAGACCGTGGCGTAGTGCTGTCTACGAAGGAAAGCCTCGCAGACGGCATTTTCCAGTCGGAGCAGAGCATCCGACGTGGAGTGGAACTTGCGGAAGACAGATGGCCTCCGCTGTCCAGGAAAAAGGCTAGTCTAACATTTACCAATTTCTCCTTCAACTTGCACACGCAAGAGGTTAGAGAGATTGGGCGGAAACCGGTCGGAGTAGAGTGATCTCTCCCCGGTTTGGGAAAGGCGAGCACAGTAGCGATTCGCCAGGAGTCTGGGAGAATACCTTCCACCCAGATCCTGTTGAACAAATCTAACATGGGCGGTGTCCGCGCACGAAGCGAGAGCGGAACGCAACTCACTCACAGTAAACTTGTCGTTGAAGGGTTCTCCGCCTCTGGAGGTAAAGTCTAGCCGGCGGCCTTCCGCGACATCACGACGTGCACAGAATGCTGGCGGAGCAGCATCACGGATAGAGAATGCGGAAAAAGCGGTCGCTAATGATTCCGCCACGGACGTGGGGTCCGAGATTGCGGTCCCATTCTCCTGGAGAACGGGAGGGAGCTCCTGCGAGAACTTGCCACGAATCCTTTTGACTCGCTTCCACATCTAGGCTAAAGGGGTCTTCCCGTTAAGTGAAGACACGTATGCCCGCCATGAAGAGCAGCGGGCGTGCTTCGAAATATACCGGAACCTAGCCCTAGCCCGACGAAATTCAACGACAGAGAAATCGTTCGGGCGGCGCTTATAGCGCATGTAGGCATAACGCTTCTGTTTGAGGGCCGTCTCACACTCAGCCGACCACCATGGGAGTGGTCCACGTGCAAAACGGCCAGACGTCCTAGGAATAGTAGTCAGGCCCACGGCGATGAGGTTGCCGGAGAAGAACTCAACGGCCTCATCTACCGACCTAAACTCCTCGACTGAGATAGAGATTTCAGTCATTTCCTGAAATGCAGGCCACCGCGCCCGCGCCAAGCACCACCGAGGTGGTCTCTCAGGCGGCAGTTGCCCTGAAAATGATATTTGAATGGGAAAGTGATCACTACCATGGAGGTTATCGACCAGCCCCCAATCAAAATCAGGCTGTGCATCCGAAGAGCACAAAGATAGGTCAAGGCAAGTAAATGAAGCGGTTTTCGGACAGTGATGCGTAAACTCATCCACGTTTAGGACACCCATCTCAAGCTCTTCGATCAGATCGGCAAGGACTTGTCCCCTGGGATTTATGGAGTAATCTCCCCAGAGAGGATGCCTGCCGTTCAGATCTCCAAGCAAGAGAGGGCCTCGGCAACCGTGCCACGACGCGGCGGAAGTCCCTCGCGTCGAAGTCAGCTGAAGGTGGAATGTACGCAGAAATGATAGTATTATATCTCCTATCCAGGTGCAGCTGCACAGCCACTGTCTGAAAGGAGGTATATAAAGAGAAAGGAAGAACGGAGACATCATGCCGGGTGTAAACCGCGCATTCCCCAGCCCGGCCATCCCGCGGTGGTGGGGTCGCAAGACCCTTATACCCCGGAAGGGCGGGCAGGGGGCACGCGCCTAGCATGGTCTCCTGCAAAAAGATAGCTAACGGGTAACGGGACAAGACGAGCCTCCGCAGCTCCTCCCAGTAGGGCCGGAGTCAACGGCAATTCCATTGAAGGAATATGCCCTCCAGGCCTAGCTCGGAGGAGACGCAGGGGCCCTCCTCGAACTGAAGACCCTCACGGGAATGGCCGGACGCTTCCCGGGGGCAGAACCCCGGGCGCTGTTGGCCGGACAAAGCGCTGAAGGCACTCTCGCCTTCGAGGACTTATTGCGGGAGGTTGGGTTCGCCATGCGAGTCTTTTTCTCCCTCCGCCTCAAAACCTTAGGCGGGCGTTGCGGCTTCGGAGGCGGGGGGCCCTCTTTTCGAGGAACCACCGTCTCCGAGCCACTCGCTACACCTCGGGGCGTGGGCGAAGGAGCCGAAGCTCCTTTGTTGCTGTCCTCCTTTCGGGGGACAGCTTTAGGAACCCCGGAAGATGGCCTAGAGACCATCTTCAGGGGTGTTGCCTCCTGCGAGTCTAACGACTCGGTGGAGGGGCGTGGCTGTTTCGCCTTACGGGAAACGGTCACGCTGGGGGAAGAGGGGGGAGCCCTGGTTTTAGCCGGGGCTGGGTATGAACCCTTTTTGCCGTCAGCTTTACCAGGGGAGCGCCCGCAGAAGGGTTCCGAATGGGCGCGGAAACAACCGTGCTCGTTGGCCTGAATGGGCCACGAGCAGAGGGTGCCTTTCTAACTATTGAGGCATATGACGTCCCAGGCAGAGCCGGGCGCGAAAGGACCAAGTCCTTAGCCTCGCGGAATGAGAGTCGATCCTGGGCTTGAACAGCCAGAATTTCTTTCTCAAGGAGATATCACCACATTGCTTCGAAGAAGCAGGGTGCGGTTCTCCGCAATTGACACACTTGGCCACACACGATTTGGACTTATCGTGTGCGACCTTGGAGCAATTTACACAGACTTCGGGTGACCCCGACTTTGCACGTCTACATGAGAGATTCGTATGGCCGAAGCGGTGACAGTAATAGCACCGCCGCGGAAGTGGCACGAATGCCTTCACGCGGTAGCGGTACCAACCGGCACGCACCGACTCAGGGAGCTTGTCACAGTCGAACGTGACGAAGAGTGTAGGGGTGGGTCTCGAGGCCCCTCCCTGTTTTCTCATCACACATTCGACCTTGACCGCCCCATGGTCGGCCAGCTCTAGGGTGATGTCCTCAATGGAGTAGTCAACGAGTTCCCTCGCATATACTACTCCTTTCACAAAGTTCATGGTAGAGTGCGGCGTCACACTCACCGAGATGCCATGGTGTCCAAAGAGCGCTTATCTTGGCCGCCTCGGCGGGATTCGCCGCATTCGCCAGAACGCTCCCGTCCGAGAAACGGGTTACCTTCGGCTCTCTACCAATTGCACTAGCTAATCCTCTCCTCTGATGGATCATGTTGCCCTTGGACAACATGGTGCCATCAGTGGAGCGAATAACGAGGAAGCGTTTGAAGCCAGCAGGCTCGAAAACGCCCGGTAACCTCAGAATGAGAGGCCCCGCCCTGTGCACTTTTGTTCTTAGTCAGGGGCTCCACAACCAGGAAAGCAACGGGGCCGGATAGGTCGCTTACCGAAACGGCAGCAGAACCGTCCATCCCCAGGGAGGGAGAGGAGCTGCGTATTTTTCTTGTTCTTGTTCTTTTTAAGAGGAGGGCAGGAAATGAACCCGCTTCTCTCCTCCGCTGGTAGGAGCCCCTAGGCCAGATGAGCCAGCCTCTCCGGTTTGCGAAATGCGAGCATAGTAGCAATTCGCCAGGAGTCTGGGAGGATACTCTCTACCCCTGTCGGACCAGGGGCAGTATTCGCGCACAAAGCAGACTTCTTGTTGAAGGGTTCTCCGCCTGTGGAGGTAAAGTCCAGTTGGCGGCCTTCCCCTACATCACGACACGCATTGAATGCTGGCGGAGCAGCATCCCGCCTAGAGAATGCGGTCGTGAAGGACTCCTCCACGGACGCGGGGTCTGAGATTGCAGCCCCATTCTCCTGGAGAACAGGAGCGGGTCTGGGAGAACTATCCACAAATCCTTTTGACTCACTTCAACATCTCTGCTAGAGGGTTCTTCCCGTTAAGTGAAGAAGACACATGCTCGCCAGGAAAAGCAACGGGTGTGCTTCGAAACATACTGGAACCTTGTCCTAGCTCGATGAAATTGCCTAATAGCACATGTAGGCATAACACTTCTGTTTGAAGGCAGTCTTACACTCAGCTGGCCAGCAGGAGACTGGTCAGCATGCAAAATGGCCAGATGTTCCAGGAATACTAATTAGGCATATGACAATATAATTGGGAAAATGATCACTTCTTTAGAGGTCATCAAACTACCCCCACCCAAAATCAGGTTGTACTACCAGAGTATGCACAGGCATACTCATTCACATTTAGGACACTTATCTCCAGCTCATCCATCAGATTGGCAAGGACCCGACTCCTGTGTGGTGATTCATTAGTCTCTCCAGAGGGGGGCCATCTCTGAGCATTATAAAGGGCCTTGGCAACCGTGCCACGACGCAGAAATTCTCAATGTCAAAGTCGCCTGACAGGAGAATGTACACAGAAATAACAGTATACCTACAATCTAGGTGCAGATGAACTGCTACTGCCTGCAGAGTGGACACATCATGTCGGGTGTAAATGGCGCGTCTTCCTGCCCCTCCATCTCATTGAGGTGGGATCGCAAAACCTTTATACACCTTTAGGGCCGGCAGGGCAAATGCACCCAGCATGGTCTCCTGCAAAAAGATAGCCAAGAGAAAACAGGGAGTTTAGCCTTTGCAGGTCCTACCATTTGGCCTGGAGTCCGCAGCAACTCTATTGAAGGAATATGCCCTCCAGGACTAGCTCGGAGGTGGGGGGTGAGAGCTCTTCTAAGAGAAAACCCTCACGGAAATGGCTGTATGCTTCCCAGAGGCAGAATCCAAGCACTGTTGGCCGAACAATGCACTAAAGGCGTTGTCAACTTTAAGGAGACATCAGAGGAGGTTGGGCACGCCACGCAAGTCTTTTCCTCCATCCACCTCGGAACCTTAGTGTGGGCCTTGGGGCCGAAGCTCCTCAGGGCTTGACGTACCGATGTTGGCCCGGTCGCTCGCTGAAAACGGTAGCAGACGCGTCCGTCCTTGGAGCCCATGCTGAGTCAGAGGAACCTTTAGTCCTCTTCTTTCTAGGAGAGGAGGGTGGGGAATGAACCCAATACTGGAAGGAGACCCTCAGCTGGATGGACTGGCTTCAGCAAGATCCTTCTCTGACATGGAGGTCTTAGGGAAGTTGGGGGTCCTCTGTGTGACCATTTGTGGTACTCTCCACCGGTCAATTCTTTGGTTAAAGGGGATCCTCAATTTCCCCCCCATCGTCCCAGACACCTAGGGAGGAGGAGGCTGCGCTTGGAGGCAGATCTCCATGCACTTTCCCCCTCTTGCTTACAGTTGTAAGCATGATTAGATTAAAAAAATAAGAAGGGGCCTCATGGAAAGTAGATACTATGAACTCCCTATGAGTGGAGAGCTAAAGAGAGTAGTCTCCAAGGTTCAATGTTGAGGGGCTTTGTCAAACCGAACCACCATTTAAACAAAATTGTCTTTGAACTACGACTACAGAGGAATTGGAACACTAACAACTTTGCCTAACAGTTCAGGACCAATTTAGGAGTGATAACTGTATTTTTTAGCAGGATGGCAAACCTCGATACAAAGCAAGTGCAATAACAAGGTGCAGAAATTACAATGCCTTAAGAGCACTGTGTGCTTTCTGAGTTGCTAAAGATCATAATCCAGTCTATGAAGCAGGCACAACATGTTATCTCCCTTACTGAGCGGTGTATTGCAACCAGCTCAACTGTGAAGAGAGATGTATAACCTGGTAGAGCCCCGCCAACTTCATACCCCTTCCTGAGAAATGGAGCCATACAGCATGACAAATTGTACTCCAATACTCCCAGTGTGGTGCGCAAGATTCAGGAAACGAGGCGTAGCAACAAATACCTTCCAGTCTGGAATCCTGGGTGGAACCAGAGACACCAGTGGGTCACAAGTTACACCAACCTCTCAAGAGTTTCCTACCCGTAAAGCAGAACAGGATATGACAGCAGTCTCTCAGCAACATAGACACAGTTGGGGTCAGCCACAGATGCAGTGAAAGGCATTGGGCTGGCATGTACAAGCACAATGCACTGGCATCTCTCCACCATCGACAAGTACTCTCTCAAAGGGGCAAGACAGAAAGCACCAGTCAGCCCAGTATGGCGGATGAACTCCATCTGACACAACACGTTGATTGATTGATTGTTTAATTGTTTAAGGGCTACGCAACTTCAATCAAGAGTTATTATTGCCCGTCAGAAGGAAGGAGGAGATGCTAAGCTGGGGCCGGACGGAGTGCTGAATCCTGTCAGCACGGCGGCCAGGATGGCAAATCGCCGCGCCCCTTACGGGAAGACGAAGTAGGGGTTAGCAGAAGGAGAAAAAGGATGCCAAGCTGGGGCCGGACGGGGCGCTGAATCCCGTCAGCACGGCGGCCAGGATGGCAAATCACCGCGCTCCTTACGGGGTGCCACAATACATGCTCGGCAGCAAATGCATAAAACACATCTGTAGTCAAGCATTGAATGAATAGGGCATCGGCACCTCAAGTGCTGAATGTGACAGAATGAAGGATGTCCATAGGTAGGGGTACAAGAGTGTCAGTCGAAAACAAGATGAAGGAAATGGTGTGAAACCACCAATTCTAGCTCAAATAAGTAGAGAAAATGATGAGGAAACACTTGAAACTGACAGCCTCTCAATGTGATCCCCCCCCCCTAAGACACCATCAAGGTTCCATTCTCGTCTTGGTCTCCCTCCTGACAGGAAGCTAGGATCTGGATCTCTTGTCACAGACCCAGAGTAGGACTAGACTTTTATTTGGCCTGGCAGCCACCAAGGCATTAAAACCTGCACACCCACCTACCCACCATAAGCAGTACAGCCTTATAAACTCGAAAAAGGCTGTAGGGAGGTGGCCAACCCACTACATACTGGGAATAGGTTATTGAGGCAAAGACCGATCTTCCCATTAATTGTTCCCCAATGTCCAGGACCCCTCAAGTCCTAGTCTCTTTCGACCTGTAAAGGCATTGTTTATAGAGATTCCAAAGACTATTCTGACAAACCTTGGGGAAGCTGGTCAGGTCATTAAACCTAAACAAAGCCCCATCACAGAGTTCAAATCAACCTAATGATGGGTCTTCCCTTCTTCCCTAATTTACACTAGATCTGAGAGAACTACTATTCCCAGTAACAAGTGGAAGTGGACAAAAAGTTCTAGATTTTCAAATTAACTCAGTGAGGGGGAAAAGGTCCCTTCCCCTAATTTTCACTCAGTCTGTGGGAATATGCGGCTCCCCCCATGTAGGAGAATGAGAAAAAAAAGCCGACTGCGGACCAGGTAGATGATATATGCCTTGAAGGAATTTGTGAGAGGGTGTACTAAGGCCTTGTACCCAAGGATAAACCTTGAGTGGACAAGATACCATAACATATAGCGCACATCACTATAAAGGATAGTTTTGTGCTTGATAGTGACAAAGATGTGCACAGACCCCAAATTATGTACAATGGTTGATGATGACATCAGTTAATAGCATAATCCTCTAAGTAAAAAGACAGGGTGGTTGCATGCAAAACTTACATAAATCCTAAATTTCAAAGATATACCTACTCCTCTTGACTTCTTCGTACACACCGAGCAACTTTTTTCTTAAATGTTGCATAATCTTCGCGCCAATCTTTCTGTAAAAATAGGCACAACAAACTTCAGGGAATGTCAATTACACATATTGCATCCTCAAAAATCAACTCTATGCATAACAAAAATGAAGTGAACTACATGCCTCATTAGGGAATGTTTTAATCCTATTTCTGGATGGCACTTAATTCATAGATATGTGAATCCTCACTTAATTAAAGAGAGCATATCATGAACAAAGTTTGTAAGTGAAGCTAGAGAAAGTGAAAGTGTGGTAGATATATTTCTGCAAATACCCATAAAAGCATAGGGGTAGGCATTTTTTTTAAAAGTTTTATAGAGCCCATCTGGCAACTACCCACTTGGGCATAAGTCGCCGAAAAACACGACAGCCTAGAACTAGGCTACTTTAAAATAAAAATATGAAAACTTAACAATCAGGAAGCAATCTCCGGCAGCGGGGGGAGGCCTCCCTCACCCCGGTGCAGGAGAGTGCAACCTACAAACAAAACAATAACAAAAAAAAGAACCTTAAATAAAGGGGAGAAGGCCGGGCCTCCCCACAAAAGTCAACAAGTCAATGTGCACGAATCTGTCCCGAGTACAAGGGACAGGCGGTAGCGACCCCGCCCATACCGGTACCGAGACAGGTATCGTGCGCGAAGATCACCCAGACTGGGACATTCAACAAGAATGTGCCAAACAGTCTGGGGGGGCAACGGAGTCATTGCAATAGGGCAAAGGCGAGCGCTCCATCAAATAGCGATGCGTCACACGTGTGTGTCCGATTCGGAGACGACAGAAAGCAACCTGAAGCTGCCGCGGCATTGGGGGATGGGTCCATGGGAACAGTCACGGCGCAATGGCACGCCACTTTAGGTTCCCTTCGACCGTCTCCCATCTTCTTTGCCAAGCAATCCGAAGAGCTGCCCGTATTCCTGCCATGTAGTCGGTGTGAGGAAGAGCGAAACGCTGGTCCAGGCGCAGAGTCCTCGCAGACTCTTTGGCGCCCTCATTCCCCGCAATTCCTACATGTCCAGGAACCCAGCAGAAGATAATCTAGACATCTGCCCGGCTCGCCAAAACCGTGGCGTCACGGAAATCTCGAACCAGGGGATGCGGAGATTCCAATGCCCCGAGAGCACTCAGGGCGCTTTGTGAGTTGCTATAGATCACAATCCGGGCTCCGAACCGGGCACGTCGCGTAATCTCCCGTACCGAGTGGTGTATTGCCACCAGCTCGGCCGTGAAGACAGACGCAGCGCCTGGTAGAGACCCGCTGACTTCAAACAGAGGGGATACGGCGTGGAAGCGGACCCCCTCTTCGGACTTGGAGCCATCCGTATACACTGGCACAGCTCCAGCGTGACACGATGTGTGCTCCAAAAAGGTCGAACGCAATACTCCCGGCACCGTACAAGCTTTGGGAGCAGAGGCGTGGCGACAAATAACCAAATCTGGTACCCTCCAGGGTGGCGTCCTGGGCAGAACCAGGGGCGCCACCGGCCCGAGAGCTATATCTACCTCTCGAAGGAGTTTGCTGGCCCTAAACCCAACGGGCTTAAGGTATGACTGGCGTCTCTCGGCGGTATAGGCACCATCGAGATCAGCTGCGGATGCAGTGAGAGCTGTTGGCGACTGATGGAGACGCCGGGCTCGCGTGTACAGGCGAGCGATGCACTGCACGCGGCGCAGAGCGAGTGGCATCTCCCCAGCATCGACCAACAGGCTCTCAATGGGGGAAGTGCGGAAGGCACCGGTCGCAAGGCGAAGGCCGGTGTGGTGGATCGAATCCACCTTCCGCAATAAACGCTCGGCTAAGAATACATAAAACTCGCATCCGTAGTCGAGCTTCAAGCGAACAAAGGATCGATAAAAAAGTAAGGCAGTAGCCCTATCAGCGCTCCAAGCGCTGAACGTCACGGAGTGGAGAATGTACATGGCGTGGGTACAAGAGATCCTAAGGCTGCGAATATGAGCCTCCCAGGTGAGGCGTCGGTCGAATACAAGACCAAGGAAACGGTGCGACTCAACCACATCCAGGCGCACCCCATTAAGAAATAAATCTGGGTCGGGGTGAAGGTGTGGATGGCGGCAGAAGTGCACCACCTTAGTCTTGGCCAAAGAAAACCGAAACCTGTGCGCTTCGGCATAGCGAGAGACGCGGTTCAATGCCTGTTGGAGTCGACGCTCCAGAGTTGGCATCTGGGCCGCGCCAAAAGAGATTGATAGGTCGTCCACGTAGAGCGTAGCGAGAACATCTTCCGGCAGCACCGAGGTGATGCCGTTGATGCTCAGGGCAAAGTGTGACACTGAGGACACTCTCTTCCTGCTCCTTTGGGCCGGAGAGGGACCCCCCCCCACCCGTACGCGGAATCGACGATCTCGCAAAAATTCAGATATAAACATTGGGAGGCGTCCCCTCGCCCCCATCGTGTGGAGAGTCTCCATGATACCGTATCGCCATGCGGTATCATAGGCCTTCTCCAGATCGAAAAAGACCGTGGCGTAGTGCTGTCTACGAAGGAAAGCCTCGCAGACGGCATTTTCCAGTCGGAGCAGAGCATCCGACGTGGAGTGGAAATGCGGAAGCCGCACTGTGCGGAAGACAGATGGCCTCCGCTGTCCAGGAAAAAGGCTAATCTAACATTTACAAATTTCTCCATCAACTTGCACACGCAAGAGGTGAGAGAAATTGGGCGGAAACCGGTCGGAGTAGAGTGATCTCTCCCCGGTTTGCGAAAGGCGAGCACAGTAGCGATTCGCCAGGCGTCTGGGAGAATACCTTCCACCCAGATCCTGTTGAAAAAATCTAACAGAAAAGCCATGCCTCATTCACCTAGGTGTCGAAGCATGGCGTACGGGACATCGCCGGACCATGGGCGGTGTCCGCGCACGAAGCGAGAGCGGAACGCAACTCACTCACACTAAACTTGTCGTTGAAGGGTTGTCCGCCTCTGGAGGTAAAGACCAGCCGGCGGCCTTCCGCGACATCACGACGTGCATTGAATGCTGGCGGAGCAGCATCACGGATAGAGAATGCGGAAAAAGCGGTCGCTAAGGATTCCGCAACGGACGCGGGGTCCGAGATTGCGGTCCCATTCTCCTGGAGAACGGGAGGGGGGTCCTGCGAGAACTTGCCCCGAATCCTTTTGACTCGCTTCCACACCTCTTCCCGTTAAGTGAAGACATGTATGCCCGTCAAGAAGAGCGGCGGGCGTGCTTCAAAATATACCGGAAACTAGCCCTAGCCCGACGAAATTCAGCGACAGTGAAATCGTTCGGGCGGCGCTTATAGCGCATGTAGGCATAACAGTTCTGTTTGAGGGCCGTCTCACACTCGGCCGACCACCATGGGAGTGGTCGGCGTGCAAAACGGCCAGACGTCCTAGGAATATTAGTCAGGCCCACGGCGATGAGGTTGCCGGAGAAGAACTCAACAGCCTCATCTACCGACTTAAACTCCTCGACTGAGATAGAGAATTCAATCATTTCCTGAAATGCAGGCCACCACGCCCGCACACCGAGGTGGTCTCTCAGGCGGCAGTTGCCCTGAAAATGATATTTGAATGGGAAAGTGATCACTACCATGGAGGTCATCGACCACCCTCCAGTCAAAATCAGGCTGTGCATCCGAAGAGCACAAAGATAGGTCAAGGCAAGAAAATGAAGCGGTTCTCGGACAGTGATGCGTAAACTCATCCACGTTTAGGACACCCATCTCAAGCTCTTCGATCAGATCGGCAAGGACTTGTCCCCTGGGATTTATGGAGTAATCTCCCCAGAGAGGATGCCTGCCGTTCAGATCTCCAAGCAAGAGATAGGGCCTCGGCAACCGTGCCACGACGCGGCGGAAGTCCCCCGCGTCGAAGTCAGCTGACGGTGGAATGTACGCAGAAATGATAGTATACCTCCTATCCAGGTGCAGCTGCACAGCCACTGCCTGAAAGCAGGTATCTAAAGAGAAAGGAAGAACGGAGACATCATGCCGGGTGTAAACCGCGCATCCCCCAGCCCGGCCATCCCGCGGTGGTGGGGTCGCAAGACCCTTATACCCCGGAGGGGCGGGCAGGGGGCACGCTCCTAGCATGGTCTCCTGCAAAACGATAGCTAACGGGAAGAGAAGAGCCTCCACAGCTCCTCCCAGTTGGCCCGGAGTCCACGGCAATTCCATTGAAGGAATATGCCCTCCAGGCCTAGCTCGGAGACGCGGGGGCCCTCCTCGAACTGAAGACCCACACGGGAATGGCCTACGCTTCCCAGGGGCAGAACCCCGGGCGCTGTTGGCCGGACAAAGCGCTGTCGCCTTCGAGGACTTATTGGGGGAGGTTGGGCTCGCCATGCGAGTCTTTTCCTCCCTCCTCCTCGAAACCATAGGCGGGCGTTGCGGCTTCGGAGGCGGGGGGCCCTCTTTTCAAGGAACCACCGTCTCCGACCCACTCGCTCCACCTCGGGGCGTGGGCGAACGGGCCGAAGCTCCTTTGTTGCTGTCCTCCTTTCGGGAAACAGCTTTAGGAACCCCGGAAGATGGCCTAGCGACCATCTTCAGGGGTTGCCTCCTGTGAGTCTAACGACTCGGTGGAGGCGCGTGGCTGTTTCGCCTTACGGGAAACAGTCACGCTGGGGGAAGAGCAACGAGCCCTGGTTTTAGCCGGGGCAGGGTATGAACCCTTTTTGCCACCAGCTTTACCAGGGTAGCACCCGAGTTAGGTAGAGCCCGCAGAAGGGCTCCGAATGAGCGCAGAAACAACCGTGCTCATTGGCCTGGATGGGCCACGAGCAGAGGGTGCCTTTCTAACTATTGAGGCATATGACGTCCCAGGCAGAGCCGGGCGCGCCAGGACCAAGTCCTTTGCCTCGCGGAATGAGAGTCGATCCTGCGCCTAAACGGCCAGGATTTCTTTCTCAAGGAGATATGCACCACATTGCTTCGAAGAAGCAGGGTGCGGCTCTCTGCAATTGACACATACTTCGGGTGACCCCGACTTTGCACATCTACATGAGCGATTCGTATGGCCGAAGCGGTGACAGTAATAGCACTGCCGTGGCAGTGGCATGAATGCCTTCACGCGGTAGCGGTACCAACCGGCACGCACCGACTCAGGGAGCTTGTCACAGGCGAACGTGACGAAGAGTGTAGGGGTGGGTCTTGAGGCCCCTCCCTGTTTTCTCATCACACGTTCAACCTTGACCGCCCCATGGTCGGCCAGCTCTAGGGTGATGTCCTCAATGGAGTAGTCAACGAGTTCCCTCGCATAAACTACTCCTTTCACAAAGTTCATGGTAGACTGCGGCATCACACTCACCGCAGTGCCATGAATTGTCCGAAGAGCACTTATCTTGGCGCCTCGGCGGGATTCGCCAGAAGGCACCCGTCCGAGAAACGGGTTACCTTCGGGTCTCTACCAATTGCACTAGCTAATCCTCTCCTTTGATGGATCATGTTGCCATTGGACAACATGGTGCCATCAGTGGAGCGAATAACGAGGAAGCGTTTGAAGCCAGCGGGCTCGAAAATGCCAGGTAACCTCTGAATGAGGGGCCCCGATGTCATCGAGGCTCCGCCCTGTGCACTTTTGGTCTTTGTCATGGTCAGGAGCTCCGTACCCAGGGGAAGCAGAGGGGCCGGATGTGCCGATCTTGGCTTGGTCGTTTGCCAAAGTGGCAGCAGACCCATCCATCCCTGTATCCCCCACGGATGGACAGGAGCCCCGAGTCTTCATCTTTTTTGTCTGTTTCGTCCTTTTCTTTTTTGGAGAGGAGGGCGGGGAATGAACCCGCTTTTCACCCTAGCCGGTAAAAGCCCCCAGGCCAGATGGACCGGCCTCAGCCAGGTCCTTCTCCGAAATGGACAAGGTCCTGGTGGTTGCAGGGGCATCATCCGGAGGAGATCCCTCCCCTCCTTGTCTTTTTCATCCTTTGCTTTTTTTGAGAAGAGGATGGGGAATGAACCGGCTTTTCACCCCCGCCGGTAGAAGCCCCCAGACCAGATGGACCGGCCTCAGCCAGGTCCTTCTCCGAAATGGACAAGGTCCTGGTGGTCGCAGGGGCATCATCCGGATGAGATCCCTCCCCTCCTTGTGCTGCCTCGGAGACCCCAGCCGTTTGAGGAGGACCTTGCATAGGGGCAGATTCAGGTTCAGTGCTTGGCGCCGAGCCCGGATTCCCCCCCATGGAAGGCCCTACCGTCTGAGGCTGGTTTTCTTCAAGGACCATGTCTATCACAGGAGGGGCCTCCAGTTGGCCATCCCCTCCCAGGACATCGCAGGTCCCCTTGGCAGCGTCATAAGTCTTTAGTAGGGAGGAACACGCCTTGACCCCGGCAAGGTTTAATATTCTTGCCAGCAGGTCTTTTGAGGGAAGCGACCGAAGGGGCCTGGCTTCCCTCTCCCCCCTAAGGGGGTTTGCCCTACCGAGCCGCTTGCACGAGGGGCGGTCGGCAATGGGCTGCCTGCTGGCTTTCTTCGCAGTCCCCCTAGAAAGCAAAGGAGGGACTGCTGCTGGAGATAGGGAGGTGCCTGAAAGCACCTCCAGAGAAGGGGGTGAGGGGGAGTCCCCTACACCCATAGGCGTAGGAGAGGAGTAAGCCTCCTCTCCGGTTAAAGAGGTATGGAGGGTCCCCTGCGCAAGCACAGGGGGGGACCTCCATCTTTTCTGTGGAGCTGCATGAGGGCGGCTCCGTTGTTTTAGGGGGAATTAAGGGGAGATGTTTTTTTTTGCATCATTGGGCATGGTGACCCTCTTTGTTTTACGGGATGCAATCGCTCACCACCTCTTGCAGTAGCCCGTACTGCAAGATGTGCTTACAGGCCCGGCAGAGCCAGGCGCCACAATTTGGGACCACCCCTCCCACCTGGTGGCCTGGCGGCTCCACCTTGAACACTGCATTAAATCAAGTAAAACCTAAAAATCAAAGACAATGGCTAAAAACAGTGACAACAAGTAAATCTTTGAGCAGGAGGAATACGCCAATAGCAGAGGTGTGTGGTTCCTCAAATCACAATCTTAATAAACTGTTTACCTTTCTGTACCATGCCAGCAGTTTTGGTTTATTCTGGATAGAGGACATTTAAGTACAAGTTTAATATTTTCATTTCTGTTACAAAACTACCCTTACTGACTACTACATATCATTGGGTGAGTAATGGAGGGTTTTTAATCAGGGAGAATACAAAAATATAATCATAAAGTGATACAAATCCTCTAATTATATCTAGAATAAAGAAAACTGATGCCATGAGAGACTAATTATAGACATAAATGGAGCACTAAGGATGAGAGAATGAGTCCCTGATGTACAAAGATCTTCGCTTTGGTTGACATAGGTGGCAATGATGAAAGGGTCATTTTTGTATTTTTTTCATCCTATTGCAACAATGTATCACAGTGGTGATTTTCAGTTATATAGCAACAGTTGTTGGGTAACTGATTAAATTAAAATATCTGGATTACAATGATTTTTAAGCAGCCCATCTGGTGACTGCCAACAAGCTGGGGGGGGGGAGACAATGAATTAGGCTAGGTTGCCACTAGTATAAATAGAGGGAAAGAGAGCAAAAATACAATGCACAAGGAAGAGACACAACCAACTTGACTGTTTATGCTGAAGAATTCCTAGGAAAAATGAGTATAGTCATTTTCAACCAGGAAAAATTGAGCACTACCTCGCATGGTAACTAAAAAAGTGCATATCTTTCAAGGACACACGTCACTGTCTCCCTGGTTCAAAATTCTTCCTTTATTTTGTTTACATTATCATGGCTTCTTGTAATAAACACAAGCTGTCTGAACTATCAAGCAACTTTCACCCTTATAGACAGTCAGCTGTTGGGCCATATTTCCTGTCTCACCAAATCAAGAATTATCAAAACTTGTGATTAAATCCAAAGACTTTCGAATATAGGTGAACATGGAAATAAATAACAAATTAATAGCTCATAATATCCCTATGTAAGGTAGGTTTAAGGCTATAGCTTAGACTGCCCTATTGCGTCTATGGAAATAAAATACAGTAAAACTACAGAGAAAAAAAAGCACCCAAAGAGAATGCTGTCTCCCGCATCAAAATCTGGCCGTGGATTTATGTACTCATCTCCACCTATCGTTGGAGTTGAGTACAGAATTTATCTAACTTTATTTATCCCTGTATTTTATTTATCTGTATTACATTTGTTTTGAAATAATAATAAGCAGGTGAACAATAGGTATTATTTACTGGCAATGAATGTGGAAATGACAGTTCAAAATATATGTACAGCATTTACACACCTCATAGAAATTAAAGAATATATATATAAATATATATATATTATTCAACCATTTGTTGACTGCCTTCAAGGGCATAAGCCAGCGTAATTAAAATTCCAGCTTGGTGAAAGGCTATTTATTCTAAAAATCCCTGTAAAAAAATGTAAAAAGGAATCATGTTGGGGAGGGGCACGCTCCCCCAGGTGCAGGACCATGCAAATAACACTAGCCTACTCCCAAAAGTCCACAAGTATGTGTGTATTAACCCATCCCGAGTACAAGGGACTAGTGGTAGGGTCCTCACTCTTCCTGGTACAGGGAAAGGTGAAAAAGCAAAATGTACCAAGGCTGGAACATTCAACAAGAATGTGCCAAACTGTATGGGGGACAATGCAGTCTGTGCAGGAGAATGTTCCATTCTCATTCAAAGTAGACACCCAGTTTTATGATAAACAGTATTCATTCCAATTTTACCCCCATTTTTATGAATAGATTTTTTTCAATATTGTAATTAATAAACATGCCTAGAAAACCTAGAAATGTAGAGGATGGACTGTCAAGACAAATTGCTAGAAATCTTGGACTACCCTTTCTTCTATTAGAGGAATTATTGTTCCATTAAAAGAACAGGGTAAAACATCACAGGAGTTGCAACTTAGGAAAGATGTCTATGCTGTTCGAAGATTCAATGAGAAAACCTGTTATAAGCTTCTGTGGTGGTAGAAGGAATCCAAATCAGCCAAGAGCAGCAGTAAATTACCTGTACTGTCTTGGATATTATGGAGATACAGCCAGCAGGAAGCCTCTTTACTATGGCCAAAATTAAGAGGAATTGGGCTGAAGAAACGAGGAACAAGTGTTTGGAATTTTGGGGTAACAATCAATTGTGACAAATTAAAGTTTGCTCAATTTCAATTTTCAGACACTGGATAGGTCTAAGACCCCATGTTTAACCAATGGTGAAACATGGTGGCTGTTCTGTTATGGTGTAGAGAGAAAATTTAAAATAATGGAAGGTCACAGTTAGTCGAGTCTGTTGGAAAATATCAAGCCTTAAAAAGTACATTTCCATTCTTAAAGAGGAAGTTCTACCACTGATAGCCAGCTTGAAAAAGAGTTATTTATTAATGGAAGATGGGGTTCCCTATTATATTGCAAAAAGGACAAAATAATAGAATAGAACCCCCCCCCCTTAGCTTAGTCACTGACCCAATATGCAAACCTTTATAGGAAAAAAATGAGAAAAAGAATATGGCCAGAAATGTGGCTGCCATATGACAAACATGGCTGGAAATACAATGCCTAGGAAAGTTACAGCTAAAAAAAACTAATATGGGAATGTACAAAAGTATAAATAATGTACTCTTATTCTTGAAAATGTATTTCATTCTATAAATTTGCATGATTTCATTAATTAATGGGGTGCATTTATTTGCTGTAATGCGTGTGTATGGAGAAAGGGCCTGAATTTGAGATAAGATGAACAATCTTAAAAACACAAGGGACAAGGGGTAAGTGACTCCACCCATTCTGGTACTCGAGACAGGCAACATGAATGAAGATTACCCAAACTGGGACATTCAACAAGAATGCGGCAAAGTCTGGATGACAATTTAGTCATAGGGGTAAGGTGCAGGTAAGGAAGGCTTCATCAAATGGCAGTGCATCGTGCGAGTGTCCAATTCAAAGATGAAAGAAAGCGACCAAAAACACAAGGCATTGCTGGGGGGGGGGGGGGTTACATCCATGGTTGCCATGTGATGATGTGGAACTTCAGGCCCTCATAGTTGCCCCATCCAGCCTTAAGCAGAGGCATAGTGGCCGAGGTTCCCTTAGTGCTGTCCTTGAAACTACCAAATGTCTCACAACCATCTTCAGGGGTCTTGCCTCCTCGAGGCAGACCCCTGTGAACCTGTGGAGTGACCAGCTTTACCAGGAGAATGAATGCATGAGAGAGATAAGACTTGGCAGAAGGGTTCCAAATAGGTGTGGAAGTGACCATGGTCAATAGTCATAGGGCTCAAGGAGCTAGGAACAGAAGAGTGCTTAACTTAAGAGGCCTACAAAGTCCCAGGTTCACAGGACAAATTCCTAGGCCTCTGAAAGAGTCAGTCCTCAAACTGAATGGCTAAGACCTTGTCGATAAGATATGAACTACAAAGATTTATTATGCAATGCTTGAACATTTTGTGCGATTTGGGGCTGACCAGACTTGGAATATCTGCATCTTCAATTTGTATGGTTGAAGCAGGATACCAACTGTCACACAGAGTCGGAGCCTGCCATGATTGAATGTGAGTGTAGGGGTGGGTTTGTTTTCTCATCACATGTTTGACCTCGATCGGTCCTTGGTTATCTAGCTCTTCAGTTATCTCTTCAAAGGAGTAGACCATGAGTTTAATTGCATAAACCACATTTTTCATGAAGTTCATGGTAGAGTGAAGTGTCACCTTCACTGGTGAGCCAGTGAGCATCCAAAAAGGACTAATAATGGCTGCCTCTGAAGGGTCCCATCAGAGAAACTGGTGACTTTAGTTCTCTACCTAGAACCCTAGTGCTTGGTGCTGATGGAGCATGTGTCCTTCGGACAGCCTGCTTACATCTGTAAATCAAAGAATTTTAAAAAATGCTCAGAGTTGGCATCCTCGCAACATCAAGACTCCACTCACCCTACTTGCAACTTCAGTCTTAGTCATGGGTTTCTTCACGAGGACACCTTGGGGCATGTTGTGTCAGGGCCTGGTCACCTGTCAAAGGAGCAGGGGACCTATCCATTCCTGGAACTCACCTGGAGAGAAACCCCTATCCTTCTTTTTACAAGAGATGCAGCGTGAGCTCTCTGGGTGGAGTGAGGTCGAAACTTGGGGGTAAAAAGGGCAGCATGAATGTACCCAACATGATGTCAGAAAATAAAACCTGCTAATGGAGTCTTTCAGCATTTCTACTGAATGAAGATACCCTCTAGACCAATCAAGAGGATGCTGACTGAACCTTTCTTGGAAGAGGGCCTCCACGAAGCTAAAGTAGCTGTAATGATGTAAAAGGCAAAGCTTTGTGAGCATTGTGTTGCTTTTGAAGGCTTATTAAGAGAGAAAGTCGGGGTGTGACTACTTCTCTAGTCTCAGAGCATTTGGTAATCCAGACTTAGTGGGATGAAGGGGCCCTAGTCTTACTTATGACAGTGTGAGCTAATTGTGACAACAGGTTGGGACCAAGAGATATAGAGTGATCAGGTCATATGACAAAACAAATGCCTTCAAGCCAAATTTACCAGCAAGTGTGCAATACTGAGCCCATCAGTCAAATGTTAAGTGTGTCCATCTTGGCACCTCATCCCCCTTCTTTCTTTAAACCAATTTAATCTTAACTATACCAAGGTCAACCAACTCTTTAGAACTTCCTCAGGAGAATTGTGCCAGTTTCTGAGAATAGACAACTTTAACAAAGTCTGTTAAGTGTGGCATTACACATAAGCAGGTGCTCTATCAAATAACTGAAGGGCTCTTAATTTTGCACTCTAATGGTCCACTATGTCAGTGAGAAGGCTGCAATCAGAGAATAGCAAGATATTTAGCCTCCTGTCCAATCAAAGTTGAAGTTGCCTTACATTGATGAAACACATGTTCACTGGAGACTTTAGTTCCTTCAATGAACTATAGGATTTTGAAAGTGGCATGCTAAAAGAAGGAAGCTTGGCAGCCACTCAACCATGGGCCCATCTCTTAGAAGCCACAGTCCTGGCTCCTCTATTTTTCCAGGGTTTCAGTGGGGATTGCATTGGCATTGGCCCTTTTGGTCCCAAGCTCAAAAGTGTTATACCCCTTGCGTTGAGCCCACTTACAGGAAGAATCAGCCCAGGAGATTGCATCTTTGTCTTGGGAGGGGGCACTCCTTAAAAACAGATTTCTTCACAGCTACCCTTGTTTTCTTTGTTATATCAGCATCTGCCTATCTCAACAAAATACATTCTATTATTGAAAATTATAGAATGATATACAAGAAGCCTCAAATGACATCACTACTCAATGGTCATTTTCCAAAGAGGACTGATTCAATCAATACATTTCAGGAATATTGCAAAACACTATATAATTATATTGTGGCTATAACATGAGTGGAATAAAAATTAGCTGTAAAATCTAGTTGTAGTTTAGCTCTTAAATTAGTTAACGAGGCATCAAGCCTACTTTAGATATTAAACTAAAATAATGCAATGTAACAAAAACACTTACAGCTGCATCTACATTTGCTGGACTTTCATCATTAGGGTCTGCTAACATGGAAATTACTGAAATAAGAATAGTTTCTACAGTATGAACTGGAAGCCACCTCTCTGATGCTTTTTCATAACCCCATTTGTCATCTCCAGGCTCATGAAGTATTGATATGCAAACATCTCCATTTTTGTCAACTGTGGAATAGAGATACTTCAGGAGTAACACGCTATTTAAATTAAAAAGCCTAAATTAGTATAGAACAATAATTCTATATGTACACTATAGTAAACTAATCCCAGATTAAAAGTATGATTTGGGTGAGGGCTCTTCAATTGAGGAAAAAGGTAGATAAATAGAACAAAGTGAAAGGATAAGGACAAAGACTGCAATACTAAACCTGATCATTATTAAAATGATTGGGTCAGGAGGAGGAGAATCCTCCTGGAACAAGTATGAACTTGAACTTCATTGTAGGTCATTGCAAGGTAAAAAATGCACTTCAATATCAATCATACATTATTGGATTAACTTAACCACTACCTTGTATTGCAAGAAAGATCCAATATGTTTAGGGTGGTTAAATTGGGGTAATTCAGTCATCAAACTTTGCCTCTGAGGAAACGGTTTGAAAAGATCAAACAAATGTGAAAAGCTTTTACTAATTTGTGGGTAATAGTATACAATTTTAGAGTTCATCAAACCTAAAGAAAGAAAAAAGTCAGTTATGAACTTAATTAATTATAACTTAATAAATTATAACAAGTATACAATTCTAGAGTTGATCAACACAAGGCCTATAAACTATAAGCCAACCTTGCTCTTGCACTATCCTCTTTAAAGGATCAAATTGTTTGTATTTAACTTGCCAACCACAAATACAGACCTATTCTGCAGTAATTCTTACCTTTATCTTTATCCTCCTCCCTATTGAACAGTAATACCATCACTATTCTTTTACTCCTCAAATACTGTTATATTTCAAGGGGCTTGTGGACAATCAACACTAATTTTTTATTATTTTGACCAAATACCCACTCAAGCTGCTTTCTTATTTTCAGAACTTTCACAATACTAACAAAGTTTTGAGTTCCAAACACTCAAAACACCTAATTTGCAGACTAAAAGCACCAAAATTTCACTTCTAGGAAACATTTTATTTTTTTTATTTTTAATTAAGGAGCTATCTGGCGACTGCCGACTTAAGCATTAGTCGCCGTAAACAAACAGCCTAGTTCTAGGCTAGGCTACTTTAAAAATTAAACAGGAAACAATAAAAAGAAATAACAATAACAATAAAGAAGCAATAACAAAAACAATAACAACAACAACAAACCGGGTTAAATGAAAGGGAGAAGGCCAGCCTCCCCCAAAAAGTCAATAAGTCCACTAGTCATGGTGCACGCACTCGTCCCGAGTACAAGGGACAGGCGGTAGCGACCCCGCCCATCCCGGTACCGGGACAGGAATCGTGCGCGAAGATCACCCAGACTGGGACATTCGACAAGAATGTGCCGAACAGTCTGGGGGACGACGCAGGCGAGCGCTCCATCAAGTAGCGATGCGTCACACGAGTGTGTCCGATTCGAAGACGACAGAAAGCAACCTGAAGCCGCCGCAGCATTGGGGGATAGGTCCATGGGAACAGTCGCGGCGCAATGGCACGCAACTTTAAGTTCCCCTCGACCGTCTCCCATCTTCTTTGCCAAGCAGTCCGAAGAGCTGCCCGTATTCCTGCCATGTAGTCAGTGTGAGGAAGAGCGAAACGCTGGTCCGGTCGCAGTCCTCGCGGACTCTTTGGCGCCCTCATTCCCCGCAATTCCTACATGTCCAGGAGCCCAGCAGAAGATAATCTAGACATCTGCCCGGCTCGCCAAAACCATGGCGTCACGGATTTCGCGAACCAGGGGATGCGGAGATTCCAATGCCCCGAGAGCACTCAGGGCGCTTTGTGAGTCGCTATAGATCACAATCCGGTCTCCGAACCGGGCACGTCGCGTAATCTCCCGTACCGAGTGGTGTATTGCCACCAGCTCGGCCGTGAAGACAGACGCAGCGCCTGGTAGAGCCCCGCTGACTTCAAACAGAGGGGATACGGCGTGGAAGCCAACCCCCTCTTGGGACTTAAGCCATCCGTATACACTGGCACGGTACCAGCTTGACACGATGTGTGCTCCAAAAAGGTCGAACGCAATACTCCCGGCGCAGTACAAGCTTTGGGAGCAGAGGCGTGGCGACAAATAGCCAAATGTGGTACCCTCCAGGGTGGCGTCCTGGGCAGAACCAGGGGCGCCACCGGCCCGAGAGCTATATCTACCTCTCGAAGGAGTTTCCTGGCCCTAAACCCAAAGGGCTTAGGGTATGACTGGCGTCTCTCGGCGGCATAGGCACCATCGAGATCAGCTGCGGATGCAGTGAGAGCTGTTGGCGACTGATGGAGACGCCGGGCTCGCGTGTACAGGCGAGCGATGCACTGCACGCGGCGCAGAGCGAGTGGCATCTCCCCAGCATCGACCAACAGGCTCTCAATGGGGGAAGTGCGGAAGGCACCGGTCGCAAGGCGAAGGCCCGTGTGGTGGATTGAATCCACCTTCCGCAATAAACGCTCGGCTGCGGATGCATAAAACTCGCATCCGTAGTCGAGCTTCGAGCGAACAAAGGATCGATAAAAAAGTAAGGCGGTAGCCCTATCAGCGCCCCAAGCGCTGAACGTCACGGAACGGAGAATGTCCATGGCGCGGGTACAAGAGACCCTAAGGCTGCGAATATGAGCCTCCCAGGTGAGGCGTCGGTCGAATACAAGACCAAGGAAACGGTGCGACTCAACCACATCCAGGCGCACCCCATTAAGAAACAAATCTGGGTCGGGGTGAAGCCGTGGATGGCGGCAGAACCGAGGTGATGCCGTTGATGCTCAAGGCAAAGAGTGTGACACTGAGGAAAACTTCCCTGCGGGACAGCCTCTTCCTGCTCCTTTGGGGCAGAGAGGGCTCCCCCCACCCGTACGCGGAATCGACGATCTCGCAAAAATTCAGATATAAACATTGGGAGGCGTCCCGTCGCCCCCATCGTGTGGATGGTCTCCATGATACCGTATCGCCATGCGGTATCATAGGCCTTCTCCAGATCAAAAAACACCGTGGCGGAGTGCTGTCTACGAAGGAAAGCCTCGCAGACGGCACTTTCCAGTCGGAGCAGAGCATCCGACGTGGAGTGAAACTTACGGAAGCCGCACTGTGCAGAAGACAGATGGCCTCCGCTGTCCAGGAAATAGGCTAATCTAACATTTACCAATTTCTCCATCAACTTGCACACGCAAGAGGTTAGAGAGATTGGGCGGAAACCGGTCGGAGTAGAGTGATCTCTCCCCGGCTTGCGAAAGGCGAGCACAGTAGCGATTCGCCAGGAGTCTGGGAGAAGACCTTCCACCCAGATCCTGTTAAACAGATCTAACTGAAAGGCCATGCCTCGCTCACCCAGGTGTCGAAGCATGGCGTACGGGACGTCGTCCGGACCATGGGCGGTGTCCGCGCACGAAGCGAGAGCGGAACGCAACTCACTCACAGTAAACTTGTCGTTGAAGGGTTCTCCGCCTCTGGAGGTAAAGTCCAGCCGGCGGCCTTCCGCGACATCACGACGTGCATTGAATGCTGGCGGAGCAGCATCACGGCTAGAGAATGCGGAGAAAGCGGTCGCTAAGGATTCCGCCACGGACGCGGGGTCCGAGATTGCGGTCCCATTCTCCTGGAGAACGGGAGGGGGGTCCTGCGAGAACTTGCCCCGAATCCTTTTGACTCGCTTCCACACCTCAGCTAAAGGGGTCTTCCCGTTAAGTGAAGACACGTATGCCCGCCAAGAAGAGCGGCGGGCGTGCTACGAAATATACCGGAACCTAGCCCTAGCCCGACGAAATTCAGCGACAGTGAAATCGTTCGGGCGGCGCTTATAGCGCATGTAGGCATAACGCTTGTGTTTGAGGGCCGTCTCACACTCGGCCGACCACCATGGGAGTGGTCGGCGTGCAAAACGGCCAGACGTCCTAGGAATAGTAGTCAGGCCCAGGGCGATGAGGTTGCCGGAGAAGAACTCAACGGCCTCATCTACCGACCTAAACTCCTCGACTGAGATAGAGAATTCAGTCATTTCCTGAAATGCACGCCACCGCGCCCGCGCCAAGCACCACCGAGGTGGTCTCTCAGGCGGCAGTTGCCCTGAAAATGATATTTGAATGGGAAAGTGATCACTACCATGGAGGTCATCGACCACCCCCCAATCAAAATCAGGCTGTGCATCCGAAGAGCACAAAGATAGGTCAAGGCAAGAAAATGAAGCGGTTCTCGGACAGTGATGCGTAAACTCATCCACGTTTAGGACACCCATCTCAAGCTCTTCGATCAGATCGGCAAGGACTTGTCCCCTGGGATTTATGGAGTAATCTCCCCAGAGAGGATGCCTGCCGTTCAGATCTCCAAGCAAGAGATAGGGCCTCGGCAACCGTGCCACGACGCGGCGGAAGTCCCCCGCGTCGAAGTCAGCTGACGGTGGAATGTACGCAGAAATGATAGTATACCTCCTATCCAGGTGCAGCTGCACAGCCACTGCCTGAAAGGAGGAATCTAAAGAGAAAGGAAGAACGGAGACATCATGCCGGGTGTAAACCGCGCATCCCCCAGCCCGGCCATCCCGCGGTGGTGGGGTCGCAAGACCCTTATACCCCGGGAGGGCAGGCAGGGGGCACGCGCCTAGCATGGTCTCCTGCAAAAAAATAGCTAACGGGGAACGGGACGAGGCGAGCCTCCGCAGCTCCTCCCAGTTGGCCCGGAGTCCACGGCAATTCCATTGAAGGAATATGCCCTCCAGGCCTAGCTCGGAGGAGACGCGGGGGCCCTCCTCGAATTGAAGACCCTCACGGGAATGGCCGTACGCTTCCCGGGGGCAGAACCCCGGTCGCTGTTGGCCGGACAAAGCGCTGGAGGCGCTGTCGCCTTCGAGGACTTATTGGGGGAGGTTGGGCTCGCCATGCGAGTCTTTTCCTCCCTCTGCCTCGAAACCTTAGGCGGGCGCTGCGGCTTCGGAGGCGGGGGGGGCCTCTTTTCGAGGAACCACCGTCTCCGAGCCACTCGCTCCACCTCGGGGCGTAGGCGAAGGAGCCGAAGCTCCTTTGTTGCTGTCCTCCTTTCGGGGGACAGCTTTAGGAACCCCTGAAGATGGCCTAGCGACCATCTTCAGGGGTGTTGCCTCCTGTGAGTCTAACGACTCGGTGGAGGCGCGTGGCCGTTTCGCCTTACGGGAAACGGTCACGCTGGGGGAAGAGGGGGGAGCCCTGGTTTTAGCCGGGGCAGGGTAAGAACCCTTTTTGCCGCCAGCTTTACCAGGGGAGCGCCCGGGTTGGGTAGAGCCCGCAGAAGGGGTCCGAATGGGCGCGGAAACAACCGTGCTCGTTGGCCTTGATGGGCCAGGAGCAGAGGGTGCCTTGCTAACTATTGAGGCATATGACGTCCCAGGCAGAGCCGGGCGCGCCAGGACCAAGTCCTTTGCCTCGCGGAATGAGAGTCGATCCTGGGCCTGAACGGCCAGGATTTCTTTCTCAAGGAGATATGCACCACATTGCTTCGAAGAAGCAGGGTGCGGCTCTCCGCAATTGACACACTTGGCCACACACGATTTGGACTTATCGTGTGCGACCTTGGAGCAATTTACACAGACTTCGGGTGACCCCGATTTTGCACGTCTACATGATCGATTCGTATGGCCGAAGCGGTGACAGTAATAGCACCGCCGCGGCAGTGGCACGAATGCCTTCACGCGGTAGCGGTACCAACCGGCACGCACCGACTCAGGGAGCTTGTCACAGTCGAACGTGACGAAGAGTGTAGGGGTGGGTCTCGAGGCCCCTCCCTGTTTTCTCATCACACGTTCGACCTTGACCGCCCCATGGTCGGCCAGCTCTAGGGTGATGTCTTCAATGGAGTAGTCAACGAGTTCCCTCGCATAAACTACTCCTTTCACAAAGTTCATGGTAGAGTGCGGCGTCACACTCACCAGGGTGCCATCAAGTGTCCGAAGAGCACTTATCTTGGCCGCCTCGGCGGGATTCGCCGCATTCGCCAGAACGCTCCCGTCCGAGAAACGGGTTACCTTCGGCTCTCTACCAATTGCACTAGCTAATCCTCTCCTCTGATGGATCATGTTGCCCTTGGACAACATGGTGCCATCAGTGGAGCGAATAACGAGGAAGCGCTTGAAGCCAGCGGGCTCGAAAACGCCAGGTAACCTCTGAATCAGGGGCCCCGATGTCATCGAGGCTCCGCCCTGTGCATTCTTGGTGTTAGTCTTAGTCAGGGGCTCCGCACACGAGGGGGTAGAGGGGCCGGATGTGCCGATCTTGGCTTGGTCGCCTACCAAAGTGGCAGCAGACCCATCCGTCCCCGCAGCCCCCACGGATGGAGAGGAGCCCCGAGTCTTCTTCGTCTTTTTCTTTTTTGGAGAGGAGGGCGGGGAATGAACCCGCTTCTCACCTCCGCCGGCAGAAGCCCCCATGCCAGATGGGCCGGCCTCAGACAGGTCCCTCTCTGAAATGGAGAAGGTCCTGGTCGTCGTAGGGGCACCTGTCGGAGGAGATCCCTCCCCTCCTTTTACTGCCTCGGAGCCCTCGGCCGTTTGAGGGGGACCTTGCATAGGGGCGGATTCGGGTTCGGTGCTTGGCGCCGAGCCCGGATTCCCCCCCATGGAAGGCCCTACCATCTGAGGCTGGGTCTCCTCAAGGACCATGTCTATCACAGGAGGGGCCTCCAGTTGGCCATCCCCTCCCAGGACATCGCAGGTCCCCTTGGCAGTGTCGCCAGTCTTGTGTGGGGAGACACAGGCCTTGACCCTAGCAAGGTTTAAAATTCTTGCCAGCAGGTCTTTTGAGGGAAGTGACCGAAGGGGCCTGGCTTCCCTCTCCCCCCTAAGGGGGTTTGCCTACCGAGCCGCTTGCACGAGGGGCGGTCGGCAATGGGCTGCCTGCTGGCTTTCTTGGCAGTCCCCTTAGAAAGCAAAGGAGGGACTGCCGCTGGAGATAGGGAAGTCCCGAAAGCACCTCCAGAGAAGGGGGTGAGGGGGAGCGTAGGAGAGGAGTAAGCCTCCTCTCCGGTTAAAGAATTATGGAGGGTCCCTTGCGCAAGCACAAGGGGGGGGGACCTCCATTTTCTCGGTGGAGCTGCCCGAGGGCGGCTCCGTTGATTTTCTTGGGGAAGTTGGGGGTTGGGTTTTTTTGTTTTTTGTGTCATACATGGGCATGGTGACCCTCTTTTTAATACGGGACGCAATAGCTCATCACCTCTCGCAGTTGCCCGCACTGCGAGAGGTGCTTACTAGCCCGGCAGAGCCAGGCGCCGCCATTCGGGACCACCCCTCCCGCCTGGTGGCCTGGCAGTCCATCGGCATGGCGGCTCCACCTTGGACACGGCGTAAAATTGATAGAATGTGAAGAGGAGAGGAAAGGGGATGTGAGGAAGGTATGGGTGGGGATGAAGTAGGTTGTTAAAAAACCCCATCCCGAACCGGAGCTGAGGGGTTAGGGAACAATGTCCCCCCTCCCCCCAGCCCCGATCCGGGGTGGTTGGCTTGAGAAGAAGGTCAGCATCTACCCTGTGAAATTAGAGGCTGACCAGAGAAAGTTGTGGGAGAGGTTGTATGAAAAGCGACGAGGTAGGGGAGAAATCGGGCTATCTGAAGGAAAGAAGAGAGGCTAAGCTGGGGCCGGACGGAGCGCTGGATCACGTCAGCACGGCGGCCAGGATGGCAAATCGCCGCGCCCCTTACGGGGTTCTAGGAAACATACACTACAACGCTTATATTTCTGGAGCTAGGGTTCTGCTCCAAGGTCAGCCACTAGATTGACTACAGGTTTCATGGGGAGTTATAACAAAGATCCAAGACATTGTATAGGTGTAAGACATTCTGAATATATTCAGTTCGGTAGGGCAGAAGATGGTCATGGCAATGCAGTAATTTGGGGTGTTTAGATTTGGCCGGGTAACTGCATTAGAGCTTAGGCAAGCTGAACTATATGCAATGTAGAGAATGTCCCTTTTGGGTGTCAATAGACATCAAAATCTACTAAACCACATCACAGCCTCTACCTCCCAAAAGTGTCCAGTGGGTCTCTTGCTCAACTGAGTGAAACTTGCAGCTCTCCAAACATTTCTTATGGGGGTAATTTGACACCCACCATCCTACCCGGATAACAAAGTTCATTCTAAAGAGGCAGGGCCATCATTGAATAAGTAGATTTCTCAATATAACAGAAATTAACCAGGACAAAAAAGCTAAAGCACAATCAAAACTACTTCCCTGAACATAACCATATGCTCTTATCACTTCCATACTAGAACCTAGCAAGAATTTAACACGTTCCACTGACCAAATATCAATGATTGCATTAACTAACCCAACATACAGCTCAACCAAGTTCATATACACAAGTTACAAAAGAGCCAAATGGACCAAATTCAGATCCCACTAGAACATATTCTTAATTCTCACACTTAAAAAATTCCTTTTAGCAAACCCTTTTACACATAACTAATACAATCTACCAGCCAGCAATACTCCAAAGAGACAACACAAACCCTAAATTCACACATGACAAAACAGTACCAGGTGTCAAAAAACTCACAAATTCATACCTTCAACAAGAAAACAGGAAACAATTATGCCTTCAAACAATCAGCAACAAAACAAACAACTCTTAACTCTTAACAGAGAATAAAAAAAAAAAATACAAGAGCCAAATCTCTCCTCACCAGTGAAAAGGCCTAGCTTAACTGACCAATGCAACTTACTCAGGACCCACAACTTCAAAATTAACCAACTACTCACCAAGCAAAGCAATAGGAATGCACTAAAAAAAACAAAAACTAATGCACATGTTCCTGAGCACCATCCTTTGGATGCCAATAGGTCTGGAATGGAAAGTCTGCCTGTTATTTTATATACTATGTAATAATTTACACCCAGGCTTTCAGGATCTGTGATCAAGAAAGCTTCTTTTTTTTTTAAGAGCTCATCTGGCGACTGCCTACTTGGGCATTAGTTGCCGTATTAAAAACTGACCTAGTACTAGGCTACTTCAAAATAAAAACCAAAAAGATAAAAAACAACCCCCCCCCCCCCAAAAGGATAAAGGAAGTGAGCAGTAAGCAAGCTCCTGCATCGGGGTGAGGTCACCCAGGCGCCGGAGCGTGCGACCTATAAGGGGAAAAATCAAAAAACCTGCTTAAAAAATAGGGAGAAGGTCGGCCTCACTGCAAAAGTCAACAAGTCCACCAGTCAGTGTGCATGCCCTCATCCGGGGGAGTAAAAGGGACAGGGGGTAGTGACTCCATCCATCCCGGGACAGGTAACGTGCGCGAAGATCACCCAGACTGGGACATTCAATACTAAACCTGATCATTATTAAAATGATTGGGTCAGGAGGAGGAGAATCCTCCTGGAACAAGTATGAACTTGAACTTCGTTGTAGGTCATTGCAAGGTAAAAAATGCACTTCAATATCAATCATACATTATTGGATTAACTTAACCACTACCTTGTATTGCAAGAAAGATCCAATATGTTTAGGGTGGTTAAATTGGGGTAATTCAGTCATCAAACTTTGCCTCTGAGGAAACAGTTTGAAAAGATCAAACAAATGTGAAAAGCTTTTACTAATTTGTGGGCAATAGTATACAATTTTAGAGTTCATCAAATCTAAAGAAAGAAAAAAGTCAGTTATGAACTTAATTAATTATAACTTAAAAAATTATAACAAGTATACAATTCTAGAGTTGATCAACACAAGGCCTATAAACTATAAGCCAACCTTGCTCTTGCACTATCCTCTTTAAGGATCAAATTGTTTGTATTTAACTTGCCAGTGTGGGGGATGACGCAGTCATCACAATAGGGGGCAGGCGAGTGTTCCATCAGATAGCAATGCGTCACACGAGTGTGTCCGATTCGGAGACGAAGCAACATTAAGTTCCCTTGGACCATCTCCCATCTTCTTTGCCAAGCAGTCCGAAGAGCTGCCCGTATTCGTGCAATGTAGTCAGTATGAGGAAGAGCGAAACGCTGGTCCAGGCGCAGAGTGGTGTATTGCCACCAGTTCAGCCAAGAAAACAGACACAACGCCCCGTTGAATTCAAACAGAGGGGATATGGCGTGGAAGCCGACCCCCCTCTTGGGACTTGGAGCCATCCATATACACTGGCACAGTTCCAGCGTGACACGAGGTGTGCTCTAAAAAGGTTGAACGCAAAACTCCCGGCGCTGTACAAGCTTTGGGAGCAGATGCGTGGCGACAAATAGCCAAATGTGGTACCCTCCAGAGTGGCATCCTGGGCAAAACCAGCACGAGAGCTATACCTAACTCTCGAAGGAGTTTCCTGGCCCTAAACCCAAAGGGCTTAGGGTATAACTGGCGTCTCTTGGCGGCATAGGCACCGTCGAGATCAGCTGCCGATGCAGTGAGAGCTGTTGGCGACTGAGGAAAGCGACAGGCTCGCGCGTACAAGCGAGTGATGCACTGCACGCGGCGTAGAGCGAGTGGCATCTCCACAGCATTGACCAACAGGCAATCAATGGGGGAAGTGTGGAAGGCACCGGTCGCAAGGCGAAGGCCTGTGTGATGGATCGAGTCCCCCTTGCGCAATAAAAGCTCGGCTACGGATGCATAAAACTCGCATCCGGAGTCGAGCTTCGAACGAACAAAGGATCCAGAAAAAAGTAGGGCAGTTGCCCTATCAGCGCCCCAAGTGCTGAACGTCACGGAACGGAGGATATCCATGGCGCGGGTACAAGAGACCCTAAGGCTGCGAATATGAGCCTGCCAGGTGAGGCGTCGGTCAAATACAAAACCGGGGATACGGTGTGATTCAACCACTTCCAAGCGCACCCCATTAAGAAACAAATCTGGGTCGGGGAGGAGCCGTGGATGGCGGAGAAGTACAAGACCTTAGTCTTTGCCAAAGAAAACCAAAACCTGTGCGCTTCGGCATAGCGAGAGACGCGGTTCAATGCCTGTTGGAGTCGACGCTCTAAAGTTAGCATCTGGGCCGCGCCAAAAGAGATCGAAAGGTCGTCCACGCAGAGCGTAGCGAGAATATCTTCCGGCAGCACCGAGGTGATGCCGTTGATGCTCAGGGCGGAATCGACGATCTCGCATAAAAATCAGATTTAAACATTGGGAGGCGTCCCCTCGCCCCCATCGTGTGGAGAGTCTCCATGATACCGTATCGCCATGTGGTATCATAGGCCTTCTCCAGATCGAAAAAGACCGTGGCGTAGTGCTGTCTACGAAGGAAGGCCTCGCAGACGGCATTTTCCAGTCGGAGCAGAGCATCCGACGTGGAGTGGAACTTGCGGAAGCCGAACTGTTCAGAAGACAGATGGCCTCCGCTGTCCAGGAAAAAAGCTAATCTAACATTTACCAATTTCTCCATCAACTTACACACGCAAGAGGTTAGAGAGATTGGGCGGAAACCGGCCGGAGTAGAGTGATCTCTCCACGGTTTGCGAAAGGCGAGCGCAGTAGCGATTCACCAGGAATCTGGGAGGAGACCCTCCACCCAGATCCTGTTGAACAAATCTAACAGAAAGGCCATGCCTCGCTCACCCAGGTGTCGAAGCATGGCGTACGGGACATCGTCCGGCCCATGGGCGGTGTCGGCGCACGAAGCAAGAGCGCAACTCACTCACAGTAAACCTGTCGTTGAAGGGTTCTCCGCTTCTGGAGGTAAAGTCCAGCTGGTGGCCTTCCGCAACATCACGACGTGAATTGAATGCTGGCGGAGCAGCATCCCGGCTAGAGAATGCGGAGAAAGCGGTCACGAAGGTTTCCGCCACGGACGCGGGGTCCTAGATTGCGGTCACATTCTCCTGGAGAGCGGGAAGGGGGTCCTGCGAGAACTTGCCCCGAATCCTTTTGACTCGCTTCCACACCTCTGCTAGAGGGGTCTTCCCGTTAAGTGAAGACACTTATGCCCGCCAAGAAGAGCGGCAGGCGTGCTTCGAAATATACCGGAACCTAGTCGTAGCCCGACGAAATTCAGCGACAGTGAAATTGTTCGGGCACGAATTCCTTCATGTGGTAGCGGTACCAACCAGCATACACCGAATCAGTGAGCTTGTCACAGTTTAACGTGACGAAGAGTGTAGGGGTGGGTCTTGAGGCCCCTTGACCGCCCCATGGTCGGCCAGCTCTAAGGTGATGTCCTCAATAGAGTAGTCAATGAGTTCCCTCACATAAACTACTCCTTTCACAAAGTTCATGGTAGAGTGCGGCGTCACACTCACCGGGGTGCCATGAAGTGTCCGAAGAGCACTTATCTTGGCCACCTCGGCGGATTCGCCAGAAGGCTCCCTTCCGAGAAACGGGTCACCTTCGGCTCTCTACCAATTGCACTAGCTAATGCTCTCCTCTGATGGATCATGTTGCCCTTGGCCAACATGCTGCCATCAGTGGAGCGAATAACTAGGAAGCGTTCAAAGCCCACAGGCTCGAAAATGCCAGGTAGCCTCTGAATAAGGGGCCCCGATGTTATCGAGGCTCCGCCCTGCGCTCTTTTCATCTTAGTCATAGTCGGGGGCTCTGAGGGGCAGGATGTACCGATCTTGGCTTGGTTGCCTACCAAAGTGGCAGCAGACCCATCCGTCCCCGCGGATGGAGACGAGGGCAGGTTATGAACCTGCTTCTCCCCTCCACCGGCAGAAGCCCCTAGGCCAGATGGACCGGCCTCAGCCAGGTCATTCTCCCAGATGGAAAGGTCCTGGCGGTCGCAGGGGCAAGGGTTGGAGGAGATCCCTCCACTCCTTGTCCTGCCTAGGATACCCCAGCCATTTGGAGGACCTTGCATAGGGGCAGATTCGGGTTCGGCGCTGAGCCCAGATTCCCCTCCATGCAAGGCCTTACTGTCTGTGGCTGGGTTGCCTCAAGGAGCATGTCTACATCAGGGGGGGGCCTCCAGTTGGCCATCCCCCCCCAAGACATCGCAGGTCCTGTTGGCAGTATCATCACTAGTCTTGTGTGGTGAGGCACAGGCCTTGACCCCAGCAAGGTTCAATATTCTAGCCAGCAGGTCTTTTGAGGGAAGCGACCGAAGGAGAGGAGTAAGCCTCATCTCCAGTTAGAGAAATATGGAGGGTCTTCTGCGCAAGCACACGAGGAGGGACCTCCATTTTTTCCATGGAGCTGCACGAGGGCGGCTCCGTTGATGAGCAAGGGGAATTGGGGAGAGATTTGGAGTTTTTTTATATTTTCATCCATGGGCATGGAGACCCTATTTGCTCCACGAGAAGCAATAGCTCATCAGCCCTTGCAGTAGCCCGCTCTGCAAGGGGTGCGTACAGGACCTGGCTGAGCCCAGTGCCACCAGTTCAGACCACCCCTCCCGCCCGGTGGCCTGGCAGGCCCTCAGCATGGCAGCTCCACCTTGGACACAGTGTAAAAAAATTAATAGAGTGTGAAGTGAGAACAAAAGGGAATGTGAGCAAGGTATGGGTGGGAATAAAGCAGGTTGTTAAAAACCAACCACCCCAGACCGGACCGGAGCTCAGGGGGGGTTAGGGAACATTGTCCCCTCTCCCCCGATCCGGGACAGTTGGCTGAGAAGAAGGTCGGCATCTACCCTGTGAAATTAGAGGCTGACCAGAGAAAGTTGTGGGAGAGGTTGTATGAAAAGCGACAAAGTAGGGGAGAAATACAGGCTGTCTGAAAGAAGGAGAAGAGGCTAAGCTGGGGTCAGACGGGGTTCTGAGTCCCGCCAGCACGGCGGCCAGGATGGCAAATCACTGCGCCCCTCAGGAGTGATCAGGAAAGGCCTATCTATTTTAATTTCTGATTTTTGGGCCTCCAAATTAGTGATCTTGTTACATGCGAAAATTTCAATTTCAATTTTTGGGGGGCAACTGTGACGCTAGAATAATTCACAACAGGCTGGATTCCTTCTTGTTGAGGACATGAAAATCTGCAGAAGGTTTCTTGATTATACCAAAGTTTTAATTTAGAAGTAAGGGGGCTCTAAAAAAGTGCTCCGACTCAAAAAAAATCACTTAAGTAAATAACAAAGAACAATGATAAAAAGGTAATGCTAATAAAAAAAAAGCCACATGGTAACGCACCCCTGCACAGGAAAATGAAACCAACAACAAACAAAAGTGGAGGAGGCCAGCGCACTCTAAAAAGTCATAGTCCACAAGTCTGTGTGCATGAACCAGTCCCAAATACAAAGGACAAGCCGTAGCGACCCTGCTCATCCTGGTAGTGGGACAGGTAACTTGCGCAAAGATTACACAGACTGGGACATTCAACAAGCTGTGGATGGGTGGAAAAATAAATGTACCACCGTAATCTTGACCAAAGAAAACAGAAACTTGTGCCCTTCTCATACCAAGAGAGGCGGTTCAATACCTGTTGAAGTCTGCATCTGGACTGTACCAAATAGAGAAGTCAAGATTAGAAAAACATTCCATTATAAAGTATCTCCATGCAGTGACATAGGCCCTATCAAGATTAAAAAACACTGACCTATTGCTGTCTATTAAGTAAGGCCTCCCAAATACCATTTTCCAGTCAGGTTAGAATATCAACATTGAGTGGAACTTCCAATGTCCAGAAAAAAAGCTAAACTACATTTACCACCAACTTGCACATGCAGGAAGTTAAGAGAAATTAGGTGGAAAACAGCTGGTTATAGTAATATCTCCTTGGTTTGTGCAAAAGGGAGCAGAGTAGCCATTCGCCAGGAGTCTAGAAGAATACACTGTCCATATCCTGTTGAGCAAATCTAACAGAAATGATATACAGGACATTGTCCAGACCTGGCACAGTATCTCCGGAATAAATGAGCAGAAGACAACTCAATAAACAAACCCGTCATTCAAGGGTTCTATTGCCTTTTGAGGTAAAGTCCAGTTGGCAGCCTTCAGCAATATCATGAAGTATATTGAATGCTGGTGAAGCAACATCTCAGCTAGAGAATGTGAGAACTTGCCCCAAATCCTTTTCACTAAATTACAAACCTGTGCAAGAGGGAGTTCCATCCTTTAAGTGAATACACATATGCCTACCAGTAACAGCGATGGGTGTGCTTCAAAACATACCAGAACCTAACCCTAGCTCAAAAAACTTCACTAATGGTGAAATCTTTCAGGTGGCACTTCTGGTGTTTTTAGGTGTATTGTTTTTGCCTTAAGGCAATGTTACACTCAGCCAACCAAGTTTCTTGAAATGAACAGAGAAATCACTTATTTTCTGAAATGCGGACAAGTGCACCCACTTCAAGCACCACTGAAACAGTTTTTCCAGGCAGCAACAGCACAGAGAATAGTCAAATGTGAAAGTGTTCCCAGAAATTTTCAGCCTATTAACCTAACATCACTAATTGGTAGTCCTAGAAATGATAAGAGACAGGATAGTAGTCGACGGTTCCACTTCAAGGCAAATAACCTAATTTTGAAAAATTAACATGGTGTTAGAACCAGATGATCTTGCCTAACAAATCTCATGGAATTCTTTCACCAAATAATTTCCATCTGCAATAATAAAAGCAGTAGACATGAAGTGCGTCAACTTTCAAAAAGCCTTTTTAAATGGATATAAAGTTGGCTCTCAGATCACTTGCAGTGTCATAAATGGAAGTGGTTACTGGGTGCCAGTAACCAGTGGGGTTCCTCATGGGTCAGGGGAAATTTTAACATGTAAATGCCTAGTCATGCAATCAGGATGCAGAAATCTGAAATCAAATTATATCAAGTGCTAACTATTGGAATCCATAAACATTGAAAAGGACCTTGGGGTCATAATTTCAGTAGACTTCAGTGTCTAAGCAATGCATGGAAGCAACTAAAATAGTGAATCGAATGCTAGGAATAAACCTATTAACCCTTGCAAGTAGACATTTACACAAGGCAAGCTAATAGGCTTTAAAATTTTAGGTTTTATGATAAGGGATGGTAGCCACTACAATAGCAAACTACCTTAATTATTTGAGAACTGTAAGTGCAAAATATAGCTTGTGAATCATAGGTGGCTCATAGTCCATAAAAAACATACAATGGAATTAGTGTATAGTTCTGAAAAAAAAGTTTCAAAAAACCTTATCTACTTACTATTTGGATGCCAGATATCTGTAATGAACTTCATTTTGGGAGGTCGTAATGGATATTCCTTAGGAAATATTAGGTGGGCTTTGAAGAAACCACCTTCACTGTAATAGAAAGTAAGAGAGGCTTTAAGTGTGACAAATCATGATAAAATATTAAGTATAAAAAGCATGAATGCAAATTATAAACTTGAAAAATAAGAAAATGATTATAGAAAAGTGAACTGCTGCTCTCAAGATTTAATAAGAAAATGGGGCAGTGCTGGCCCCATTTAGTTTTGGAAATGTGAAGTTAAGCTAAATGAAAATGTAAACAAGATAAATGAACAGAATACTGTGTGTGTACACAATTTGGAGATAGAAAGCGACCTGATGCCATCACAGCATTGGGAACAGTTGTGAAGCAATGGCAGGCTTCTTTAAGTTCCCCTCAGCTGTCTCCAGTCTTCTTGGCCAAGCAGCCTGGAGGGATGCCCTGATTCCTCCTATGTACTAGGTGCAAGGAAGAAGCAAATGCAGGTCTGGTTGCCCAGTACTCGCAGACACATTGGTACCCTCATTCTCTGCAATCTCCACAGGTCCAGGAACCTAGCAGAAGCTAATTTTGATATATGCCTGGTTCATGGCAAGTGTGGCATCATGAATACCTGCGGAGATTCCAATTCACAATGAGCACTCAGAGCTTTATGAGTTGCTAAAGATCACAATCCAGGGTCCGAACCTGGTATGCTGCATTATTTTCCATACTGAGTGCTGTATTGCAATCAGCTGGGTCATAAAGACAGGCTCAGCAGCTGGTAGAGCCCCATAGACTTGAAACAAGAGGGGATATGGCATGTACAACTGACCCCCTCATGGGACTTGGAGCTATCCTTATAAACTGACAAAGATCCAGCGTGACATGGTGTGGTCCTAAAGACTGAATGCAATACCCCTACTGCGGAAGCTTAGGGGGCAGAAGTGTGGCAACAAATAGTCAAAAGGTACAAGCAGAAGCACCATAAGCCTGAAACCTACACCAAACTGTAAACGTAAAGGGATTAGGGTATGATTGGTGTCTTTCAGCAGCATAGGCACAGTCAGGTTCAGCAGTGATGAATTGAGTCCTCTTTCCATACTACAAGCTCAGCTGTGGATGCATAAAACTTGCAACAGTAGTAAAGCTGAAACAACAAAGGATCAGTAGAAAATCAAGACAGTTGCCCTAGGAAGGATGTCAATGATGCAGGTACAAGAGACTAAGACTTTCAGGAACAAGTCTGGGTCAGGGTGGAGCTGCGGATGGTGGCAGAAGTGCACCACCTTAGTCTTGGTCAAGGAAATGAGAAACCTGTGCACTCTGGGCCAGGCCAAAAGAGATCGAAAGGTCTACCACATAGAGCAGCACTGAGGTGATACTGTCGATGCTCAGGGCAATGAGTGTGACAGAGGAGACTGACTGCAGGACACCTTCCTGCTCCATTGGTCTAGAGAGGGATCCTCACACCTGTAGGTGGAATTGGGAGGTGTTCCCTTGCCCCCATCTTGTCGGCCTCTCACTATGCAGTATCATAGGCCTTCTCCAGATAAACAAAATATTTAACATAATGCTGTCTCCAAAGGAAGGCTTTGGAGACAGCCTTTTCCAGTTGGAGCAGAGCATACGAAGTGGAGTGGAACTTGCGGAAGTCAAACTGTACAGAAGAGAGGTGGCCTCTGCTGTCCAGAAAAAAGGCTAATCTACCATTTACCAATTTCTCCATCAACTTGCACACACAGGTCAGAGTGATTGGGCAAAAATTGGCTGGAGTAGAGTGATCTCTCTCCAGTTTGCAAAAAGAAGGCAGAGAGCCATTTACCAGGTGTCTGGGAGAATAACCCCTATCCAGATCATATTGAACAAATCTAACAGAAAGGCTCACCTAGGTGTAGAAGCATGGGATACCAGATTTTTTTTTAGGGGCTATCTGGCGACTGCCCAATTGGGCATAGGTCGCCGCAATCAAACAGCATAGCTTTAGGCTGCATAAAAATAACAAATTAAAAACAAAACGATATAAAGGAAAGATGACAACAATTAGGAAGCAAGCTCCGGCGTCAGGGGGAGGTCCCCCTCCCCCCCAGCGCAGGAGCGTGCAACCTACAAAGAAAACAACAATAACAAAAAACAGGGTATACGGCATGGAAGTCTACCCCCTCTTAGGACTTGGAGCCATCCATATACACTGGCACAGTTCTAGCGTGACACGAGGTGTGCTCCAAAAAGGTTGAATGTAATACTCCCAGTGCTGTACAAGCTTTGGGAGCAGAGGTGTGGCGACAAATAGCCAAATGTGGTACCCTCCAAGGTGGCATCCTGGGCAGAACCAGGGGCGCCACTGGCCTGAGAGCTATACCTAGCTCTAAACCCAAAGGGTTAGGGTATGACTGGCATCTCTTGGTGGCATAGGCACCATTGGAATAAGCTGCGGATGCAGTGAGAGCTATTGGAGACTGAAGGAGGTGCCGGGCTCAGGCGTACAGGCGAGTGATGCACTGTACATGGCGTAGAGGGAGTGGCATCGACCAAGAGGGTCTTAATGGGGGAAGTGCAGAAGGCACCGGTCGCCAGACGAAGGCCGGTGTGGTGGATCGAGTCCACCTTCCGCAATAAACGCTTGGCTGCGGATGCCTAAAATTTGCATCCGTAGTGGAGCTTTGAACAAACAAAGGATCAATAAAAAAGTAGGGCAGTCTGAACATCACGGAGCAGAGAATATTCATAGCGCGGGTACAAGAGACCCTAAGGCTAAGAATATAAGCCTCCCAGGTGAGGCGTCAGTCAAATACGAGAACAAGGAAACGGTGCGATTCAACCACTTCCAGGCGCACCCCATTAAGAAACAAATCTGGGTCGGAGTGGAGCCGTGGATGGCGGCAGAAGTGCACCACCTTAGTCTTGGTGAAAGAAAACGGAAACGTGGTTCAATGCCTGTTGGAGTCGACACTCCAGAGTTGGCATCTGGGCTGCGCCAAAAGAGATTGAAAGGTCGCCCACGTAGAGTGTAGCGAGAACATCTTCCGGCATCACCGAGGTGATGCCATTGATGCTCAGGGTAAAGAGTGACACTTCCCATGCAGGACACCCTCTTCCTGCTCTATTGGGCTGGAGAGGGTTCCCCCCACCCGTAAGTTGGAATCGACGATCTCAAAAAAATTCAGATATAAACATTGGGAGGCATCCCTTAGCCATCGTGTGGAGAGTCTCCATGATACAGCATCACCATGCGGTATCATAGGCCTTCTCCAGATCAAAAAATACTGTGGCGTAGTGCTGTCTAGGAAGGAAGGCCTTGCAGATGGCATTTTCAAGTCGGAGGACACCCTCCACCCAGATCCTGTTGAACAAATCTAACAGAAAGGCCATGCCTCGCACACCCAGGTGTCAAAGCATGGCATATGGGGACATCTCCGGACCATGGGCGGTGTCTGCACATGAAGCAAGAGCGGAACGCAACTCTATGTAAACTTGCCATTGATGGGTTCTCCATGTCTGTAGTTAAGATCCAGTCTGCAGTCTTCATTAAATGATAGAGGAGCAGCACCCAGGCTAGAGAATGCAGAGAAAGAAGTCACTCTGCAAGTGAAGTAGGGTTTGAGATTGCCATCAGATTCTCTTGGAGAACAAAAACTTGACCCCCAATTTTTTTAAAACTTTTTTCCACACCTATACATGAGGCATCTTCCAGTTAAGTGAAAACAGGTATGCCCAGCAAGAAGAGCAGTAGGCATGCTTTGAAACATACTGGAACCTAAGCCCAAGTACCAACAGGGGGTCTCTCAAGTGGCAGTGGTCAAGAAAATGATCACAATGGGCAAATGATAACTACCATGGAGGTCATTGACCACCTCCAAACCTAAATCAGGCTGTACATCCAGGGTACAGGGCAAGATTAAGACAGGAAAATAAAGCAGCTCCTGGGTACCTATCTCCAGTTGGTCTATCAGAGCGGCAAGGACCTGACTCCTGCGGTTTATTGATTAGTCTCCCAGAGTGTGGCATTCATGCACGGGGCAGAGGGTGCCTTTTTGAAAATTCAGGCCTAAGATATCCCAGGCAGCGCCGGACACAAGAGAGACAATCCAGAGATTTTCTTCTGCAGGGGATATGCATTGCTTCAAAGAAGCAATTGTACACTTGGCCATACACAATAGGGACTTATTGCTTACAGCCTCGGAACAACTTCAGATACTTTGGGTAAACCCAACTTTGGACATCTACACAAGTGAATCATATGATCGACATGGTGGCAGTAGTAGCACCTCTAATGTACTGCAGTGACAAATGCCTTCATGCAATAGCAAAACCAACCAGCAAGCACTAACTCAAGGAGACTGTCACAGTCGAAAGTGCGAAAGAGTATTGGGGGCGGGTCTTGAGGTGGCATAAACCACTCCTTTCACAAGGTTCATGGTAGTGTGGTGTCACACTCACATGCAAGTCATTAAGTGTCTGAAGTGCACTAATCATGGTTGCCTTACGAATCCAAAGCTTTCAACAGAAGGCACCCATCCAAGATAACAATCATCTTCAGCTCTCTACCAATCAAACTAGCTAATGCTCACCTCTGATGGATCATGTTGCCCTTGGCCAACATGATGCCATCAGTGGAGTGAATAACAAGAAAGCTTTAGAAGCCAGCTGCGACTTTGGTTTTTGTCTGGTGCTGAAACAGAACAAGACTTGTCCATCCCGAGATCTCCAGTAGAGGCTAGAGGAACCTTTAGCCCTCTGTCTTCCTGTTCATTTTCTTTTCTTTTTGAAAGAGGAGGGTTGAAAATGGACTTGCTTCTATCCACTGCAGGAGTGTGCGCCTAGGCCCAATGGACCAGCCTCAGCAAGATCCTTCACCAGATCCCTCTCCACAAGTCCTCCCCCCCCCCCAAGGCATGCCAAGAGAATCTTGCACAGGGGTGGATCTAAGTTCTGTGTTTAGCAAGACGAGGTTCACCCCCATTAAAGGGGTTGGCCTTATTAAGCTGATCCCACTGGGAGCAATCAATTTTGGGCAGCCTGCCTTCTCTCTTGGCAGTCCCCTGTAAAATAATTCTATATAAGAAAGCTAGCACTATCGAATAAAAACTTTAGCAAAATTTTAAAATATTAGGGATTTTAAAATTTAAGTAGAAACTGCAAATCCATTTTCTTAAAACTATCAAGCAACTACTAAAAATAGATACAATACAAAACTTACTATAAGGTGTCTGGTGGACCAATAATGAGCACCTCCCACTTGAAGATGTCATTGTCATCTATTAGGCCGGCAGAAAATCCCTCAACTGGGTTTTTATTCAACTCTAAAAAAAAGAAGAAAGAAACTAAATTCAGTTAAATGTGTAACACTTATCATTTAATAAGAAAAAAAACTTACTGAAGAATTTAGGGACTAATATTATTTAACCCTTTCATTGCATGGTGCACTCAAAGCTGTTTAAAGTTACACAGCAAATTTCACCCTTTTGTGAGTATACCACAAATTTTACGTGGGGTTGACACTTCGCGACCAACTAATTTTTTAGCAGGAATTGCCATTTACTTTAAAATGACGCTGAGAAAGCTAAAAAAAATTAGGTTTCAAGAGCTTGAATTTAACAATTTCTCCCAGACAGTGATATCCGGCAATAATGTGCCGAAAACATTCCTGAGGTACTAAGCACTTGGTACAGTAAGGTTGATTACTCCATTTGAGTCCATTTGAGGCAAGAGAAGCCATCAGGGAATAAGGGGCATAGATAACCATTACTATTCTCCTATCATTTTTGCAATGAGGCTGACCTAATTCTTACCATGTAGACAGTAGAGGATTGAAAAATGATGCTCAAAGAGCCACGGTATTATAGATACTGTGAACCAGGAAGGAGATGGGGTGGATTCCAATGCATCAAGGACAGAGATTGCTCTAAGTCACTATAAATCAAAATTCATTGTCCGAACTGGGTATTTTTTTATTATTATTATTATTATTTTAGGAGCCTATTTAATGACTACCCACTTGGGTGGTAGCGCCCCCGCTCATCCTGGTACCAGGACAGGTAATGTGCGGAGAGATCGCCCAGACTGGGACATTCAACAAAAATGTGTAGAACAGTCTGGGGGGACAATGCACTCTTCACAGTAGGGCGCTGGGCTCGTGTACGGCCGAATAATGCACTGTACATGGCATAGATCAAGTGGCATCTCCCCAGCATCAAGTAGTAGGCTCTCAATGGTATAAGTGTGGAAGGCACCGGTCACAAGGCGAAGGCCAGTGTGGTGGATCGAGTCCACCTTCCACAATACACACTTGGCTACAGATGCATAAAACTTGCATGTTTTCAAGCTTCGAACAAACAAAGAATCGATAAAAAAGTAAGGCAGTAGCCCTATCAGCACCCCAAGCGCTGAACATCACGAAACAAGGAATATCCATGGCGTGGGTACAAGACACCTTAAGGCTGCAGATATGAGCCTCCCAGGTGAGGCGTCGGTCAAATACAAGACCAAGGAAATGGTGCAATTCAACCACTTCAAGGCATACCCCATTAAGAAACAAGTCTAGGTCAAAGTGGAGCCGTGAATGGTGGCAGAAGTGCACAACCTTAATCTTGCCCAAGAAAATGGAAACCTGTGTGCTTAGGCATAGCAAGAGATGTGGTTGAAACCGGCCAGGGTAGAGTAATGTCTCCCCAGTTAGCAAAAGGCAAGCACAGTGGCGATTCGCCAGGAATCCGAGAGGAGACCCTCCACCCAGCTCCTGTTGAACAAATCTAACACAGAAAGGCCATGCCTCCCTCACCCAAGTGTTGAAGCATGGGGTATGGGACATCATCTGGACCTGGGACAGTGTTCATGCACGAAGAGAGACTGGAATGCAACTCACTCAGAGTAAACTCGTGGTTGAAGGGTTCCCTGCCTCTGGAGGTAAAGTCCAGCCAGTGGCCTTCCGCAACATCACAATGTGCATTGAATGCAAGAGAATGCAGAGAAAGCAGTCATGAAGGATTCCACCACAGACGTAGGCTATGAGATTGCAATCCCATTCTCCTGGAGAATGAGAGGGGGGGTCCTGTAACAACTTGCCCTGAATCATTTCCACACCTCTGCCAGAGGGGTGTCTGGGTAAGTGAAGACATGTATGCCCGCCAAGAAGAGCGGCGGGCATGCTTCAAAATATACCAGAACCTATCCCTAGCCCAACAAAATTTCATCGACGGTGAAATGTTTCGGGCAGCGCTTCTACTTGATGGCCGCTTCACACTTGGCTGACCACCACGGGAGTGGTCGGCATGCCAGACCTTCTAGGAATAGTAGCTAGGCACAGAAATTAATATTTGAATGGGAAAGTGATCACTACCATGAAGGTCATTGACCACCCACCAATCAAAATCAGGCTGTGCATCCAGAGAGGACAAAGATAGATCACGGCAGGAAAATGAAGCGGTTCTCAGGCAGTGATGTATAAACTCATCTACATTAAGGCACCTCCAGACAAGGGGGATGAGGGGGAGTCCCCTAAACCCAGTTAGAGAGATTTAGAGGATCCCCTGCGAGAGCACAGGATGGGGGAGACCTCCATTTATTTCTGTGGAACTGCCCAAGGGTGGCTCCAACAATGGATGAGGGTAAATTGAGGTGTTTTTTTTATCATCATTGGGCATGGTGACCCTATTATTTTTACGGGAAGCAAATACTAATCACCCCTCGCAGTGGCCCGCTTTGCAGGGGTTATGTATGGGGCTGGTAGAGCTAGCCATTTATGGCCACCCCTCCAGCCTGGTGGTTCCACCTTAGGCACGGAGTAAAATTGATAGATTGTGAAGTGAGAAGGAAGGAAAGGGGATGTGAGGAAGGTATGGGTAGGGATGAAGCAGGTTGTTAAAAACCCACCATCCCAAACCGGAGCTCAGAGGTTAGGGAACATTGTCCCCTCCCCCTTCAGCCCCGATCCAGGATAGTTGGCTGAGAAGGAGGTCAGCATTTACCCTGAGAAAATAGAAGTCAACCAGAGAAAGTTGTGGGAGGTTGTAAGGGAGAAATACAGGCTGTCTGAAAGAAGAAGAGGCTAAGCTGGGGCCGGACGGGGCGCTGAGTCCCATCAGCACAGTGGCCAGGAAGGCAAATTGCCACGCCCCTTACGGGGTCAAAAGACTAAAACATGTCTTCTGGTTTAAGAATTTACTTCTCTGTAGTTCTCTGCAAACTGGCACAAGCAGTAGCTCTCTTCACTGTTCCCCCAATCCAATCACATTCATTTTTGCCATGGGATGTAGCAAAGAAGTGCCATTCACAAGACAAACCAAAATCCTCTTCATGGTAACAGATTTATGAAGTTGTATCTGTTCTTATATTGGCCAGCACATCCATCTGAAAAATAGTACACCTTCTTCAGTTGTGGGCATCTGAATTTAACATAGTTCATAAGCTTTATTATAAATGAGTAAGCCATTATAGTGTGTTTTCATGATTGAGATAAAAAACAGACACTATAATGGTTAAGTTCCTGGTCTGCAGATGATCTACAATAGATGACAAAAGGGGTGAACTGTATATTGTGAATTGTTCCACTGTAATCCTTGGGCAGCATCTTGGACAATGAAAGAATAATTTTCAGAGAAATCACCTAATATAACTGCCTCACTCTGAGGCGGTAGTGTTTCTTTCAACTGTTTTAAGTACTGTGATTGCTGCTGTGCAACAAAATGATGATGAACCATGCAGGATATTTTCATGCTTAATGATGATAAGTATTCATGATGTGGCTCCACTTGGTCTACCATTGTACAACAGTCACCCATTGCTTGTAACATATTTCATTTGGAGCTGATTTTACACTGTGAAGGAACTCAAGAAAGTTCAGAACACTCTTCTCTTGGGCAATCTTTGTAAAGTTGCATCATGCAAGCCTCTCTCTCTGTACTGCAGACACTGTAATCCATAAGATCTTTGTATGAGAGACCTTTTTCTCCCAATGCAGCCAGCTGTAATTTGGGGTTTTGATGATATGTACAGACACAGACAGAATGAGTCACACCACTACCAGCAAGCACACAATATGATGGCCATAATTTAGCAAATGTGGAAAATCCTATTTTCCAATTCATTTTATCTTTTTTATATAGTTCAAATAACTCTTAAATTCCCAAGGACCAGTCATTTTTTAACCTTCATCACTGATGACCGACTCCTTCACACAATCCTTTTTTTCTAACTATATCTTTTTGTTCTTCAGATATCACTTTTCCTTTGCTCATTATCTGAATCTTTGGAAGGATTCCGAATTCTGATTTTAGTAAAGACTTTTTTTCACCATATATGTGGTAGTTTGAAAGAAACACAGTTTTTTTCAAATGTGTATGGGAAGAGGGTCAATATTTGTAGTTTGCGATTATGACATTTGCTTACCTGTAAGCTGATTGAGAGGCCTTCCAAATTATTTTGGGGATAAGGATGTCCTAAACATCCTTATAAATAAATTTTTAACTCAATATATAAATTAAAGGTTCAAAGTCCAAACAAGTCTAACTAACCTAACTAAAGTACCAATTACTATATTAATGAAATATCCACAAATTCCAACCAAACTCAAGTGGCCTAAATCAAGCAAAATAAATATAAAATGCAAATTTGAGAACAAAGTTCAAGATCAAAATTTAATGGCGAAATGTTCAACAAAAGCAAATCCAACAATAATTCCAAAACAAAAGTAGACTCCAAAGGTAAATAAACCAAGCAGTCTTACCAACTTAACCAAAACAAGGTTTAATTTACTTACACAAATTAAATAATAAATTTAATTTGAATATCAACAAAGGTTCAAAGTATATTTAATTCTTTTACAGTCCAAAACAGGGTTAAATTGATAAAAATGCAAATAAATAACATTAACATGTCAAAATCGTTTAATTTAGAGATATTTAAGATTTTGTGCATAAAGTCTAAATTTAAGAGCAGCCTTTCTTTTAGGTTACTTTCAGTAGTAGTGCTAGAATTTAAAGGTTCATTTATATTTTCATTATTTTGACTTGCTAATGTTGAACCATTTTCTAAGGACATATCCTCTTTTCTTTAGTTATTCCGATCTTCATGGGTAATGGAAAGTTCAAGTGGATATAAATTCCTTATTGAGTAATGCATAACTAGTCCATTACCTTGTTTAACTTTCAACATCTAATTTTGTTATCAAAAAAATTACAATTTCTATTATTTTTCCAAGGAGCCAAAAGGGTCTAAGGTTATTCTATCTTCCCATTCACTTTGGTGAATATTCTTACTATGCTCTCTTAAACAAGTATTCTTCATACCAAATTGTCTAATGTTTTGGAAAATTTGCTCCTGAACTTCTAAAGTTTTTTCTAAAGTATCAAGATCAACATCAATATTTAATTCAGTTGGCTTCTTAAAAACTAAGCTAGAATTACAATTAAATTTTAAAAAAGAATTAGGCGTAATAACTTCCAAATCATCTACATTAGAGTGATAAGTTAATGGTCTATTTAAAAAAAAAAATTAATCTCATCTGGCAACTTCCTTCTAGGGCATAAGTCGCCGTACTCATGCTAGCCTAAATCTAGGCTATATTAAAAGCCAAATAAAAAAAAGAAACAAATTGAAAAAATATAAAGCTAGCTCAGTCAACTAGAGTTTATTGCATTTTGTACTTTAGAAAGTAGTTAAAAATTCTAAATAGGTCAATATTTGAAGACCTAATAAGTCTTTCCCATGTGGCACCTACCCAGGAATTAGTATACGTTTAATATTATTTCTACCAACTTCTTCATTAAACTCTCCAGTTTAAAGTTTCAGATAAGATATCTCCAGGGATGGTGTACAAGTTGCAAACCCTTTGAAATGAGGGTAAGAAACACTGTTGACATGTTTGGGAGAAGCTCCATATGAAGAGCTTGTATATTTAAACAAGGATAAACATTTTGCGATCCATCCCTATAACTTCATCTTTAACCCAAACATGACCAGTGAAATCTACTCCCACATGATTAAAAGGTTTTACTTAATTTATTCTATGATCCCGCTAATCTGTTAATTTAGGATAATTAAAGGCAAAAGCATTTACCTTTTTACAATATTATACAATCATTCAGTTTTATTAATAGCCTGTCTGGCCTTGGGAATCCAGAATCCCTCATTTCTAAGTTGGTCCAAGGTAGTACCGAGTCCAAGATGTACAATGCTGGATTAATAGTTTAGTCAAGTAATGTTTTTTACCTAATAAAATAGGGTTTAAAACATTCATAATCAAAGGCTTTTAGAAAGTCTTCCTTTTGATCTAAGTAAGCCATTGTTATCAAGGAATAAGTTCAAGTTATTCACTAAATTAGGTATCACATCTACTTTTAAACTTTCAAGAAACTTAATTTCATCAGGAAGACTTCCTTGTTGCATAATTTTCAATAAGCACTTCATTGCCTTTTCAAATGGATTGCAGTTCTTAACAGAAGATATCCACTTAAAAATGCACTTTATAACTTTTAAAAGTTTGGTAAAATTAGAAAATTTTTCCAAATCAATAATGGGAGGGGGCTTAATATAAACCTAAAGTTACCTTTCAATTCATCAACCAAGTTTAAGATCTTTAATATTATTAAGAATAAATTTAGATTTAGTTTTGGGATCACCAGTCAAGATCCAGGAAAGAACACTTGAGCATCTATACAAATATTTATGAACTCAAAAGTTAATTTTACTATAGGCTTCTAAGAGGGAAGGTAGGCACTTGAGGGCTAATATAACACTCATTAGCTCCAATACAGGAATACTCCTCGATTTCAAGGGAGCAACCTTACTCTTGGCAAATAAAAAATTGCACCCCTCAGATCCACAAACCCATAACATATTTGTGAACTGTCACAGAATATATGTAGTCTATAAGAATTTTGAATATTCATTACACTTCTAGGAAAAGTATTGAGAGAAAGTGTCAAAATCAGAGGCAATTTTTATCCATTCTGAAATAATTTGAATGGGTACTTTATCATCCCAATCACATTTTAAAAGCCAAATTTGTCTGACCATCAATCTTCCTCTAGTTGTTCCAGGAAGTGCAAATCTCAGAGGATCAAACAACTTTGAAATTTCAGCCAACAGTAAACGTTTAGTATCAGCTTCTTGATTACAATATACTGGTGACAAACTAATTTCATCATTTAACACACTATAGAGATAACCCAATATCTTCTCATTGGAGTTGGTTATGCTCCACTAGCCTACCATTACTTTTCATAATATTTTGCAGTGTATCACAGTTGGTATTCATAACCTCAAATTAAAACCTACCTTCTGCCATTCTCTCACCCCTTTTCCAATACCCTTCCTCCCTCTGCAAGAAGGTGTGTGTGAATGGGAGATGTTTATATATATGTATATATATATATATATATATATATATATATATATATATATATATATATATATATATATATATATAATTGATTTTCATGTTTTGTTTAAAATGTTTTTGTCTCCACAGATAGTTTCTTTGCTAAAATTCTTTTAACAAAGAGCCATATTCTGTAAAGATTGTAGATAGTTTTGATAAGTAATATTATTAAAACAAAGAGCCACTCTGTTAAAAATATAGATTATTATTACTGCCTTTTGTAAAGAGTGGCTGAGAACAAAGTTCAAGATCAAAATTTAATGGCAAAATGTTCAACAAAAGCAAATTCAACAATAATTCCAAAACAAAAGTTGATTCCAAAGGTAAACAAACCAAGCAGTCGCACCAACTTAACCAAAACAAGGTTTAATTTACACAAATTAAATAATAAATTTAATTTGAATATCAACAAAGATTTGAAGTATTTTTAATTCTTTTAGACGGTTTTAATTCATTCATTAATGTTTCTCAGATTCTGTTTCGGGTTTTGAAGCATCACTTACCCCCTCGCTAATATGAACACCATAACTGACTTTAGCCTCTTATTCAAGTGTTTCTGGGCATCTGATAGCTTACTACGAGCTTTGTGTTTTTTCTGGGTCAATGACAACTCTTCTGAAAATAACCAAAAAAGAATATATTTAAATTATTATACAGAGCAAAATTTGCATTTTCTGTGGATTAAAGAGCATCATTAAAGAATAAATCCTTCAAAGTAAAAGCTTGCTAATTATCAATTGTTTTATACAGTACCTTAAATTCTATTCAATGGTCCATATAGATCAAACACCTTTCTGGTGAAATATAAAATATATTATCTTAGTACTTACTTTTTTTGACTGGTGTCTGGTCCAAAAGTACTAGAACTGGTTCAATTGAAGTTGAAGGATTTTCTTCAACCAAGCAATCACTGTCCAGTTCTCAAACTGAAGATATGTTACTCAAATCACTGATTGAAGATGATTCAATTGAATCTTGCTCAGTCACATTGTTTTCAGTGGTTCTAAATATTGTGGGGTTTTTCATTATTAATGTCCAACAGTTCACACACAACAATGACTTTTTTTCAATCTTCCAGCACATCAGTCACTTTTCTAAGATTGATTGTTATGCGCTTCTTGTGTTTTTAGTAGGGTCTTGGCAGTATTTCAAGTGCCGAACCATTGTATTTTGGTGAATAGGCCTAATAGCAGAGATTTAAATTTCACCAAGTAATTTTTTTAAATCTGTAATTTTAAGATATACAATTAGATGACACTTTAGAATATAGTTATATACAATATTTTAATTCTTGATATTCATGAGGCTCATTGAAAAACAATAACAACCCACCATATACACTGCTGGCTGAAATTGTACTAACTTGTATACTAGGAACTTACAACTATATGTGTTGATTCTGTACAAGTAGCAACATGTTGCAACAGGATTGTTTAACCCATTAGTCGCCCGAGGGCCTTCAAGGGTCCTTGATTCAGTGCTGCATAATCACCTGAGGGTCTTTTGTGGCCTTTCACTTTTAGACTCTTATTCGCCCTGATTATTAGGATAATTCATGTTTTTTGGGGGGCAAACTCTTATGTTAGTGAGTAATCATCTAATTAAAATACATAAATACACAAAGTGAATGCAAAAAAAGGGGGCTGGTTTATGGTTCACACATGTTTAAAGAGCTAAAGGGCCATTTTTTGAGGACTTCCTTTTTTTTTTGTTCAATACACTTATGTTTTTCGTTTATCATCCAATTGAAATCAGTGTTATTCAAAGCAGACTAAGGAATAAAAGCCTATTCAGCCCAAAAATAGGTGATAAATTTTATTTTTCCATTTTTTCTGCTTTATTTTAAAAATGATTTCATATAAAATAGTCATCCATAAGATATTAAGCAATGTTTTCTATAAAATAGCATTGGCTTAGAAGCCGTAACTAAAATGTAACAATTCATTTCTTCAGTTAATAAGAAATAACTGAGCAACAAGCAAATATTTTCAATCATGATTCTAAATATGTAGAAGTCTTAATAATTTTTAGGTTAAATCAATAATAATTCTTTGCAATTAAAATGATTACACGTGAGCTTTGTCTTCCCCTTTCACTATTTTTAACTATATATTATTGGCAGTGAATTACAATTTTTATTGAACTCAGAGTTCAAGATCAAATTGATATCAAAGCTATAAAATTTCAATGAATTGACAAACAATTTGTAACTATGGTGTTTACTTACACAAAAAATACCAAGATAAATAACCTTTTATGACCTTGGGTCATAAAAAGGTTGTACCTTTGTTTTTTATATTAAAAAAAGGTAATTTTAATTTCTATAGTTCAAATTAGGAGCTTAAGTGTGAAAAATATGTAGAATTGACGGACAACTTATATTAATTACATGAAAACTGCTGGCATAAACAAACTTTTTACTGATTCAAATAGCCAAAGTATAGGCTTTCATTTTTGACATCTATAAATTTTTTCAAATATATGATTTTTTTATTTTTCAATCTAGAGTTCTTGGTAGATGTTGCGAGTATAGGTGGATGCGATTCTAGCTTATTTTGAGGGTCGGCTCATCGGGGAGTTGGGTCTATGATGATCCTGAGATTTCAATCATTTGGGGGGGTCTTGAGATACAGCCCCTCCCCCCAGTATATAATCGAAAATCGCCATAAACTTCATCCACAGATTTCAGCTCAGAAAAAGTAACTAGAAAAAATAGCCCAAAATAAGCTATGACACAAATCCAGCCATACTCTACACAATTACAGACTTCTAAAACTATTTGGATTCCTTGTCCTTTTCTGATTCTAAATATATATATTTTTATATAATTATGACCATTATTACCCTAGTTATGGGTTTGCCAAGTATTAGTGACCTCAAAATGCCTGAGGTCATATCTCCTGAACCGTTGGTGGGATTGACCTTAAAATTTCAGAAATGGGTTTAGGGCAACCAAAATTTCCTATAAACTAAATTTCAGCAAAATCTGAGAGATGAGGGTATTAGGCAATGGTTGATCTGACAGAGACTGCCCCCATGGTACCCTCATGCACAAACTGCGAAGTCTAGGAATCACTGGTAAACTTGGGGGGTATGGATCCACAGCTTCCTCACATCAAGAACACAGAGTGTCTGCAAATGGAGCTATGTTCTAACCAGGCAGAGTTATAAGTGGAGTAGCTCAGGGTTCAGAACTCGAGCCTCTGCTTTTCCTAATACTGTTGGGGGATATAGACAAGGAAATATATCACTCTACAGTGATATCGTTTGCAGATGACACAAACATCTGTAAACCTATTCTGAACAAGGAAGACATCGACAAACTGCAAGAGGACCTCACCATAATATATGATTGGGCTACAAAAAACAATATGCAATTCAATGACAAAAAATTTGAATTGACCAGGTGTAGTAACGGACAGGAGGGAAAGATACAATATAATCTATACATGGAAAGTGATAGAAAACCTAGTACTCAATCCAGCAAACACAAACGAAATGGTAGCCATCTCACCTTAAGAACTGGTCACCACTGCTTGAGGAAAGTGCACACCCTACACAAGCACCAGCCAGGGTCAAGACCCAGCTCACAACCAGCCTGGGGTATAATAGTCCCAAAATCTTCAACTCTTTACCAAGAAATTTAAGGGATCTCACTGGCTGCCCTGCTGACAAGTTCAAGGCCAAACTGGATGCCTTCCTGAGAACCTTCCCTGATGAGCCACCAGTCCCAGGATATACAGCTCTCTGAAGAGCAGCCTCAAACTCTGTACTGGACCAGCTAAACCTACAGCATAGGGATAATGGGACCAGAAGCAGCGGTGGACCACCACGAGTGTGAGGAAGTTACCTCAAGACGGATCTAAGTAAGAACTAATTAAGTACCAACCTTTGATGGACTGCATCAAAAGCTATATTGACATTGTACTTCATATCTAGTGCCTCAGTCCAGTTTTGTAAGGTTTTCAGCAAGTTTGTTAGACAACTCTTAGTAACCTCTAGTACAGCTCGAAACCAGCTTCTAATAACCATACACATAGGAATAAACGAGCAATATATCGGCTTCCAGTAACCAAACACATATACGAATAACCAAATACATAATGAATGATAAAACACTGATATCATTCAACTTGGAATGAAAAACAACCAAAAAAACATGTGAGTCGCAGATTAAAAGATGGTCAACCTGAAAAGTGTATGTTTTTTAGCCAAAATCTATAATATTTTGTCTATGTTCCAATATGTTTCACCTTTTTTTGCTAATTTTGAGGGGTGCCTCATGAAGGGAACGGCTCATGTCGGGGATCACCCTGCAATGACCCTGAAATTTTAATCAATTGGGGGGGCCTCTGCCCGCCAGTATATAATCATAATTGTTTATAGAATACATAAGTTTGTTTTGGTTTTTTACCAAATTGTTTCTGCAACTTATGGGGGATCAAAATCGCTTCTGCAATTTATGGGGGAGGGCTGATATCATAACTGAATGAATAATGAATGTTTTATTTTTTTACAGTTAAGATCATTTTAATTACTTTATATTTATTTTTAATTTTTTTTACTATTTTTATACATTTAAATAAACTTAGCTAGATCTTTTAGAGGAACTAGTTTTTATGTAGCCTTTTTTGTGGAGAAGAGACAATCTTTTATGTGGGGATTTCAGTTTCAACATGGATTCTTTGTATACAAGTTGCCTTAAACCTATTTTACAACTTTCTGGTTTATTTGGTGATCAGGAAAAATTAACATTTCTAGATAAATTAATTAATGTTCGTATTGATTGTGAAGAGTGTGGTCAGGCCTTAGCGATCCAAGATAATTTTGAATTTAGATGTGCTAAAACAACATGTGATTCAGCAATCAACATTTTTTTCAAAAGGTCAGCTTTAAATGGCTTATTTTTCAAAATCGTGTCTCTGTAGAAACTATACTACAAATTTTTTTCTTTGTTTTTGGTAAACCAAAATACATTGGAAGTGATTTGCCACAATAAGTTATATAAAAAGCATTTTCCACAATAAAGTAAGTAAAAAGCATTTTCCATTTGATTTATGGCACCTTGTAGATTTGAACTGGGATTGAATGAAACATAAAAGCAACTTGGTCCCAATAAATTTCAGCTGAAAAACAGACTTTTTGCGATGAGGAAAGTCAGTTTTAGGACATCTAAATTAAAAAATTTCCTCAGTTTCAATCAATTTGGAGGGGAGGGGGGGGCTGGGGGGGCACAGCTCCCAGTATAGTTGTTGTTTTTTTTGTTTATTAGTTTCAGGCATTTTTATAAAAATATGGCGCTGGGTATATTTCAAATAAGACTCCAACACCCATGAATATTCAGGCAGGGGTGAACGAAATCTAAACAAACAAAATTCCACTTTTTCGGCCAAGCCACCAATCTACATGTTTCCCAAATTTTCTTTTTATATGTTTATTTCCTTTGGTAAATATGTAGATTAACGGGTCGGCCAAAAAGTGGATTTTTGTATGTTTATATCTCAGTCACCCCAGCTTGAATATTCATGCACGTTTGAGTCATATTCGAAATATAGCCGCTGCCATTTTTTTTGTAAAAAAAAAATACCCAAAAATAAACAAAGGAAAAATACTGTTTACTTACGTGATTTTTTTCCTTCACAAAAATGCCCGAAAATAAGCAAACAAAAAATGTTGTTTACTTACTTTATTGCGGTGGTATACTTCTGAAATTGCAATGAGCAAAGCCAGTTTTAGGACATCTAAATTAAAAATGAGGGGTAATATCTAATGCCCGGCCAAAAAGGTTAAAAATTTATCTTGATCCAAAAATAGTTAATAATTTGGCAATAGACAATGGGTACTGTTTACCACCGGATTCCATTTTCAAACTGCGTAGAATGCGTCTGAACTACACCCAAATGGCTAAAAAAAAAAAAGTATTTCCTTTAGACGATCTAGTTAAGTAGATTTAAATATATAAAAAAGGTAATAAAAATAGTAAAATGGGGAAAAATATATTGACAAATAAAAATAACTCCAACAATGTCTTTTAAACTTAAATGGGAACCCATAAAAAAATGTAGGTAATACTTCAGATTCGAGGCGCACGGTAGATGACCCTGTTAGTCGGCTACAATTTTGGGCTACAGCATATCTCTTATGATTTGTAACATAACATAAACATAACATAACATAACATAATTACACGGATGACAAAAGCCACAAGGGCCTATCAAAGGTCATCCGCCTCCGTCAAAACCCACCCACAAAAAGCACCATCACCAGGGGAAGACAAAATCAAAGTCCCCCACAATATAATATAACGGATGACAAAAGCCACAAGGGCTCATCATAGGTCATCCGAGTCAAGCGGCCTCTTTTTCAAGGCACCCAAACTCCCAGGAAAACTACATCCAGAGGATTGCATCCAGAAACAAGGGTATCACCAATCAAGGCTTGTCAAGAACTAAATCATGCAGCTATAGATATATACAAACAATATTAATATATACAAAACTTAGGAACCATCACAACCTTCCCTTCCCATAAACTCATCCAACCTACTCTTAAATACATTTAGATTTGGACTACCTACTACCCTCTGCGGCAATTTGTTCCAGAAGTCTATCACTCTATTGGTGAAAAAATATTTTCTTAAATCCAACCTACACCCTTGCTTTTTAATTTTCAAGTGGTGACCTCTAGTCCGATTTCCATCATCTAACTCAAAAAACTTGCTAACATCCAATTTATCTATCCCGGAAAAAATTTTAAAGAGCTCAATCATATCCCCTCTCACACTCCTCCTTTCGAACGAGAACATATTTAATACCCTCAGTCTATCTTCATATTCAAGGTGCCTCAGGGAAGGAATAATCTTTGTTGCCCTCCGTTGCACTGACTCAAGAAGGTTAATATCGTGTCTAAAATGTGGGGACCATGCCTGTATACAGTACTCTAGATGTGGCCTAACATAAGAGTTATAGAGTTTAAGAATAACCTCCTTACTTTTGTAACTGACATTTCTCTTAATAAAACCCAGCACTCTATTTGCCCTATTTCTTGCTTCAATACACTGCTTAGAAAACCTTAATGACTTATCTATTACTACTCCTAGATCTTTCTCATCCTCTACTGAGCTCAGCCAATGCCCATCCATTTCATAGTTAAATTCTCTATTATCTTTTCCCATGTTAATAACTTTGCACTTATCAAGGTTGAAAGTCATTTGCCACTTATGTGCCCAGGATAACAATTTATTTAAGTCCCCCTGCACTTTAAAATTATCATCAATATCTTTAACTACAGCTGCTAATTTGGTATCATCCGCAAAAATTGACACTTTATTATTAACTGCCTCCCCAAGATCGTTTATATAGATGACAAATAATAATGGACCGAGAACTGATCCCTGAGGAACCCCACTGATAACATCCCTCCACTCTGACTTTACACCATTTAGCACTACCCTTTGCTTCCTGTCTTTCAGCCACTCAGCTATCCAATTTGAAACACCCCCACATATCCCAATCATTTTTAATTTATGAACTAGTCTCCTGTGTGGTACCTTATCAAACGCTTTACTAAAATCTAAGTAAATTATATCTACATTCTCTCCCTTATCTACTTGATCTGTTACAAACTCCAGAAAGTCTAGTAAGTTAGTCAAACATGATCTACCTGATCTAAACCCATGCTGAGCATCGCTGATTAACCCCTCCCTCTCTAGATGTTGGCAAATCCCCTTTTTAACTATTTTCTCAAGAATTTTACAGACTACAGGAGTTAGGCTAACCGGTCTAAAGTTATTTGGATCCTCTTTACTACCCTTCTTGAAAATGGGGACTACATTCGCTCTCTTCCAATCATCGGGTATTTCTCCATATTCCAATGACCTAGTATATAACTTGTCCAGAGCTATTGAGATACTTTCTACCCCTTCTTTAAGTATCCTAGAATGGATATTATCAGGGCCGGAGGCCTTGGTAGTATCTAACTCACCTATTAGTCCTTTTATCATCCTCCGATCCAAAAAAATGTTAGTAAACACCTCTTTTCCTGACCTATGAGTACTATACATAGGACTATTTAGTTTCTCTTTTGTAAATACTGATGCAAAATGACCATTTAGTACCTCAACTATTTCCTCATCAGTTTCTCTCACAAACCCTTCATATTTGATAGGTCCTATTTTAACTCTGCCAGACTTGTTATTAGTTTTATAGTAACTAAAGAACTTTCTAGGATCTTTGTTGCTATCCTGAGCTAATTTAATTTCTGACACCCTTTTGTTCTTCTTTATAATCTTATTTAACTCATTCCTAGCCATTCTATAATCACTTAAATTTTGAATATTATTTTCTACCTGTAATTTTTTATATGCCCTTTTCTTCTCTGAAATTTTTCTAGCTATCTCCTGATTCCACCATAATGGTTTCCTACTTTTGTTCCTAATGGCCTTCATTGGGATACATTGTTCTTGGACTACATTTATTATATGCTTGAAAGTATCCCACATTCCATAAGCATTTTTACCTCTGAATTCTATATCCCAGTCTACCAAATTTAGCAAGCTTCGAAGTTTTACATAATCTCCCTTATGAAAATTTGGAACTTTTTCAGCATTCTCAGTTATTTTACCCTTCTCAATTCCCAAGTTAAAACGAACTATCTGATGGTCACTATTTCCCAATGCTTCCCCAACAGTCAATTCTTGAACTAAATGATCACTGTTAGAAAGTACTAAATCTAATATATTGTCCCCCCTCGTTGGCTCATTAACAAATTGATTCAAAAAATTATCCTCAAAGCATTCTATGAACCTGCCACTTGTTCTATCCCTACCTATCATATTTTCCCAGTCCACAGAGTTTAAGTTGAAGTCCCCAATAATAACTGCATCTGTTTCACATCCCTTACTTATTTCCCTTATCATTAGTTCATCTATATCATCAGTCTGCCCAGGTGGCCTGTAAAAAGCTCCCAAATGCACCATTCTATTTTTACTGAACCTAATATCTATCCAAAGTGACTCAACTCCATCCTGCTTTATTGAAGTATTTAAACTTGAAACAATGTTGTTTTTTATATAGATAATTATTCCTCCACCAATCCTACCTGTCCTTTGACTAATGTACATATTATAGCCCTGTAAATCAAATTCATTTATACTGTCACTAAATTCTATTTCATTAACCCATGATTCAGTAACGCATAATATATCTATATCCTCATTGCTAATATAACTAAATAGCTCATCCTTCTTGTTTCTAAGACTACGAGCATTTGTATAGAAACAATTTAACCCCCCTATCCCTGAAGCACCTCTTGAAACTTGAATGACCTTACCTCTATCGCCTTGGAACCTATTTCTGTTATCTGCCAAGTCCATTCTACTTTCAGTACTATAATGTCCTCTCATAATTCCCTGACCACTATTAGTATCTAGTTTCCCGCCCGCAAAGACCTAATAACACGATCATATTCCTCCCACAACACATCTACCCCCCTCCTACTCAAATGCAGTCCATCCATCGCATACATTTCTTTCATTCCAACAAACCTATCCCACACATCCACAAACATGACACCTTCCATCTCACACATCCTCCTCACATAATCATTCAGCCCAATTGCACGAGACATCCATTCTACCCCAACATCCATTCTTGGAAGCACACCTGTCACAACACCTTTCATTCTACTTTCTTTCACCTTTTCAATCAACCTCTTGTACCTCTCACGTAACTCACATGCACCCACTTTCTTCACATCATTCACTCCTACATGTGTAATCACAACCGCATCCCTTGCACAGCCAGACACCAGCTCCTCATACCTATCAGACAGATCTCTCACTCCAGCACCCGGCAAACACACCCTCAAACCATTCAATCTACTTGCATTCAACTTCCTATCTAAATATCTAACTCGCGAATCACCCATCACAAGCACTTCAGTCAGACTCCTATTCCTAACCCCCACAGACCTAACTCCATCCCCACTCCTATTCTCATTCAAACTACCAGTCACTCGAACTCCACCCCCACCCCCATCAGTCATATCACTTCCAGTTACTTCCTCTCTTAGGGCACTGAATCTATTAGTCAAGCTAATAGGTTCTGTGTCCCTCTGACTCACACACCTATTCTCCCCCTGGCTAACCACCTCAACAGAGGCAACCCTATTCTCACAAAGAACAGGAGAAGCCTCCCTAGCTTCATGTTTCCTAACCACTCTCCACTGTCCCCCATCCTCACTAGGCCTATTTCTAACTAATCTAAGGGGGCTAACTTCACTACCACTAGAACTATCATATCTTACCTCCTCCACCGGCCCTCTACCTTCACCTGAAACATCTAACTGGCCTACCTCACCACCTAACCTATTCCCAAATCTAGGCCTAACACTAAGTTCCCTCCTGAGCTCAGCAACTAACCCCTCCAGCCTACATATCCTGTCTAAATCCTGCCTTCTCATCCCCTCTAAATCTACAATGCATTCACGCAGCCCACATACAACACATGTATACCCCTCACCTAATACACCACAACCAATGCATACATTCCGACACTCATGCTCACTTTCATCCCCAAACTCCATCACTTATTCAAACAAAGAAAGAACTTAAGTAGCAATAAGAAAAAAAAGAAGAGCAACTTAGCTTTCGCTGATTGTGGTGAGAAAAAAACAAAAAACAAACAAACTATAGAAAAATCTGAAAAATAGATCAACAGACAGAGCTCTATAAAACACGTGCTACCTGTTCGAAGGTCAGTATGTTATGTTGTGGTGGGGCGAATGTGAGTGTGTGTAAAAGGGCCATTCTCCCACCCCTTTTCTCAGTACCCTCTCCCTCCCTCTGTAAGAATGTGTGTGAATGGGAATGGGTTTGTTTTTTTTTTGTTTATTTTATGTATAAAAATGATTACCATGTTTTTTTTCTTTCTTTCCAGGCCTCATATTCTGGAAAGATAGGACTTAGTTTCGTATATCCTTATATTACAAACAAAGCGTTATATCCTGGAAAGCTATATTATCATTAATAAATAAAGGCCATTAGTATAGCTTAATGAAGGAGGGCTTATAATAGCCACGTAAGCTTTTTTTTAAAGTCATTATCTTCCATCAAGCGCAGAGGCGCCACACTTGTAAGTCCTAGGCATTTTGCTCGCTCGAGTGGCAGGTGGCTGGACATCTTCCCATCCTCTTTGTATAAAGTGAGGCCTTGATTGTTGTGTATATATTGACTGTTGTAGTCAGGATTTTTTGGGGGTTGTTTGATTTTTTGTGTTTATTAGGATAGATTAAATAGTATTCATATATATAGGATTTTCTTTTTGTATTTTTGGCCAAAAAGTAAGATCTCCAATATAATCGCTCCCTCTCTATTGTAGATATTTTGTAAATTTTTTTTGTAAGTAAAGGGACTGTATATACAATCCGTTTCATTCTCCTTCGATTTCTCACGTCCGGATAGTGTAGGAAGCGGGTTGGATCGATTGGGGGTTAGTTTAGATTTTCGGCCCGCTACATTTGGCGCCCAAATAGGGACGTGAGACTTCGAAACTGGGAGCGTGACTGGATTGGATTGCAGTCCATACCCAATTAGTGTGACAAGTAGTTTGATTGATTTTTCCCTTCTCCTATCTTTTTTACTAACTTGGGAACAATGGCTGTAGCGGAAACGTTGAATGAAGAAGTAGTGCGATTGAGACTGGAGTTGAGAAAGAAAGAAGAGGAGTGTGAAATGTTACGGGGAATGATGGAGGGAATGGAGAATAAAATAAAAGGGATGAATGAAAAGACTGATAGGATGAAGAAGGAAATGGGAGACCGACAGGATCAGACGGACCGACGGATGCAGGACCTGTATGACATGATGAAGGGGTCAGGACCGGCCCTAGGACCCTCGACCTTGACCCCTGCTCCGACTGAAGGGAATAAGACTAATGGGATCAATGGGAGTGTGTGCGAGTCTAGAGAGGATAGGGTGATTATGAGTGATAGGAAGGACGGAGAATGGAAGAGAGTTGAATGCAAGAGAAGAAGGAAGAGTGGTGCAAAGGGGAAGGATAGGAAGGTAAGAGGCAAGAGTGTGGACTCATTGTACTCGGATGAAGGAGAGAGTGATGGTATGATTGATATGAGTGAGAGTGAAGGCAGCTCAAGTGAGAGTGAAGTGAATGTGGGAAAGGGTATTTTGATAAGGGAAGTGCCAAAGATAGATAGATTTAGGTTACATGGTGGGAAAAGTGTGGAAGAATTCTTCGGGGAATTTGAGCGATATTGTAAGCTCAAGTACCCGGAGAATAAGGGATACTGGATGAATGTTTTGGGGGAATGTTTGGAGGGAAAAGTATTGGAGTTTTTCCGCGTGATTACAAGTGTGGGGGAACCAAGGTACGATGTGGTGAAGAAGCGGATGATTGGACAGGTGAAACGAATGAAAGAGAGTGTGAAGTATAAAAGGGTAAATGAATTTGAGAAGGCTCGAATGGGGAAGAGTGAAAGTGTGAATATGTATGCACATAGGCTTGAGAGTATGGCAAGAACGAGGTATGGTGATGATGATGTAAATGAATGTAAACCACTCATGAGGAAGTTTTTGGACACGATCCCACGAAAGGTGAGTGAATGGCTGGGTGGAAAGAGAAAGGAGAGAGTGAGACTGACAGGTGAACGGTTGATGTGGGAGGATGTGTTGGAACTGTTAGAAGATGGACGATTTGATGATGAAAGCGATCTAGAAGAGGATGGATGGTACAGTGTGAATGTTGGGGGTAAGAAGCCCAGGAGCTTTCATCCACCCCGGCAGTTTGTCAGCTACAGGGATGCCCTGAAGGCTGCACCAGCTGGAGTGATGTCAAACTTCCTGGGCCGGCAGAATGGATGGGCAAATGGAGGGTGGTCGAATGGAAGGGGGCAGATGAATTTCAAGCGTGGGAACGGATATATGAGAGAGAAACCGAGGTATGTCCCAGCAAATGAGAGACCGAATGGTGTGAGAAAGATTGTGGAATGTCGTCGGTGTGGAAGGAAAGGTCATATGTTGGCAGAATGTAGGTGGACATCTGGTGCGTGTTTTGGGTGTGGTAAGAAAGGGCATATGATAAAGGATTGCCAGGAAAGTGTGAAAGAGTGCTTCGAGTGTAAAGAAATAGGCCATTTGAAGAAAGATTGTCCGAGGTTGAATGGTGAAGCAACTGCTGGGGAAAGTATGAAATATGCATGTGGTAATTGTGGAAAGGCTGGTCATTATGCAAGGATGTGTCGTGACCAGAGGAATGTATGTAGCTATTGTGCGATGGAAGGACATTCAAGTGAAAAGTGTTGGATTAGACTGAGAGCGCAAGGTGTGAATGGAAAGTCTGAAGCGGGAAACTGAATGGTAAGAGGGTACCTGCTGAAGTATCCTCTGGGTGCATGAGTGTGAGTAATGTGTTGGTAAGTCTGTCTAGTGTGAAAGTGCTGTCTGGTAGGAAGTATGAGTGTCTGAGTGTGAAGGTGGAGTTGAATGGAATTGAGTGTTTGGCTTTAATAGATTCTGGATGCAAGGCGAGCTTGGTGTATAAAGATGTGTATGACAAGTTTAGCGAGAAAGCCCTCCTGTCTGAGTGCAAGGGTAGTGTAGTAGGTATTGGTAATAGGAGAGTGCCTGTGATTGGAATGATAAGGTCAGCTGTTCGAATGCATGGTATGATGATGAATGAATGTGAATTTTCTGTGATTGATAAGGTGAGTAGTGAGTATGGTGTGATTTTGGGCTATGATTTTATGAAAATGAATCGTATGGTTGTGCATCCTGCGAGTGATCAGATTGAGAGAAAGATTGGTAAAAATGGGGGTGTATAAGTTGTATGTAGGGAAAGATGGTAGCGTTTTGAGGAGTGTGTTTACTGGTATTGAGGTGACTGCTATGGAGAGTGTAAGGCTTGTGAAGGGTGAAAGGGTGTCTGTTAGAGTGAGTTGGAGTAAGGATGTTAGTTTGAATGTGAGTGAGAACACTGTGATATTGGATGGAAAGGATGCGTGTTATAAGGTAAGGCGTGTTGCTTGTGTGTTTGATGGCTTGATGAGAATGAATGATCCTTTTGTATGTGTGCAGGCAGACCCCAGTGTGAAAGGGCAGGTGAGGGGAATCCAAGTCGGAGATGTACTGGGCCACCTCTCCACTGTCAATGAGGTAGGTATGGATGATAGTACGGATATCAGGGTGAATGTTGCGAATGAAAAGACATGTGAATGGATGTATAATGAGGTGAAGGACATGGTGAAATTGGATGGATGTTTGACTGAGTATGAAAGGGAGGATGTGTATCGAATGATATTTGAGCGAAAGGGAGCCCTCAGTAAGGGTGATCTGGATTTCGGGGTTGCAAAGCTCCCGGAATTCAAGATTGTCCTGAAGGAGGACTCCCCAATCTATCAGCGGCCGAGGCATTTCCCACGTCCGGTTGCTGAAGAGATTGAGGAGCAGTGTTTGGAATTGGAGCAATTGGAGGTGATTGAGGAGAGTGAGAGTGCATGGAATAGTCCAATTGTACCTGTACGTAAGCCGGATGGAAGATTGCGTCTGTGTGTGGATTATCAAAAGGTGAATGAAAGGACTGTGAAAGAAAGGTTTCCGATGTGTGTGGTATCTGAGTGTGTATATAGTATGCATGGGATGGAGTGGTTTACGAAGCTGGATCTGGTACGGGGGTATTACCAGATGCCCATTGCTGAGGAGAGCCGGCCAGTAACTGCCTTCTCTTCCTCAAAGAGGCATTACCAGTTCCGGAACCTCAGCTTTGGGTTGGCTAATGCTCCCGGAGCCTTCCAGCGGGCAATGAATGTTGTGTTGAGTAAGTTTGCGAGTAAGAATGTGATTGCATTTATAGATGATATTTTGATTATGACTGAGACTTTTGAGGAGCATATGAGATTGGTGAATGATGTGTTGAGAACGTTGGAGAGTGTTGGTGTGAAGGTGAAAGTGGCGAAGTGTGAATGGTTTGCGAAAGAAGTGGAATTCCTTGGGCATATGGTGAGTGAGAATGGATTGCGTAAATCATCGAAGTATGTTGAGAAGGTGCGAATGTTTCCTAAACCGGTGACTGTGAAGCAACTGAAGTCATTTTTGGGTTTGATTGAGTTCCAGCGAAAGTTTATACGTGATTGTTCGGTGTGAGTAAGCCTCTGACTGAGTGGATGGGCAAGAAAGGTAGTACGGTTATCAAGTGGAATGATAAGATGAATGAGGCGTATGAGAGACTGAAGGAGGCAGCGGCTGAAGATGTTGAATTAGCTTACCCAGATTATAGTGCGAGATTATAGATGCGAGTGGGTATTGTATGGGAGGTTTTCTGATGCAAGAGCAGCGTTTGAATGGAGAGAATCTCAGGCGAATAATTGGGTATGTATCCAAGGCTATGAATGTTGCAGAACGAAAGTATTCGACTGTGGAACGAGAGCTGGCTGCGATAAGATATTGTTTGAAAGTGTTGCGTCCATTTTTGTATGGTGTGAGGTTTGTGATAAAAACCGATCATCAACCTCTTGTGTATTTGCAGCGTATGAAGTGGGCTGATAGTAGGATTGCAAGGACTTTGGAAGATTTGAGTGACTTTGACTATGTGATTGAGTATGTGCCTGGTGAACGGAATGGAGTGGCTGATTTGATGTCAAGGTATCCTGGTACGAATGATGAAAATGTGTGTGGAGTGAGTGATCCTGAGTATTTGCCGAAAGGAATTATGAATGGAAAAGAGAGTAAGGGTGGTGGTGATTCCTTGTTTGAGAGTGTATGGAATGGTTTGCAAGATTTGAAGAGTGATGGAGTAGATGTGAGAGTGCCCGATAGTGTAGATGATTTAAGGAAGGAGGTAATGAATGAAGTGTGTAGGAAGCCTGAAAGCATTGGTATGGCAAAGGTGCGGAACTTCATGAAAGAATTGAGAGCGATGTGTATGCAAGGGGTCCCGCCATTTCAGGAAGTGTTGATTGTAGTGAGTCGTTTGTATGGAGTGATTGTATATGTGCACTTTGGTGGTGAGAGGCCGATTGTGTACAAGGATGAGAAGATGAAGGGTTTGAATCCTAATGTGGTACATCTGCAATGTTTGAGCGGTGTGCACTACAATTGGGTAATTGAAAAGTGTTCATATATAAGAGAGAAGAATGATTGTCTGGATGAAGATGAGTGTGTGTTGAGTGATGATATGGGAGTTGATGACAGTGTGGATATCAGTGCTGATGTTGGTGTGCTTGTTCCTTCTGTGTATTGCGAACATGGTGGACCTGATATGATGGAAGCGAGAGTGAAAGTTAGTGAAAGGTTGTTCTGTGGTTTGATTGATACTGGAGCGCAAGTGTCTTTAGTGAATGAGAATATTCTGAGTAAGTATGAAGAGTTTAGATGTTGCGAGCATAAACCTGTGAAGTTACGGATAAGTGGATTAGGGAATGGCATGATAGTGGCATGGGAACAGGTTAGTCTGAAAGTGAGTTTGGGTAATGGTGTGAATGTGAAGCATGACTTTGTGATTCTGAAAGGTGAGCAAATGCCTTGTTGTTTCTTGCTTGGTGTAGACTTTATGAGATTAAATGATTTGTCTTTGGATGCTGATAAGGATTGTCTTATGAAAGGTGAATGTGAGGTGATGAAGTTGAATGAGTGTGCAAAGAATGTTGTCAAGTTTTGCGGTATGATTGAGTTGGTCATGGATGATGAGAATGAGATTTTAAGTGATGATGATATTCTAGAGATGCAAGAGATGTGTCCTTTTGTTAGTGAGTTGAAGAGGTGTGTAATGATGCGTGTTGATTTGAATGAATGGCCAGAGTGTTTAAGTGATTTTAAAAGGTATGCTAAGGATTTTGTTGTTTGTATGGATGTTGTATATTTTGTGAGGCATGTGAAGGGTGGTGATGATAAGTATGTACCTGTGATGTCCTTAGTTGGTATGATTGGTCTGGTGAAGGTTGTGCATGATAATTATGGGCATATGGGTAAGTTTAAGCTGTGGGAGTGTATGAAGGAGCATGTGTTCCACCCGTTTCTGAGAACTGTTGTGAATGATGTTGCAACTACGTGTGAAAGGTGTCAGAAGCGAAAGGTGCAAGGTGTGCAAGTGAAACCACCGATGTTGAGAGTTGATGCGAAAGAACCGTTTGAATTGGTAGTGATTGATTGTGTGTCTTTGCCGCGTACGAGTGCTGGGAATGTTGGTATGGTTGTGATGGTTGACCATAAAAGTAAGTTTGTGTATGCAGCGCCTGTGAGAGATAAAAGGAGTGTGACTGTTGCGCGTGTGGTTGAGCAGTTGTTTTTTCCTATGTGTGTATGGAAGCCTAGAAGATGTCTGAGTGATAATGGGCCTGAATTTGTAGGGGAAGTGTTTGAGCAAATGTTGAGAGAGAATGGTGTGGAGCATGTGAGAACAACTCCGTATGTACCGTCTTCAAATGGATTGGCTGAACGGACTATAAGAACCTTGTGTGAGATGTTGAGAATGATGAGTACGACAGTGAATGACTGGGATGTGTGTCTGGGGAGAGTGTTGTGGGCGTATAATTCAACTGTGCATAGTGCAACTGGAATGTCCCCATGTCAGTTTGTGATGAATTTTGAAAGGCGAGTGAAAGATAGGTTTCGTTTGAGTGAAAGTGAGCAGAGTGTATGGCGTGAGGCGCATGAAAGGTTCCGTTCATTTGAATTAGGTACAAAAGTATTGAAGGTGAAAGAAGTGAAGGGTAGGTTGAATGTATCAAAGATGAGTGAGAAGTTTGATGGACCTTATAGAGTTGTGAGGGTTTGGGAAAATGGAGTGACGTATGTTTTGGAGAGTTTGAATGACGGCATGACTGAGAGAGTGCGGGCTCATCAGAGTCAGTTAAGGAGATGGAGAGAACCTCCTGACTACCTGGTGAGCCATCCAGTGTATGGACTGTGTAGAGAGAGAGGTAAAGTGCATGATGATGAGATTGAATGTGATAGTATGGATCTGTCTGGGAAAGAGCTAGTCTTAGTCTCGAGGAGTAGAAAGCGTACAAAGAAGAGTGAAAGGAAGAATGCAAGTACGAATGAAAGTAAGTCTGAGCAGAGTGTTTCTGGTATGGGGGATCTTGAAAGGGAGATTGAGTTTTTGCGTAAACAGGTGAGTGATCTGGCTGGTATAAGTAGACGAGTGAGTGAGCTGCCTGTGCCTGATTTTTCTGGTTTTGGGAACAGTATGAATGATAGTGTGTTTGGGCAGAATGAACCTAGTGTGGCTGATTTTTCGGGTTTTACGAATGGTAATAGTAGGGATGAGTTTGATGTAGTGAATGATGAAGTGGCTGATTTTTCAGGTTTCTGGTGGGAACCAGTCGAAGGGGTTTCTGGTATGCCTGTTGAGAATACAGGGGATGTGAATGACCTGTCTGTTTCGCAAGAATGTACCTTGAGTTGGATGAGAGCTGTGAGTGAGGAGCTGATGAATGGGGGTATGAAGAGTGAGGGTTCTGAACGGAAGAGTATGAAAGAATTCTGTCGTGAGATGGGAGAACTGGTAATGAGGGCTAAGAGTATGGTTGATGAGATGATAAATAGTGACGATGAGACTGACAGGACGACTGACGAACAACCCCGACTAATTGCTACGCGTAGCCAGGGACCAGTAGACGAGTGTGAATGGGTGCAGAAGGGTGCGATTGAGCACAAGTGGTACCGTGAAGAGTGATTGAAAGGGTTTAGTGAGTGGCTGGTCGAATGGCTTAAGGAAGGAGGGGTGTGGTGGGGCGAATGTGAGTGTGTGTAAAAGGGCCATTCTCCCACCCCTTTTCTCAGTACCCTCTCCCTCCCTCTGTAAGAATGTGTGTGAATGGGAATGGGTTTGTTTTTTTTTTGTTTATTTTATGTATAAAAATGATTACCATGTTTTTTTTCTTTCTTTCCAGGCCTCATATTCTGGAAAGATAGGACTTAGTTTCGTATATCCTTATATTACAAACAAAGCGTTATATCCTGGAAAGCTATATTATCATTAATAAATAAAGGCCATTAGTATAGCTTAATGAAGGAGGGCTTATAATAGCCACGTAAGCTTTTTTTTAAAGTCATTATCTTCCATCAAGCGCAGAGGCGCCACACTTGTAAGTCCTAGGCATTTTGCTCGCTCGAGTGGCAGGTGGCTGGACATCTTCCCATCCTCTTTGTATAAAGTGAGGCCTTGATTGTTGTGTATATATTGACTGTTGTAGTCAGGATTTTTTTTGGGTTGTTTGATTTTTTATGTTTATTAGGATAGATTAAATAGTATTCATATATATAGGATTTTCTTTTTGTATTTTTGGCCAAAAAGTAAGATCTCCAATATAATCGCTCCCTCTCTATTGTAGATATTTTGTAAATTTTTTTTGTAAGTAAAGGGACTGTATATACAATCCGTTTCATTCTCCTTCGATTTCTCACGTCCGGATAGTGTAGGAAGCGGGTTGGATTGATTGGGGGTTAGTTTAGATTTTCGGCCCGCTACAATGTTATGTTATGTTATATTTAAATCTACTTAACTAGATCGTCTAAAGGAAATACTTTTTTTTTTTTAGCCATTTGGGTGTAGTTCAGACGCATTCTGACAGTAGCGTCAGATGTGACCCAATCACTGCATTATATTTTTTGTTGTTTTGAGGACTTGTAACTTTTAGTCTATTATTTACTAAATATCTGCACTCTGCTCATTTATAGTTTTTTTTCTAGGTTAGGGAAGATTTCTTGATGTCTTTTATTGTTTTTTGTTTTCGTATTTTTTGCTTGCTGCAAACAATAACAGCTTCTTACTGGCAACATCGTAGCTTATAAATAGGACCCGTTTTGCAAATGTTTTTCTTTCGTTATTGTGTTTTTGTGCTCTCATAAGAACATAAGAAAAGAAGGAGACTGCAAAAGACCATTCATGACCTACACTTGGCAGCTCCTGTTCCATTCAACACACAAAAGATTTCTTACCAGAGAAAAGTCATCAACATTGTCACCCTTTACAGGAGTTCGTCAGATCTAATCTACAATATACATGAATAAGAAGGATATTGTATAAGAGAGATGGTACGATAATACATACAGGGCAATTCTTATGTATAAGGCAAGGACTAACACATTGAAATTAAATGATAGAAGAAGATTTAGTGGTGGGGAAGTAGGGTGTGAAGTGTGTGGATGGGACATGGAAAATCTGCAGCACTTCATTGTGAAGGTTATGAACTGGAGAGGCAGGGGGTAAGAGTATTGCAGAGACCACATGAGGAGGATGAAGAGCGAATGTTGGGGAAATTTTTATTTGAAAGAGATGAAGTGAAAATGGAGAGAAACAAAGAAATTTTGGAAAAAAATGATAATGAAAAGGAAAATAATTACAGCTAGAAGATAAGAAAAGCCAAAAGGGGAGCTGTTACAAAAGCAATCCCCGAACAGCATTCAAGTCAAGTCATCTAAGCTCAACACTTTAGTCCATACAAAGATCTGCTTTCTATATTATACATCTTCCTGGGTCATTACCATATGAAAATCAGACATAAAAAAGCTAGAAACTATCCAAAACAGTCCTATGTACCATGAAGTTGGTAAACATTACAATCGGCAGCGCAAATGATGGGACGTAAACTATTTCATCTGTGTTCCAATATGTTTCACCTTTTTTGAGTAAATTCCAGGAGACTGCTCATGGGGGGACTCCCCTACGATGGTCCTGAGTTTCAATCAATTGGGAGGGGGTTTGGGGGCCACAGCCCCCATATATAATCATATTTGTTTATAGAATAATGTTCTAACGTTTTTATTTAACCAAACACTCATGAATATGCATGCGCGGATGAATGAAACATACACAAAAAAATCACCTTTTTCAGGCGCGTCGCCGATCTTCATGTTTACCATGCAGTCTTTGTCAAAGTTTTATGCAAAAGACTTGTTTATAAACTAAAAAAACCCTGGGCCATATTACAGAGTTAGAGACAGGAAGCAGAGTGTAGTATTAAATTGAGTAAAGTCACAGTGGAAGGATATCATCAGTGAAGGGCCTCAGGGATCAGTTCTGGGCCCATTCTTATTTTTTATAATATATATAAATGAGCTTGGAATGTAGTTGATGACAGTGTAAATTTTTGCTGATCTTACCAAATTGGCAACTGTACTAAAAGAAGTTGGTACTTTTAAAGTGCAGAGTTTACTTTGCGTGGTGTAAAATTAAGAGGGGGCCCTAAAAGGGCCCCCTCTTAATAGTTAAAAAAGGGATTTGCCAACATCTAGAGAGGGAGGGGTTAATCAGTGATGCTCAGCATGGGTTTAGATCAGGTAGATCATGTTTGACTAATTTACTAGACTTTCTGGAGTTTGTAACAGATCAAGTAGATAATGGAGAGAATGTAGATATAATTTACTTAGATTTTAGTAAAGCATTTGATAAGGTACCACATAGGAGACTAGTTCATAAATTAAAAATGATTGGGATATGTGGGGGTGTTTCAAATTGGATAGCTGAGTGGCTGAAAGACAGGAAGCAAAGGGTAGTGCTAAATGGTGTAAAGTCAGAGTGGAGGGATGACTTTTGATAGGCCCTTGTGGCTTTTGTCATCCGTGAAATTATGTTATGTTATGTTATGTTATAAAATGCATCCAGAGGATTATGTCCATTAAGGCAACCGCAAAATATAATCTCCCCACTCCTTAGAAAAATATATACATATGTACATAAAAAAAAGTCAGTCCCATCTAGCAGCTTCATCCATATATTTACCTAATCTATTCTTAAAACTACCCAGAGAAATTGGTTTACAAATCGTGTGGTAGATGAATGGAATAGGCTCACTAGACATGTGATAGAAGCCTCCTCTCTGGGTAGTTTTAAGAATAGATTAGATAAATATATGAATGAAGCTGCTAGATGGGACTGACTTTTTTATGTACATATGTATATATTTTTCTAAGGAGTGGGGAGATTATTTTGCGGTTGCATGAATGGACATAATCCTCTGGATGCATTTTATGTATATTGTAGATTAGATCTGACGAACTCCTGTAAAGGGTGACAATGTTGATGACTTTTCTCTGGTAAGAAATCTTTTGTGTGTTGACTGGAACAGGAGCTGCCAAGTGTAGGCCATGAATGGTCTTTTGCAGTCTCCTTCTTTTCTTATGTTCTTCTATCACATGTCTAGTGAGCCTATTCCATTCATCTACCACACGATTTGTAAACCAATTCCTCCCAATCTCCTTCCTAAACCTATACTTATCAAGCTTAAACCCATTGCTACGTGTTCTGTCATGTTCACTAAACCTTACCCAGATCCCCTTGATTATATCCTTTTACCCATTTGAAGACTTCAATCAATTCCCCTCTGACACTTCTCCTTTCCAATGTATGTAGATTTAGTTTTCTGAGCCTTTCATCCTTCTCTGCACAGACTCAAGGCAAATCAATATCCTTCCTATAATATGGTGACCAAAATTGTACTGCATAGTCTAGATGAGGCCTAACTAGCGCCAGATACAGTTTTAGAATGACTTCAGCACTCTTATTGCTTACACTCCCTCCTAATGAATCCCACTATCCTATTAGCTTTATTCTTAGCATTTAGGCATTGCTTTCTAGGACGAAGGTCTGAACTTACCAAAATACCCAAGTCCCTCTCACAATCGGCCCTCCCTAAAATTCTCCCATTTAATTTATAACTATTCAATGGATTATTTCTACCTATACTAAGTACACTACATTTGTCTATGTTAAACTTCATTTGCCATTTCTCGGCCCAATTGGACAGAATGGTCAATTCCTCCTGCATTACAACAGCATCAGAATCAGCCCTACCTAGCTTAGTATCATCAGCAAATTTACTCAGGTCACTACTTATACCTATGTCAAGATCATTGATATATATTAAGAATAGCAAGGGACCCAAAACAGATCCTTGCGGAACTCCACTGCTAACACACCCCCACTCAGATTTAACTCCATCTATACTAACTCTTTGCTGTCTGTCACTAAGCCATGACTGAATCCACCTAAATATACTGCCATCGATCCTGTGTGCTTTAACTTTGCTCAGAAGCCGTAAGTGTGGCACTCGATCAAAAGCCTTACTAAAGTCCAAGTATAAAATATCATAGTTTTCATCATTATCTGCTGCTTCATACACCTTACTATAAAAAGACAGCAAATTAGTCAGACAGGATTTACTCTTACTAAAGCCATGCTGTGATTCTTTTATCAACTTATGCTTATCCAAGTGATCTCTAATATTCCTTGCTATATAATAGATTCCATAATTTTCCCTACCACTGATGTCAAACTTACTGGTCTGTAATTAGACATATTTGTTTTATCCCCTTTCTTAAATATAGGTATCACATTGGCTTTCTTCCATGCCACTGGCACAATGCCACTCTCCAATGATTTTCTAAAGATGCATGCTAGGGGCTCATTTAACACATCCTTACATTGTTTCAAAATTCTAGGAAAGACCTCATCAGGACCGGGTGCTTTACTACTTTTGATTTTATCAATTTCCTTTGTCACTATCTCCTTTGTGATCAAGATATCCTTTAATTTCTCTTCATCATTACCCCGAAAGATCATTGACACCTCAGGTATATTTAGAGTATCCTCCTGTATAAATACTGAGAGAAAAAAGTCATTTAGCATTCCAGCCATTGAGTCCCTATCACTCACTAATTCTCCATTGTAGCCTGCTAACAGTGCCACCTACTATGCGCCCTTAATCTGAAGTATTAACCATTATTCTATAAACAATTAGGATTATATACTGGGGGAGCTATGCCCCCTAGTTCCCCCCCCCCAATTGATTGAAAATCAGGATCGTAGGGTGGTCCCTCAATTGATTGAAACTCAGGATCATCGTAGGGTGGTCCCCCAATTGAATTTACCCCCACACAAGCCGTCCCCTTAAATTTACTCCAAAAACATGAAACTTTTTAGAATACTGAGGAAATAGTACGTCCCATCATTCAAGCTACATATTTACCTTTCCTTTTACAAAATATTAAAACAATGCTAAAAAAAATGGTAAATATGTAGATTAGCGACTCGGGCAAAAAAGTGTTTGTTTGGTAAATATTTCCATTCACCCCTACCGGAATATTCATGCACGTTTGAGTCATGTGATCAGACCCCCCCCCCCCTACCCCCATTATAATTCGCAAAACGATTAAAGGCACTGGGATGATTTGGTTAAATCATTCACCTCTGTAAACGTTAGGGTAAATATGTAGATTAGCGGCCCGGCCGGAAAAAAAATTGTATGTAAATATTATTGTTCACTCGTGTCGTAGTGTAGTCCCCTCATTGAATTTACCCCCCACACGAGCCGTCAACTTAAATGTACTCCAAAAACGTGAAACATTTTGGAACACGGACGAAATAGTACATCCCATCAGTCGCGCCGATAATCTAGATATTTACCAACTTTAGCACATTAGTCTATAAACAATTAGGATTATATACTGGGGGGCTGTGCCCCCCAGACCCCCCCCAGTTTAATGAAACTTAGGATCCTCATAGTGTGGTCCCCCATTGCGTTTACCCCCACACGAGCCGTCCCCTCAAATGTACTCCAAAAACATAAATCATTTTGGAACATGGGACGAAATAGTATATCCCATCGTTCGAGGAGTCACTAATCTATATATTTACCCCCAAAAATTGATGCAGCACCCCCACTAATTTTAGTTATGAGCCACCACTGGTTTCAATTAATGCCCTCACCTCTATCCCCTTTTCACACATATCCCTTACCCACTGCTTCATTAGTTAACATAACATAACATAATTACACGGATGACAAAAGCCACAAGGGCCTATCAAAGGTCATCCGCCTCCGTCAAAACCCACCCACAAAAAGCACCATCACCAGGGGAAGACAAAATCAAAGTCCCCCACAATATAATATAACGGATGACAAAAGCCACAAGGGCTCATCATAGGTCATCCGAGTCAAGCGGCCTCTTTTTCAAGGCACCCAAACTCCCAGGAAAACTACATCCAGAGGATTGCATCCAGAAACAAGGGTATCACCAATCAAGGCTTGTCAAGAACTAAATCATGCAGCTATAGATATATACAAACAATATTAATATATACAAAACTTAGGAACCATCACAACCTTCCCTTCCCATAAACTCATCCAACCTACTCTTAAATACATTTAGATTTGGACTACCTACTACCCTCTGCGGCAATTTGTTCCAGAAGTCTACCACTCTATTGGTGAAAAAATATTTTCTTAAATCCAACCTACACCCTTGCTTTTTAATTTTCAAGTGGTGACCTCTAGTCCGATTTCCATCATCTAACTCAAAAAACTTGCTAACATCCAATTTATCTATCCCGGAAAAAATTTTAAACAGCTCAATCATATCCCCTCTCACACACCTCCTTTCGAACGAGAACATATTTAATACCCTCAGTCTATCTTCATATTCAAGGTGCCTCAGGGAAGGAATAATCTTTGTTGCCCTCCGTTGCACTGACTCAAGAAGGTTAATATCATGTCTAAAATGTGGGGACCATGCCTGTATACAGTACTCTAGATGTGGCCTAACATAAGAGTTATAGAGTTTAAGAATAACCTCCTTACTTTTGTAACTGACATTTCTCTTAATAAAACCCAGCACTCTATTTGCCCTATTTCTTGCTTCAATACACTGCTTAGAAAACCTTAATGACTTATCTATTACTACTCCTAGATCTTTCTCATCCTCTACTGAGCTCAGCCAATGCCCATCCATTTCATAGTTAAATTCTCTATTATCTTTTCCCATGTTAATAACTTTGCACTTATCAAGGTTGAAAGTCATTTGCCACTTATGTGCCCAGGATAACAATTTATTTAAGTCCCCCTGCACTTTAAAATTATCATCAATATCTTTAACTACAGCTGCTAATTTGGTATCATCCGCAAAAATTGACACTTTATTATTAACTGCCTCCCCAAGATCGTTTATATAGATGACAAATAATAATGGACCGAGAACTGATCCCTGAGGAACCCCACTGATAACATCCATCCACTCTGACTTTACACCATTTAGCACTACCCTTTGCTTCCTGTCTTTCAGCCACTCAGCTATCCAATTTGAAACACCCCCACATATCCCAATCATTTTTAATTTATGAACTAGTCTCCTGTGTGGTACCTTATCAAATGCTTTACTAAAATCTAAGTAAATTATATCTACATTCTCTCCCTTATCTACTTGATCTGTTACAAACTCCAGAAAGTCTAGTAAGTTAGTCAAACATGATCTACCTGATCTAAACCCATGCTGAGCATCGCTGATCAACCCCTCCCTCTCTAGATGTTGGCAAATCCCTTTTTTAACTATTTTCTCAAGAATTTTACAGACTACAGAAGTTAGGCTAACCGGTCTAAAGTTATTTGGATCCTCTTTACTACCCTTCTTGAAAATGGGGACTACATTCGCTCTCTTCCAATCATCGGGTATTTCTCCATATTCCAATGACCTAGTATATAACTTGTCCAGAGCTATTGAGATACTTTCTACCCCTTCTTTAAGTATCCTAGAATGAATATTATCAGGGCCGGAGGCCTTGGTAGTATCTAAATCACCTATTAGTCCTTTTATCATCCTCCGATCCACACAAATGTTAGTAAACACCTCTTTTCCTGACCTATGAGTACTATACATAGGACTATTTAGTTTCTCTTTTGTAAATACTGATGCAAAATGACCATTTAGTACCTCAACTATTTCCTCATCAGTTTCTCTCACAACCCCTTCATATTTGATAGGTCCTATTTTAACTCTGCCAGACTTGTTATTAATTTTATAGTAACTAAAGAACTTTCTAGGATCTTTGTTGCTATCCTGAGCTAATTTAATTTCTGACACCCTTTTGTTCTTCTTTATAATCTTATTTAACTCATTCCTAGCCATTCTATAATCACTTAAATTTTGAATATTATTTTGTACCTGTAATTTTTTATATGCCCTTTTCTTCTCTGAAATTTTTCTAGCTATCTCCTGATTCCACCATAATGGTTTCCTACTTTTGTTCCTAATGGCCTTCATTGGGATACATTGTTCTTGGACTACATTTATTATATGCTTGAAAGTATCCCACATCCCATAAGCATTTTTACCTCTGAATTCTATATCCCAGTCTACCAAATTTAGCAAGCTTCGAAGTCTTACATAATCTCCCTTATGAAAATTTGGAACTTTTTCAGCATTCTCAGTTATTTTACCCTTCTCAATTCCCAAGTTAAAACGAACTATCTGATGGTCACTATTTCCCAATGCTTCCCCAACAGTCAATTTTTGAACTAAATGATCACTGTTAGAAAGTACTAAATCTAATATATTGTCCCCCCTCGTTGAATCGTTAACAAATTGATTCAAAAAATTATCCTCAAAGCATTCTATGAACCTGCCACTTGTTCTATCCCTACCTATCATATTTTCCCAGTCCACAGAGTTTAAGTTGAAGTCCCCAATAATAACTGCATCTGTTTCACATCCCTTACTTATTTCCCTTATCATTAGTTCATCTATATCATCAGTCTGCCCAGGTGGCCTGTAAAAAGCTCCCAAATGCACCATTCTATTTTTACTGAACCTAATATCTATCCAAAGTGACTCAACTCCATCCTGCTTTATTGAAGTATTTAAACTTGAAACAATGTTGTTTTTTATATAGATAATTATTCCTCCACCAATCCTACCTGTCCTTTGACTAATGTACATATTATAGCCCTGAAAATCAAATTCACTTATAGTGTCACTAAATTCTATTTCATTAACCCATGATTCAGTAACGCATAATATATCTATATCCTCATTGCTAATATAACTAAATAGCTCATCCTTCTTGTTTCTAAGACTACGAGCATTTGTATAGAAACAATTTAACCCCCCTATCCCTGAAGCACCTCTTGAAACTTGAATGACCTCACCTCTATCGCCTTGGAACCTATTTCTGTTATCTGCCAAGTCCATTCTACTTTCAGTACTATAATGTCCTCTCATAATTCCCTGACCACTATTAGTATCTAGTTTCCCGCCCGCAAAGACCTAATAACACGATCATACTCCTCCCACAACACATCTACCCCCCTCCTACTCAAATGCAGTCCATCCATCGCATACATTTCTTTCATTCCAACAAACCTATCCCACACATCCACAAACATGACACCTTCCATCTCACACATCCTCCTCACATAATCATTCAGCCCAATTGCACGAGACATCCATTCTACCCCAACATCCATTCTTGGAAGCACACCTGTCACAACACCTTTCATTCTACTTTCTTTCACCTTTTCAATCAACCTCTTGTACCTCTCACGTAACTCACATGCACCCACTTTCTTCACATCATTCACTCCTACATGTGTAATCACAACCGCATCCCTTGCACAGCCAGACACCAGTTCCTCATACCTATCAGACAGATCTCTCACTCCAGCACCCGGCAAACACACCCTCAAACCATTCAATCTACTTGCATTCAACTTCCTATCTAAATATCTAACTCGCGAATCACCCATCACAAGCACTTCAGTCAGACTCCTATTCCTAACCCCCACAGACCTAACTCCATCCCCACTCCTATTCTCATTCAAACTACCAGTCACTCGAACTCCACCCCCACCCCCATCAGTCATATCACTTCCAGTTACTTCCTCTCTTAGGGCACTGAATCTATTAGTCAAGCTAATAGGATCTGTGTCCCTCTGACTCACACACCTATTCTCCCCCTGGCTAACCACCTCAACAGAGGCAACCCTATTCTCACAAAGAACAGGAGAAGCCTCCCTAGCTTCATGTTTCCTAACCACTCTCCACTGTCCCCCATCCTCACTAGGCCTATTTCTAACTAATCTAAGGGGGCTAACTTCACTATCACTAGAACTATCACATCCTACCTCCTCCACTGGCCCTCTACCTTCACCTGAAACATCTAACTGGCCTACCTCACCACCTAACCTATTCCCAGCTCTAGGCCTAACACTAAGTTCCCTCCTGAGCTCAGCAACTAACCCCTCCAGCCTACATATCCTGTCTAAATCCTGCCTTCTCATCCCCTCTAAATCTACAATGCATTCACGCAGCCCACATACAACACATGTATACCCCTCACCTAATACACCACAACCAATGCATACATTCCGACACTCATGCTCACTTTCATCCCCAAACTCCATCACTTATTCAAACAAAGAAAGAATTTAAGTAGCAATAAGAAATAAAAAAAGAAGAGCAACTTAGCTTTCCTGATTGTGGTGAGAAAACAAAACAAAAAAACAAACAAACTATAGAAAGATCTGAAAAATAGATCAACAGACTGAGAGCTCTATAAAACAGGTGCTGCCTGTTCGAAGGTCAGTCGAGAGATTGGTTAGGAGAGATTGGTTAGTTTTGATAGGATGGGCTCCAATACTACTGATAAAAGTTGTGTTATTCTTAAGTTCCCAGAATACAATTGGACTTCTCTGAAAAAGTCGCTCCAGCCCGCTCAATAAGGATCGGGTCTAGGAAATTCGCCAAGCTAAATTAAGACATTGCAAGTTAGGTCACAAGCATGTTAATTTCCACCCCCAAAATAGCATTAGTATTTTCTCGTACGTTAAAAAAAAGAAGTTTTTCAAACCTGCTAGTTGTTTCCTCAGCAACAGTGCTGATTGAGGTTCACACATACTTAAGTTTCTAACTTAAACTAAAAGCCACAATGATGAATAGTTTTCTTTAACTTCTTGGTACACACAGCTGAGAATATTTTCGGTTGAAGAGACGCATGCGCACTGAGATGTTTTTTGTTTTTTTTTATTATTATTTTTTTAACACATTATTCAACATGACTATAGCTATGTTCCGATCTTTGACTTAGAGAATTCAAAATTTACAACTTGCCTCTTATTCAATTTTTAAAACTCGTTTCCAACTTAGAAATTTAGACTCTAGGAAGCAAAAACTAACAAGAGTATCGCCGCCAAAATATTTTTGTAAGGAGAGGTTCGTAAAATAGGTCAGGATAGTGGAAGTAAAAATGTGTGGGAGGTATATAGCCCGACTAGTCTAAAGAAGAGTCTATTCGGGTTGGGTGAGACACACTGACTAGCTTCATGCGCAACTGTCCAGAATCTACTTAATCCCCACAATAAAGTAGTTAGGAGAGAGCCCGAACTAAAAAAAATAATGGATTCTAGGGACTGCTGCAAAAGAAAAAGAAAAAAGATATCTCGTCAACATTTACTCGTCGGCGTCTAAGATATAGTTTCCAAGCGTAGATACGCGTTGTATATGAGTTCAACTTGAACATCCTACAAATAGACAGATTCGAAGGACGACGTCCTGGGTGCATTTCGATGCCGCTTTAGCGTGTGTCTTACTTTTGCATATATATGTATTAAGGTAAACATGAATAATGATATTTGTCATTTTTTATAAAAAAAAAGGTTTAGACTTTTAAAAATCTGCTTTAAAAATTATATTTCAACCCAAATGCTGTTGCTTCTCTGAAATTATAAAATTATTAAAATTGCAATTTAATTAGACTTAAATGTTCACTCATTTTGACATTGTCTTTTGAAGTGTTTGGTCGTACTCTTAAAAATTATATAAAACAAATTGTCAGATTATTTTAGGTTAGGTTGTTACGTATGCTTTTTGAGTAAGTACCTAAACTCAAACCAAACCTAACCATATCCTGGTAGGATTCAAGCTAAAAAAAACTGGTCGGTAGGATACACGCTAAAGAAAGAAAAAAACGTGGGTACGACACAGCCTGAAACGTCACCAGCTTTTCTCCTCCTTTATGTTATTTTATAATGTGTGATGGCGTGAATGGCTAAAGTTACTGGAGGTGGATTATATATTTTCTTTGAAAAGATTTGGAAACCAATGGTAAACAACGATTTACATATGATGGCGCGTCATTGGGAATTAGGTGAGAAAATTCTACTTCACTTGAAAATAAAATTACCATTAGACCATCTTGTCCATTGGAATAAGATGTGATTACACATGTAGGATTGAATGATGATAGGAAAATGGGTTCGTGCGAGTTACGTGAGAGATATGAGATCTTTACCTTAATATTTACCTTGATGAGGGTTTTCTCCCTCATCAGTCTACGCTGCATATTCCAACCAGGATAACAGAATGGATTACAAGTAATTTTACCATAGGTTGGCTAATTTCAGATGCAGATAGACCACCAATAACAAGATGGAACTAACAAAACTTAAAAAGTGATGGGCCCAGGAAAGTTTCAAGTGTGCGCTTAAAAATATGCACAGAACTCGCAGAAACAACCTCTTCAGGCAGAGAGTTCTATAAATTGATAGTAAGGAGGGACAAAGATTTTTTTACTGTGACCTCTAGTTCGATCAAGATCTCTGCAGTTGAATAGGTCAGCCAATTGGGTGCAATGACCATTTAGAATCTTCCAAACCATTATTAAGTCAGCACGAATAAGACGGCCTTTGATTGAAAATAAACCCAAACTTGATAATCTTTCAGCATATGGGAGATCCTCCAGGCCACTAACTTTTTTAGTGCACTTTCTTTGAAATGATTCAAGAAGATGCAGGTCACCAATATAACCGGTATTCCATACAACACAGCCATAGTCAATAATTGGACGAATATGCATAACGAACACCTGACACATAAACTGAATTGATCTACCAACGGTACCTCGGAGAATATTATTAGCAACACCATTAGCTTTAACAAAGACATCTCTAATATGAAGATGGAATTTTAGAGTTGCATCTGTAAGGAAGAAAGAGTATGATCGATCTTTGTGAGCGGGGAATGAGGTAATGTAAGCGGTAAGAGAAATATATGAAGACATCATCACACTGAAGGTAGACCGCGTAGGTTAAGGAAAGGAGATAGTTGCGGAGGTGAGGGCATTCAGACTGAAAAGGTGCTTAAGGGATAGGTGAGTTTAGCTATCTCTATAGACAGATGTAAGAAGAAAAGGGATAAAAAAATAAAGAAGAAACGAAGTGTGCGGCGAATTACGAATACCTCCCTCGCGCCTTTGTGATTACGTTAGGTTTGTGAGTTCGTTTTTTTGTGGGGGTTTTTTAGTAAGTTGTGTAAAGTTTTGTGCGCTCTTTTTTCCGCCGAAAAGGAACCAAACAATAAGCTTATTTAGTAACAATTATCATGGCATAGCATTCAGTTTAAAATGATTTATCTTTGTGATACAATGGAGCTTGTGTTCTTGCGTAAATATTAGTCGTTAATCTGTAGAATTTTTAAAACTAAATATATATAAATAACCTACTACCCGTAGCTTTCTAACCCTAGTTAAATTAACATCTTAGCTAAATGCGATGCTAATCAACATAGGGAGGAATGGGTATTTCATGGATCAATAAGAACAAAGTCTCTTTTCTCCTCAAGGCTTGTGACGTCATAGATACAAAAACGGTAGCTGTAAATAAGAGTTCATTGGCTCAGGAAATATTGCCGTCGAATTGTGTATGACATTCGAGAAGTTTTCGTGAGATGGTGTTGACGTCTCTGATTAGCTCCGCATAACTAATATTTCATTAACTAAATATTTCTATATATATTTGTAGTAATTAAGGTTTGCTGCACTTATTTATAATAGGGAGCTTATACAGGCCTACTAATTTCCGGTAGGTCTTTTGAAATGGAGGATGACCCCGATGGGTCTTCTCCTGATAATATAAATCTTCCATTCAAATACTTAATAGTACCTGTAAAAGAAGCTGATAAATTTAATGACAAGCCCCTTCAATTTAGCATTGCCCTTAAATTTAGTAATTTACTTAATGATATCCAACATCATGACGTAACTTTTACTGGTCGCACAAATAAAAATGCATTATTAGTACCAGTACTAAGATTAAAAATATATTCTTAGATAGTGCAGGTTTCTTACTAGGTGAGTGGAAAGAATTTGTAAATTACTATCAGATCTTCCAAAATCCTATGGGGTTATTGGCCCAATTGCTCTAAATGAGAATATAGTGGAAATAAAGAATGAATTTATATCTAAAGGCTACCCTATTCTATCAATGTCTCGTATCAATAAAAAAATTAAAAAAGATAACACTCCAACACAATTTATTAAAATTGACTTCTCAGTTGAAAATAAGCCAACTATAATTAAAATACTGTATACAAATTTCTCTTAATTGCTTTGCATAAAAGACTCTTGGGACAGAAGGAATTCAAAGAAGCATTAGTTGAAGCAAAACAAATGCAACAAGAAGCTATACACTCTCAATATGCTGATAAAATGCTTAATAATGAAACTCAACAAATATTAGGTGAAAAAGGGAATAAAAATCAGGAAATGCTCACTGAAGCTGATAATCAGGGTAAAACTGTCAGGCAAGATTACAAGTATTCCAAAACCTAAAGAAAATAAACTAAACATCACTATATCTCATAAAAATGTAGCCCCATATACAAGTAGACAAAAAGCTCCCTTTGTTGAAACAAATGATGCAGTTAATCTCAAAGGTAAAAATAAACCCCCCCCTAAATTCTGAACCTGAAAAAAATAAAAGAAACGGCAAAACTAATAATCCAAACCTAATCAAATCAAATAAAAGACCCGTTTGTAGTGCACCTGAACCTATAAATAAAAAAGCCAAGTAAAATGGATAATAAAACAAACAAAATAAAAATTTTGCAATCGAATTGCCAGAGCTTATTTTCTCATCTATCGGAATTCAAAGTTTACTTATATGCTAACAAACCCCACTTGTGTTGTATATGCGAACACGATTGGGCATTAAATCAAATGTTAATTTTATTAGCTATGCAATTTTTAGAAGAGACAGAGATAGAAGGGATGGAGGTATAATAATCTTAATTCGCAAAGACATTATCTAAAAAATAATAATGCTGTAGATATACTCAATTTATATAATCCCCATGCAAACAATTGTATTGAACAAGAACTAGAATTCTATACATCTCAACTAGGTAATAAATTAATTATTTGTGATGATCTAAATCAAAGACACCCCGCATGAGATAATCATCTCAAGCGTGAACCTCTGCAACAATCAACCGCTTTCAATAATTATATTGTCCAATCAGATCTGACTATAGCAACTCCTCTAGGTCTTAAAACAAGATATGACCTAAGAAATAACTCTTACTCAACTATTGACCTTACTTTAGTATCAGCAATTCTTTCGGATAAAACTGAAATAAACTTGGGTAGAGATCTTGGCTCAGATCATATCCCAATCCTTATCCATTTATCTGAACTAATAACTGTATCTAACATAGGAAAAAGACCAGATTGGAAGATATAAAATAACAAATGGTCAGAATAGATAACTAATTTTAATCCAATTCAAGCAGACATATCTCAAAATCTACTTGAAGAATTAGATGAAATAATAGAAAATATAATAGAAGCCAGCAGATTAACTTTCAAACTTAGTATTAAACCTAAAAGCACTAAATATAACAAACCATGGTGGAAAGAAGAATGCAGCAAACAGGTGGCTCTGGTGCGGAAGGCTAAACGTACTAATGAAAGAAACTTCACTCCACAGAATACCATAGCCTTTAATAGACAAAAAGCTATAGCACAAAAGACAATTAAAAGAGCAAAAAAAATATCTTTACAAAAATTTATATCTAATATAAACTTTAGAACCCCAATTCAAGATATCTGGTTCTTTTTAAAAAAGTTCAGAGGCACTTATAGAGAACAAACATTTCCTCTTATTCAAAATGGTAATCCAGTGCTAGGTGAAAAAGAAAAGGCAAATATTTTTGGACAGAATTTTGAAGATATCCTTAAAGATGGAGATCCAGTTATTTAAAATGAACAACAAAATAAATAGATCAGTGATGCTACAAAAGACTTATCAGAAGATTTTAACAAGGAATTCACTTGGGAAAAATATATTGATAGCTTAATCAGCATCTCAGAAAAAGGAGGAAAAGCCATGGGATCTGACTTAATACATAAAGCATTCTAACAAATCTTCCACCAGAATATAAAAAGAAAATCTTAAAAATATTTAATAGCTGCTGGGTACTAGGTAAATTCCAATCCACATGGAAAGAAACATTATTGATACCCATAAAAAAACCTGATCAAGATCCTGCAAATCCAGGATCATATAGACTAATTTCCTTACTCTCTATTTTGGGAAAATGCTTTGAGAAAATGATATACAATAGACTTTATTGGTTTCTTGAAAAAAATAACATAATAAAATCCTTCCAATATGGTTTCCGTAAGAAACACAGTTCAATTGATCAACTAGTGAAATTAGAAAAAGAAACAGAAATGTTAAAATTATTCAAAAAACGGGGAAGAATACTAAAACAAAGAGAAAAAGGTAGAACTAAATTGTCATTACTATTAAAAGGGGGAGGAGGAACAGTTTGATAAAATGTCTTTTTAGCAGAAGAAAGACAGTTTTGAAGAAACAGGTAAGGGTATAAACTTTGTTACCCCTACCCGTTTCTTCAAAACTGTCTTTCTTCTGCTAAAAAGACATTTTATCAAACTGTTCCTACTCTCCCTTTTAATAGTAATAACAATTTAGTTCTACCTTTTTCTCTTTGTTTCAATGATCTTCTCCGTCTTTTGAATAATTTTAACATTTCTGTTGCTTTTAAATATGAGACGACCATTAAGAATTTATTGGTACGTAATAATTGTAATAGTATTTTTTTTTGGGGGGGGGGTGTTATTCAGTTGAGTGTTCTGGTTGTCTAAGCAAATATTATGGACAAATAGGTAAAAACTTTCTGTTCGCATAAATCAAGATAAATATAATGTCCGAAGAGGGGAACGTAACAGTGCTTTCTTTGGCCATATGTCAGATAAGGACCATCTAATTAACTGGAACTCGGCAAAAAAAAATTATCGTTCCTGTGATCCTATAAAAAGAATATCATTGAATGTGCTTTTATAAGCCAATGTGATAATTTTAACCTTTTCTAGGCTTATATGAAATAGATGCTATAATTAAAAGATTAATACTTAAAGAAATTAGTTGGGACTTTTGTTCTTAGTTTTTTATATACAATCTTTAGTTATATGGCCCCAATATTATTTTTATTTTTATTATTTTTTTAAATTGTCACTGCTCTGTTCTGTACATTGTATTTTCCCCACTTTTTGCTCATCGTGTCTTATAATCTCCCTCGTTAGGCTATCTCCATTTCTTTGAATCTGTTATCCTTTCCGTCTTCTCAGTTTGACCTTACTACCTGCTTCTTGTAATTCTTAATGTGAATCTTTACCTTCCCCCTTCCGTCTTTCTCATTGGTGATTTCTTGTTTTTGAGGCAGTCTTTCTTACTTTTCTTTTGTATATATACCTCTAATATAATATTATTTCTTGTAGTTATCCTTGATAAGGAACTTAATAAAGTTCGAAAGTACTTGGAAACACCATTTCATTTTTTCCTGCGGGACATTGCATTCATATATATATATATATATATATATATATATATATATATATATATATATATATATATATATATATATATATATATTATATTATATACGAGGGGCGGTCAATAAGTTTTGCAAATCGGTAGGGCAAAACAAAGGAAGAGGGATGGCTGTTTGTGGGGGTGTTAGGACAAGTTATGACAAGTCAGGACCTGCAGCCTCACGCTACTGCCTCGTCTATTTAAGAAGCAGTACTGATCGCAGATAGTCAGTCACAAATTTTTCAACAATGGAGAAGGTTGAGCACCGCGCAGTGATCAAATTTCTGACCAAGGAAGGCAAGAATGCAAAATAGATCCATGAACGCATGGTTGCAGTGTACACCGACACCGCCCCTTCCTATGCAACCATTGCTCGCTGGAATAGGGAGTTCCGCCATGGTCGTGAGTCCCTTGAAGATGATCCCCGTCCAGGACGCCCGTCAGACGTGACCAACGAGGACAATGTGGCCCGTGTGGAGAGGATGATCCTCGAAAATTGACGGGTGAAGGTCGAAGGAATCGAACGAGAACTTGGAATATCACGTGGAAGTGTTATCAACATCATCCACGACAATTTGGACATGACCAAGGTCTCTGCCCGTTGGGTCCCTAGAAACTTCACGCCCCATGATCGACTCCAACGTCATCAAAGTCCACAAGGCCAGAGTTGCACAAGCTGACCTGCGCGAGTGCGGATTCGAGGAGCTCAACCATCCCCCCTACAGTCCAGATCTGGCCCTTACGACTACTTTTTATTCCGCCTGCTCAAGACTGCACTGCGTGGATGCTGGTTTGGGAGCGATCAAGATGTCCAGCTCGGCGTCCAGGAGTGGATTGAACAGCATTCAGAAGATTTCTGGTTGTCGGGAATTCGAAGCCTAAGGGACAAGTGGCGCAAGTGCAATGAAGTCGAGGGTAGTTATATTGAAAAATAATAAAACACTTTTCCTCATATCTCGTTTCCTTATATCCGAATTGCAAAACTTATCCACCGACCCTCGTGTATATATATATATATATATATATATATATATATATATATATATATATATATATAGGTTGAGGATAAATCCCAAAATGAGACGCAAAATTTCTCATTTAATTAAATACAACGTCTCGGGTACCTTACCTATCTTCTGGTCTATAATATAGATTTAGAACAAGTTTAAAATTACGAAGATTATAATGCACACAAGGATTATAAATAATTATTTAGTTAATTGAAATTTAGACAAATCGTTTGAAAACTATTGAAACTTTAGATATGGATCAATTATGGGTACTTTAACTATGGATAAATATAATAATACTAGTTGATACAATTATTGGTTGACACAGATATAGTCACTTAATGAAGCAGAAACAGTAACAAATTATTTAATTAATTGAAAATGTGAAAAAATCATTTGAGAACTGTTGACACTAAAATATAGATGCTTTAAATATGAATAAATATAAAATACTAATTGGGGCAATTGATTGGTACACAAAAATATTAATCACCTTTAGTGGACGGCAAAAAGCGGAGAGACTGAGGAAAGATTATAGAAGGAACCGATTAAAGATTGGTAGGTTGTGAACAATTTTGAGTGATTTATGAAATGAGAAGGGGAAAAGCAGTTGAATCAAAATTTAAACTGTGATTTAGTTGTTTTATTAATAATGATTCAAGAATGCGGAGGAAAGTGTAGTCCTTTGCATGTCCTATAATTTAAAAGTTTTTGTAGGAAATTTCTGTCTTACATTTAATTAAATGATCTTGAATGAGAGAAGTTTCTTTTTTGGTCAAGGTGGAGTCAGTGCGAGAGCTAATACCAAGATGAGAACAGACCCTAGCCCCAAGTGAGCGAACAGTGCTGCCAATGTAGATCCCCTGGTGGCACCTGGGGCAAATGAATTTATAAACAACTGAACAGCTCATTTCAGGTGGGAGTCTGTCTTTAGTTCTGAAAAATTGTCCAATATGAAAGTTGTTAAGGAAAACTATTTTGAAGCTGGTATGTGTGTAAAATCTTTTCAAAAGCTTATTAAGTTTTCGACGTAAGGGTAGGTTGAGTGGGCCAATATCAGGGAGAAGACAATAGCGGACATCCTTGGGGACAGAGGAAATTGGTTGCGGAGGATGGTATATTTTATCAAAAAATTGACGGATACATTTTTGTACAAGTGAGTGCTGGAAACCATTCTTTTGAAAATAACCCATAAGAAAACTGATTTCTGAATGAACAAGAACATAATCAGATGAAATCTTAAAACCACGGTGAAGGAGAGTTTTGATGTTGTTGATCTTATATGAAATATCATAAAAACTGTAAAAGTTCATGTCGAGACCAGAAAAGGTGGATTTACGGTAGACGGAAGTGGTGAAGTTGGCCGAGGAGCGGGATATAAGAAAATCCAAAAATGGTAATTTTCCATTTCTTTCTTTATCAATTGTAAATTTTATATTGGAATGGCTATGATTCAAATAATCAAAGAATGAAAGAGACTGTTGTTCTGTTTTAAATATTAGAACCATATCGTCAACAAAACGACGGTAAAATATCGGTTTCAAAGCAGGAGGGCATTCTCGCAAAGCAATTTCTTCAAAGTTGGATATAAAAATGTCAGCAAGAAGAGGACCCAGGGGGAAACCCATTCCAACGCCATCAACTTGTTGATAGATGGAGTTGTTAAACAGAAAACAGTTGTCTCTAATGGTTAGTTCAAGAAGAGACCGTAAAAGCGACGGTGTGAATTTATGAAAGGTCAAATCCGGTTCTGGAAAGGCCTTTTAGATGATTAAGTCTATGGTTTCATTTACAGGGATATTTGTAAAAAGGGAGACGACATCAAAGCTACACAAAAAGTGAGGACCAGGAAGTTACAAGTTCCTGAATTCTTCAGACAGAGAATAACTATTGTTAACTTTGTATTGATTAATAGTAAAAGGGTTAAGTAGAGGTACTAGATACTTAGCCAACTTGTAGGTTGCCAATGGGTATGCCGCTAGTATGGGGCAGAGGGGAATATTAGGCTTGTGAATTTTGGGAAGGCCATACATAAGTGTAAGTGCTCAACTGCGTGTTTTTTTGTGGCAGCACCAACACGCTGCAAGCTCTGGTCTCTCCTCCTTCTCATGTACGTTTCTCCTGTAACGCTTAGTTGCGCACGAGAAGTCTCTGTGATTGTTTGTACGTCTGGTAAGCAGAATGTCAATGACTTCCAAATTGACACGGCAAGATGTTGAAAACCAAATTTGGGGGGCACCTCTAAAACTTAACGGAAGAAATCTCCCTAAATTTGAAGATGTTTTAAAAGCACGTTCTTGGGAAAGAATTGAGCTAAAAAAAAGCATGAAATAAAGAACCACCTTTCAGTAACATTTGCACGAATGTCTGCTCTCAACTAGAAGGAAATTGGAGATTAGCGTCAATTCTAACTGTGTGAACTCAGAGGTGGGCGTGATTAAAAAAAAAAAATGAAGTCCGATTAGGAATTCCTGATTCACCAGCTCGTTAAGTCAGATTTGATTATCCGATTCGATTAATTTTTGTAAATGTGATTTGCTATTTTAAAAAGCGATTAAATGTTTTTAAAGCAATTTTCAATGTTTCTAAAGGGAATATAATGTTTTTTTACCCTAAATAAACCATTTCTAACTAATACAAAGAGAAACTAAGCTTTTAAGATAAAAAATAAACATTTTATATCAGTTAAAATATAATATACTAAAAAATTAAACTATACAGTACATATTACACAAAATACACACAGTAATACTAATATATTCTCTCAGAAAAAAAGATAGGGTCAACTAACAACTTTGTTCCATATATACCTTATAATATTTAAAGTTTTCCACTCTACTCTACTCTAAGCTCGCCAGCTTAGTCCTCATCTTCCTCCTCCACCCTGTGGACCTTCTTGCTCGCTGTGCTGAGAGCCCAGGGACTTCTAGTTTGCGCCGCTGGCGTTCGTGTTCCTGGACTGGTGAGTCAGAAATCTCTCCATACTGGATGTAACGGACACGTCTTCGTCCGCTATCAAAGGTGTGAATAAAACTCCGTCTTCGACAAGGCTACTTCTTTTGCACGCGCTAAATTCTGTACAAATATTCACTATTTAGAAACAAAATTACGAAACGCACAAATAAATGCTAAGTTGAAAGTACAAATAAATGCTAACTAGCAACAAGCATGCGCGCACAAGTAAGAAGCCGGTGCGTACGAATACATGATGAAACTTGTATGGAATGGGCTAATTCATGAACTTTAAGCTTGAGTTATCGTTACTTTATGAAACTAATAGTCTAGATATGATCATATGAATACCATTAGAACGAAATAAAAATACTAAATGCAAATATTAATGGTGCAACTTACTGCCGTTGGGGTCTGCAATAGCAGGAAAATGAAAATAGAAGGATTACTTCGAAGCGTTTACAAGTGGTTGCAAGAGAGCAGCGCAGCAGCAACTTGCTCTCACGACGACTGGCTCTAGACTGGTGCGGCGCGTCATTTAACCGACATGAGACGCTATAGCGTACGAGAAGTGCAGGCGAGCGGCTTAAAAGCTTCGTTTGAATGAGTCTTTTTTGAGACTCAGGATGGCGGAGTGGATTCGCCGTTGGCTAACAGTGGTCCAGCGACGCGAGAAGCTGTTCGCAACTCGCCTACGCTATTATTTTTTCTCTGTCCCTTTTCCTACTCTCCTCTATCTACAACGCGTACGAAAAACCAAAAATAAACACCTATTATACCTACTTTATACTTGTAAAATATAACCTTTTTATTATATATGATTTAATAATTAATCATGATATTTTACGCATCATATTATAGAAAAAATACGAGCGTGAATAGAATAAAAAAAAACGAAAAGATATTTACTTGAGAAAAATATAGAAAATAATATTAAGAAACTGCTATTGCGAAAAAACAAAGACGACGTCGACCTGGATTAATCGCAATTCGCTTTAAATTGTCGGCAGTCCGATTGCGATGATCTGATTTGTTTGGCGGGGGTTAGTCCGATTCGATTATCCGATTCGAAAATGTGAGTCCGATTAATCGGATAATCGGACTTCCGAATCAGACCGCCCACCTATGTGTGAATTAATCGCATCAAAGACATTGTAAACAAGTTGAATAATGACTATAAAACTTTAAAAAGTCTTATCACGGCAGGAAAGATAATCCTAGTTACAGAAGGAAACTTGAAAATTTCAAGGCTAGTTGTAAAGAACTATTCGACATTTCATCCAATAAACGCAAAGAAAATATTTGTACATGTCCAAAACAACACAAGGTGTCAACAAAAGAGAAACAATTTCTTAATGATCAGAATGTGCATGAAAAATGGTAATTGCAAGAATCGATGCAACAACAAAGTAAAAAAATATAAAAACAATGATTAGAAAAGATATAAGATCTGGTAAGAATACAGTTCAATCAGCAAGTTATAATGTTGAACACTGGGAACAGCAACCGTCCTTTAGTTACGTGCCACCTGATTCAAGTTCAGCATCTTCAACAGATAGCTCTGACTATAAAACTGAATTGAGTGCCATAAAAAGAAAATGACAACAGAAAACTGCTCTTCTTCCACCTGTAGCTGAATTATGCGACAGAACTGGCATTTCCGATCAAACAGCAGCAAGTATTGCTATTACAACTTCGAAAGATTTTGGAATAATCAGTGTAAGTGATTCAAGTTAAGTCATCAACAAGATCAAAGTACGGAGCGAGTGAAGTAAAATCAAAAGAAAATTAATAGTAAAACTGAAGTGATGAAAGATTCAATCATTAGTATCTTCTTTGACGGAGGAAAGGATAAAAATTTGTCGCAGTCATCAAAAGGAAGCAAAAATTACATGATAGTAACGACTGAAACTGTAGAAAGATTGATTAAGCTAGTGACCGAAGTAGAAGAGAAAGTATTTGACCAAGCTAAAAAAGATGAATACATTAATGTTACACCTGAATCACGGTGAAAGATGCTTCGTTATGACACCAAAAAGGAGTTCAGTTAAGTTAAATCCATTTAAGGTAGGGTGGTTTGGTTGGAGTAGGGTGGAAATCGACATAAGACCACATCTTCGTGGTGAGTTCTGTATTATTTTTATGATTATTCATTTGAAGAATAAACGAAAAAGAGTATATAGCTAGTCAAAGGAAACTTTTTGTCTTGCATATCATACATTTTAAAGCAATTTAACGACTATGATCAAATTTTGGCACTACTGGGGGAAATTAATAATATATCTCTACTTTAATCAACTTGAGAAAGCTGAAAATTTTCCTTTATTACTACGAAGTTTTCACCATATGTTCTTGACATTATACCCTATTGTTTGCAAACTACCCTTAAACTTCTAGGTTAAAATTAATTTTTCTTCAATTTTTATAGTTTCCGTTAAACTGTAGCATATTTTATTTTTTGTTCCTTCTTGCGCCAGCTGAAGATATAGTTATTCAATTCAAAGCTTTTGCATACATAAAATATAAACATAAATCATTATTATGACTAATACCCGCAAGTAATTTTCCCCCATATAAATATTTGGGGTGTTACCTATATTTTGTTTATTTTTAATGCAATGTTTCTATTTTCAACTCGATGTGCAGGCTAAAAGTATAGTCATACGGCAAAATCGTTTTAACACAAATTTTTACTCACCAATTGCCACCTTTTCCACACTACCCATCAAAGAGATTCGAAAAAGTTGAAAATCCCCCCACTCTATTTTACACCTTCATTATTAGAATTGTCTTGAAATAAAAAGTATATTCGAAGATATTCATTTAAGTATTTAGCGTTCGGATTTATTTAATCTCTTACTAAGAAGCAACTTCCATTATGTATGTTGTGCCATAGAACTCTCTTAAATGAAGCCATCAAGAATGCTGAATCCTTTCACTTCACGACATAAAAAACAAGACAAAGAGAATCCTCTTGAATATTTTCAAGATATTTATGAAAAATCTAAGGTAAATTTGGAATACCCAGTCACCCACTTCAATTAAATTTAATGCTTGCATTTCTAGTTATGCCCATTCGGGGCGAAGCTAGAAATAGAGTGAATAAAATACCCAACCATCTGTTAAATCAAATGTAATGAATTCATTTTTAGCTGAAAAAATAGTCATAACTTGTAGGAGAAGGGACTGCCCCACTAAATCCACTTCAAGGAAATAGAGTAATTATAAAATACACAGTCAACTGCCGAAAGACCGAATAAAACCACAACATTGGAGCGCCTAACGACGTATGGAAACTACCTTTGAATTCGAACTCTAAGGTTATTATTTTCGAAATGGGGGCTTCGCATTCGCCCCCATACCTTCCTTTAATAGTAAGTGGTTGCTCCCCAACCACGCCACTCTATTTGCAATCAACACATAATATAAACCACATCAGGCAACCAGCTTTGAATTCGAACATAAGTTCGAATTCAAAGCTGGTTGCCTGATGTCGTTTTACCCAATTCTTGTCCCCATACATTATATAAGCCTCGCCTCCTATGATAACTAAATTAATCTCTTTTTTTTAATATTGAGTACTATAAAATGTCCATATGATATTTTAATTGAAAAAAATCCCTTAAAAATGATAAATACTACTATATGATTTGATGCCAATTGACTATGTGACTGTGTATTCCATATTTAATAAATTTAAAAATCGTCAAACAATATCTGCAGCATTTAAGAAATAAAGTGCAAAAACAAAGTTGCAATAATAGCATCTTATCGTATCTAAAAACTTATTATAAAAAGTTGCAAGAGCCATAACATCGTAAAAACATTACTAATATTATCTATTCAATAATGTTTTACTCTTATAGATCAAGATCCAACTTATGCTATAAAAATTTGGCCCTTAGTGATACTACAGTAAGTCGACTCATATATGAAATGGCGGTGGACGTTGAAAGCGAGCTATTAACTATTCTCCAAACAACTTCATTTTCCATTCAGTTGCTCGAATCTACCATTGCGGACAATAATGCTCTATTGATGGGATATGTAAGATACTTTAATGAGAACGGTGTACTGAAAGAAGAAATGCTATTTATGCAAAATCTCATTATTGATAGAAAAGGAGTATCAATATTTACTGTTGTTAAATCACATTTAAGAAAAAATAAGCTTCCCTTTATAGTATATGGTCATTCATGGGATTTATTTTCCGTTAATAAATCAGCCTAAATAGCGTTTCGAAAACCATAACCATAAATTTGTTTGATCGAAGTTGTCGCCTGATTGTTTTTAGGCCTAAGACGAAAGCGAAATGAATTTTGAAATAATGAACTGGGTTTTAAGAAAAACAATTAAACAAATATAAATATATTCATAGAATCAACGAATGTACAATGAGATAAGTTGGAGTAGGTATACAATATAAAATATTGTAAAATATAATTTACAGTAACAAGATGCGAAGAGAATTGAAGTATGGAAATAAATATGAAATAATATGGTGGAATAATATTGTGACTATGATGGACTGTGAATTAGGGCCTTTATACGAAGAATGTTTAGAGTCGACTGGGAAAAAATAGTGTGCTATTTGGTAGAGCTGAAAGCGTATGTTTGTTTGTTTTGTGTGAAATTTTAAGAGATGATGTTTGAAACAGTAGTACGTTAAATGAATTGACAAGTAAAATAAATGAATGAATTAATTATTAAGTTGTACATAAAATATGATTTAATTTACAAAAGTTAAGTAAAATAATTGAACGATTAAATTGACAAAGTTAAATTATTGCATAATATGAATTTTACATAATATATATATATATATATATATATATATATATATATATATATATATATATATATATATATATATATATATATATATATAAGTTTACCAGGTTTTTATTATAGGAATCCCCAAAGGCTTGCTATATCTTTAACAAATGTTGATGGCGCGACATCAATGGTAGGCCGATACAGGTGCGTAAGTAAGTGGGGGGAGTGGGGGCACAAATTTAAAATTTACCTCTGGCCCCTATTAGAGGGGGGGCAAACAAATGTCCCCTCTATTTTTTAATGCTAAAAACAATTAATAAAACGGTTAAATATAGAGGCCCATGAAAATATAGACAAATATTAGCTCAAGCATTAGTCAAGCATAGTATAAGAAGTTAGTTAGAGGTTATTTTTTTGTGATGTCAGTACTACAGGCTTTGTTTTATAATCAGTTTAAATCAGAAGTTTTAATTTTTCAATGTTTATCGGTATTCTTTGGGCATTTTATAGCCCCATGAGCCGTGTGTATTGTGTATCCTTATCAAGGACTGTTGACCAAAGTCGCGTGCTCTCACGTGTTCTAATTTATGACCTTACGACCTTCAAAACTTTCAATAATTCCCGGAATAACCTTGGGAAGACCTTGAAAATTATATCATTCGAAAGAGAATGTAAAACAACATAAAGGTTTCAAATTTGGTTAAATTCAGCCGAATAGTTATGATGTTATAGCCAAAACAAAAATAATTCCCGGGCTAACCTTGGGAGTACATTGTCAATTATATAATTCGAAATAGAATGCAAAACATCATAAGGGTTTTAAATTTAGTTAGAATCGACCGAATAGTTACAGTTATTACCCCCTCTTCCCCTAAGCAAAATTTGGAGTCACACGCGACTAAAAATTAAGAAAAAAATTATTGCCGGAGTATTTGTTTTCATGTCATTCATGATATCAAACATTCGTATGTTGTGGGCCCACAAAGGAGATAATGCATCTCGGGCCCCAAAATGCCTAGCTGTGCCACTGGGCCTATACCGTGGTTTTGTTGCATATTAAAAAAAAAGAAGTTCTAAACGTTTTCTGTATTCATTGTGTGATTCACAGGGGAAACATTTAAATATAAATCTTCAGTCATCATAAAATATGATAATCTGTGCCTTAAATTAGATAAAAGCCAATGCAAAAAAAATTATAGAATGTGTCAGTTTTGTCATGATACTGATGAACAATTAGTTAGGTTATTATTACACACAGAGGTGCGATGCCTCTCGAAGGTTGCATGTTTACCTCGTTTTTTGAAACTATATGAGAGCGCAGTGCAGTTTCTAGAATACCAAAACGAAGATGATCTTAGTCAAAAGTTAAAAGTGATACAAAATTATGCTTATTATTGGGCAGGAATATTTAAGAAATGCAATGATTGAAATTTGTAGCTTCAAGGAACTAATGTGACACTCATGAACTACCAAAAAGTTGTCTCATTATTCATTGAAAAGCTAGATTTATTTATTCAGTCTTTTGAAAAGGGAATATCACAGTTTACAGATTTGTTATCTATTAAGTATGACATAACAGCAAGTGATACACAAAGGCTTATCGATCATCTCAATAAACTTAAAACAGATTTCGAAACTTACGAGGGGGGGTCAATAAGTTTTGCAATTCGGATATAAGGAAACGAGATATGAGGAAAAGTGTTTTATTATTTTTCAATATAACTACCCTCGACTTCATTGCACTTGCGCCACTTGTCCCTTAGGCTTCGAATTCCCGACAACCAGAAATCTTCTGACTGCTGTTCAACCCACTCCTGGACGCAGAGCTGGACATCTTCATCGCTCCCAAACCGGCATCCACGCAGTGCAGTCTTGAGCAGGCGGAATAAAAAGTAGTCGTAAGGGCCAGATCTGGACTGTAGGGGGGATGGTTGAGCTCCTCGAATCCGCACTCGCGCAGGTCAGCTTGTGCAACTCTGGCCTTGTGGACTTTGATGACGTTGGAGTCGATCATGGGGCGTGAAGTTTCTAGGGACCCAACGGGCAGAGACCTTGGTCATGGCCAAATTGTCGTGGATGATGTTGATAACACTTCCATGTGATATTCCAAGTTTTCGTTCGATTCCTTCGACCTTCACCCGTCAATTTTCGAGGATCATCCTCTCCACACAGGCCACATTGTCCTCATTGGTCACGTCTGACGGGCGTCCTGGACGGGGGTCATCTTCAAGGGACTCACGACCATGGCGGAACTCCCTATTATAGCGAGCAATGGTTGCATACGAAGGGGCGGTGTCGGTGTACGCTACAACCATGCGTTCATGGATCTATTTTGCGTTCTTACTTTCCTTAGTAAAAAATTTGATTACTGCGCGGTGCTCAACCTTCTCCATTGTTGAAAAATTTGTAACTGACTATCTGCGACCAACTACTGCTTCTTAAATAGACGAGGCAGTAGCGTGCGGCTGCAGGTCCTGACTTGTCATAACTTGTCCTAACACCCCAACAAACAGCCACCCCCCTTCCTCTGTTTTGCCCTATCAATTCGCAAAACTTATTGACCGCTCCTCGTAAAGTCGTTCAAGAGTCAGGGCTCTGATTTTTGGAGCCGCATCAATATTTTCGTTTGACCGTACCTCTTTTTCAATTTCACATATGAGTTCACGAGAAAAGAATTTACCCAGCAAACAATACAGTCGATCCCTTTTTCTATTGGACATTGGATATATGAAGTTGTGAAAGGAAAATATATACACACATATAAGATTGCCATTGCACTCATATATGCATATTTTGTACCCTTTGGAGGAGTGGTAATTTCTTTTTAGAACTAGTGTTGATAGATATAGATGGATACAGTAGCTTTGATCTTATGAGCGCGTTGTAGGTCTTCTTTTTGTTGGTCATGTTCAGGTTTTGGAACCTAAATAGCTTGGTGAGCTCGACCATCGCTCGCGCTGTTGTCTGAGCAACGTAGCTTCCGTATCCATTTCACCTATCCTTAGCCCTAGTACTGTCCCATCAGTGCTGCATGGAATGCAGGCGTCCTCTGTTTCGATATGGGCCCGTTTCCTACGAAAGAGTGGTATCAGCTTAAAATTCTGGGTGTTAGTGGCGATTTTCCATTTTTTTTTCGTACCAGTTGACATGGTCGATTTCTCTGGCTGTAATTTGTGCCATGAGTTCAGGACTTTTGAAGGGGACAAAAGTCTGGTCTTCCCTGACCGGATCGGGTAGATCGAGGGTGTATATATTGTATAGGAGGGGGCCTAGGCCCCCTCCTTGCGGTACGCCTGCAGTTAACTCGAAGTCTGGTCCCGTGTGGTCGTATATTTGTATATACGCTATCCTGTCTGTCACGTAGTCAAATAGAATTTTCTCTACTCTTGGGTTTAGTTCAGGTCTTAGTATTTTGTACTGAAGCCAAGTTCTCCATACTTTGTTAAATGCCTTCTTAACGTCTTTGAACACCAGGTCAGCACACCTTTTTTGGCTAGCAATCTTAGCCAGTTTTTCTGTGATGATTGCTAGCGCCGTAGCAGCCCCTCTCCCTCTTCTGAATCTATGCTGATGTTGGTTATGGAGGTTGTTATCCTCCATAAATTCTTGGACTCTATTAGGAAGGACCTTTTCGAAGATCTTGCCTGCCACTTTGAGGAGGGAAATGGGCCGGAAGTTTGTTAGTCTGTCAAGCGGTTTTCCGGCTTTTGGAATGAAAATCATTTTTACGATCTTCCATTAGTCCGGAAAATAGCTAACGTTTAGGTACGCATTCATTATATTGACCAGCCCCTCTAAGATGTTACGGAGGCCTTTTAAGAAGTTAGGTTTGGTCAATTCCGTCTTTCCTGGTGCTCTCTGTTTGAAGGTACGTAGCGTCGTTAGGATTTCTTCTTCCGTAATCTTCCGTCCATAACCATCCATCTCTCTGTTTGAAGTTGTATTGTTGAATGGGTATGTCCTGTCTAGTTCTTGTCTTAGTTGGTCGTGAATGTGTTCCTCAAAGTCTAGGTCAATGTGTTCGTTCTCTTCTGGTGTGATGGAAAATACATTCTTTCAGTAGTCTCTGAACTCTTCTTCCGTTTCTGTTGCGTCCATTTTTGTCCCGTCGTCTTTGTTAAGGAGTATGTTTTGTCAGGTGGCTTACCCTTTAGTCTTGATAGTGTATTCCAAAATGTTCGGGGATCCACTTCTTCGTCTAGTTTGTCTCTGAGGTCATTCCAAAGTGCTGTTTATTGTCCTGTGTGTCTTCATTTCAGTCCTTAGTTTTCTTAACCGTCTACTTTTAACTCTGTGTGTGCCAGTCAGTCTAATTTCTTTAAATAGTCTTTTGTATTCGTCTGTTAGGTCATATAGCTCCTGTGTCCACCTTGGTGCTGGTAGCGTTTTTCAGGTTGTTCTGGGTACTGTTTCACGGTCCGCCTTCACTAATACCTACGTTAACCTTGCCAGATCCTGGTCGATCTCCTCTAGGGTGGCTTCTTCAAGTGGTTGAGGTCTGAACTCAGCGAGGAGGGTACGATACTCTTTCCAGTTCGTTCGGGATAGCATTTTCTCTCCCTGACGGGTACCTGTATTGGGTTTGAGGATATTTTAATCATGATGGAGACGTGGTCGCTTGGGATTAGTGGGCCGGGTTGGATATAGTAATTGTAGGGAAATTGTGAGCTGGTCAGGGTGATATCCGGATTGATCGCGCATGTTTCGGTGATATATGTGGGGAAGTCGGGTCCAATGCGTGTAACAAGACCACTCTCAATGAGGTTCTTCAAGTTCTTTCCTTTCTTGTTTAGGCTTCCGGTATATCCGGATTCCTGGCATCTGACGTTGAGGTCTCCCGCTAACAAGACTGTTCTCCCGTGTACACAAAGTTGGAGAAAATTGTGCATCGGTATATAATCTCGTTTCGGAAGTTGGTACCCTGTGGACACCACCAGGGTGGTTTAGATCTCGAAGGCCAGATAGGATTCCTCTAAAGATGGGAGTGTTTTAAACTAAATTCCTCTTTTGACTGCGAGGGCAGCGCCATCAAATGGTTCTAAGCTGTGGTTTTTGGAGATGACATTGTAGCTGAAGATCTTTCTTTGATTTTGCGCGGTCATGACTCCATGTTCGGAGATTAGTACTTTGTCATGGTCGCATTGTCTAATTACGTTGCCGTGTAATAATAATAATAATAATTAATAATAATAATAATAATTATAAAAATAATAATAAGTATTTATAATGCACCCTTCAAGGCTGTTAGCCCTCACAAAGCGCAGGTTGTGTAGCGTGTGTAGAGAAAGTTTACAGGGGAGAGAAGGCAATTCTGAAGACATGAGTCTTCAGGAGACGTTTTAAAGTAGTAAGAGAGGGAGAGGATCGGACTTCCGCAGGAAGAGCATTCCAGAGCCTAGCAGCACAAACTGAGAAGGAACGGTCACCCATCAAGCAGAGGCCAGAACGAGGAGTGTTCAGGATGGGAGCGAGGTTAGACTGGAGTGCCCGAGGAGTTTGACGACGGGAGAGGGCAGACGAGAAATAAGGTGGAGCCTCGAGGTTTAAGGCCTTGTAGGTGATGAGAAGAATTTTATAGTGGGTACGGAAGCGAATAGGTAACCAGTGTAGCTCCTGTAGCAGAGACACCGAAGTAGATAACCTGGGGCGGCGAAGGAGGATCCTGGCAGCATAGTTTTTAACTAGTTGTAGGGGGCGAAGTGATGAAGAAGGGCGATTCACGAGAAGAGAATTGCAGTAGTCTAAGCGTGAGATGATGAAGGCATGAATAGCAGTCTCAAGGCCTGGTCGATCAAAATGGGATCGAACACGTGAAAAGTTGCGGAGGAAACCGAGGGAAGACCTACAGATACGATCGATGTGCGGTTTAAACGAGAGTTGCTCGTCGAAAATAACACCAAGATTACTGACGGAATCAGAGAAGGTGACATTGGTTTCCTTAAGGTTAAGGGAGGCGAAGAGAGTTTTAGATTTCTCCACTATCGAAGCGGTACCAACAAGGAGAACTTCAGTTTTATCGTGGCTAAGTTTGAGAAAGTTGGCAGACAGCCATTCGTTTATGGGGGTGTAGGCTGAAAGGAGCTTGGTAATTGATAGAGAGAAGGACACAGGGGATGAGGAAAGGTATATCTGAGTGTTATCAGCATAGAGTTGGAAGGACAGGCCCAAATCGCGAAGAAGGGAGCCAAGAGGATGTAAGTAGATGGGAAAGAGGAGGGGATCAAGGACTGAGCCCTGAGGCACCTCAAAATGAATGGGCGCAGGCTCGGAGGATAGGTTATCGAGCGCGACCGAATAAGAGTGGGAGGAGAGGTATGAACGGAACCAAGCAAGTGCGGTGCACGAGAGACCAAGGAAAGTTTGAAGACGGTCAAGGAGGACAGTGTGGTCGCTAGTGTCAAAAGCAGAGGAGAGGTCTAGGAGGACTAAAATGGACGTACAACCCCTATCGGCAGCTCTACGTAAACCGTCTGAAATATTAAAAAGAGTGGTTTCAGCAGAGTGCTTCGCTTTGAACCCCGATTGGTACGTTTCATCAATATTGCAGTTAAAAATATGGTCATTAAGGCGAGAGAAAAAGCACTCTCTCGAGGATCTTAGAGTGGAATGGAAGCTGTGAGATAGGGCGATAGCTAGATGGTTCAGAGTGGTTAAGTTCTGTTTTTTTAACGATAGGTTGAATTGAGGCATGTTTGAAGAAGAGGGAACTACCTCTGTGGCAAGTGGAGTGTTAAAAAGATGAAGAATCAGTGGGATGACAGCATAGAGAATTTGGTCGAGGAGTTTGGGTGGAAAGACGTCCTTAGGGGATCCAGATTTGTTAGAGCGTGAGATCAGGGTAGTTACTTCCTCAGAGGACCCCCGAGTGAGGACGTTAAGCGGCAATGGAGTATGGTAGTACGGTGCGAAGGTTAATTACTTTATTGGAGAAAAAAAATAGAAATAGTAAAGTGGATAATTGGAGGAGAGGTGGGGTAAATGGGGCTAGGCGAGGAAATACGACAGAGGAGAAGAAAGATTGTCCGGGAGTCATTCTTGCTCTCAGACAAAAGTTTGCGTGAATGAACCTCATGCGCTAATTTTAATTTGGAAGAATAAGTCGAACTAGCAAGGCGATAGGCAAGTGAGAAGGAGGTCGTATCCTGCCCACGGGAGCGTGCTTTACGAAAGGTACGTTCATGGGCACGTTAGGACCTCCTTGAACGAAGGAGTTCCATGGTGAACCAAGGGGCGTGGTGATGGCGGTTTGAAGAAGGAGTGATAAGTGGGGCATGCACGTCAAGGCAGGCGAGTAATGATTGGTGCAGTGAATTTAAGGTTTGGTCAGGTGAAGCAGTAGTATCAATAGGAGGTAGGGCCAAAACAACATCGTTAAAGAGAGAAGTAGTATCAATTGACGATAGTCGCCTGAAAGGAGTAGGATCTCGGGACGAACGAGTAGGTAGGTGGTAGGGAAAATAAAATTTAAAATTGACCAAGAAGTGGTCGGAAATCGTATTATAAAGGTCAGTTACTGTTAGATTAGATATATGGAGGTTCGAGTAGACTAAATCAAGGATATTACCATGTATATTTGTTGGGGATGACACATGTTGTGTAAGAGAGACGAGGTCGATGATGTCAATTAATGCCTGAAAAGTCTCATTGTGGCTAGGAAGGTTGAAGTCAACGAGAATAAGGAGAGAACCAGTAGGATAGCGTTCATTTGTAGAATTGTTAAGTCTTTTGTTAGTCTGTCCATGTTGTCTATCGTTTAGTTGTTTCTTTTGTCGTGCTTCTTTCGGGTGGAGGGGCTAGGTGGTGGGGATCTAGTTCTTCTGAATCTTTTCGTATTGAATTCAGCGGTTGTGATCGTGGCGAAGGCTTCCTGGTTTAATCGGACCATCTCAAGGAAGAAGGCTTCTTCAACCACCTTCTTCTGGATGTCATCGTCATATTCTCATTTGTACATACCTGTTGTCACTCCTTCACTGATTGTTTTGTCTGTTAGGGCGTTGGGGAATGGGTTGTGAGCCGTGGTATAGATTTTCAGGTTTATTTTCCTATGTTCTCTTATGATCTTACTCTCTGTCGGTTGGAAGAGCAGGAGGCCAATTTCTTTTGCCTTTAGGGCCATGGTTGTGTCCTGGAAGATGATCTTGAATACATGTGTGTACTTTTGGAATTTAATCAGTTCCGTTACCTTTGCCCATTGGTGATTACGCTATATCTCCTTTTTAATTTCATTGCACGCGTGGTGACCCATCCAGGAGTCTAACCTTCTACATACAATGCCCATGTGCGCGTTGGGGGCGTCAAATTGATTTTATTGAATATCTGAGTGGCCTTGGATGAGACTAGAAGTTCCGCGTCGGCTTCTTTTTGGCATAGTAACCTGTAACCGAACGATGTATCTATTCGCCTGACGAGCGCGACGTCCAAGTCGCCGTACATTTTTGCAAAGACCTCCCCGTGGTCATGTTTAGGCCTTTCAGTGAGAGTCCTATGACTAATTCGTAGGATGTCGTTCGTCATTTTGTCATTGTCGGTCCTTAGTCGGTCAGTTTATTGGGTGTGAAGTTATAGTAGGAGAAAGGATAGGAGACAAAAGAACTCTTTAAAATTCAAATGCCACTTTACATTTTTGCGAATGATAATTCTGGGATGTCTGTTTACTTGCCGTACTCCATAGTTATAGTGTCACTGGCACTTGGGGTGGTATGTTTTTATGTACCACACTTATTCTTTATACTTGGAGGAAAATAACTTTTACTTGGACAAATTTACGCGTAAAGAAAATCTTCGGGAACGTTTAGCATTTTTCACTTGACTTTACCTTCTTTTGCAGAAATAACGTAACGAGAGAAATAATGATAACAGGATAATCTTATCAGTTCCCTTTTTTGGCAGATGTTTAAAGATTTTAGTAGTAGATATATATAGTAGGAAAGATAGTTTGGTAAAAATACACCGTTGACATTTTGCCCTGGTGATTGGGGCATCTCTTGCATTATTTAAAAAAAATAAAAATTTCACTCTTTTGAATGTTAATGCTTTGACAATTCTTGCATTTTGATATATATATATATATATATATATATATATATATATATATATATATATATATATATATATATATATATATATATATATTCTTCTTTTTCTTTTTCTTTATTATTAGACTTTTGTATACACACATGTATAAACTTTTTTATCTATATTTATTCTAAAGTTTATACTTTCGGACAAATTTGACACATATTTATTCTAACTTTAAACTTTCATTCATATTTTTAAACATATTTGATCGAGCTTTAAACTTTCATACAAGTTGTTACAAAAATTTTCTAATTTTTATACTTTCATACAGATTTTTACCTATATATTTGTTCTAACTTTAAACTTCCATACTACTTTTAACATATATTTGATCTAACTTTAAACTTTCATACAAGTTTTTACATAATTTTTCTAACTTTTATACTTTACATACAAATTTTGACATATATATTTATTTTAACTTTAATCTTTCATACAAATTTTAACATTTATATCTAATCTAACTTTAAGCTTTCATACATATTTTTTCAAATTCTTTTTAACTTTTTTTACATTCATACCAACTCCTATATGAATAAAAAAAATCTGTTTATTTTTAGTTCAAGGATAATACATTTACGTATAAGTTTATCTTTTTACTTTATATAAACATTTTTTAAATAATTATAGATTTTTGAGGAGTTCAAGCCTTTATATTCTAATTGTAGCTGAATTAGTACATTTTAAGGGCTTATTAAAAAACTTTTGTCAACATAAGTGATATAAATAATATTAGACAGATTAAGGATTTAGGTCATAATTTGGAGTTTCAAGTGCTTTTGTCGTAATTACAGGGTTTCTATATGAACTTTGGGTCAAACCATATATAAAAAAGGTTATGTTATGTAAACCGTTCAGTCAGTTCCTCAGCAGCAGTTCGCCTGCCACTTGGGAAGTTAGTTCGTCGTGTGATATTACGCTTTAGTCTTGTTATTCCAATGTCTAAGTCCAGGTCCAGATTTGGCAATATTTCGGTTTCTACTTTGTCCCGTGTCTTCTTTGCTTTTGATTGTAATAAAGTGTTGATTGGTTATAGTCTCGCTCTTATGTGTAGTGTTCTCTGTGATATGCATTCACGCCTTCTTGTGTGGTTAATAAGCAAGGAGGAATTATTCTGTTTCCTCTAAATAGATCTCAGTGTCATGATTCCTGAGGTTTCGGTGGTAACCGCTAAATATATAAGCTTTGGTCTTACGTAGCAAAGGTAGAGTTTCGTTAAGTTACACCTGCTCCGTCTGCGGAAACGGTACAGTTTCACCAGTTCCCCTCAAGCTAAGTTTATCCGGTCTGTAACGTGAGCTTTATACCCCCGAACAGTAAGTTTGAGCCCGAGCACTGTGCCTTCCCGAGGGTAGTGATGGTTTCGATCGCCAACATAGATGTCGTCGTATATCATGAAGTTCATGGGGATAATGACGAACTTTTGGACGTTCGTCGTTATCTTCCATTTACGCTCGTACGAGTCTATGTTTTCGATCTCCGCCGCCGTCTCTGCAGCTTGCACTAGGTCGTTGTTGTAAGTGCTCGGTACAATCTGCGTGATATCATCTGCAAATTGCAGATACATGGCGTCAACCTTGATTGGTGATGGAAGGTAAATCGTGAAGATGCTATATAGCAGAGGGCTGAGGCAGCTACCTTGCGGCACACCAGCCTCGAGACTAAATTCTGGTCCCTTATGGCCCTCGAGCTGTATCTGAGCTCTTCTTTCTATCGCATAATCGCAAAGGATCTTTTCAATGACTGGGTTCAGCGGAAGGTTTACAATTTTGATCGGCAGACTCTTCAGCCAAACCTTGTCAAAGGCTTTCTGTACGTCTCTGAGGACTACGTCTACGTACTTTCCCTCCGCCCTGGATTTTGCTAGCTTTTCTGAGAGAAGTGCGAGCGCGGTGTCGGTTCCTCTTCCTCTGCGGAAGCCGTGCTGTTTATAGTTAAGCGCATTATTTTCTGCTAGCTGATTCTGTAGCCTGTCGGCTATGATCTTTTTAAAGATCTTACCTATGAATTCCAGGAGGGAGATTGGCTTATAGTTTAGGAGCTGGTCGAGAGGTCTGCTCCCCTTCGGGATGAATATATCCTTTGCAAGTTTAAACGCATGGGGAAGTAGCCGGTGTTCATGGCTGCGTTTATTAGGTTCAGCATTCCTTGGTGAACTTGCGGCGGAGAGATGGTTATATTCGCGTTTGTTATTCCCGACCAACCAGGAAGCTTTTTTTAAGGATTTGATGGCATTAGAGAGTTCCTGCATTGTTATTGCCCTCTCGTGACCCACCATCTCCCTTTCTTCGGAGACGTGCGGGTACGGGTAGACCCGCTCAATAACATCATTCAGCTCGTCGATGATCTCACCGTCAAGCTCTAAGTCAAAGTCATCTTTGTCCTCTGATGTAATTGAGAAGACTTCTCTCCAGTGCTCCCTGAACCGTACTTCGAGGTCTGTTGGTTCCTCAATGTATGATTCGTCCTCCTTGGTTCGTGTTTTTTCCCTTATGTTTGTACCCCTGAATCTCTTTATCTGTCCACAGAATTTGTCGGGATTGTCTTCGTCGTCAATGTTGTCAATTAATTGTTCCCATATTTCCTTCTGTTTTACCCTGATTATTCGTGTTAGCTCAGCTTCAAGGTGGCGCATCCCGGCCATTAAATCCCTGCACGTTCCCGTGCGTCTCAACCGGTCATATAGTTCCCTATGTTCCCTTCCTATACTTCTTATCTCGTCTGTCTATCTTGGCTGGGGGAGCGTTCTATATGATGTTGTTGGGACGCTCTCCTTATCTGCCCTGATGATCGAGGTTGTTAATAGCTCCAGCTCTTCGTCTATTTCTTCGAGTATTGCTCTCTTCAGATGTGCTGGCTGGTATAGCTCAGCATTTTTCGGTATCTCTCCCAGTTGGCTCGGGCGAAGCACTTCCTTGTCTGTACCGGGATCTGAATGGGCGCAAGGGAAATAGTTGTAAGTATAGGTATGTGATCACTCGAAACGGGCGGTCCCGGAGTGCTATGATGGCTAAATGGGAAGTTGCAGCTGGTCAAGATTACGTCTGGCCTCGACGACGAGCGCGAATTTACGAATGCGGGAAATCAGGTGCAATTATGTCTAGTCTGTCTCGGTTCAGTAAGAGTTGCAGATTCCTACCTCTTTCGTTTGTCTTTTTGTATCCAGCTGCTCTCATGTTAGCGTTTAGGTCACCTCCGAAAAAAACTTTTCTTTGTTGCGCACATAGTATGTTGAAATTGTGTAGCGGCAGGTACTTAACGCTAGGGGGTTGGTACCCTGCCGGTACCACAGGATCTCCGACGAGAGTCTGGATCGTTATCGCCATAAAGGATTCATTAAGCTCAGGTAAGTGTTTCAACTTGAGGTCTCTCTTTATCGCGATCGCCACCAACCTCGAATAAGACAGGACTTACGCATCATAGCCACAAAAAAGAGAAATGGAACAACAAAAAGGGAACCTGAAGGAGACGACCACGGAGGTCGAATCAACAGCTCGGAGGGCGAGAGAGAAACGCCTAAAAAAGAAAGAAAATCAAATAAGAACATAAAGAAAAGAATAGACGGAAGTGATATCAATCTCAAGATATACGCCAGTTAAGATTCCCCGTTCCCGAGAAAAATAACGTCAAAAAGTCTCCTCGAGGGAATCAGGTCCGACGTAGACTAAACAAAGTTGGAATATGCATTAATACTCGGCGACATAGAACTCAACGAGGACTACTGCGAAACTAGGACCCCGCAAGAATACAAAAAAAAATACAGTGTGGAAGTACAAGAAAGGACAAGAAATAACCACGAACAGACAGGACAACAGACAGACACAAACATGGAAAGGACAAACAACAGACTAAGTATAATGACACTGAACGTTAACGGATGGACAGGAAAAAACACAGTATACAGTAATTTATTTAGGGAGACAGATCCAGACATCATTCTTATAAGTGAACACGGACTCTACACAAGAACACATAAAATGAAAATCCCAAAGTACACGACATTAATAAAAAAAAACTGCTCCCAGGAAAGGTACGACGGGGTGGCGATCGCGATAAAGAGAGCCCTTAAGTTCAAACACTTACCTGAGTTTAATGAATCCTTTATGGCGATAGCGATCTCGACTCTTCTTGGAGGTCTTGTGGTAGCGGCAGGGACCAACCCCCTAGGAGAAAGTACTTACCACTACACAATTTCAACACACTATGTGCGCACCAAAGAAAAGTCTTTTTCAGAGGTGACCTAAACGCTAACTTGAGAGCAGCTGAATACAAAAAGACAAACGAAAGAGGTAGGAATCTGCAACTCTTACTGGACCGAGACAGACTAGACATAATTGCACCTGATTTCCCGACATTCGTAAATTCACGCTCGTCGTCGAGGCCAGACGTAATCTTGACCAGCTGCAACTTCCCATTTAGCGATCATAGCACTCCGGGACCGCCCGTCCCGAGTGATCACATACCTATACTTACAACTATTTCCCTTGCGCCCATTCAGATCCCGGTACAGACAAGGAAGTGCTTCGCCCGAGCCAACTGGGAGAGATACCGAAAAATGCTGAGCTATACCAGCCAGCACATCTGAATAGAGCAATACTCGAAGAAATAGACGAAGAGCTGGAGCTATTAACAACCTCGATCATCAGGGCAGATAAGGAGAGCGTCCCGACAACATCATATAGAACGCTGCCCTAGGCAAGATGGACACACGAGATAAGAAGTATAGCAAGGGAACATAAGGAACTCTATGAGCGGTTGAGACCCACGGGAACGAGAAGAGAATTAATGGTCGGGATGCGCCGCCTTGAAGCTGAGCTGACACGAATAATCAGGGTAAAACAGAAGGAAATATGGGAACAATTAATTGACAACATTGACGACGAAGACAATCCCGACAAATTCTGTGGACAGATAAAGAGATTCAGGGGTACAAACATAAGGGAAAAAACACGAACCAAGGAGGACGAATCATACATTGAGGAACCAACAGACCTCGAAGTACGGTTCAGGGAACACTGGAGAGAAGTCTTCTCAATTACATCAGAGGACAACGAAGACTTCGACTTAGAGCTGAATGATGTTATCGAGCGGACCTATCCGTACCCGCACGTCTCCGAAAAAAGGAAGATGATGGGTCACGGGACGGCAATAACAATGCAGGAACTCGCTGATGCCACCAAATTCTTCAAACAAAAAGCTCCAGGTTGGTCGCGAATAACAAAAGCGAATATAACCAACGCTCCATCGCAGGTGCACCAAGGAATGCTGAACCTAATGAACGCGCCATGAACACCAGCTATTTCCCTGATGCGTTTAAACTTGCAAAGGTTATATTCATCCCGAAGGGGAGCAAGCCTCCCGACCAGCTCCTAAACTATAGGCCAATCTCCCTCCTGGAGTTTATAAAAAAGATCATAGCCACCAGGCTACAGAATCAGCTAGCAGAGAATGATGCACTCAACTATCAACAGCACGGCTTCCGCAGAGGAAGAGGCACCGACACCGCGCTCGCAATTCTCTCATAAAAGCTAGCAAAATCTAGGGCGGAGGGAAAGTACGTAGACGTAGTCCTCAGAGACGTACAGAAGGCCTTTGGCAAGGTTTGGCTGAGGGCTCTGCAATTCAAGATTGTAACTTGTGGGGGAATTCCACGTGGAATTTCTTTTCCAGCACGGAAGTGAAGATCCATGCGCTGGAGAAGATTCTAGAAGTTGGTTAGGCTTAAATTCGTAAGCCTTTCCCCCCTCCCCACCTTCCACAAGTGTTAGCCTCGAACCGCGTCCCCTACGGACCACCTTTACGCGGGTTAGAATCACCTCGGCGTGAAAATTCGAGGCCATTCGAGAGTAGCGCTGATTCCCCCACCCCGCGGGAGGGAGCCTCGTATATATATAGGGCTCTTCTTCCATGTAACAAACACAGAGTTGAGGAGTCTCGCTCAGACCCGAGAAGATTCCCCTAGTTTCAAGTCAGGTGCTAACAACAAAGCAAAGTGAGGGCTGAACTTTTTGTGTGTTGGAATTAGCCCCAGCCATTGAGTTAATTCCATTTGACGATTGCTACCGAGAGATTTTTCCGACTCCACTCTTCAACTCGTGAACAAGGCCTTCACGAATATTCAAGTATTCGTTTCGCGTGAGTAGTGTCCTATCTCGTTCGCGTGTCAGTGTTTCCTCAGTTAACTGCGTAACAATGTCATCCTTCGAAAAATTCAAGAGTCAGGGTGAAATGCTGGGTCTTTCGGTCAAAGACCTGCTAAATTACGTACAGGATGAAGAGAGGAACGAACGGGCAGAGCGAAGGGAAGAGGAACTAAGAAAAACGGAGATAGACGAGAACAAACTGAAGATGGAGATGGAGGAGAACAAACTGAAGATGGAAATGGAGATGGAGAAGAACAAAATGGAGATGGAAGAACGTGAACAAATTAGGCAGCATGAGCTGGAAATGAGCCGAAATCAAATGGATTCTCAGTCCATCGGTTCCTGTGCTGAAATTCCCCAAACTCCTTCAGTCAACCTTCTCGCTTCTAATGATGGAGAGGACTTTGGATCATTTTTTACCCATTTTGAGAGAATCTTTCAGATCAATAGATGGGATCTCGGAAATGATGGCGTCGTTCGCTTACTTCCCCTCCTAAATGCCCAGTTAAGGGATATCTTCGTCTACCTTCCCCGCTGTTCATATGAATTACAAATTCTACCGCTCCCGATTCCGCCAGGAAAGGATCCGCCCTGGTCAAACATTTCGGCAACACGGGTACATCCTCCAAAGACACCTTCAGTGTTGACTGGATGCGTGCAAGATTCCCCAGGTCTACCAGTCCCTTCTGGACTTCTTCCTTAGGGATCAGCTTTTAACTGCTGTGGCTCCCGAAATTCACGCCTTTATTAAGGATAAACGTTGTGCCACTTTCAAGGAATGCTTGGAAGAGGCCGATGTCTACGCGGGTAGTCACAATTTATACCCTAAGGATGTTAAAAAGTCTCCCCAATCGCCCCCCAAACTAAATTTTATGGTCCTAAGACCCCTCCTAAATTGGTTCCAAGATTTACCAAGGTTCCTAGTCCCTCGAAGCCAAGAAACTTCCATCCATCTGAACACCGAGACGTTAAGCCCCTAGTTTCTTATCCCCCGGTTGTGCCGTACCAAAAGAACCCGATCGTCTGCTACACCTGCGGAGTTCCCAGATATTACCGCACGAACTGTCCTCAAAACTCCCGATTCGCAAACTCCCAGTCACACCAAGTGCACTAAATCTGGGCCGCCCCTGACCCCCCCTCCGTCGTCTCAAGAGACCCCCAATCCTCCCTCGCCCGCCAAAGGTCCGGTCCATCAGGTAAACTTCCTCTTTAATGAGAACAACCCTGGTGGATTGAAATTCGAGAACGGAACAAGGAACGGTCACCGAGTATCCACCCCTCGTCCGTGACACCGGGTGCACCTGCATCATAGTGACTGAGGACCTACTCCCCCCTGTTGGCCCTGACCACAAGAAGTTTGCAGTGGTCCACGACTATCTTGGCCGGGCCAGTCGTTCCCCAGTAACTCATTGTCACATTGAGTGAGACTATATGCCCGGTTGGGCTGAAGTACTAGCGGCCCCAATCCAGTTCTGCTCAGTTTTGTTCGGTCAGAACCCCGTAATCCACGACCATCCCGTGGCCTAGCCCGTGATTACCCGTACACGGGCAGCCCTGGAATCCCATGCACCCGTTCCCCTGTAAACCCCTATCGACCCGGAGTTCCAAGCCCTCCGTAGCGACAAGTTTTCCCGTGCCCAGAAGGAGTGCGCAACTCCCCCCCCCCCCCTTGGGAGAAAACTAAAGCCCTCGAGCGTGAGTCCACCCAAGGTAACAAACGAGTGTCGTATCTCGTGAAGAAGGACTTATTGAAAGGTATAAGACCTACATTGACCTTAAGTCACGAGAATGAAAATTTTAGCCTAGCGCGGAGGTGCTGTTGCTACTTCCCACGGAAAGCAACAAACTCCTTAGCCAGTGGAAGGGACCCTACCCCATCCTCGAGGCTAGAGGACCCGTGGATTACCTCATCCGTACTCTGGCGGGAGCGAAGGTCGAACACGTGAATTGTATATATTATCTCATTAATGTTCTTAATTATGATTTTTTTTTAGTCCACTTAATTGTTTAGTCATTAGTCCCATATTTATGCCTCCATTTAATTGTATCCTTTTTCGATGGTTCTACTAAAAAGTCGCTAATGTTCTCCTGTGATTTTTTTTTTAAATTGTGCTAGTTAAATTGTCTCTAGAATTGACCCGTTTAAGGCTTATGTCCGTAAATTCCCCGCTGTGCTCAGATTAACGTTTTTTTTTGTGTGTACACCTGCCGTAGCAGGTCAGAATTTCCCTAGACCCTTGAAAATTCTAGTTTGACGGGTTGGATGATCCTTTCCTACGCAACTGCTCTGTAAAGCATCATCTTTCGGATGGGAGATGTGTGGGGGGAATTCCACGTGGAATTTCTTTTCCAGCACGGAAGTGAAGATCCATGCGCTGGAGAAGATTCTAGAAGTTGGTTTGGCTTAAATTTGTAAGCCTCCCCCCCTCCTTCTACCTTCCACAAGCGGTAACTTCGAACCGCGTCCTCCACAGACCACCTTTACGCGGGTTAGAATCGCCTCGGCGTGAAGATTCGAGGCCATTCGAGAGTAGCGCTGTTTCCCCCACCCTGCGGGAGGGAGCCTCGGATATATATAGGGCTCTTCTTCCATGTGGCAGACACAGAGTTGAGGAGTCTCACTCGGGCCCAAGAATATTCCCCTAGTTTTAAGTCAGGTGCTAACAACAAAGCAAAGTGACGGCAGAACTTTTTGTGTGTTGGAATTAGCCCCAGCCAGTGAGGTAATTCCATTTGACGATCGCTACCGAGAGGTTTTTCCGACCCCACTCATCAACTCCTGTCGAAGCCCTCCTCGTTTTCGAGGGGCCGAAATAATCTCTCCTGGACCGGACGTTACCGCTCCCCCCCCCCTTTTTGGAGAACCGTCATCACGTTAACTTCCCGCTCAACAGCTCCGAGCGCATCGCCTCACGTTTATTGCCTGCAGAAGACATCCGTGAAGACTTACCCTGACGTCTCACCCGGAATCCTCCGTAAGCCAACCCCTCCCACCCTTCAAGCAGCCCAATTGAGTTAATCCTCCCCATTTGAATAGTGTCCTTCTGCAATACATTAAATTTTAACTTTAGAGCCTGATGCATAACTACAATTCCTCTCCTCCCCCTCGTTTACCGATGTAATTTTGCCTATTCATACTCCAATTTTTATGTAAATAAAATTATATTTTTGTATATGCCTCTTTAAATAACCCTGAGCTTTGCCATTGCCCAAATTTTACCTGACCTCATTGCACTCTTATCTCGTTGTTCCGCACATCGAAACTCGTGCCATTCCGTTCCTTGTCGGTTCTCCTTTATGTTATTGGTCCCTTCCCCATAGATATAATATAGTATTGATATGATGTAATGTCATACCACGACATAAACCTTCGGCTGAACCCAGTCACTGAAAAGATCCTCTTCGATTATGTGATGGAAAGAAGAGCTCAGATACAGATTGAGGGCCACAAGCGACCGGAATTTAGTCTCGACGCTAGTGTGCCGCAAGGTAGCTGCCTCAGCCCTCTGCTGTATAGCATCTTTACGATTTACCTTCCATCACCAATCAAGGTTTACGCGATGTATCTGCAATTTGCAGATGACATGACGCAGATTGTACCGAGCACTTACAACAACGACCTAGTGCAAGCTGCAGAGACGGCGGCGGAGATCGAAAACATAGACTCGTACGAGCGTAAATTGGAGATAACGACCAACGTCCAAAAGTTCGTCATTATCCCCATGAACTTCATGATATACGACGACATCTATGTTGGAGATCGAAACCATCACTACCCTCGGGAAGGCACAGTGCTCGGGCTCAAACTTACTGTTCGGGGGTATAAAGCTCACGTTACAGACCGGATAAACTTAGCTTGAGGGGAACTGGTGAAACTGTACCGTTTCCGCAGACGGAGCAGGTGTAACTTAACGAAACTCTACCTTTGCTACGTAAGACCAAAGCTTATATATTTAGCGGTTACCACCGAAACCTCAGGAATCATGACACTGAGATCTATTTAGAGGAAACAGAATAAATCCTCCTTGCTTATTAACCACACAGGAAGGCGTGAATGCATATCACAGAGAACACTACACATAAGAGCGAGACTACAACCAATCAACACTTTATTACAATCACAAGCAAAGAAGACACGGGACAAAGTAGAAACCGAAATATTGCCAAATCTGGACCTGGACTTAGACATTGGAATAAAAAGACTAAAGCGTAATATCACACGACGAACTAACTTCCCAAGTGGCAGGAGAACTGCTGCTGAGAAACTGACTGAACGGTTTACATAGCATAACCTTTTTATATATGGTTCGACCCAAAGTTCATATAGAAACCCTGTAATTACGACAAAAGCACTTGAAACTCCAACTTATGCCCTAAATCCTTAATCTGTCTAATATTATTTATATCACTTATGTTGACAAAAGTTTTTTAATAAGCACTTAAAATGTACTAATTCAGCCACAATTAGAATATAAAGGCTTGAACTCCTCAAAAATATATGATTATTTAAAAAATGTTTATATAAAGTAAAAAGATAAACTTATACGTAAATGTATTATCCTTGAACTAAAAATAAACAGATTTTTTTATTTATATAGGAGTTGGTATGAATGTGAAAAAGTTAAAAAGAATTTGAAAAATATGTATGAAAGCTTTAGGTTAGATTAAATATAAATGTTAAAATTTGTATGAAAGATTAAAGTTAAAATAAATATATATGTCAAAATTTGTATGTAAAGTATAAAAGTTAGAAAAATTATGTAAAAACTTGTATGAAAGTTTAAAGTTAGATCAAATATATGTTAAAAGTAGTATGAAAGTTTAAAGTTAGAATAAATATATGTCAAATTTGTACGAACGTATAAAAAAAAGAAAAAAAAGGGTATATACATGAGTGTATACAAAAAAAACAACAACAGAATATATATATATATATATATATATATATATATATATATATATATATATATATATATATATATATATATATAAAGAATATATAAAAAAGCAAGAATTGTCAAAACACTAAGATTCAAAAGAGAATATTAAATAATAATAATAATAATAATAATGCAAGAGATACCCCATTCACCAGGGCAAAATATCAACGGTGTGTTTTCACCAAACTATCTCTCTCACTATATATAAATCTACTACTACTAAAACTTTTAACATCTGCTTAAGAGCTCCTCAATGCAAGCTGTAGAGAGGAAGGCTACACAAGCCAACCGAACGGAGCAGGAAGGATCTTTAATTATTAATACAATGAAACCGGCTAAGCAGAATAGGACCAGACTTCCCAATACACTTAACAGCTCAAATCTCGACAACTCCTGACATAATACTGATGAACTTAAACTTCAACTTAAATCAATACACACCGAACCAAGCTCCGCAACCCCATCCGACAAACTAAGTAAGATAACGACCATTTAAACTTCACCCATTCAGATTAAAATTCCACAAAGAAAAGCCATCAGCACAACAAACTGGAATGGTTACAAAGAACACTAGAAACTGCATCCCTAAACAACCAAGGAACAGAAAAAATAGAAAACCAATTAAAACTAATCACCGAAAATATCATTGAAGCAGACGGAATTCATACCCCAGTAATAGAATATAAAACCCTACCTGCTCCCAGATGGAACAACGAAATAAAGGAAATGATGGAAGAATTTCAGAACTTAATTGAAGAAATCACAGAAACGGGCACTAATATGAAGTGATACAGAAGACTAATTGCTATCGGAAGAGAGATCGATAATCTAAATAAAGAAAAGTCAAGCCAAGTTTGGAATAACATAATAAGTAAAATGGATGTCGAAGCAGATCCGAGGAAATTCTGGAGAGACTACAGAAAATTACGAGGATCTCAACCAAAAGAAAATATAAAACTAAAAATACAGGACAGGGCAGTGCAAAATAACGAAGAACTCCAAGTGCACTTCCAAAATCACTGGAAAAAATATTCTCGATAACACCAGAAGAAAATCAAGAATACGATATGGAGCACGAGGGACAGGTCATACAAGCCCTAGAGGCGCAACAAGAATGCACTGTACCACACATACACGTTGACGAAGAAAGAAACCATCACTTGGGGGAGGGAATGCTCTTCTCAATGGCTAAATATAAAACGGTCCTACACTCTTTCAAACGTAAAGCACCAGGTCAAAGTGGGATAACAAAGGCACACTTAATAAATGCTCCAGAAAACGTGCATGAATCGATAGTGAAGATCTGCAATGCCTGCCTTAATATTGGGTACTTTCCACACGCCTTTAAGCAGGCAAAGATGTATGGGGGGGACCATATTTATATTTATTTATTTATTGACTGAAGTTGCCCCTTGAAACATTTCTTCCAGTAATCTGACTCCATATTCTAGTTTGCTGAGATTCCTTCTTCATTAAGTTGGCTGTGTGAGTTCTTGATCTTCGTATTCTTTTCTTGATGTATCTTCATATTAACTTGCTGTGATGATTTCCTTCTTATTCTTGATCACGTGATGATTTCTTCTTAATTCTTGATCACGTGATGATTTCTTCTTTTATTCTTCATGACGTGATGATTTCTTCTTAATTCTTGATGACGTGATGATTTCTTCTTGATTCTTGATGAGTTAGCCCTTGAAGTTGTTTTCTTTCCGTTTTTCTTTCTTGGGGTGATCCATTTTATCTTGAGTTTTCTTGAATTGTCCTTAAAGTCGTTTTCCATGGTCTCCGTTTTCTTCGTGAATTTTCTTCGTAAAAATTGTGGACTTGAGGATCGATCGCGGGTCTTTGAATCCAAAGGCCAGCACTCTGCCGTCACGCTACAGCGAGTCCTTCCTGAGTTGATAATTTAATGGGCTATTTATATTCTCGCGTTTGGAAGGAATTTTCCTCTCTGATACACTTCGCACCCCTACACAGGTCCCTCTATAGAACGCGGAGCGAATTTGAGGATTGGGGAGAGACTAGTCTTGGATTTCTTAATCGAGGAGAGTAGTAGCTCTCCCTCCCCGGCCTCCGAGTCTGCGGGATGAGTGGAGTTATTTGAGTGGGATTGAGGAGAGCGAACGAAGTCTCTTAATCAATGAGTAACGAAGATCAGAAGATTGTTCGGCCTTTTGAGGGTCACCAGTTATGGTGGGGGGAGGGCATATTTTATTTATTTATATCTTGACTGAAGTTGCCCCTTGAAACATTGTCTTGCATTTATCTGACTCTTGGTATTCTTGATTCTGAGATTCCTTCTTCTTTAATTTGGCTGGTTTAGTTCTTGATCTTCGATTTTCTTTTCTGCCTTAATGTATCTTCATATTAACTTGCTTTTATATTGATGTGATGATTTCTTCTTAATTCTTGATGACGTGATGATTTCTTCTTGAATTGATGAGTTAGCCCTTAAAGTCATTTTCTTTCCGTTTTCCTTGACATCGGTTTTCTCTTGAGTCGATTTCTTGAGTTGTCCTTAAAGCGTTTTCCGTTTTCTTCTGGGATTTTCTCTGTAAAAATTGTGATTGAGGATCGATCGTGGTTCTTTGAATCCAAATGCCAGCACTCTGCCGTCACGCTACGGCGAAGTCCGTCTTGAGTTGGAAAATTTATTGGGCTATTTATATTCTCGCGTTGAAAGGAATTTTTCTCTGGGATACACTTCGCACCTTTCTAGAACGAGAAGCGAATTTGAGGATTAGGGAGAGACTAGTCTTGGATTTCTTAATCGAGGATTACTAGTAGCTCTTCCTCCCCGGCTCCGAGTCTGCGGGATGAGTGGAGTTCCCGCAGCACCTTTTCTAAATCTTTAGTAGGAGAGCAGATGCAGTTGTAACGAAGCTCAGAGATTGTTCGGCCTTTGAAGGACACCAGTTAGGGGGGGGGCTTATTATAACTTTTCTTATTTATCATTATCCATCTTGAGATTTCTATATTTGTATCTATATATTACTTTTAGACTGAAGATGCCCCTTGAGATATTTTGTCTTCGAATTATCTGGACTCCATATTCTAGTTGGCTGAGATACCTTCTTCTTTAAGTTGGCTGGGTTAGTTCTTGATCTTCGATTTTCTTTTCTTGATGTGATGATTCCTTCCAAATTCTTGATCACGTGATGATTTCTTATTGATTTGATGAGTTAGCCCTTTAAGTCGTTTCCTTCCGGGTTTTTTCTTGAGACGATCCATTTTATCTTGAGTCTTCTTGAGTTGTATCTTCATATTAACTTGCATTTATCTTGATGTTGATGATTCCTTCCAAACTCTTATTCACGTGATGATTTCTTGTTGATTTGATGAGTTAGCCCTTAAAGTCGTTTTCTTTCCGTTTCCTTGACATCGGTTTTCTCTTGAGTCGATTTCTTGAGTTAGTCCTTGATTTCCGTTTTCTTCTGGGAGATTTCTTCATAAAATTTTGTGGACTTGAGGATCGATCGCGGTTCTTTGAATCCAAAGGCCAGCACTCTGCCGTCACGCTACGGCGAGTCCGTCTTGAGTTGATAATTTAATGGGCTATTTATATTCTAGTCTTTGGAAGGAATTTTTCTCTCTGATACACTTCGCACCCTTACAGATGAACTTCCTACCGAAGCCAGGCAAACCAAAACATTAAGTCGGAAGCTACCGCCCGATCTCGCTCTTGGAATTTCTGGGTAAAGTCCTAGAAAAACTCCTAAACGACAGGTTAATTAAACACCTTACGGATAATAACCTGTACAGCCCACAACAACACGGGTTCAGGAGCAAGCGAGGAACGGACACTGCGCTGGCCATAATATAAGAAAAAATTGCCACAGAAACAGCGTGAGGCAACAGAGTAGATGTAGTACTCCGTGACGTTGCTAAAGCCTTTGACAAGGTGTGGTTGCCTGGCTTAAAAGCCAAGATCTGCAGCCTTAACCTGCAAATTAATGTTTGAAAAACAGTATGCAACTACATGGATGAAAGAAAAGCCGTACTTCAAATAAACGGCCAAATAGGCGACCATATTGACCTGAAAACGGGAGTCTCCCAAGGAGAATGCCTCTCTCAGACGCTGTATACTATTTACACCAGAGACCTTCCACAACCAACTCACGAAAGTGCAATTTACATACAACTAGCGGATGACATCACACAAATAATCACCAGCAGCAGGTAGAACCCCCGAGACGTATCTCAAAGAAAAGCGAGGGAGATAAAAAAAAATCAATGACTATGAACGAAGAAACAAAATAAAAACAATTAAAGACATATTCAAAATAATACCCGTAAACAGAAGAAAAACAGTTGCCGTAAGAGTCGATGGAAAAGCATATCCATACTCCACGGAAGTACGCGTCCTCAGTCTAAAGTTAACAAAAACAGAGTACAGCAGCCACATAACACAGAAGATTAACGAAACAAAAATTAACATGTCAGCACTGTACAGATTCAAAAACCTAAGTAAGAAAAACAAAAGAAAATTATACATAGCCCTAGTTCGTCCCAAGCTCCTTTACCCAATAGTACCGATGAATACAGTAAATAATACACAATTAAATAAGGTTCAACGCATTCAAAATCAAGCCATAAGGTTCATCACTAACACGAAAAGACAGGACGGCATAACATCTGAGGAACTCCATCAAAGATTTGCACTGGAACTCATAAATTTAACCCTATAAAAACATTCAACGAAACTGTGGGATAATATAAAAAACATGATTTCCCAAAACGAAATCAACCAAATAGTAGTACCGGAAAACGAAATCTGGCAAATACACCACAAAAATCGTTCTTACGGCAACGTGAAAAAAAACCTAAACAACGTAAACTCGATATATAGGTAAAAAACAAAAAAACAAAACAAAAACAAGATTACTGAAGAAGACAACTGACCATACAAACAATATGTGAAACCGAAAAAGACAACCGACTATGAGAAACCCGATGAGTCAAAATACTAACGAGATTAACAAAGAAGATTACCACTAGAAATTTAAAAAAAAAAAAAAATGCGAAAGTAGCACAAAAAACAATAAAAACTAATAAATAAATAAAGATGCTCAATTGAGCAAAAAGAAAACAAAGGCTCGAATGATAATTTTTTATATTTAATAAACTTAAAATCACATAAAAAAGGAAAGCGTTAGCCAGGCAACCTGGTACAAACCACTATCATCCTCATCTCATCGTTCACCCTACACTCATTCTCATCCCATCAACACATACTCTTTACACAATATTTTCTATCCATCCTATCATTCTCTCCACATTCTAACTTTATACTATCTTTAATCTTTAAGAGCTCCTACGTAAGATTGGGCTCGAGGCTATTGTCCCCAAGGAAATCCTGGCACGTCGAGCCATCATTCTGTGGAGACTCGACCCATTTTTCACGGATAACTTCTGTGAGGACATCAAGGTCTAGCTATCCAACCAGCAGAATCAGGCAAAAATCGACACAGTTGAAAATTTCGGAAAAAAAAACATCGTAAAAGTAATCTTCGCGAGCATCGATATGGCTCAGAGGGCCATGAAGGATCAACTCCTGGGATTCTTTCTACGAATAGCCCCAGAACAGGTTAAAGCGGAAGAATTTATCCAACTTGAATCCTGCCAGCGATGCCTTGCCATGGAAAAACATCCCACGGAAGAGTGTTCCAGACCCGGTCACGGATGGAAAGAGTGTACTTCTGAGAAGCCAAGATGCATATACTGCGGGGGGGACCACAAGACCTTGGCTATGAGGGGGCCCATCCACAAGGAAACTCTTCGGGAAAAACGCGGAGATCAAGGAGGTAAAGGAGGCAAAGTCCAAGAACTACCTCGAGGCAGCGGCAAAAACGAGGATTAATAGCACATAAAATTCCGCCCCAAAACTAGTGATGCCAAGTGAGTCCAAGGAAATTATGTCAATGATCGTATTTGCCCACTTGACGAACTTAGCTAACCCCGGAACTTTTGAAGATGAGTTAAATCGTCTCCTGCAAAAGAACGGGGTTCAGAAAAGTTATGGTTTCCGCCCAACCCCACGTCGCAGGAAATGTTAAAAATACAATTTATCGAAGAACAACAACAAAAGAACAAGGAAAAAGAAGTGGTATTGAGACTGAAACCAAAACCCTTAGAGGAAGAAGAAGTAACAGAGGAAGACTTGGAAAACCCGAAAAACGAAAAAGAGCCCGAAGTAAAAATGAAAAAGGGAAAAGAAGACGACAGCGGAACAAGAGGCATAGAAAGTAAAAATAAGATATCTAAGTAAAGAAAGCTCAGACGAAGATGAGTAAGAAGAAGTAGCAACGGAGGAAGACTTGGAAAAGAACCGAAAATTGAAAAAGTGCACGAAGAAAAAAATAAAAAGAAGACGGAAGCGGAACAAGAGGCAGAGAAAGTAGAAGTAAGATATATAAGTCAAGAAAGCTTAGACGAAGGCGAAGTCCTAAACTACCTGGGAGTTAGCCTCAAGAAGAAAAAGGATATCTTTCTGCGGAGTTTCTTTTTTGACGTCAATGACGTGGGTCTTAAAGTCTTCGGTACCTCTGTATGTCGACCCCTGAAGGGGAACATGGAGCAATTGCTTGACGGAATCAACTGGGGCGAATTCAAATGAACATACGAAGAACCATTGTCCCCGAAGTAAATAGGTGTACTATTGATGGAGCGCGCGATGTTCATCCTGGACTCCTGCATACACACCGTCAATATGTCTACCTATAAGAAGATAGGAACTGGCCAAAAGACTTCAGGAATTGAATAGGTGTAAAAAGCGATACCGAGAAGTGAATAAATAAATAAGTGAACAAAGTAAAGTGAATCGAGAAAATAATAATGTAAAGTGGTAACAGTGAACAAATATAGAGAATAATAAATTAGTGAATAAGCTAAAAGTCGCTAAATTACAACAAATCATTATGATTAATCTAAAACTCGAAAAGTAAATAATTGACATAAGTCAGTTAACAAATAATTACCATAATAATAGTGAACTACGAAAATGAAAATAACAGTACAGTTAATTAACAGATAAGATAATAGTTTAACCCGAGTGTGTAGATAATAAATAACATAAAGTGCTACCAAAATGAAGTGTTAAACGAAACTTGAGGAAATAGCAATACCAGAATAATTATTATATCCAGATATGACTAAAATAACTAAAAGACCAACTCAATTTGTAAACGTTAAAATAAATAAAATCGAACAGTAAATGGAATGTGATTATATCAAAATTATATCAAAATAAAAAACTTCATGGACTCTATCATAAAATAAACAATATATAGTTCTAACAATATGACCTTCCCGATGATTCCGGGAGAATCTTTTTTCATACTCATACTTATAATTTACTCTTCTGCGCTGAATTTTCACAAAAAGCCTCACCACTACTGCTATCTATTTTTTTTTTTAACATATATATATTTAATTTTAATATTTGTAAAAAGAAAAACTTATTGTATATTTCTTGCTCTAATAAATCTTGAATCTTGAATCTTTTCATCTTTAGCCGCTCAGAATTCTCGGACCAAGTACCCTGTAAAGGAGGTAATGGTTTAGGACAGTCCGAAAAACGCCTTCGCTTAGTAAAGGAATGTGAACACCACCGAACACATAAACCAGCCTAACGGAGAGTCGAACGGTGAATTTTTATTCACACTTAAGGAAGAGATAATACAACATTTTATTCGGAGAATTCATAACTAAATGAGGGCTTAAGCGTTACAAAATTGATCTATCTGATTCAAGGATTGTAGAATTTCATAAGACTGCAAAATGCTCATCTATGAGGTACTTTTGAGTCATATAAGATTCTATAATGTGGATCCAAAACCACAAGTCACCAAATTTACAAGTCAATTGATACAATTTTGGATCATGTTCAAATTGTCGATTATTCCTCAAAATTCCTAAACTCTCTAGAACCTCTGAAATATCTCATCGCAAACTTAAATTGAACGTAGTAAATCTAAATAATGTTGTTAAGCAATTTGGATTAAAAAAATTCTCCGTAATGGCACTCGGCTGGTGGTAAGGAATTTGATGCGACATGTCCTAGAGGCAACCATTTTTACTAGAAGTGGAAAAGGAGAGGATGTCTTCATTCACAGAATATCCCTAAATCAATCAGGATCAAAATTGCCATTTATATTCAGAAGACTACATTTCCCAATGAATGTAAGTTTTTCAATATGAATTTTAAAAAGTCGCATGAGACTCTATTAGTGGCATAGTTGCAATTTGAGGAACCCTGTTTTTCTTATGATATACTCTAAGTTGATTGCTCTAGATTTAGAAGCAAAGGTAATCTGTTTGTATATGCTCCACAAGTAAAAACTAAGAATTTGTGGACCAGGAAGTTCTGTATCGTTGTTGAACAAGATTAGGTTTAGTTCATAGAATGAGAATATTGTATGTGAAGAATAAAAAAAGAAAAGGCTAAAATCCGTCTTACTTTATTTCCGAACGCATATTTTACCCTGGCAACGACGGGTATCTCATATCTGCTCTCTGCTAGTGTATATATATATATATATATATATATATATATATATATATATATATATATATATATATATATATATATATATATATATTGTGATAGAATGGTCTGAGGCCGCTTAAATTCAACCGCTATCACATGTTGTTTAGAAACACGTTGCTACCCACGTGTATCTTCGCGTCGAAGCCGGGCGCGTTATCGCCACCTGAGTCAATATTTAACCAAGGAGGTTCATCCCCTCCTTCCCCCGTTTCGCCCCATGCGTCGATCTCGCCAGATTGAGTTAGGCTTATGGGCAGATAAGGTACGTTCCAAGGCACGGCTGGGGCAGTCCCTCGAAGCCCCCACTCCATTGTCCCCTACGCCAAGGGGATGGCTTCGACTACTTATACATTAGCATTTTCCAATAAGATCAGATCAGATCCAGATTATCTTCGCGAGACATCACGCCGATCCGGTCTCACCTTGTGCACCAGGGGCCCTCTACCTCGAGATCCACCATTATTGTCCAGAAGAGGACAATATCCCTTGAGTGCCAAGGTTCGAGCCTTCAAGACACCAAGTCCACAAGGCCCCCCCTGTTGTTTAGAAAGAGAACAACGTTAGAACAGCCATTGTTCTTTGAGCCCGTTGACAAGAGGCGGTTCTCACCCCCCCCCCTGTTGTTCAGAAAGAGAACAACGTTAGAACAACCATTGTTCTTTGAGCCCGTTGTCAAGAGACGGTTCTCACCCTCCCCCCCTGTTGTTCAGAAAGAGAACAACGTAGAACAGCCATTGTTCTTTGAGCCCGTAGGCAAGAGACGGTTCTTCCCCCCCCCCCCTGTTGTTCAGAAAGAAAACAACGTTAGAACAGATATTGTTCTTCAAGCCCGTTCGTCAAGAAACGGTTCTCATTCCCAAGACGTCACATCAGGATAATTTAATCCCCCCCCCTTCCTTCAGCTGGAACTCGCCAGCGGACCGAAGAGTCCTTCGCGTCGCCTTCCTCTGCACAACAACTTGTAATTACGTAAGCTGAGCATTACCTTCAATTATCTAACCTTTCGTCAACCCTACCCTGTGCTTTAAATAGTTTAGCGAACGATTCCACCCCCTTTAATTTTTATTTGTTTACCTTTTTGAATCTCCCCAAATCTTAATCCTCGGATTAGTCAGATATTTCCACGACCCTTTCCATTCTCCGTTTATGTAAATATTTTCCGTTTTGTGTGTTGTTGATAGTTTAATTAATAAAACTCTATTTTATTAATGATAGTCATATTATTATCCTTGAGCCCAGTTCCACTTCTTAAGCATATTGAAGATAAATAACCTCGGTCAATCAGATTTACCACGCATTCGAAATATATTAGAATCATTCCCTCAACGAATAGTTATATATGGTATATCGTCGGGAGTCTATTCTACGATATATATATATATATATATATATATATATATATATATATATATATATATATATATATATATATATATATATATATATATATATATATATATATGTGTGTGTGTGTGTGTGTGTGTATGAGAAACTCACAAAGTAGCGCGTGAGTAGAGCAATAAATGTGCAAAAAATTCTAAAGTTAAATGAAAGGCAGATTCCAAGTACTTTCGAACTTATTCAGTTCATTATCAAGGAATCACGAAAGGTTTTTACAAAGGTGGTATATATACGAGTATGTGAAACAGAAGAACAATGCCACGCCCATGTACAACGAAAGGACCCAAAATAGGAAAATAATATCAAAGATGGGTGTGAAGTATAAAACCAAATAGATAAGGTCTACTTCCGGAAAATTCCAACCTGTGCGCAAATAATGTTGACATTTATCTAACTAAACTAAGTACATACACGATTGTGAATACATAAAAATAGACAAAAGAGACATAACTAAATTAATAAATCAAAGGGCTAAGATTTACAATCTGGTATAAGGTGTAAGCCATGGAGCATAGATGGGCATCTCGGGTTTTTTGAGGGGTGGGGTGGGGGTGGGGGGGTGGAACCTCCCCTTAGGTTTATTTATGAATACATATACTTGTAATATTTATAGCCTACATGTGCATGTGCTTAGGGGTAGGTAGAACCCGAAGTTGTTTTCCTGTTGGATTTTTTGCATATATATATATATATATATATATATATATATATATATATATATATATATATATATATATATATATATATGTATATATATATATATATAAAGTTTTATGTAGTTGTGTATAATATAACATAATAGTCATAATTCTCTTTAGAAACCTCTCTCACCGATCTGGTATAGGGCGTAAGCCATGGAGCATATATGGGCATCTCAGATTGTTTTTCTTTAGGGGGGCAGCCCCCCTTCCCTTTGGTTCACCTATGAATACATGTACTTGTAATATGTTTAGCCTACATGTGCATGTTGTTAGGGGGTAGGTAGAACCCGAAGTCGAAATGGAGACGATCTTTAATTTGACGTTAAGATCTTTTGACCCCTATCTAGGTTAAGGTCACGAAGTGGGCTCTAAAGATCTTAATGTCAAAATAAAGCATTCGATGGATTGTAGAGGCCAAAGTTATGATAATGGCAGTAATATGAAGGGAAAACATTTTGGCGTTCAAGCAAGACTTCTAGAGAAGATTCCGCGATTGTTCTATTTAAATTGCATGAATCACAGTTTAAACCTTGTTGTGTGCGATGCAGCAAGCTCACGAGTGATGGCCATCTCTTTCTTTGGTTACTTGCAGCGAGTATATTCATTTTTGCATCATCAAATTCTAGATAGAAGTTAGAACACTTTGAAGGAATTCTGCTCCACCGCTGTGAAATATCCATCAGACACTCTGTGGGAAAGCAAAATTGGAAACGAAAACTCTTCGATTTAACACCAAGGACATCTACAGCGCATTACTAAGCATTCGTGATGCTTCAAAAGGCAAAGATTCCAAATCTTACTCAGAAGCAAACGCATTAGCTGCAGAAATTGTTTCATTCTGCTTTTTTCTGTGTTTGGTAATATGTTACGATCTACTAATTGATATCAATAAGGTCAGCAAGCTAATTCAGCATAAATAATGCAAATTGACGTTGCTCAGGAGCTTATCATATTCACAGTCATCCTGTGCAGCTATCGAAAAAACGACACATTTTTCTCATCAGCAGTCAACGCCGCAACCGAATTATGTGAACCACTGGAGATATCGGCGGAGATGTCAAGTGAAAGGAGACGACCTGTGTCACACCAATTTAGATATGAAAGTAAAGATGAACGTCTCGTTGATGCTTTGCAAAAATTCAAAGTGCATTTAATTTTTCATTGAATCGACGTTGCTCTTGTCTCCCTTGGTGAACTTTCTGACATGTTCAGCAAGCACAACGACATTTTTGCATTCCTTTACTGAAACACTGGGAAAATCAGAAGGTAATGGAACACTGTACTATTTTTTTTCCATTGCAGTAACAGTGCATGCCTATGATGACGTTATCGAAGCACATTTTGAGAATGCAGAGCTAACGTAAGAGCTTCGTTCATTTTCGATTTTTTTATCACCTGAGTGCAAGAAAGTCCATGATGTGGTCGGTTCTATTCAGAAATCCGGCCTTCTCGAGATTTTCCCTAATGTGTTAGTGGCTTTGCGAATTATTCTTTTAATGCCTGTGAGTGTTGCAAGCGGAGAGCGCGGTTTCTCCAAATCATAGTTGATTAAATCATACCTGAAGTTTACTATGGGACATGAAAGACTTTATGGATTGTCTATGATATCCATTGTGCACAAACTTATCGCTCAGCTTGATTATTCTGAACTGATTGAAGATTTCGCGAAGTAAAAAGTGCTCTGTGTTTGTCTTTGAAAATTGCCTGGATTATAAAAATGCTCTTTTATTCATATCTGGAAGTTTTACTTATTGCAATTTGTAATAGACCTAAATAAATTTAACTTGTTGCACCTTTAAAGAGTTTCTTTATGATAAGTAAAATATTGAACTTTAGATAGAATAAAGTAAAACATAGCTATGAATAAAATGTACGTAGATTATGAACTTTGATTGAAGGGATGGAGCCTCGAAACATAAAGTTGTAGGGGGCCTTTAAGAGTCACGCGGCGTCCCTGCTCTGCAGTACCTCTACCAATTTAATTATTAGTACTGCATATATTTTGGGGGTTTTAAAATCGATCCTATGGTCAAAGATTTGCATGTGAATGCAAGGAGTTGAAGAGAGCGCGCCTCTTCTAATATCAACGCTGTGATCTTTATGTAATTGTCTTAGTAAAATAACTAGATTCGCCGATTCAGGTACACTGCTGAGTCGTAGTTCGTGGGACGAAATCTGCTTAAAGATTTTCTTACCGAATTCTCATATTGTTCGCTTAAGATTTTAAAGGTGTTCGAGGAGGGGACTAGTGGAAGATTACCCATTTTTGGAATTCATCTTTTTTTTTGTGCTTGGGTAAAATAAAAATGGCTTTTGGTCTTAGAATGGCATTGGTTAATAAAATATATAGGGTTATTAAAGTCAACAAAATTGAAAATTAGGTGGTTAATTTCGTCTTGAAGAAAAATGGAGTAATATGTATAGTATATGGTTATTCATGGGATTTATTTTCTGTTAATAAATCAGCCTAAATAGCGTTTCGAAAACCATAACCCTAAATTTGTTTGATAGAAGTTTTTGCCTGCTAGTTTTTAGGCCTATGTGATAGAACGGTCTGAGGCCACTTTAATTCAACCTCTATCACATTTTAACCATGCTTAGCCACGTGCATCCTGCCTGCGAGAGGAAGCAGAAGCGCGTTATCTCCCATCATAGCCAATGTTTAATCAAGGAGGTTTACTCCCCCGTTTCTCCTCCATACGTCGATCTCGCCAGATTGAATTAGGCTGATAAGCAGATAAGGTATTTTCCCAGGCGCCCGCCGAGACATTCTCCCGAAGTCCTCCACTCAATTGTCCCATACACTAAGGGGATGGCTTCGACTATTTATATCATAGCTTTTCCCGATTGAAGCAGATCAGACCTAGATTATCTTTGCGAGGCATCAAGCTGATCGGGTCTCCCTTGTGCACCTAGGAACTCTCTACCCCGAGAACCCCCTTATTGTCCAGAAGAGGACAATATCCCTTGAGTGCCAAGATTCGTGCCTTCGAGACGCCAAGTCAACAAGGCCCCCTTGTTGTTCAGAAAGAGAACAACGTTAGAACAGCCATTGTTCTTTGAGCCCGTTTGACAAGAGACGGTTCTCACCCCCCCCCCTGTTGTTCAGAAAGAGAACAACGTTAGAACAGCCATTGTTCTTCAAGCCCGTTCGTTAAAAAACGTTTCTCGTTCCCGAGACATCACGCCCGGATAATTTTATTCACCCCTTTTTAAAATTCTTCAAGAGAACGCTTGGTTTCAACAATAACCTCCATTGTTCATCTAGAACATCTCCGATTTGCTGTCACAAAGATCGCTCGTACTTCCGAGCCTCACTTGGCTCTCACTCTTGGAAGACAATCCTTCCCCTTCGTTAAGGACAACCCCCCAAAGAACCCTTCTGCTGGAAATCGCCAGTGGACCGAAGATTCCTTCGCATCGTCTTCCTCTGCACAACAACTTTGTAATTACGTAAGCTGAGCATTACCTTTAATCATTTAACCTTTTGTCAACGCAACCCTGTGCTTTAAATGGTTTAGCGAACCATTTACCCCCTTTAATTTTTATTTGTTTACCTTTTTAAATCTCTCCAAATCTTAATCCTCGGATTAGTCAGATATTCCCACGACCCTTTTCATTTTCCGTTTATGTAAACATTTTTTTTGTGTGTTGTTGATAGTTTAATGAATAAAACTCTATTTTATTAATGGTAGCTATATTATTTATCCTTGTGCTCCGTTCCACTTCTTAAGCATATTGAAGATAAATAAGCCGCTCCAGGCGCCCCCCCCCCTTTTGGAATAACCTCGGTCAATCAGATTACCACGCACTCGAAATATTAGAATAATTCCCTCAACGAATAGTTATATATGGTATATCGTCGAGAGCCTATTCTACGATATCCTAAGATGAAAGCGAATTATATTTTGAAATAATGAACTGGGTTTTAAGAAAAACAATTAAACAAATATAAATATATTCACAGAATCAACGAATGTACAATGAGATAAGTTGGATTAGGTATACAATGTAAGATATGGTAAAATATGATTTACAGTAACGAGATATGAAGAGAAATGAAGTATGTGAATTAAATATGAAATAATATGGTGACTACGATGGACTGAATTGGGGTCTTTATACGGAGAATGGTGAAAGTCGAATGGGAAAGAATATTGTTTAGAAGGTCGAGCTGAAAGCGTGTTTTTATTTGTTTGTGTGGGAAATTTTAAGAGATGTTGTTTGCAACAGTAGTACGTTAAATGAATTGACATATAAGATAAATGAATTAATTAATTATTAAGTTGTACATAAAATATGATTTAATTTATAACCATAAAGAACTGCATGATATGAATTTTACATAATAATTGATATATATATATATATATATATATATATATATATATATATATATATATATATATCTATATATATATATATATATATATATATATATATATATATATATATATATATATATATATATATATACATATATATATATATATATATATATATATATATATATATATATATATATATATATATATATATATATATATATAAGTTCCCAGGAGGTTTTTATTATAAGAATGCCCAGAGGCATTGCTATAACACTCTCCCCCTAAGAAGGTTACCCCCCTTTTTACTATTTTGAGATTACAAGTCCGAGTACCGACAAGGCCTCCTGACGACGCGACCGGAGCGTGTGACAGTGCCAATGGTTTGGCTGCGGGTATGGGGACACAGATTTGCTGTGGCAGTGGCAGTGCCATTAGCGTTGAACGAGGCACTGACGCGAGAGAAGGTTGATGGGGCGAAGGTGGTCCGCTTGTTGGTTCCTTCCGAGATGGCGTCAAGCGGGATGTGGGAGTCTTGAGTCTCGTTGTCCGCTGACGGAGTGACCAGTGGGGGAGAGATTTGCTCCTGACTAACCACTCCTGCCGACGAGGGTTCCTGCAACAAAGGAGGAGTAGGCAGCAAAACGGAAGGTGGAATAGAAGAGGCAGGAGTAGTTAAAAAGGTGGGGTTTAGGTTGTTTGGGGGATTACTGTCCTATAAAGGGGTATAGTAAGAGGAGAATGAGGTGATTGGAGTTCTAGATTAACATTTTCGGTATAAGCGGGTTTTAGGCGGTCGATAGAGACAGTATCATGCCTGGTGCCAAGCTTTAGGACGAATAATTTCAGCTTCCTGGAGATAATGAGAAAGGGTCCGTCATAGACTGGTTGCAACGAAGTGCAAGCTGAATCGCGACGGACGAAAACATGGGAACATGTTGTCATCTCCTTCGGCACAAAGGTTTTATAATTAGCATGCCCTCTAGTGGCAGTTGGCTTAATTTCAGCCATCACCCGTACAAGGCTATGTACGTATGAAGAAGGATCTAGGTGAGACAGTAGAGGTCCGGCAGATGAAGAAAAGAATTGACCGGGTGGACGAAGTTGAGTACCGTAAACTAATTCCGCTGCAGAGCAAGCCAAATCCTCTTTCAAGGAAAAGCGAATGCCAAGGAGAATCAAAGGTAGCTTGTCCACCCAAGTTATATTTGGATCGGTAGAGCTTAAGCTTGCTTTGATGGTCCGATGCAGACGTTCTACCTTAGAGTTACTCTGTGGGTGATAGCTTGTAGTACGAAGGCGAAAGGAGCCAAGCACCGACATAAGTGCATCCCATTGGTTGGATTCAAACTGGCTGCCACGATAAGTCATGATCGTTGAGGGAACACCAAAATGAGCAACCCATGATGAGACGAAAGCTCGAGTGACAGTGGAAGCTCTGATGTCCGAGATAGGAACCGCCTCTGGCCAGCGAGTAAAACGATCGATCATGGTGAGAAGATAACTGCAACCACGAGAGTAAAGAAGAGGACCTACCAGATCGATGTAAACGGCGTCAAAACGTGACGAAGGAAGAGGAAAAGGGAACATAGGAGCTTTTGTGTGGCGATAGACCTTAGCACGCTGGCATGGCAGGCATGAGCGAGTCCATTTGGCCACGTCGGCATTCATACCTGTCCAAACGAAGCGTTGAACAACGAGCTTGCGTGTGCCATTGACGCCAGGATGAGAGAGCCCATGAATTTGGTCGAAAATGTGCCGACGGTAAGCGAGAGGAATAAGAGGACGAGGACAGTCAGGAGTTGAATAATCAACCAGGATGCGCCTGGAAGGTCTGTCCGGCGAGTCCATCTCGCGAACGACGAGTTGGTAAGAGTGACGCAGTGTTTGCGTGTCTTCATCTTGTTCCTCGGCAAGCGCTATTGTTGCATGATCGATGGGTGCAGTGTAGGAGAGTTGCGTGCCCGAAATCGATGAAATGCGAGAGCGCGCGTCCGGTACGACGTTTGAAGAACCAGGAACGTAGCGAATATCGTTCGTCATCTGCAGAATGAAGTCAAGATGACGAGTGTCAACTGTAGTGTGTACTGACGAAGTACTACGAGACGAACATGCACCGACCAAGGGCTTATGGTCAATAAAAATAGTAAATGACAAATTTTAGAAGGAATTATTACCGATCTTTATACGGAGAATGGTGAGAGTCGAATGGGAAAGAATATTGTTCCATCTGGTCGAGCTGAAAGCGTGTGTTTGTTTGTTTGTGTGTGAAATTTTAAGAGATGTTGTTTGAAACAGTAGTACGTTAAATGAATTAATTAATTATTAAGTTGTACATAAAATATGATTTAATTTACAAAAGTTAAGTAAAATAATTGAACGATTTAATTTACAGAAATAAAAGAATTGCATGATATGAATTTTACATTATAATTGATATATATATATATATATATATATATATATATATATATATATCAGTTTCCCAGGAGGTTTTTATTATAGGAATGCCCAGAGGCATTGCTATATATGTACTATATGCTCGGAAGAATGAAGAAGAAAGTACGAAGGTTTAAACAGATTTGTCGTAGCACCAGTAGTAGTGTATGTAAACATTTTGATTTGTTGGCTTACCAGTGGTTCACAAACATTTTGAGCTTGTTACCCAATTTAACATGCCACATTAAGCATATTACCCGTTTCACAAAATGTCGTCAACATTGATATACATATATGTCAAAATTAAAACACTAAAGATATTTTCTTTTATTTATTTGTATTTGAACACTGTGCATCTCTAATGACTATTGCCAAAGATTTCAAGAACATCAATGAGATGGATGGAGTTGCATGCTTGAAGCTAGTTGAGGAATTCTTGGCTTCGTGGTTGAAATTGACAGCCTGGCATCGTTTGCAACACTCAAGCGAGTCCTCTTTTTTTTGTTTTCATCTCCAGCACAGTTGATAACCCATTTCTCTCGGAGATACGTTGTTGAGAATGATAACAACAACTTCAAGGCTCTCTTGGACAGAGTTGGCGAGTCAGCTAGTCGTGAAATCCAAAAAGAATAAGCATTTGGGTTTTGGAATTTGATTTTCAAGGCTTCTTTGGCTTGCATTGTGATCCACTCCTCCTTTGCAGGGAAATCATCATAGTGAATGGCATAATTAGGTAGAGAGAATAGATGAATGATCCACTGAAGACTAGTTGTTTCTTGGTTACTCTCTGGAATGTAGTGATACACAATGGTTTCAAGCCTCTTCAAATGGTCGCTCATCTCTTTGTTGATGGTCTGTAGAAGTGATCAAGTATCATGACTATTCTCCTTGACAAACTCGTCTAGGGTGGGGAACTGGGAGATTTCTTTCTCCAAGCGCTGAATCCAAAGTCTCTGTTTCCCCTGAATTCAGCCACAGTTTGATGGCCATCAATGACAGTCGTGTTTCGGCCCTACAGTTACAGATTACTAATGATCAGCTCCGCAAATATGTCAGCCGAGTAACAAAGTCGAGCAAGCCACCCCTTATCAGTGAACTTGGTAGCAAAAGGAGATCCTTTTTCTTCCAGGAATTCCTGAATAGCCCTTCGGAGCTCAACGACTCGACGTAAAACCTTGCCTCGTGACAACTAGCGAACATCGGTGTGCTAGAGCAGAACTTGATATTGATCTTCTATTTCCTTGCACAGCTCCTTGAATATGTTCGAATTCACATCCCTAGACTTGATGAAGTTGACAATTTTCAACACATCTTCAAACACTAACTTCAGATTACCAGGCAGGCTTTTGGATCCAAGAAAGTACCGATGAATGATGTAATGATCTACAAAAATTTCTGGATTCACAGCTTGTACTAGCCCCAGTAATCCACGATGACTACCCATCATTGACGGTAATCCATCGACGGAGACCTGGATTAAAAAGAAAAAATATAGATTGTGTGGTTGTGTCAGTTAGTCATTCTTACTTATCTTTTGCGTTATAATTATACAATTATATATACCACTATGACCGTTACAATTTATTTACTTCACTAGGCTGTGGAGTGGAGCGCGATACGAGTCACAACGAAATATTCAGTCACTCAAAACATACTGAACAAGAAGAAACACACTTCAATAACTTAAGTCCCTGCTAATTAAGAATTTTTAACACAGAAGGCCGAAAAATAATTGAATAAATTATCACGTTACGTGCCGAAAATATCAATTTCTTCCGCCCACCTACAGATAAGCTCGAATTAATCTCGTAGCACTGTCTGTTCAGTCTCTCCCACGCACCTGTGTTCGAGGAGAGAGGAGCTGTAGCCACTTATGTTTCGGGATAACGATAACAATTCATAGTGCACAATATCGTAACACCACAAGGAGCCACGGGCGAACTTAACTGCGTGCGAGGAGAGATGAGTCGTAGTGACGCGCTCTCTCTTGCCTACAGCTCTTCAGACGCGCCTCCCTCAAACACAGATGACACATTAAATGTTTGTTACTAAATATAGTATCTTCCTCGGACAATCCAGCCTCATAACAAGTTACTACATTGATTATACTTTAATTTTACTCTACAATTCTACATCAAGCTCGCGGCCTGCTTACATGGGAAAACAAATAAAGGGTCTTTCAACAAGGACGCTCGAGCTTTGTCAGGCGATAGTGGCCATGTTGTTAAAGCGACATCTAGCAACCTCACTCTGAACTGTTCAGTAGTACTTGGCAAGTCACAATGGAATGTTATAGCGTTGAACAGCGTGTGCAAATCATCAAATGTTATTAACATAACAAAATATAATTTCACGGATGACAAAAGCCACAAGGGCCTATCAAAGGTCCCCCGTATCCATCAAATCCCACCCACATAATGCATCCATAGGATTTTGTCAGATCATGCATCTACAATATACAATTTAACAATCCATAGGAATGTCCATCCATGCATCTACAATATATAATTCAAAGCCTCCATAGGAGTCTGTAAAAAACAAAATCAAAGTCCCCCAAAATATACAATAAAAGAAACTGCCTCCACAGGAATGAGTTAAGAAACATATCCACATACCAAAAAGTAAAAAATTAACCCTCCATCACCATATAATCATTCAATATGCGCTTAAAAACATTTAAGTTTGGACTGTCTACAGTCTCAGGTGGCAAACTATTCCAATAATCCACCATTCTGTTATTGAAAAAAATATTTTCTAACATCCAGCTTGCACCTCTGTTTTTTTAATCTTTAAGTGGTTGCCTCTAGTTCTATTACTACCTTCTAACTCAAATAACTTGCTGAAATCCAATTTATCCATCCCAGAAAAGATTTTAAAAAGCTCAATCATATCTCCTCTCACACACCTTCTCTCAAATGAAAACATATTTAATACCCTCAGTCTATCTTCATATTCAAGGTGCTTCAGGGATGGTATTATTTTTGTTGCCCTCCTTTGTACTGACTCTAGCAGGTTGATGTCATGTCTAAAATGTGGTGACCATGCCTGTATACAGTACTCTAAATGTGGCCTGACATAAGAGTTGTATAGTTTAAGGATGACCTCTTTACTCTTGTATCTAACATTTCTTTTAATGTAACCTAGCACCCTATTTGCTCTATTTTTTTACCTCAATACACTGCTTTGAAAATTTCAGTGACCTATCTACTACTACTCCTAAGTCCTTCTCATCTTCAACTGAATTAAGCCAATACCCATCCATCTCATAGCTAAATTCCCTATTATCTCTCCCCATGTTAATAACTTTGCATTTATTAAGGTTAAAAGTCATCTGCCACTTCTGAGCCCAAGCTAACAACTTATTTAAGTCACCCTGCACTTTAAAGCTACCCTCAACCTCTTTGACTACAGCTGCCAATTTAGTGTCATCATCAAAAATTGACACTTTGCTATTTTCACCTTACCCAAGATCATTTACATAAATTATAAATAATAAAGGGCCTAAAACTGATCCCTAAGTTACGCCACTAATAACATTCCTCCATCTGACCTCACTCTATTCAGTACAACTCTCTGTTTTCTATTTTTCAGCCATTCAGTTATCCAATTTAAAACCTTCCCACATATCCCATGCAGCTTTAATTTATGAACTAGTCTTCTATGTGGAACCTTATCCAAAGCTTTGCTGAAATCTAAGTAGATCACATTAACTTTCTCCCCCCTATCTAATTCTTTAGTTACATAATCGATAAAATCCAGTAAATTAGTTAGACACGATCTACCTTTTCTAAAACCATGCTGAGCATCATTAATTAACCTGTTACTCTCTAGATGATCAGAAATTATTATCAAAATCAGTGCTCCGTTCGACAAACGCTCCGTGCACTTCGTGATTTCTATCCTCGCCACAGCGACGAGGCCCATTTTTAGGAGGAATGGATTTGTGAACAAGCAAAATTGTCGGATTTGGGACGAAAACAATCCACATGAGATACACCAGCACCGATTGCATCCCCCCAAACTCCTTGTTTAGTGCGTATCATGAGACTAAGACTAATTTAACATTAATCATAATGCCAGGTACCGCAATCTTTTCTTGATTTTCAGAATTCGTAACTTTTTTTCTGTCGCCTCTCCATTACCCCCGAAAAATTGGTAAATTAACCCCAATTTGGGAACCATTGACTCACGGTAAGACGAGCAAACTACTAGATTTTTTAGATGGATTTTCACATTAATGAACGGTAGCAAATTCTCCTTCTCCCATTACACATTGAATTTGATTGGGGGTGGTTATTGAGGCTAAAATGGGTCATACAAGATATTAATATTATGTTGCCATTAATTATACCGTTACTGTTTTCCGATAAATAAATCTTTACCATTGTTATATTCACTTTTCGACCATTTTGTATTGTATGTCACCATGGATAGGGAGTTTCTTTAATAACTATACATGATGCAAGTGAAGTCTATACCCCCAAATAGTTTTAAAATATTCATATATGTGTCGCCTAGCTTTATTCACGCAGCTGTATAAATCGAAAATGTTATTGGTTGGTTGAAAATCGATTATAGATCACTCTAGAGTTCGTCATTGCACCAAAGATTTTGTAAACAACAATGAGTTTTTATATGTTGACGTGGCTCTATAGATCATTTGGTTATTCTTTGCCTTCTTTTTCCTCCGTCCCTCTCTTATCTCAAGTTCTCCACCAGTGCCTTTTCTTGGGATTTGTAGACGACGTTTTGTACGATCGACTTTACTAAGGAAAGAGGTACTTCAGATTTTTGGAAGATATCGCGTTTTGAAAAACAAAGGATCGCATTTATAATAGGCCTTTTCGGAAAGGTTTCTCGATGAGATTTCTTCGTATCGGTTCTCGTTTATTTTTCCTAATATAATATAATCTATAACCAAAATGATACCTAAAACAAATAAGCCCAAACCCAAAGACTTCCGACCGATTGCACTTACAAATGTATCTTACAAAATATTTATGTCAATTGTAAAAGAGAAAATAGAAAATCACTTGCGAATAAACAATCAAATATTAGATAACCAAGTTGGATTCACTGAGAAACGAAGAATTGAAGACAATCTTGCAATTTTTAAGCTTTCGCATAGAAGAAACATTCAGGAAAAAGAAAACATTATTTGTCATCTCCATTGACTATAGTAAAGCTTATGATTCAATAAAGAGGGAGAAATTAATTGAAGTTATGATGAAATATAATATAGACCCATTCATCATAAACAGTGTGGCTGAACTATATAAAAATGACAGAACATTGGCAAAATTTGATAAGATGGATATCATGATGGATATAGCTAACGGAATAAGGCAGGGGTGCACAGGATCAACAACCCTGTTTAAGCTAATCACTTATGCTATAATTAAAGAGCTGGAAAAAGAAAATATTGCTTTCAAAAATGAAAAATTTAATTTTAATACCCTATTCTATGCAGATGATGGTCTCCTATTAGCTGATACAGTAGATGGGGCAAAAATACTGATCCGGAAACTTGTTAAAGAAAGTTTAAAATTTGGATTAAACCTGAATAAGGAGAAAAGCAATGTATTGATTATAAATAGCAGACAGCACTATCCAGAAGAAATTGAAGGTATTAAAGTAGTTAGTAAAATTAAATATTTGGGCATTTTAATTGACAATAAGAAAAACTGCTTCAAAAGTCAAAAAGAAGAGATGTTTAAGAAGGCTCGGATGATGGAAAACTTAACTTTCTCAGTAATAGCTAAATGCTGTAATAAAGTACTAATTGGTAAAACTTACTGGAAATGTATAGCACTTCCAGCAATACTTTATGGCCTAAATATTATTGGTATTAATGATAAAGAAATAAAAAAACTACAAAATATAGAGAATTCAGTATATAGGAAAATTATGGGTGCATCACAATATACTCCAAACTGCACTCTAAGGGGTGATATTGGTGCATCCTCCATGAAAGAAAGAATTATTAAAGGGAAATTAAACTACATTAAAAGTATATATGAAAGAGACAATGAACTATTGAGAGAAGTTTATCTAGAATGTACAGCAAAACAAACTAGATGGATAAAGGATATAAACAAATACCTGGAAAATTTAAAAATTGACTACAAATCACTAATAAAAATGACAAAAAATGACCTGAAAGATAGGTTAAGAAAATGGGATACAAAAGAGTGGAAAAAAGAACTTGAAGATAAAAGTAGCCTAACACTTTATAGGGAGTATAAGAAAGAGATAAAAGAGGAAGCAATATATGACAACACACCTGCCTCAGTAATACTGTTTAAGGCAAGAACTAACAGCCTAATGCTGAATGACAGGAATAGATTCCAAAATCAGGACACTGCATGCAAACTATGCAAACATACACCAGAAGATATTTCCCATTTCTTGCTTGAATGCCCTGAATTAAATAAAGAAAGAGTGCTTATAAAAAATACCCTGGGAAAAAAAGAAAAGGACATCAACAAAACTATTGGAAGCATTCTTTTTGAAGAAGAAAACCTGGATGAGAAGAAAAGAGAGGTATACAGATTATGGAAATTAAGAGAAAAGAAAGTAAAAGAAATTGACAGTGCACAAGCTAGTAAGAATACCAAGTAATTATAGGGATAATACTGTCATATATTGAAAATTCACGCATTTGCTTGCTCCATTGACAACTACCATTAAATATAAGTACCTAACAATACATCCACGTGTTTTTCCCTTAAAATATATATGTGTAAATCAAATAGCTGTGACAAAGCAAACAAGGCTGCATGATAAATCTTATGTAAATCATAAAAAAAAGTATCCATATACATGCACTAAGCTTGTGTTTACATAAATAAGTAAAAGTCTGGACATACAGCCTACTTAATATGGCTGGCTACTTACTGACAATGGTGTAAACCCTGAATTTTAAGTACATGATAGTTATATTCTAAACAATGCAAAAAAGTAAATGACTAACAATTAAATCGGTATTTTAAGTACATGATAATTAAATTTTACACACTAAAAAAAAAAGAAAAAGAAAAAAGTAAAGGACTAAGAATTAAACCAGAATTGAATATTGATAGTAAGGATATTTTATCCAGAAGGCTGCATATAATGTGATTCCATGAATCTCATATGTGTTATGGAGGTGCCGATGGAAAGGCAATACCTCTTATCTTATCTTATCTTATCTTATCTTAATACCTTCTGGAGTGACATCATGGAAGACATCCGGATGTATTTTTAGTGCGTCATGGCTAACTCTGAGGAAGACAAACTAGCTGCTACCATGCAGGTAAACCACGCGCCGGCAGCTAAGCGACCCCTGGAGGCGGAGGCTGACGCTGACCATCAACCACTCACCTCAAAATCTGCAAGGAATGCAAACCAGCCCCCACCACAGCCGGTAAGGGTAAATTATCATGATGTGACCAGCCAAGAGAGGGTGGACCAGGTGAGGAACAGGCAACTGTAAAAATTTACATCAAGTCCACCGAAAGTAAGATGCTGACTGCCCACCCAACAGCTCTGACCAGGGCCCTTAATGAATCTTCCCTGGGAAAGATATACTCTAAGGCCATGTCAGGGAGCTGGGCACTGGCCAGTCTATATGGATGGAGGTGACCCGTGATTGTCTGAACAAGCTGGCATGCAAGCCGGAAGCTATCACCACTCTTGGCCCATGGAGGCTGCAGTGCTGAGAGTCCAGAGGCCTCAACCCTGGCTTTCTGTATGGTAAGGTGGGACTGTTCAGCCCCCAGTATACTGCCGAGAACCTGGCTGAAGAATTTGACTTCCTTAACCATGTTGGTGTCATTCTCAAAGAGGTCCTGCCCCTATCACCGCAAGCAGATGGGTCCAGGTTTTTCAGGCTGGCCTTCCAGGGCACTCAGCTTCCTAGGCAAATAGCACTGGGGCACCAAGTGAAGAATGTGAGGTAACACTTCAGTTTCGGGGCGCACAGTAGACTATTTCTAATCTACAATTTTGAGCTACAATATATCTTATGATGTTAGATGGTAACATAACATAACATAACTAGCGTCAGATGTGAACAATTACATCATTATATTTTTTTTTATATGAGTATATACTGGGGGCTGTGCCCCCCAGACCCCCCCAATTGATTGAAACTCAGGATCATCGCAGGGTGGTCTTCCCACAGTGATATCTTCCCCACGAGCATTCCCTTCGAATTTACTGGGTTTTTTCCCCCAACAGCTTTTTACTGGCAGAAAACCTAACCTAATAACAAACAATACTTACTTTTATAGGTTTTTTGATTAGTTTATGCGCCTCGATAATCTAAAAGTTTTTCACGATTATACCAAATAAAGCCAAATTCAAATAACGAAGAAGCACATTGAGACTCACGAAAAACGCAATAATGAAACAAAAACATTTGCAAAACGGGTCCTATTTATAAGCTACGACGTTGCCAGTAAGAAGCTGTTATCATTCAGGGCAAACAAAAAATACGAAAACAAAACAAAAAACAATAAAAGATATAAAAAAACCTTACATAACTTAGAGGCGCAGATATTTAGTAAATAATACAGACTAAAAGTTACAAATCCCCAAAACAACAAAAAAATATAACACCGTGATTGGTTACATCTGAAGCAACCGTCTGATGTCATAAGAAACATATTGTAGCCCAAAATTGTAGCCTACTAACAGCGCCACCTACTGTGCGCCCCGAATATGAAGTATTACCGAATGTGACTGAATTTAAATTACCAGCCCTCCGGTGCTGCAGATGCTATCAGTTTGGCCACGGAGTACTAGCTTGCAGGTAGAAGGTGAGATGCAATAACTGCAGTGGCTACCACCCCTTCAAGACACCAGAGGGGAATCAGTGCATGAACACCCCATACTCTTACTTCTGCCGGGAAGATCACCGTTTATTAAGCAAGAACTGTCCAACACTGCAAACAACAAAAAGTGAACACAGAGGACACAAACACAAAACTCAAACAAATCAGACCAAAGCCCATTCCCCCAAACACACAATCTAACACCAGCATACATACCCAAAGAACTCGCATCTCTCCTCTTGCTGCACCGAACAAAGTGCTTCCCACTTTGATTCTAAATAATTCCTTTGCTATCCTTAATGACATGATATATGACATGCGAGGCAGATGCCACAACCTCTCAGCGCACTGACATCCACACACACCGCCCCTGCCACCCCCAAGCACCCTGCCGTTTCACAGGCAACACACTGGCCCACCAGCATGTTCTCTCCAGCACACACCATCCGTTTGCTGACATTGAGGTCCACCTCACACCTACCACCAAGAAAAGTGAACAACCCACTTATCAAACGTATGCTGAAAAAGTTACAGGAACTAAACCTAAGACCAGTCCCGCACCCCAAATGCCAGAGAAGACAGGCAACTCGGCAGATATTCACTGGTGGTCACTGGTCCCTTCACTTATCAACATATTCCGAAAAGGCTATTCACTCTACCAACAAGGCTGCTCCATATTATTAATCCTCCGTTATCTCATCCCTGCCCTTCTTGCTATCTTCACCCAGTAATCATGGCACATCAGCAAAACACCATCATATTCTGGAATGCTCACTCGCTCCCCCACAAGCTGGCAGAAGTCAAACTGCAGGCAAAATGGTTCCGACCGCTACTAATAGGAATTTTTGACATGGCTCCAACAACACCTCAGTATATCATTCCAGGACTACAACATCCATAGGAAGGGCCGTCAAAACAGGCAGGGTGGAGGGCTTGCCCTACTTACCCACAAGAAGATAGCATGTGCAGAATTCCCACTACAGCAATTCCCGGGAGGACACTTGAAACCATGGCAGTGCAAATATCTTTGAACAGGAGATCGGCCACTATATTTATATGTTATAACCCATGCACTGATGTAACAGAAGCAGAACTCATTCACTACTTAAACCAGCTAACCACACCAACACTAGTCATGGCAGACTTCAACGCAAGACACCCACACTGGCAACCAGGCATTCCTCGAAGCACCATAATCCCACAGGTCATTCCCTCTTTAATTCACTGCTCACCACCTCACCACTAACCCTCCTCACCCCTCCAGGCCTACCCACAAGGATTGATCCGTTTAAGGGCACCCACTCTACTCTAGACATCTGCCTGGGAAGTGATGCAGAAGCTGAAGTAGGCCAATACATGGGTAGTGACCACCTCCCAGTGTTCATCCATCTAGGAGGCAATGCCCCCCCCCACCAATCTCCCTCAGACCACACTGGCTCTTAAATACAGGAAAATGGGAAGCTTTTAATGCAGATGCCACCGCAATACAAACTCCCACATCCCCAAATTCCGAGAGCATGGCAGCTGACTGAAATAGGCTGCAAACACTTCAAAAAGTCCAATGGAACATACTACCCCCATCCTCGAGTTCCCTGGTGGAACGAACTGTGTGAGACAGCAGTATGTGATCAGCGAAGAGCCTGGAGGAAGTGTCCCTGCCCACACCACCAAATCACATATCGCAGACTCGACGCGGTCAAGAGAAAAACAATAACCCACACAAAAAAGGCCTCATGGATCACCCATTGTTCATCCCTATCCTTCTGTAGCAGTCCAGCACAAACATTTAAATTCATCCGTGTTGTGTCTGGTCGACCCACTCCCTCTCTCTCCCTAAGAGGTCCAGGCAGAACTACTGGCTGCACACTACAACACCATCTATGGCCTCCCAGACTTTGTTGCTTTCCTGGCTTTCCCCAAACACCAGAAATTCTGCACGCCTCAACAAGCATGTCATCTCCACTCACCCTCCACGAACTGGATGGCAATAAAGGACCTGAAAAAAGGGAAGGCAGTGCGGTCAGACCAAGTGCCTAATGAGTTCATAACCAACCTTCCCAACACAGCACGTGCCCAGCTCCTCACACTTTTCAACCAAAGCTGGAGTTCAGGAACATTGCCAACACCGTGGAAGCATGCAATGCTGATCCCCATACCAAGGACAGGCAAGCTCCCCAACTCCTACAGGCCCATCAGTCTTCTCTCATGTCTGGGCAAGTTGATGGAGAGGCTGATCAACACTCGTCTCACCTGGTGGCTGGAACACAATGACCTTCTTCCAGTATACCAGTTTGGTTTCCGCCCTCAGAGAGGCACAGAGGACCTCCTCCTCATCATGGAACATAACATCAGGAGAGCCTACCAGACCCAAACCATCCTCCTCACAGTTTTCATCAACCTGCAGGGAGCATTTGACACAGCATCGCATGGGAGAATACTTCAGAAACTGTCAACAATGGGATTGAATGCCTTCCCCCCCTAAGATGGTTCCAGGACTTCCTTACCCTCAGGACATTTTCAGTTGCCGTGGGAAACAGCTCTTCACCGCACCCACTCCAGCGTGGCATATCACAAGGATCAGTCCTGAGCCCCACACTATTTAACATCCTGATGAGAGATATGCCAACACATTACAGTCCACCCTGCTAGTCTATGCAGATGACATCACCATACTGCACAAGGCACAAGAGGGGTTGCAAGAAACAATAAACTTGTTACACCAGTGGACAACACAATGGGACCTGAAGATAAATCCACAGAAAAGCCACCTCATGTGTTTCACAAAGAAGAGGATTCCCCAGCTACCAATAATCACCATAGAAAGGGCAGCCATCCCATATGTCACATCACATAGTCTCTTAGGCCTAGTTTTTGATGGCTCCATCCTCACTTTCAAGCAGCACATCACATACCTCAGCACTGCCTGCCTCAAGTGCATGGACATCATGAAGTGGGTCTCAGGGATCAGCTGGGGAGCAAACGGGGATACACTCCTCATGCTGTATAGAACCTTTATCCTCAGCAAGTTACAATATGGGGTGGCTATTTATGGATCCACTTCACCTACCAACCTAAAAAAGCTGAATGCTGTGCAGTACACTGCACTGAGGATAGCTCTTGGGGCATTTATATCCGCACCCATCCCCTGCCTCCACGTGGAAACAGGACTCCTGCCACTGGACCATACCCGCTATGTGAAAATGTGCAACACAGTCTACAAGGTATCCACAGCTCCACCCAGTCACCACAATACTCAATGATGCCCTGATGTCTCTGGGAGTTGGCCCCGTCAAGAACCCACCCCTGATAGAAAAAACACTCTCAATCCTTGAAGATGCCTCACTCCCTCTGCCCCACATACCAGGCCCAAACTCAGATGTCTCACCAATTCCATCACAGTACGATCTTGTGTCCCAAATCTTCCTCCACCTAGACCTCAAGTTCCGTAAGGGAATGGACCCACCCCAATTTGCCCAGCAACTTTTCCTCAACAGGCACAATGAGCTGTACTCCTCACACACCCCAGTTTTTACAGACAGATCCCACTCACCAGAAAAGGGCATTTCATCATCTGCAATCTACTTCCCCATCTCCAAACTTTGCAGAACCTGGAGGCTACCACCCAGCCACTCTAATATAGCTGCGGAGCTCCATGCCATCCTGTGTGCCCTGGACCACATCAACCTTATAACATCTGACAAGGTGGTGATCTACACTGACTCCCAAACTAGTCTGGCACTAATTACCAATAGGCTCACCCGCACCTACACTACCCTGGTGCACAAGATACAGGCACAACTACACCACCTGTTGGAATTCGGGTGAAAAAAATTGTTGATCAAGCCACAAGGAAGGCGGTGCCAGACACAGAGGAACCTCTCCAACTTGAATACCACAATGCCTGAACCCTTACCAGGAAAGAGATCAAGAAGAAGTGGGACACCGAACTTAGACTTGTGCTACAAGAAACCAGCCTTGGACAAATCTGCAGTGACACCTTCCCTGCACCGTGGAGCCACCACAAGCACCGTTGCCTGGATGTGGCCCTATTCCACCTGAAGACTGGACACTGTGACCTGAACAAGCACAGGTACAAACTTCGCCTGATGGACTTCCCATACTGCAGGTGGTGCCAGAATCAGGAGGAGACAGTGGAACACTTCCTGCTACACTGCCATCGCTTCTACAGCCTCCGTACCACACTGAGGGCCCTCCTATCAAGCCTGAGAATACGTCAGCTAACCTTGGCAATCCTGCTAGATGGAGCAGGTTTTGACCCCCCCCATCCATCAACAAATCCTCATTGAGACAGCAAAATTCATCACCAACAGCGAACAGCTCTCAAGAATATGAAGAATAAACTTAAGTCACAACTATTACTAATTAAGTACCATCTAAAATAACTTGACCGAGTAACCTACATGCAACAAACTACTTGCAGCAGGGCTCATGTGACTACCATCCAAGCAGCCCAAATCAACAACAATATAGCTCATTTGTGTATTGGAAAAATTTAGAACTACTAGTCAGATCAGATCAGATGATGTTCGCTGGAGAATAATGGGTTTATGAAAAGGAGCACTACAGGATACATGAAAGCTATTGGGGGACTCATAAGAGAAGTGAAGGTTAGGCACCCTGGAGTAAAGGTAGCTGTGGCCTCAATAAAGCCAAGGTGGTACGAAGTATATAGCTATGAAAAGAGGAGGAGAGAGTTAAACAGAAGAATAAAGATGATGGCAATTAACAACAAAAAATGCCACAAGGGCCTATCAAAGATCATCCCATCTGCATCTGTCAAAACCCACCCACAAAATGCATTCATAGGATTGTGTCAGATCATGCATCTACAATATATAATTAGAACCATACACAGGAATGTGTCAAAAACAAAAAGCAACATCATCAAAACTGGTCAAAATCCAAATCAATCATAATATACAATAATAAAAAAACGGTAAACCTGAAGGTCGGCGGCACGACCGATGGGATGATTCAAGGTGACTGCTCGTGGGGGGTTTAAATATTGCAGAGGCCCCCCTACGATGATTCTGAATTTCAATCAATTGTGCTGGGGGTCTAAGGGGTACAGCCCCCCAGTATATAATCAAAATTGTTTATAGAATAATGTTCTAACGTTTTTATTTAACCAAACATGCATGAATATGCATGCGCCGGTGAACGAAACATACATGCAAAAAAAAAAAAAAACTTTCGGGCACGCTGCCGATCTTTATGTTTACCCAAAATATTTCATCTCTGTTCCAATATGTTTCACCTTTTTTGAGTAAATTTAAGGGAACTGCTTGTGAGGTAGATATTACTGCAGGGGGACCCCCCCTATGATGATCCTGAGTTTCAATCAATTGGGGGAGGTCTAGGGGGCACAACCCCCCTGTATATAATCATAATTGTTTATAGAATAATGTTCTAACGTTTTTATTTAACCAAACGGGCATGAATATTTATGTGCGGTTAAACCAAACATAAATGCAACTTAGTGTCATTTCAGCTGAAAAAAATATGCTTTTTTGGCGCGCAGCTGATCTTCAGATTTGCCAAAACTGCATCCACATGAATGGGTCCAGAATACCCACCAAAGTTAACCCTCCCTCCCCATATAATCATCTAATGTGCATTTGAAAACATTCAAGTTTGGACTGTCTACTGTCTCAGATGGCAAACTATTCCAGTAATCTACCACTCTATTGATGAAAAAATATTTTATAACATCCAACCTACACCTCTGTTTTTAAATTTTTAAGTCGTGACCCCTAGTCCTAACCTTCTAACTCAAATAACTTGCTAAAATCCAACTTATCCATCCCAAACAGATTTTACAAAGCTCAATCATATCTCACTTCACACATCTCTCAAATGAGAATAGCGATCAGACATGTTCTCAGTGAGCTCTCTATTCAGTGACGTTTTTTCATTTTGGATTTTTCAGTGTAATATATTTAAGTTCAGGAAGATAGTTAATTTTGAGTATTAGACATACTAAAGGAGTTTTTAATTATATTTTGAAAAGTTTCTCAGTATGGCTGTTGCTTTGGATGAAGCGTTTATGCCTTTTGATGTAAGCAGTGTGTATGTAGTTTGTGATTTTTGTGGTGTTTAAAGAAGAGCAAATGTATCTGAATGCCTGGTTTGCTATATGACTAAGGTAAATGTGGCTTTGGTAGAGGAGGTGAGTCGATGTGTGATGAATGCAAAAGATTAAGTGAGTTGGTGAATGATGGGAGAAGGGATGTGAGGGTACACATGAATTTAAAAAAAAAATTTAAGAGCTCATTTGGCGACTGCCTACTTGGGCATTGTCAACGTATTAAAAACTGCCTAGTACTAGGCTACTTTAAAATAAGATTAAAAAACAAGTAAAAAAAAAGGCAATGAGCAGGAAGCATGCTCTGACATCGGGGGGAGGTCCACCTCCCCACGCTAAAAGTCTAAAAATTCACAGGTTGGTGTACATGAATCTGTCCCGAGTACAAAGGACAGGTGGTAGTGACCCCGCCCATCCCAGTACCAGGACAGGTAATGTGTGTGAAGATCACCTAGACTGGGACATTCAACAAGAAGGTGCCGAACACTCAGGGGGATGACGCAGTCATCACAATAGTGCGCAGGCGAGCAGCTCCATCAAATGCCGATGCATCACACGAGTGTAGCCGATTCAGAGATGACAGAAAGTGACCTGAAGCCATTGCAGCATTGGCGGATAGGTCCATGGGAACAGTCATGGCGCAATGGCACGCAACTTTAAGTTCCCCTCGACTCTCTCCCATCTTCTTTGCCAAGCAGTCTGAAGAGCTACCTGTATTTTTGCCATGTAGTCTGTGCGTGGAAGAGCGAAACGCTGGTCTGGTCACCTGGTCCTAGCAGACTCTTTGATGCCCTTGTTGGCGCACTCATTCCCCGCTTTTCCTATATGTCCAGGAACCCAGCAGAAGATAATCTTGACATCCACCCAGCTCACTAAAACCATGGCATCACAGATATTGCCGTGAAGACAGACACAGCGCCCAGCCAAGCCCTGCTGAATTCAAACAGAGGGGATACGGCATGGAAGCCGATTCCCTCCTTGGACTTGGAGCCATCTGTATACACTGGCACGGTTCCAGCGTGACACAAGATGTGTTCCAAAAAGGCCGAACGCAATACTCCCAGCACTGTACAAGCTTTGGGAGCAGAGGCATCGCGACAAATAGCTAACAGTGGTACCCTCTAGGGTGGTGTTCTGGGCAGAACCAGGGGGCGCCACTGGCCTGAGAGATATATCTAGCTCTCGAAGGAGTTTCCTAGCCCTAAATCCAAAGGGCTTAGGATATGACTTGTGTGTCTCAGTGGCATAGGCACTGTCGAGATCAGCTGCAGATGCTTTGAGAGCCATTGGCGACAAAGGGATTGAGTCCACCTTCCACAATAGACATTTGGCTGCGGATGCATAAAACTCACATCCATACTCGAGCTTTGAATGGATAACTGATCGATAAAAAAGTAAGGCAGTAGCCCTATTGGTGCCCCAAGCGCTGAACATCACAAAATGAAGAATATCCATGTTGCAGGTACAAGAGACCCTAAGGCTGTGAATATGAGCCTCCCAGGTGAGTCATCGGTCAAATACAAGACCGAGGAAACGGTGCGATTCAACCACTTCCAGACGCACCCCATTAAGAAACAAATCTGGGTCAGGGTGGAGCTGTGGATGGCGGCAGAAGTGCACCACCTTAGTCTTGGCCAAAGAAAACTGAAACCTGTGCGCTTTGGCATAGCAAGAGACATGGTTCAATGCCTGTTGGAGTCGAGCTCCAAAGTTGGCATCTGGGCCACACCAAAAGAGATCGAAAGGTCATCCATGTAGAGCGTAACAAGAACATCTTCTGGCAGCACTGAAGTAATGCCGTTGATGCTCAAGGCAAAGAGTGTAATGCTGAGGACACTTCCCTATGGGACACCCTATCCATGCTCCATTAGACTGGAGAAGGATCCCCCCACCCGTATGCGGAATCAGCGATCTCACAAAAATTCAGATATAAAGACTGGGAGGCGTACCCTCGGCCCCTTCGTGTGGAGGGTCTCCATGATACCGTATCGCCATGTGGTATCATAAGCCTTCTCCAGATCGAAAAACACCAAGTGCTGTCTACGAAAGAAGGCCTTGCAGACAGCATTTTCCAGTTGAAGCAGAGCATCTGATATGGAATGGAACTTGTGGAAGCCACATTGTGCAGAACACAAATGGCCTCCACTGTCCCACCAAAAGTAATCTAACATTTACCAATTTCTCCATCAACTTGCATACGCAGATTGGGCGGAAACTGGCAGGGTAGAATGCTCTCTTCCCGGTTTGTGAAAAGCTAGCACAGTAGCGATTCGCCAGGAGTCTGGGAGGTTACTCTCTACCCAGATCCTGTTGAACAAATCTAAGAGAAAGGCCATGCCTCGCTCACCTAGGTGTTGAAGCATGGCATACAGGACATCGTCCGGACCATGGGCGGTGTCTGCACATGAAGCAAGAGCGGAATGCAACTCACTCAGAGTAAACCTGTCGTTCAAGGGTTCTCTGCCTCTGGAGATAAAGTCCAGCCGGTGGCCTTCCGCGACATCATGATGTGCATTGTATGCTGATGGAGCAGCATACCGGCTAGAAAATGCAGAGAAAGGGGTCATGAAGGATTCCACCATGCACGCCAGGGCCAAGATTGCGGTCCCATTCTCCTGGAAAACGGGAGGGGGGGGGGGTCCTGCGGGAACTTGCCCCGAATCCTTTTGACTTGCATCAACACCTCTGCTAGAGGGGTCTTCCCGTTAAGTGAAGACACAGGAATGAGTCCAGAATACCCGCCAAAGTTAACCCTCCCTCCCCATAAAATCATCTAATCTGCATTTGAATACATACAAGTTTGGACTGTCCACCGTCTCAGATGGCAAACTATTCCAGTAATCTACCGCTCTATTCATGAAAAAATATTTTCTAACATCCAACCTGCACCTCTGTGTTTTTAATTTTTAAGGGGTGACCCCTAGTCCTATTACTACCTTCCAACTCAAATAACTTGCTAAAATCCAACTTATCCATCCCAGAACAGATTTTAAAAAGCTCAATCATATCTTCCCTCACACATCTTCTCTCAAATGAGAACATATTTAATATGCTTAGTCTATCTTCATATTAAGGTGCTTCAGGGAAGGTATTATTTTTGTTGTCCTCCATTGTACTGACTCTAGTATGTTGATGTCATGTCTAAAATGTGGTGACCATGCTTGTATACAGTACCCTAAATGTGGCCTAACATATGAGTTATAGAGGTTAAGGATAACCTCTTTACTCTTGTAGCTAACATTCCTGTTAATGTATCCTAGCACCCTATTTGCTCTATCTTTTTGTCTCATTGCACTGCTTTGAAAATTTCAGTGACCTATCTACTACTATGCTTAAGTTCTTCTCATCCTCAACTGAATTCAGTCAATGCCCATCCATTTCATAGCTAAATTCCCTATTATCCTTTCCCATGTTAAGAACTTTGCATTTTTTAAGGTTAAAAGTCATTTGCCACTTCTGAGCCCAAGCTAATAACCTATTTAAGTCACTCTGCACTTTAAAGCTACCCTCAACTTGTTTGACTACAGCTGCCAATTTAGTGTCATCAGCAAAAATTGACATTTTGCTATTTGCAGCCTCCCCAAGATCATTTATATAAACTATCAATAATAAAGGGTCTAGAACGGATCCCTGAGGTACACCACTGATAACTTCCCTCCACTGTAACCTCGCCTAATTTAAAACTTTACCACATATCCCATGCATTTTTAATTTGTGAACTAGTCTCCTATGTGGAACCTTATCAAAAGCTTTGATAAAATCTAAGTAAATTACATCAACATTCTCTCCCTTATCTAATTGTTTAGTAACATAACCCATAAAACCCAGTAAATTTGATAAACACGATCTACCTCTTTTAAACCCATGCTGAGCATCATTTATTAACATCATCAGGCCAATATTACGCCGAGGAACTGGCTGGGTTGAAGAAGTTCATCCGTCAGAAGCGGCGCGGCAAGTTGACACACTGTGTTCTGCTCCTCCACGACAATGCCCCTGTCCACAAGGCCAGAGTTGTACAAGCTGCCCTGCACGAGTGCGGATTCGAGGAGCTCAACCATTTCCCCTACAGTCAAAATCTGGGCCCTAGCGACTACTTTCTATTCTGCCAGCTCAAGGCTGCCCTGCGTAGACACCGGTTTGGGGACAATGAAGATGTCCAGCTCACCATCCAGGAGTGGATTGAACACCAGTCGGGAGATTTCTGGTTGTTGGGAATTCAAAGCCTCAGGGACAAGTGGCGTAAGTGCATTGAGGTCGGGGGTAGTTATATTGAAAAATAATAAAACAGTTTTCCTCATATCTCGTTTCCTTATATCCGAATTGCAAAACTTATTGACTGCCCCTCGTATGTGTAATAGAATCATGGGTTAATGAAAATAAATTTAATGACAATGTGAGTGAATTTGAACTACAGGGTTATGATATGTACATTAGTCAAAGGAGAGATAGGATTGGTAGTGGGTTGATTATTTATATCAGAAATAGCATTTCTTCAAATCTAAATCATTCTATAAAGCAAGAAGAAGTTGAGTCACTGTGGATAGATATTAAGGTCAGTAAAAATAGGATAATACACTCGGGAGCCTTTTACAGACCACCCCGACAGACTGACTGTATTGATGAGCTAATGATCAGGGAAATAAGGAAAGGATGTGTAGTATATAGTTATTCTTGGTGACTTTAATTTAAGTTCTGTGGACTGGGAAAATATGATAGGAATGGATAGAGCAAGTTGTAAGTTTCTAGAATGCTTTGAGGATATTTTTTTTTACTCAATTTTTTAACAAGCCAACAAGGGGTGCCAATATCTTGGTTCTGATTCTTTCAAATGATGATCACTTGGTTCAGGAATTGATTATCGTGGAAGCATTGGCCTGGATTTCAGTGCCGCATTTGACCGTGTCAATCATAAGGCCCTGATATTTAAGTTGAAGCAGTTGGGAGTAGGTGGTGTATTTTTAAATATTATTGAACAATTTTTAACAAATCGACATCAAAAGGTTTATGTTGACAATAATTTTAGTGATGAGAGAGAGGTGCTATCTGGTGTACCACAAGGCAGTGTTCTTGGTCCTCTACTGTTTATTTTATATACCCATGATATGTGGTTTGGACTGGAAAATAGACTTATAGCCTATGCTGATGATGCTACTCTAATAGCCCCAGTCCCATCTCCTGAGTTGAGAGCATCGGTTGCAGAGTCTTTAAATAGAGATCTGGCTAAGATAAATGTTTGGTGCACTTCATGGGGCATGAAGTTAAATGCAAAGAAAACCCAGAGTATGATTGTTAGCAGATCCAGAACACTAGATCCTCCCCATCCAGATCTTTTAATAAATAACATTCCCATCTCCATATGTGATTCTTTTAAGTTGCTTGGAGTTATGCTTGACTCTAGGTTTACTTTTGAGAATCACATTCGATCTATTTCCTCCTCTATTGCTCAAAAAATTGGCATTTTGAGGAAATCTTACAAAGTATTTGGAGAGCAGACTGTTCTTAAAAATTGTTTTAATGCTTTTATTCTTCCGTGTTTTGAATATTGCGCCCCTGTTTGGAGTTCGGCAGCCAACTCTTATCTTAATTTATTAGATAAAAATTTGAGAGCAATAAAATTTTTAATTCCTGACCTCAAAGTTGATCTGTGGCATAGGCGAGCAATAAGCTCCTTATGCATCTTATATAAAATTTTTAACAATGCAGATCATCCACTGCATCACGATCTGCCCAATTTATATGCCCCTCAACGAGTTACCAGAGGTGTACTAAATGCCAATAGTAGGGCCTTTACGCCTATGAGATTCAACACAACACAGTTTTCAAGAAGTTTCATTCCTAACACAACTAAACTGTGGAATGAACTTCCTAGTGTTGTTGTTGAGTCCTTGGAACTTCAGAAATTTAAAGTGGGTGCTAATACATTTTTAATTAACAGAAACTTATAACTTTAATATTTTATTCATTATCCACACATATATAATATTATAATATTTTTAACATTATAGCATTTAATTTTTTTTTTTTTTTTTTTTTTTAATTTTCTATTTATTTATTATGTTTTTCTTAATCTTTGTTTCGTTTTTTCCATACCAGGTTTCTTTCCCCGCTGGGGCCCTTGGGCTTATAGCTATTTGCTCTTCCAGTTGGGGTTGTGGCTTGGAACTTTAATAATAATAATAATAAATAGTGATCATCAGATGGTTTGTTTTAACTTGGGAATAGTGAAAGGTAGAACATCAACAAACTCCACAAAAATTCCAAATTTTTATAGGGGAGATTATGATAAATTACGGAACTTGCTAAATCAGATTAGGTGGGATATAGAATTCAGGGGGAAGAATACTTATCAGATGTGGGACACTATTAAGACTATACGAAACATAGTCCAGGAGCAGTGTATTCCAATGAAGGCTATTTGGAAGAAATGTAGGAAGTATTTTCTCTAGATTACAGAGACAAAGTACTTTTGACAATTTAAATCATTATAGGTCGACCAAAAATGAGCTAAATAAGATTATTAAGAAGAGCAAAAGGGCAGCAGAAATTAATTTAGTTCAAAATAATAATAAAGATACAAGAAATTCTTTAGCTATTATAGAATTAATAACAAATCTAACAGTGATAAAATAGGGCCTATTAGATATGAAGGGGTTTTGAAAGAATCTGATCAGAAAATAGTAGAGGTATTTAATGATCATTTTTCTTCAGTATTTACAGAAGAGAATCCAGATATATTAATTGCTGATAATTCTAGGTCAAGGGAAGTAGTGTTGAATACTGTTAATGTGAACAGAGAAATAATTAAAGGGCTTATATTGGAGTTAAATACTATTAAGTCATCTGGCCCAGACAACATTCATTCTAGGTTACTCAAAGAAGGTGTAGATAGTATTGCAGTAGTTCTTGAGAAGATATATACTAGATCACTAGAGTTTGGAGAAATACCTAGTGATTGGAAATTAGCGAATGTAGTGCCAATTTTTAAAAAGGGAAGTAAAGACGACCCAAATAACTTTAGGCCAGTAAGCTTAACTTGTATCGTTTGTAAAATTCTTGAGAAGATAGTTAAGAAGGGGATTTCTAACCATGTAGAATGTGGTAGGTTAATAAATGATGCTCAGCATGGGTTTAAAAGAGGTAGATCGTGTTTATCAAATTTACTGGATTTTATGGGTTATGTTACCAAACAATTAGATAAGGGAGAGAATGTTGATGTAATTTACTTAGATTTTATCAAAGCTTTTGATTATGTTCCATATAGGAGACTAGTTCACAAATTAAAAATGCATGGGATATGTGGTAAAGTTTTAAATTAGGTGAGGTTACAGTGGAGGGACGTTATCAGTGGTGTACCTCAGGGATCCGTTCTAGACCCTTTATTATTGATAGTTTATATAAATGATCTTGGGGAGGCTGTAAATAGCAAAATGTCAATTTTTGCTGATGACACTAAATTGGCAGCTGTAGTCAAACAAGTTGAGGGTAGCTTTAAAGTGCAGAGTGACTTAAATAGGTTATTAGCTTGGGCTCAGAAGTGGCAAATGACTTTTAACCTTAAAAAATGCAAAGTTCTTAACATGGGAAAGGATAATAGGGAATTTAGCTATGAAATGGATAGCCATTGGCTGAATTCAGTTGAGGATGAGAAGGACTTAAGCATAGTAGTAGATAGGTCACAGAAGTTTTCAAAGCAGTGTATTGAGGCAAAAAATAGAGTGCTAGGATACATTAGCAGGAATGTTAGCTACAAGAGTAAAGAGGTTATCTTTAAACTCTTTAACTCATATGTTAGCCCACATTTAGAGTACTGTATACAAGCATGGTCACCATGTTTTAGACATGAAATCAACCTGCTAGAGTCAGTACAAAGAGGGTAACAAAAATAATACCTTTCCTGAAGCACTACATTCCCTCCAAGGTACGGGGACCAGTGAACTAGTGAGAGAAATAAAGAGTTGGACTTGGGCAGTGAGGCAAGTGGAGTAGGTCAAGTGTAAAGATAGATAGGATAGAGGGTCAAAGCTGCCCTGGTCAAATGCAAGGAAGAGAAGAGAGGAAATCGATTACAAGAGAGTGAAGGTAGGATTCTTGAACTGCCAAGGAATGGTCCTAGGCAACAGAGAAGCGATTGTAAGGGAATGTGAAAGAGCAGGGATAGAGATAATGGCAGCAGATAGGAGGATCATTGAAGAACAAATGGAAATTGGTGGCTATCATCTGTGGAGGAGGATGGATACAATGGAGTAGGTATACTAGTTAAAGAAGGCTATATGGTGTCAGAGGAGGTGGAGCCAAATAAAAGAGTAATACAGAGAGGATTGGAAAGAAGAAGCTACAGACATATAGGGTCACAAGGGGCAGAACCAACCTAGTGGTGATAATAGTGTACAATTATGTGGAAGGTACCAACTGGAGGAAGAGTGAATTGCTAATAGAAGAACTAAGGAGCCTGACACAAAAAATGGTTAGTGATGGGGGATTTTAATGCTCATGTGGGCCTACTGGGGGAAGAAATGAATGTCAATGGAAGAAGGGTGTATCGATGGATAATTGAAAGCGATGTAATTTTGAAGAATCTAGAAGTACAAGGAATCCCAACCTGGCAACAAGGAGAGAGGAGGAGTGCAATAGATTTTGCTATAATGAACAGAAAGTGTGGCGAGATAGATGAAGGCATATTTATTGATGTGGATCAGGAAATAGGGATCTAAACTGACCATAAAGGCTGGGTACTGAGGACATTTGCTTCTAGGAAAGCAATGGTGCAACCTGTGCTCGACTATTGCAGCCAGTTGTGGTCACCACATAAAAAAGGCAACATCTATTGGTTGGAAGCAGTGAAAAGAGCTTTTACCAGACATATTAAGGGAATGCAGGACCACAGTTATTGGGACCGCCACAAGGAACTTGGGCTGTACTCCCAACAAAGAAGAGAGGAGCGCTATTGGGCCATTTACATATGGAAGGTCCTAGAAAACATGGTGCCTGACCCTACTGCCTATGCCCTTCAAGCCTGCCATAATGACCACACTGGACGTAAGTGTGCCAGAAAAACACTCCCCTCCAAAGCTCCAATACGCATCAAAACACTGGTTGCAGCAAGCCTGGGGCATGAGGGGCCTAAGATCTTCAATTCCCTTCCAAGGTGAGTCCGAAATACCACAGGCTGCCTAGTGGAAAAGTTCAAGGCTGAGCTTGAAAAGTTCCTGGAAATCCTACCAGATGAGCTTCCTGTCCCGGGATATACAGCCATCTGCTGGGCAGCCTCAAACTCCATACTGGACATTGTGAACCTCCTGAGTAGTGACACCAGGGCCGGGATCAGCGGTAGCTGACTACGACTGTGAAGGATGAACTTCTAGAGCACATCAAGTAAATCAAGTAGTGAAAGTAAAATGGGACCCTGTATGGGAAATTGAAAAGGGAAAGCGGAGAAATATATGGAGAGAAAAGGGGCGGATTGGGGAGCATATGAAAATAAAATGGAAGAAGCATTGCCAGGACTAATAATATCTGAGGATTTGAGGGTAAATTATACGCAGTTAGAAGGAAAAATAAAAGAGGTGGTGATGCAAAAGATTGGGGGAAAATGGATCTGAAGTGGGACAATTTAGACCAATAGCGTTGACCAATACATCATCCAAGATATTTATGTCACTGATAGGAAAAATGATAGAGACATATATTTCAAAATAATCTACCGGAAGAAACTCAAAATGGATTTACTAAGGGAGGAAGAATAGAGCACAACTTGCTGATCTTACAATATTATAGAAAAATGCTACAAGAATAAAAATCCACTCTTTGTATTATTAATAGACTTCAATAAAGCATTTGATTCTGTAAAAGGAGAAATGATGATAGTCCCTAATGAAATATAAGGTACATTATATAATTATAGATGCAATAGCAAAAATATGGTGGAGATTATACAAAATTAAAGATCAATGATAAAGAAACTAAGATAAATGTTGCAAGTGGAATTAAACAAGGATGTACTCGCTCAACAACACTATTTAAAATTATAACTTGTATGATAACAAAACTAAGAGAAAAAGGACATGGCTTTATTGATGAAAATATAAGAATACAGTCTCTTCTTTGCTGATAATGGACTGCTACTTTCCACAAGTCTAGAAAATACTCATAAAAATTTACAATTGATAACAGAAATAAGCAAAAAATATGGATTAGATATTAATGAAGACAAAATCAGTATAATAATTTATAATATAAAAAATTAGCCCTGCAGTATTGACAAAATAAAAGTAACAGACAAAATTAAATATTTAGGTATAATAATTGATAACAAAAGAAATTGTTTTAAGACAGAAAAATTTGATTTTTAAAAAGGCTCAAAGTTTGGCAAACTTAACATATTCAATAATTTCAAAAGGTTGTAGATATGCTGCAAATAGTACTTTAAGCAGAGGGTTTGCAGAGACTGGTGAATGTGGTCTACCAGTATGGGGAAGAATGGAGAGTAAAATTTAGTAGAGGAAAGTGCAAAGTAATGATATTTAGAGAAGTAAGAAATGAAGGATGGATCCTAGGAAATAACATTCTAGAAGTGGTAAATGATTATAGATACTTGGTTATGAGTCTGTAATTAGAAGGATATATTTGAGAAGCATAAGAGACAAAATGAGGCAAATATGCTAAAAATGACTGGCATGCTGAGGAACATGTCAACTAACAAGCAAATAAGTATAAAATGATGAGAAAACTGTGGAAAGGGATAGCAGTCCCAAGAAGCCTGTATGGGTATGAAGTTTGTAAAGTGACAAAGGCAGAATTGGAGAGAATGCAAAAGATCCAAAACAAAGTGGCAAGAATAGCATTAGGGTCCAATTCCTATAGAGCCGTAGAGGCACTGAGAGGAGAAATGGGCTGGAGTAGGTATGAAGAGAGGGTGGTAAGGACAAAAGCAAACAATAAGTTGAGACTGCAAAGGATGGGAATAGAGACCTGGGCAGGCTATGTGTATGATGTCTGCGATAGGTCTGAGTGGCGCAAAGAGGTAATGAGAGCAGATATGAAGTATGAATTAGAAGCAATCTATATAGAGGACAGAGCAAAAGAAAAGCTAAAGCAAACATATTAGATGCAGGAGAAAGGTTCTGGAGAAGAGGAATAAATGGAAAGAGAAGTTTGAATGTATACAGAGGCAAAAGGGAGCCCTGCATTGAGAATATGTATGATGTGAGTTTTGCAAGTCAGCTACTATTCAAGGCACGGACTGGATCCTTGGAGGTGAAGGGGTGGACATACAGATGGAATAAAGGAGACTACAGATGTGAATGGTGCCTATTGGGGCAGAGAGAATATATAGGACATTTGATTGTGGAATGTGTGGGCCACAGTCTCAAGAGGGAGAAATGGAAAGAATTGGTGATAGAGCTGGGAAGAGAGAAGGGAGGATTATGGACTGAGTGTGTAAAAAAAGATATAGATGATAAGAGAATAAGAATAGTAAGAGGAACAAAGAAATTTTTGCAGCGTGTGTGGTATCATCTTTGGTCATACAGTGGTAGGCAATTGGCACATGCTCTGTATAGTATGGCTAATGCTTCTCTGTTGTCATAAACTTTTCTTCTTTGATGTCACTTTTCCCGATTTTGTATATATTGTGTTTTCTTTGTGTCCCACATTTTTATCTTCCTCTTCACTTCTTGTTTAATCATTTCCTTCAAGTCTCTACGACTTATATCTGGTCTCCATATACCTTATTGTCGTCCTAATCCATGTCATTTCCTGCATACTACTCATCCTTTCCAAGATTCTTTTCATGGTAATACTTCAGCTTAGGGGTGCATGATAGGGGGCGCTGTTTCTGGGCTACAATTTAGACCTTATGACATCAGATGTCATAAGGCAAAGCCCCTCATTTTGAAAATAACTAAAAATGTTAATCTTTGGCGGAAATAGCCTAAAGTAGGCAGTGCTATAGTCTTTATTATTTTGAGAAATGTGCAGAGCCAATGGCACGTTTATCAAAATAATAAAGATGATAGTACCACCTAAAAGTGCCACCTAATGTTTTAGTTACTTTTGAAAATGGGGGGAGGGGCATACCCCACATTCCATTATAGGGCTTTGCACCCCTACCTCACCTGCATCTCCCCCCCCCCCCATAAATGTGTGTGTGTGTTAAAAGGTGATTGCAAAATGTCAAGAGCAATATCATCATCTTAAATTACCTAATAATATACTCACTTCTCGGCAAAATCTAAAATATATCCACTTTTCACTTTTATAATCGAGCCATGATTCTTTTCCAGACCTGTTGCAAATCTTCGCTTTTAAAATGAGGCCACGATCTATAGAAAAATCTATTAAATTGACCAAGGAATTAACACAAGTCATAGTGAAGTCAGACAAACCAGGTTCGTAAGAATCACGCTCTTAACATAACATAACATAATTTCATGGATGACAAAAGCCACAAGTGCCTATCAAAGGCCATCTCTATATGCTGGTAGCGATCAGATGTGTTCTCAGCGAGCTCTCTATTTGTGATGTTTTTTGTTTTGTTTTGTTTTTCAGTGTAATATATTTGTTTGGGAAGATAGTTAATGTTGTGTTAGACAAAATAGTCAAGGAATTTTTAATTATATTTTCAATTAAATCGTGAAATAGATCCGTTTGTTTACATTTCAGAGCGGCCTAATTTTCTCCCCCCTTGATTGCTTAATTAAAGGGTTTTGAAAAGTTTTCTCAGTATGGCTGTTGCTTTGGATGAAGTGAGTATGCCCGTTGATGTAAGTAGTGTGTATGTAGTTTGTGATTTTTGTGGTGTTGAAAGAAGACAAATATACCTGCTGGCATCAACCTCGGTAGCAATCTGACGTGTTCTCAGCGAGCGCTCTATTCAGTGATATTTTTTTCATTTTGGATTTTTCGGCGTAATATATTTAAGTTCAGGAAGATAGTTAACCTTGAGTGTTAGACATAATACTAAAGGAATTTTAAATTATATATTTTAAATTAAATCATGAAATAGATCCATTTGTTTACATTTCAGAGCGGCCTAATTTTCTCTCCCCCACCTTTTGTCTACACTTTTCTTGATTGCTTAATTAAAGGGGTTTGAAAAGTTTCTCAGTATGGCTGTTGCTTTGGATGAAGTGAGTATGCCTTTTGATGTAAGCAGTGGGTATGTAGTTTGTGATTTTTGTGGTGTTGAAAGAAGAGCAAATGTATCTGAATGCCCGGTGTGTTAAGAGGAAGTAAGTAGGTTACGTGATGAGTGCAAGGGTTTAACTGAGTTGGAATGTGGCTGGAACCAGGAGGGTAGGAGATAAGCCTAGAATAGGGACTGGGGAGAAAGAAGTGTGAAGATGAATGGTGGGTAAATATGGATAGAATAGATAGGTTAGGTATATGTGTAAGAGGGACATGGAACCTGTTAGATTGACTAACAGATTTGATGCCCTGAGAGAGGAAGAGGTTGAAAGTGATTTGTCTGATGTGGTTGTGGCAGAAAGGGAAATAAGTGGTAGTTTGAATGAGAACAGGAGGTAGGGTAATGCTAGGCCCTAGAAGATGACTGAGTTGCTTGTGATGGGTGACTCTCAGATTAGATATTTAGATAGGAAGTTGAGTGTGAGCAAATGGAAGGGAGTGAGAGGTTGTTTGCCAGGTGCTGGTGTAAATGATGTGTCTGAGAGGTATGATAGTCTGGTGTATGGGTGTGAGAGGGATGCAGTTGTGATTACACATGTGGGAGTAAATGATGTAAAGAAGGTGGGTTCATGTGAGTTACGAGAGAGGTACAAAAAGGTTAGTTGAAAGGACGAGTGAAAGGCATTGCCTCAGGTGTGCTTCCGAGATTGGATGTGGGGATGGAATGGTTGCCCCATTCAATTGGACTGAATAAGTATGTGAAAGGATTGTGTGAGGAGTCGGGATTAGTATTTGTAGATGTTTGGAATGGGTTTTATGGGAATAAGGCATTGTATGCATTGGATGGAGTCCATCTAAGCCAGGTTGGGGGTGATGTGTTTTGGCAGGAGTTAGATAGTGTTGTAAGGTCTTTGCCAGTGGGAAACTAGTTACTGATAGTGATCAGGGATATATAAGAGTACAGGGTGGGGCAGGGAAAGGAAAGAGATGCAGAGGACATAGAGTGGAAGGTATACATTCTAAAAGAAGTGCTTCACGGATAGGAGGGCTGAGTTGTCTTTATACCAATGCTCGTAGTCTTAGAAATAAGAAAGATGAGTTATTTAGTTATATTATGATGAAGATATAGATATAATATGTGTAATAGAATCATGAGTTAATAAAGATAAATTTAATGACAATGTGAGTCAATTTGAACTACAGGGTTATGATATGTACATTAGTCAAATGAGAGATAGAACTGGTGGTGGGTTGATTATTTATATCAGAAATAGCATTTCTTCAAATCTAAATCATTCTATGAATCAAGAAGAAGTTGAGTCACTGTGGATAGATATTAAGGTCAGTAAAAATAGGATAATACACTCAGGAGCCTTTTACAGACCACCCAAACAGACTGACTGTATTGATGAGCTAATGATCAGGGAAATAAGGAAAGGATGTGAAGTAGATACAGTTATTCTTGGTAACTTTAATTTAAATTCTGTGGACTGGGAAAATATGATAGGAATAGATAGAGCAAGTTGTAAGTTTCTAGAATGCGTTGAGGATAATCTTTTGACTCAATTTGTTAATAAGCCAACAAGGGGTGCCAAATCTTAGATCTGGTTCTTTCAAATGATGATCACTCGGTTCAGGAATTGACTATCGGGGAAGCATTGGGTAATACTGATCATCAGATGGTTTGTTTAAACTTGGGAATAGTGAAAGGTAGAACATCAACAAACTGCAAAAACTGAATTTTTATAGGGGCAATTATGATAAATTATGCAACTTGTTAAATCAGATTATGTGGGATACAGAATTAAGGGAAAAGAATACTTATGAGATGTGGGACACTCTTAAGACTATATTAAATATAGTATAGTCCAGGAGCAATGTATTCTAATGAAGGCTATTAGCAAAGTGTCAATTTTTGCTGATGCTACTAAATTGGCAGCTGTAGTCAAGGAAGTTGAGGATAGCTTTAACCCATCAGTCACCCGAGGGCCTTTATAAGTCCTTGATTCAGTGCTACCTAATCGCCTGATGGCCTTTTGTAGCCTTTCACATATAGACTCGTATTTGCCCTGATAATTATGATAATTTTCAATTTTTTTTACTTCAAACTATTATGTTAAGGATTAAGTATCTAATTAAAACACATAAATGACTTATGTCATGCCTTCTTTGTTTGTAAACCAAAATTTATGAATGAGAGTAACTTGACTCCGTTCTAGGCCTCACCACAACATGACCATGAAAAGAGGTTGATCAAGTTTAAGCAAAATTGCCAGGTGACTAATTGGTTAAAGTGCAGAGTAACTTAAATAAGTTATTAGCTTGGGCTCAGAAGTGGCAGATGACTTTTAACCTTAAAAAAATGCTAAGTTCTTAACATGGGAAAGGATAATAGAGAATTTAGCTATGAAATGGATGGGCATTGGCTGAATTCAATTGAAGATGAGAAGGACTTAGGCATAGTAGTAGATAGGTCACTGAAGTTTTCAAAGCAGTGTATTGAGGCAAAAAATAGAGCAAATAAGGTGCCAGGATACATTAACAGGAATGTTAGCTACAAGAGTAAAGAGGTTATCCTTAAACTCTACAACTCGTATGTTAGGTCACATTTAGAGTACTGTATACAAGCATGGTCACCACATTTTAGACATGACATCAACCTGCTAGAGTCAGTACAAAGGAGGGCAACAAAAATAATACCTTTCCTGAAGTACCTTGAATATGAAGATAGACTGAGGGTACTAAATATGTTCTCATTTGAGAGAAGATGTGTGAGGGGAGATATGATTGAGCTTTTTAAAATCTGTTCTGGGATGGATAAGTTGGATTTTAGCAAGTTATTTGAGTTGGAAGGTAGTAATAGGACTAGGGGTCACCACTTAAAAATTAAAAAACAGATGTGCAGGTTGGATGTTAGAAAATATTTTTTTCAGGAATAGAGCGGTAGATTACTGGAATAGTTTGCCATCTGAGACCGTAGACAGTCCAAACTTGAATGTTTTTGAACACATATTAGATGATTATATGGGGGAAAGGGTATTCTGGACTCATTCCTGTGGATTCAGTTTTTATTATTGTATATTATAATGGTACAGCTACGGCAAAATGCCTTCGGACCTGCTACATCCTGATGGATCCTACTGTGTATTGCAGTTAAAGTGATGCAAGAACAGTACAGTGCAAATTTTTGTGTCTGAAAGCATCTGGCAATGCTGATGGCATTCCCTGGTTCACGCTATGAGTTGAAACTGAATCTCAGTATTTTGCTAAACCTGAGTAGGGACAGTTTTGTTTCTCCATATCGCATCCTTTTGTTGAAGGATTTTGCATTCTGTGGTTCATGTTCAGTATTTGTTTATGGTGCTTTTGAAATGCCTGGCAAATATTGTACTGATGAGGAGAAAGCCCATATTCTTGCATGGAGGCAAGAAAATGTCCCAATAAAAACAAGATGTGAATGAACAAGCAGGGCAAAGTCCACCATATTGAAACTTTTAGCGGAAGCCCAGGAACTGCCACCCAACATCCTTTTGAATGACAAATTCGATGGTGGAAGGCAAAGGAAGATGTCTGCTGCTACAGATGTCCTCCTGAAGAGAGAATTGAAGAAGAACCCTCGACTCATAATTACTGAATTGAAGAATTTACATCCTGGGTTGCAGAAGGACTTGGGGCTTCCGAGCCATAGAGCCACGAATAAACCTCTGATAAATGCCCACATGAAGAAGAAACACCTTACATTCGCAAATAAATCCGCACAGTGGAGGAAGGTGATGTTTTCTGCCGGAAACAATTTTTGAGTGTTCCAGATAGGGTATACCAGGGTTTGACGCCCCCCGGGTTCCGATCAATCCGACCCCAATTATATGATTCCGACTGTTAAACACCCTGATTCTGTAATGGTATGGGGGTGCTTTTACTGGTAAGAAGGCAGGGGCGGGCCTTTACTTCCTTCCAAATAACCAAAAGATGAACGCTGATTGGTATATTTCTTTATGCATGATAGTACACCCTGTCATAAGGCCAAGAAGGTGATGAAGTGGCTTCAGGAGAGGCAGTTTGAGGTGTTGGAGTGGCCTGGGAATAGTCCCGACCTCAACCCCATCGAGAACTGCTGGCATCGAATGAAGAAAATCATGTCAGAGAAGAAGACTCCTAACCTGGGTACCTTCCTGACAGAGCTGACAAAAGTATGGTGTACAGAGATGTCCTTGGATTACTTCAGGAGCCTAAGCGATTCCATGCCACGCCGCCTTGAAATGGTCATCGAGAAAAAGGGAAACATGACTAAATACTAAACTATGTATAGTATTCAATAAAAACCCTGTTTCTTCAGACTGGACTTTTTTCCCCCCCAAAACGTGGCAGGTCTGAAGTCATTTTGCCATAGCTGTATATTGTAGATGCATGATCTGACACAATCCTATGGATGCATTTTGTGGGTGTGTTTTGACAGATGCGAATGACCTTTGATAGGTCCTTGTGGCTTTTGTCGTCCATGAAATTATATTATGTTAAATGTAGGAAGTCATTGTGGTGGAATTAGGAGATAGCTATGGAAATTTTTGAGAAGAAAAGGGCATACCAGAGATTACAGAGAGAAAGTACTTTTGACAATTTAAATCATTATGAGCTAAATAAGATTATTAAGAAGAGCAACAGGGCAGCAGAAATTAATTTAGCTCAAAATAATAATAAAGATCCAAGAAAATTCTTTACCTATTATAGAATTAATAACAAATCTAACAGTGATAAAATAGGGCCTATTAGATATGAAAGGGTTTAGAAAGAATCTGATAAGGAAATAGTAGAGGTTCTTAATCATTTTTCTTCAGTATTTACACAAGAGAATCCAGATAAATTAATTGATGATAATTCTAGGTTAAGGGAAGTAGTGTTGATTACCATTAATATAAACGGAAATAATTAAAGGGCTTATATTGGAGTTAAATACTAGTAAGTCATCTGTCCCAGACAACATTCATTTTAGGTTACTCAAAGAAGGTGTAGATAGTATTGCAGTTGCTCTTGAGAAGTTATATACTAGATCACTAGAGTTTGGAGAAATCCCTAATGATTGGTAATTAGCGAATGTAGTGCCAATTTTTAAAAAGGGAAGTAAAGAGGACCTAAATAACTTGAAAACTGGTAACCTTAACTTGTATCGTTTGTAAAATCCTTGAGAAGATAGTTAAGAAGGGGATTTCTGACCATCTAGAGTACGGTAGGTTAATAAATGATGTTCAGCATGGGTTTAGAAGAGGTAGATCGTGTTTAACAAATTTACTGGATTTTATGGATTATGTTACTAGACAATTAGATAAGGGAGAGAATGTTGATGTAATTTACTTAGATTTTATCAAAGCTTTTGATAAGGTTCCACATAGGAGACTAGTTCACAAATTAAAAATGTATGGGATATGTGGTAAAGTTTAGAATTGGATAACTGAATGGCTGAAAGACAGGAAACAGAGAGTTGTGCTGAATGAGGTGAGGTCACAGTAGATGGACATTATCAGTGGTGTACCTCAGGGCAACAAAACTAATACCTTCCCTGAAGCACCTTGAATATGAAGATAATACATTCACACTTTCTGGCACCTTCTCAAGCAATCCATCTTTCATCAAGTCTCATAAACCATACAACAGACTTTTTTTAGATTTAGACTAAGTTATGCTTGCTTGTGCATTTATGGTAAATTTTCAGAATATCCCCACCACAAATTTTTGGCCACAAAATGTATTTTTCTTTAGTTTTTAGGCTCACTATCTAGTTAACAATTTGCATAGACGACAATCATAAATCACTAACCAAACCTTACCTAACCTTTTTAAGATGTTAAGATTGGTATGGTTTGGTTAGGTTAGTGTTTTATTATCCTCATTGTCTCACAAATTGCATATTTTGGTTGTAGCTCTGCTCAGATAAATGTGAAGTTAACTAACTCTATAATAAGCCTAAAAATGTCAGAAAAATATATTTTATGGTATTTCTACTACATTGTGGTGGAGCGAATGTGAGTGTGTGTGAAGGGCCATTCTCCCACCCTTTACCAATACCCTCTCCCTCTTTCCCTCTATAAAAATGTGTGTGTGAATGGCAAGATGTTTATATATATATAATATAAATTTTGGATTTCATGTTTTGTATAAAATGTTTTTTTCTCTTCCTCAGCTAATTGTTTATTAATTTTTTTTTGAAAGGCCACTCTGTTAAATTTCCAGATAATCCTACAATTTGTAAAGAGTGGTGGAGACTAGGGTTTGAAGTATGCCACCATTTGAAAGGAGGATTTTTTTTATTATATAGCCTCAATACACGACTGGATTGCAATATAATATTGTACGAGCTCAGAGGCGCCAGCTTTTTTTTTATAAGACCTAGGCAAAGATTGTGACCACACAAGTAGCAGCAGGCAGAACTATCCCCAGGGGTTACATTGTAACCCCTTTTCTTTTTTTGTTTGAGGATTTGTATATTTGTTAGGCCTCTATTGTAAGGATTGTATTTGTTTGTTTTTTCAAGTATCTCTTTGTTTGTTTGGTAATAGGATCATTTTTTTTTTTAATATCATTTTGCTAGGTTATCTCTTTGATTGCAGATATTGTGAGCTAGTATTCACACATAGGATTGATTATATTTGATTGTGTATATTTCGCCAATAAGTAGGATTGTTTTTTGTTTTTTTTGTAATATCTCAAATTTATCTACTCCTATCTCTTGTAAATATAATTGTAAATTTTTTTGTGAATACAGGACTGTATGTCCAATTGTTTAATTTCTCCTTTGATTTCTCATGTCCGACTTAGTGTAGGAAGTGGGTTGGATAGATTGGGGTTATAGCGTAGGTTCGTGGTCTGCTACAACATCTTCATTGGACCTTAAAAATTGAACAAATATTACCATTAAAAACAAACGTGAGAGCCTAACTTAAACAATTGCATTCCATTTTAAGATGCACACTTAACTTAGTCTGACTCTTGAACAAATAATGAAGTGCGCACATGAGCGTTAGTCTGTCTCATAGCATTTCAAGATAATGTTGGATAATAATTATTGTCATTCATCATTAAGTTGAAATATCGTCTATTTGTGACTTTATAATGTATGATAGACCCTCTTTCTAATAGAAATATTACTCCTAGGACACTATTATAGCCTAAAATGTATGCACCACTCATATTGAAAATTACTGACCATTGCTACTCTAGAACAATGGAGATAGGCAGAGATGAAGCAGAAGGTGAGCCAGGAAATGATATTCAGGTAAAGAACCATGGAGAGGAGAGATGGGAAAGGATGGGGGTGGGGGAAGTACAGGTTCATGCAAGTATAATAAAGAAGACAAAATAAAATAATAAAGATGAACAAGAGTCAGTAGGTCCCAAATGACTGAAAGAAGACATGAAGTACAGGGAGATAGATGTATCTATGAGGGGGGGGGGGGGTCCATTATTACAAACTGGCAGAGCAGGTTTGATGGATATTGCCTGGAAAAGGAGCTAACTGCACTTGTAGGAAGAGGAATAGAGAAGATATGTAGTTAGACAATAAGGAAGTACAAGGATGTAAAAGAAAATTGGTGGATATTCATGCAAGGGGGGGGGGAAATAAATTGAAAGAATTAGAAAAGGGACAATACTTAAAATATGTAAAGAATTGTATAGACAGGGTAAATTAGATGAGACCAGGAGTAAAGATATGTGTGATGTCAATCACACTTAGGTTAAATGAAATGTATGAGTTTGAAAGGATACGAGGTGGGGTGAATGCAAAATTGAGGAAAGGGGTTATTAGAGAAGGAGGGAATAAAATAAAGATGGGGAAGATGAAAGAAGGTGATTGAGAGGGGATAGGGTACATATGGTACCTGAAGAGATAAACATTTTAGCTAGGGAAATAAAAAGATGGATTTGGGAGAAGAAGGTAGGGCTTCATAAATAGGGAATATCTACCAGGAAGGAAAGGGAGTGTATGAATGAAAAAAAGTAGTATGTATTTCAAAGTGACTGGAATCAGGAAGAGATAGTTAGAAAACTAGAATAAAAATTTGGTGTATGGCTCAGATGAGAGTGATATGAGGTATACATAAAGGTAGAAGAGTATAAAATATGTGGGAGGTGGATGTTGCAGGAAGAGAATGGGTATAATGGGAAGAGAAATGGAATGAAAGAGCTAGAAAGGAAGATTGGTAATGTATAGTCATGCCAGGAGAGAGAAAATGGGTAATATCAGTAGTGTACATTAAGATTAAAGTGGAAATAGATGACAGCATTGTGCTGTTGGAGGAATGAAAAATTGCTGGCAGTGAGCAACTTTATACCCACATTGGCTTGCTTGGTGAAGATGTAAACATGAAAGGTAGAGTGTGATATATATATATATGAAAAATTCAGAAGACAGAAAAGCGTAATAGATCTTATGATAGTGAATGATAGGGCTTGGGATGAAAGTGATGATAACAAAGACATATGCTTTAAAACAGAGCATAATGTCCTATTGGTAAATATCATATGGAATGGAAAATAGGAAGAAAGGCCTAGTCCATGTAGAGCAGTGTGGAAAATGACGGAAAGCTGACTGAGAGAAATATAAAAAAAGTATGGAAAATAAGCAAAGAGGATATAGAAGGACTAGGAATCTGCAAGAGGACTATACTAGGCTATAAGCATGCATAATAGAAATTGCAATAAAATCAAATTAGAGTGATGTACATCAGCAATGGAAAAAAGAGGAAGAGTAAAACATGGTGAAATGAGAGCATAGAAAGGGAAAGTAGAAAAAGAAAGGAATTGAACCAGAGAAAGAGGAAGCTGTGAATAACATTGAAGAACAAGAGAAATTTGAAAGAATAGAAGTGCAGTATAAAGATCAGAAGAAGGAGGTCACAGAGCTAATAATGATACCCAAATGCAATGAAGCGTACAAATTGGTCGATGGCTGGAAGAAACTTAAAAGAGGGTGAAAGAGAGAGGGATCAATGGAAGTTTATGAAGAGCCAACTAAAGGAAGAGGGTACAAGTAGCAGAGTTATACTGAAGAGAGGGAATAGAGATATAAGAAAGGTATAAGATATAAGCTCCCCAGTAAAAAAGTACTGGAAGAGAATATATAGGTAGGTATGGCTGAGGACAGTGATAGGTTGGTAGAAGAAATAATCCAGCAAGATAAAGGAGAAGTGTAAATTACTGATTTGGTTATAGAGAAGGCTGTAAAGAAAATTACAAAAAAAATGGGGAAGAAATGGATAAAGATTTGATGATAAGATAATTCATAAAGCATGGAGGAGAGAGAATGAAGATAGTCATGAAAGAGCTATTCACTGATATGCTTGGGGACCAGAAGAATGGATGAAGAGTATTTAATCTTATATATAGGGGAGTGGGGGATAGAATGAATGTGGGAAACTATCAGCCAGTTGCAATTGTTAATATAGTATGGAATATTTTTGGAAGAATAATTGCAGATAATTACAAGTGTGATGTCAGAGAAGGTATTTTAGGTGATAAGCAAATTGGGTTCAAGAAGGGTAAAAGAACAGTAGACACTGTGTTTTAGCTGAAGGACATAATAGATTTATGCAGGAAGAAAAAAAAAAGCCTTTATATGTATCCATCCTAGACATAGAGAGCATTTGACAGAGTTAATAGGGACAAGCTATAGATGAGATTGAATGAAGAAGGCATGGATACAAAGATTCTGAATATGATTAAAAGCTTATATAGAGGAAATAGAGTAAAATTGAGTCTGAAAGGGGTAGAAACTGAGTGGATGCTTAATGATTTAGGTGTGAGACAGTGATGCACCATGTCTCCACAGCTCTTTAGTTTGTCTATAGACAAACTAAAGGTACTGATGTGTATTAGAGGAAGCTGTCTAGGATTTATGGATGATATAATAATAATGAGTGAATGTGGAGAGGACTTGCAAGTAATGTTAAATATCGGGGCAGACTATGGAAATAAATGGAAGGTTAAATTTAGTGGGAGTAAGTGCATGATAATGATCTTTGGATAAGGTGTGAATGGGGAGTGGGTTATAGGTAACAAGGTCCTAGAAGTGATAGATGAATACAAATATTTAGGAATAAGCATTTGCAATAGATTAGATGTATTGATAAACACAAGCGAAGAAAGGAATTAGAGATGCTAAGGATGAATGGAATGCTAAGAGGGGTCATGACAAAGCAGGCAAATGGATACAGAATTTTCAGAGAGTCTGGAAGGGATAAGGGGTTCCATTCAATATATATGAATATGAGGTATGCAAGATGAATAAAAGTGAATTAGATATGATGGATAAAATTCAGAACAAGTTAGTTGAGGATGTGTTTGGGTTCAACTGGATATGTAGGGTTGAGGCATTGAGAGGAAAAGTTGGATGGAGTCGATACAATGAGAGAATTACCAAGATAAAAATGTGGTATTTAGAGTACTTTGAAAGCCTGAGCAGCACAAGCTTAGTAGAATGGGTCCATAGAATGAATATTAGAACAGAATGGAAGAGGGAAATTGAGAGAATAGTGAATAGGTATGAACTCTGGGAAATGATTAGGAAACAGGTAATGAAATAGAGAGAAGAATAAAATAAGTGGCACGCACTGACCTCATCACAATTAAGGAAGTGAAAAAAATATTGAAATTCAAACTGGTAGTATAATGATTATGACATAGACTGCTCAACAAATTCTATATTTATGGATTTGCCAAAATGTGCTTAGCATAATAGGAGTGATTTAATTTGCAAATATTAATCCTTTACTTATATATTTGTTTTTTTCAGTGTTGGTTTGACCTAATCTACTTCTATTTACTAAGTTAGGCCTGATTTAGGGTTATGCATATATGCTAAGTTGAGCAGCCTATATTCTCCTCCTTTTGGAGATGGTATTTTTAATTTATCACTTAATCCTAAAGTTCCTTGCTGCAATCAATTTTTTGTTCTGGACTCCTGTCAGTCATCTCAATCAGATTTGAATGATGGAACTGCTTGAATTGGACTGCTGCAGGGCTACAACTTTTGAGGCTGGTTCTGTCAATGGATATTGGACTGCCTCAAGCACTCCTTCCTTCTTGCCTCTGCTTTAAATATTTTTTTTTAATCTTTGTCCTTTTTTATCGTTATTTACATATTGTTATTTGTTCTGTTATTTGTTTTTTAATATAGCCTATTAGTAGGCTTTGCTGAGTACGGTGACTTATGCCCAAGTAGGTAGTTGCCAGATGAGCTAAAATTTTTAAAAAAAGGACTGCCTCAGGTTCCATGACTCAATCTATCCCAAAGGATCTGGCCTCGCAATCTGGTATTTCTTTGTACGCTACCACTGTCATAATGTCTGCTAATCAGGATGGAATTAAATTATCATCTGTTTTTAATTCTTTCTCTATTAAGAAGGTTGACCACATATGTGGACCAGTTCAGACAGCCAAGTTTCGCTCAGCATGAGACATTCAAATTGAAACACCCTATGTAATTTTGAATTAAACAGGCACCCATGTGTTAGGTTACTAAATCCTGTAATACTTCTTTGTATCATTATAAGTGTCTTAAGAGTAATATTTTGATGGCGGAGAGGGTGTATCATCACTTATGAAGTCACAGGACAATGACATCTTTAAATATCATGAGACTGTCTCAGATATGTTTGCATATTTGTTTTTAATATTGTTAGTTAATTTTTATTTTCTAAACAATCATTTAGAAGGTAGTATTTATCTGGGCAATGATCTAATCTTCTACATCATTGCCCAGAAAATACTACTTTCAAGTGCCATTGACTTGGAAAAGAGTGCTTTCTATACTGAATAACTAGCAACAGACACTTATCTTCACCACACACAAAAAAAATCACATTACTAAGATCTGGATTTCATTAGTTCTATCTCGTACAACACCATAAAAGTTCTTTTCAATTCACGTTCGAACCCACTGAAAAACCACACCTTTGATAATGGTAAAAAAGTCCCCACAAAAGCTGATATTTAAAAAAAAACAACCTGCACCTCGATTTAGATATCTTTTTTTTTATTATCGCGGGAAATAATGTTTCTAAAATTTAATGGTTTGTTAATTGTAACTTCTTTCCTGCATTCCGGTGTAAACTGTTACACCTGATTCCTGGGGAAGCAGCATACCCTCCCAATTCTCAGTGCCCCAGGCAGTCTCAAACTAAGTTAAGACTACCTGAGCTTAATTACTTCTAGCCATTTCCATTTTACTATTTTGATTTTTGCAAATTTACAATATTTTCACCTAAGCCAGCAGCTAATATCACAGGCGAGTTGCCAACCAAATTTTGTCCTTTCATCCCTGGTCGAGGCTGGTTCACCCTTCCCTCTTGGCTCTTCTTGGGGCGGTGGGTTTTAGCATGTCTGCCTTCTTTCTACCCTTTTCTACTTCCACTACCCCATCTCTATCTATCCTTTCACACTGAAGGGGATGTCAGATGACATCTGGAGGCTTGTGTGCCCTCCCGAGTGTATGTACCACAGTTCCGTCCCCCCCCATCCTCCTGGTCCCAATTCGTGCAGGAGGATCTGGGGGCTATATATCATCCGCACATTTTTACTTCCTCTATCTTTACCAGTTTCCTCACAGCTTCAGTACTATTGTGCCTATCTTCATTTTTTTCAATTATAAATCATAGTTAGTTTTTTATAGTTTTAACTTATTTGAACTAACAAATGGCCTTTTTATTCATTTTAAAGACTTTTCTCCTTGCTCTGGGGGCTCCAAAGACCCCTCCACCCTCAAAGTATATCTTTTAACATGGTAAAGAAAAGTCAAGATTAGTACAGATTTGGTTCCACTAATTGGAGTGTCTAGAATTCTCATCAAATATCTAAAAAAAAACCGAATAATATTAGGTGAAATAAAAGAAAACTAGGAAAAGGGAGAAAAAAAAGATTGGTTCATCAGATTGTATGAATTACAAGTTTTTAAATTAGGAGCAAAAAGATATTAAGAGAAGACAAAAGACCAAAAATCAATATCTATCTCACTAGTAAGGTTATTAGATATCAAGGCTTTAGAATTGAGATAATTTTATATGTAAACTGAAAAAATATTCTAAAATTTCTATATGAAATCTATGATTATTGGTTGCCTCTATTTTACAAGGTCAGCAGCTTTAATGAATGGATAAATTGTGTTCTTTTGGGGTCTATTTTGTAGTTTATGGGTACAACTTTTATTTCTGAGTGTGGGTACTGAATTGAGATGCTACAAACATATCTTAGTAAAGTATACAATAGGCAGAGGTCGCTCATTTTATCTCAAATGTCTTCATTTTGAGACAACTGTGGCTGTGCAAACAGCTGATCTATGCAAGCTCACTGGAGCATTTGCTGACTTAACAAACCAGAACAGACGCAATTTTTCAGTGCCATCATAAGCTGGCTGCCCATTACAAAGAGGACATCATAGCCACTCTCTCCAATTATAGTGAAGTTAAGCTATATTGAGTGTTGTTAGTCACCTGATGAAGTGCCAATTTGGGTCAACTTTACAATGGATGCCCACGGTAGATACCTATGGTTTAGATCCCATGTTAGACTGTAGGTTTTCACTAAGAAATAAAAGGCATAGTAAATGAGTGTAGTTCGGTGGTAAAAACCCTTACCAATTTCTTTCTCTCGTATTTCAAAACCCTACTAAGGGTCACTTATATCCTCATAGCCCTGATGTGGAACAGGTGCCCTGTCCCCTCTTTCAATGAGGTCATGAATGGTTCCACCATTATTGGTTGGTGTAGACCTTTTTCCCTAATGATGACTTAATATTATCCTAAAAATATGGATGTCTTTACTTCACATTTTTTCCATTCTCATTCCTATACTGAGAGTAATACTTCATTGGCTTATACTAATTTCCTTTCTCTCTTGTTCCTGACATCCTAAGTAGGCTTTCTGTTTGGCCTATGAGCCATCTATATAATCTCACTATCCCAAATTACCATTTTATTTTACATTCAAGTTACATCTCTTTAAATTACTTATGTATATATGAGGTATGTCTTACCTCTATATAGTAATTCCTTTTTATTTGTATTACTTACTTTGGTAAATCATTAGATTTGCCTAAATTTTTATTAATCCCCCATTTCATTGGTATTTAATTTTGGAACTTTCTTGTCATTTAGATCATATAAATTTTAAAATGTCCACTCAGCAAGATCCTGATGAACTTTTTGATATAAAAAATGCTTTTTATATTGGAAATTATCAATATAGTATAAATGAAGCACAAAAATTAAAGGTTAGTTTATAATTTTTTTTTTTAATATTTGTATAAGGTAGTTTGTGTTAACTTTTGCTAATTACTTAAAAACTATTTTTATTATTTTAATAATTACTCTAATGGGTTTAATATATCTGATTTTAAAAGTATTGCCTTAAATTTCTATATTTTCCAACATCTCTACATGCACCAGATGCAACCCAGAAAACATCAAACACCTAGGTCCCACCTACATCATAGAAGAGGGGGAGGGGGGGAGTAAGTATCTTTAAAACTCAAATTCATAAATTGTAGATTTCTTGTAATTTTATAAGATAAGAGAAATGATCCATCCAAAGACCCTGGGGTCCATTTCTAGGCTGGTCCCTCTTCAGAACATTCCTATACATTTAAAGTGTGAATCCAAGCAATTATTTAATATATTTATAGATGATGATTCAACCACATTAATCCACAGCCAATTACAGAAATTAACCAATTTATGCCTAAAGTAATTCTTAGCTATATTTGTCTTAAATCTCTTCAATTTTTAACTGTGACTTCCGGTTCTCTCTAAACATGTCCAACTTGAAGAAAGAATCCATTTTCACATCATCAAAACCATGCAGTATCATATAGACTTGGATAAGTTCTCCTCTTAATCTTTTTGTTTCAAGTGACTGAAGATTTAGAGCTTTCAAACATCTTTGTGTGGTTTAGTGTGTAGCCTTGGAATCATCATAGGATACAAGACGGCTTTCAATAATTGAAATATCTATTTTATAAATATTTTTATAAGATAAATAGATGAATTTGTTTAAATATATAATTGTTCACTTGGTTTATATTATGCAATTCTAGTAATTCCCATCTCTTGCATATCACTGCAAAGGGGCTTCTAATTTCTGCTCTAGAATGCATTAACTCTGAATTTTTTCTTGTCTTTCTATACAATTCTTTTTTGTTTTTAATTTTCATTTCACTATTTGTTTTCTCTGTTTACCCTCTCATTCTTTACCTGGTAAGTATACTTGGCCTCATTGAATTTTACCTAGTTTCTTTTTTAAATAACTTATTGAAACACTGCTTCTGATTCCACAAGACTTAGGCCATATTGGGTATGGTGAGTTGTCAAATTGAGTCCCAATTCAGGTAATTTCATGGTATCTGACATATACTGTGGATACCTGTGGTTTGGATCGCATGTTAAATTGTACGCCCTACTGAGAAATAAAATGCCTCAAATAAGAGTACAGATTAGGGGTAAATTCCCTACCAAATTATTACTATTTGCCATTAATTCTGTAAATATAAATATTCCAGCCAAGCAGCCAAGAACTTCAGTTAGAAAGAGATGTTTTTTTGTATCGAGCATTAATAGGACAAAGAAAGTATGGTGTTGTTATCAATGAAATTAAATCTTCTGCACCACCACCACTTCAAGCATTGAAACTTCTGTCCAAATACTTGCATTCCACAAATGATAGGTGAGAATGAGATAATTTCAAAGCTACTTAACATTATATAATTTTTATTTAATATTCAAGAAATTCATTCATTCAATCTTCATCATAGCACATTAACTTGATGCTTACGTTGCTAGATATCATTTTTTTTATTCTTATTACTTCACTCATTGCAACCATTTTTGTTTTATACTCTGTAATCATCATGATCAAAACTGCCAAAAAATAGGGATGACATGCATTAGTGCCATTAAAAAATACATCTTCCTCTTTATACCTGGTCAAACACAAAGCCAATCATATTTTTCTCTTTGCTAAATTGGCCTTTTATTGTCATGGGTTGCTGTGTCCTGTAGCATATGTACTACAACACATATGCTACAACCTTTCAAATCCTCCCAAAAGTGCTCATTCTTTTTGTCAATTGTTCCTCTTGACATTGTTTTCTATAATTTCTTATAAAAAAAATTAAGTATAGATTCACTATCTCTTATGGCTTAGTTTATTTAGGTGTGTCTAGCGTCTTAATATGCCGAACTTCCTTTTCTTTCTATATTTTCAAGGGTGACTCTTGTCAATGAATTGGAACAAATTCTGAGTGGAAGCATGGATTTGAGTAACACCATTTTGCTGGTTGTTGCAGCTACAATTTATTGCCATGAAGAAAATTATGAAGCAGCACTTCGGGTATTAAATCAGTCAGATTCACTTGAGTGGTAAGCGCTATTCTTCCTCTTTTGTAATTTGATATTCTAATATAAATAAAAAAAAATCCTTCAATACCTTTGTGGGTAATAGCAGCAAAGAATTCTCCCCCAGTTACTGAACATATATGAAACACTTATGACCAAAACCAGGATTAGGTCTTTTAAAAATAAACTATAGAAATAAGACTACTAGAGTTTCAGTGTGTATAAAAGAAAATTTTAGTTCACAAATTTAATCCTCTTTCTTCTTCCTCATAGCTATAGCTACTCTTCATTTGCTTCCATGTGAGCTCCCTGACCCAGTACTTTACTCTTTGCTTTATATAACTACCATACATTTTCACTTTCCAATAATATCACCACTTTCTTTGTATACCTTTTCAAATACTTTCTGGTGGAGTTGCCATGTTTGTTTTCGCTTCTTAATTTTAATGAAATAAGGCATCTTCCTATATTCCTCTGAAGAGCCACAATTCAAGGGGTTATATTTCACTGCCTATGAAAAATGTGTACCATACCTTTTTAGGCATTCATATTAAGGCAAAGTTTCCAACTCAACAGAAGTAGTGGGTTATAATTGGATTGATCACAAATACAATGGCAAAACATCTGGCATCTAAGTTCTGTGTACAATAGAGAATTTGGGTCCCCTTTTCCTCTGTATATCATGTGGGGTAATTAATATACAATGAGAATATATCAGGTTTCTCATTCTCACATTACTAATATACACAATGAAATCCAATGTGTGGAGTAAAAATTCTGTATGTGTGTCCATGCTGCTCATCTTGTAATGTTGACAAAAGGAGTCTAGAAATATGAATGATGAGGAAGATCAGAAACACAAGATTTTTAACCTCAGATTAAGTTTTGTTGGATGGTTCATGCTTTTCCCACTGATCTCTTATAACTGTGCCAGATTTGGTGCCCTTCTTGACTGCAATTTGAGTCCTTGTTTCAGAAATGCTTTGAATATTAAGAAATGCTTGGAGACAAAGATTAATACTTATGCCATTGTCAGCTCTGACTCTGTAAACATAAGACTTAGAACATCTACTATCGGCACCTTTTACTGAATGTCTTCTCTTAATGCTTGACACCAAAATATGGTCACAAAGATATTGTGTTTGTAGTTATAATTTCCTAGTGCCCCCAAATTTTGAAAAATACATTTAATATTTTCATCACCAACTTTTTCAAAGCATTTATCATAACATGTATATGAAGGTCCAATCTGTTTCTCAGCAACAGGTTTCTTGGTTCTTTGGCTGATGTATGCACTTCTGCTGTTTTTGTTTCTTTTTGTAACTGTTTTTTTCGACTTGAATACCTTAATATATGTTCATCACTTCCTTTGTCACTGTAGCTCATTATGAAGAGCTAATAATAAAATTAAATAAATAAATAACAATAAATTCAGGGTTTAAGGATCCCACAACTGGCTGATAATTGTGTGCAACAGTGAATGTAAACAAATGAAAAGCTCCATCTTGATTTCTCAAAAATTAGGGAGTGCTCAAGGAGCTGAGTTTTGATTGGTCAAATGCTATGCGTCGCTTACGTTACTGTGGTTCTATAACAGAGCGCTAATATACCACTTGAAGAATGAAATTATACTAATTTAGACCTTATTTTACACGTTACAAGGTCGGGTTTCCTTTGCCATCGCACTGAGCAAAGAGATAAAAGATGTCTCTACAATTTCCGATGCTAAAAGCAAAGTTGGTAACTGTGTCGCTTACGTTGTTGTGGTTCTTAGCTCCTCATATATGGTCTAAAATGAAACTTGGAGCAAGGTCATGTTTGCTTAGTAGGTAAATTTGAGTTTCAGAGTGCATAGATGAGGAAAATAAAGCTAATGAATGGAAAGAATGGGAATGGAAAAAAAGACCACTTGCTAATTTTGTTGCTGATAATTTGTAGACTGAGAGGGTAGATTTAAAGGTCCACAAAAAAGGGGTTTTTTTTTAAAGAGAACAAGCATTTAAAAGTAAGAATTTTAACTTACCTATAGGAGGGTAGTCAGTGTAAAGATGAAAGGGCGAGGTTCTGTGTGTGAAACCATTAAATGTCCATGAGGGAAGACATGAAAACTTATCCATAACCTCTTATACACAAAGGACAAGTCTGCTTGTGAGTAAATGGTGTCTGAAGATTCCTTTTGTTCTCTCTTTTTGTCACTGCTACCTCAAGGTAATGGGAAAGGTGAGATAGAAAGAGGAAATCACAAAATGGTTTGCCAATATCTCCCTCTTCTTTCAGTCGAGCTCTGATGGTCCAAGCATACCTGAAGATGGAAAGGATAGATGCTGCTAAGAAAGAACTAAAAACTTTGCAGGAGAAGGATGATGATGCTACATTGACGCAGTTGGCTCAAGCTTGGGTTCACGTTGCTACTGTAATAAGCTTCTTTACACTTTTGAAGTTGTACTTTATTCTACTGCTTGTAATTGCCGAGTATCCATGATACATTTCTGGTTTGAATAAAAACATCAATTGTCATTTATAATGAAAAAAATGGCATTGTTCAATAGTGTCAGGGACTAAAAAAAATCCTTTGCTCTGAGTTAAAATAAAAACAGCATTTAAGGATATATAATTTTATGCATGTTTTAAATTTTTTCTCTCATATTTGACTTTAATATACAGCCCTGGCCAAAAGTATTAGACCACCCCAGTGTTTCTGGGTTCTGCTATCTCAATGTTAATGAAACTCGTGCACATAGTGGTTTATGGTATATTTCACAATATACATTAGTTTTAATATTTGGTTGACCCTCCTTTAGCTTCAATTACCGCTATTATACAGTTATGCATAGAATGAACTAGTTTCTTGCAGATGCTAGGCACAATCTTACTCTATTCTTCTCTAAGTTTTTGGTACAAATGCTCTTTATTTTTAATTGTTGTGTTCTTGATACCTTTACCAAGAGTTCCCCATAGGTGTTCGATCGGATATAGATCGGGGCTTTGAGCTAACCAGTCCATCGGAACAATACCATGTGTCTCAAACCATTGACGAGTATTCTTTGCTGTATGACATGGAGCGTTGTCCTGTTGAAAGATAACACTGTTTTTCGACACTCCCGGATGAAATTTAGCAATTGATAGCTCTAAAACATCCGATAACATGGAAACATAGGTAGCTGAATTCATTCTTCCCTGCCATAAAACATTTCTCCGGGTCCTGTGGCAGACATGCAGGCCCACACCATGATAGAACCACCAACTCTGCAACGCACGAAAGTTGCACCGGATGTGCCGAAAACTAGAGTAAAAAACATGAACGATAATATTATCCTTATGTTGGATATTTCTTATATATTTTGGGCAAAACCCCCAGATATTTTGAGTTTATATGTTGATTGAATACTTGTACTATCTTACCTCATAGTTACTTTCATCAGACCATATGACTTTCGACCATTGCTCACTGGTCCAATTTGAGTGGTTTTTGGCCCACTGAAGACGTTTATTCATATTCGCTTCAGAAATACATGGCTTCCTGGCTTTACAGCCTTTCAGACCGTACAGTACAAGCCTTATTCTAACAGTTCCGGTGATATTTGTGATGTACCTGCCTCGTTGAAGTCCGCACAGAGCTCTGACGATTTTTTTCTCCTGCTTCTGAGTGACTGACGGATGATGGATCTGTCATCGCGAAGCGTTGTAACCTTTTTCATACCTGTTCTTTGTATTGTTTTAAATCTTTTGTCTCTGAAGTGGTCGAAAGTTGTTTGCACCGCACATCGAGAACATTTCATCATCTGAGCAATTTGCCTTTGAGATATTCCATCTTTATGATGAGCTACAATTTGACCCCACTCAACTCCCTTGTTTTAGGCATTTTACTCTTTATTAACTGTATCTACAACGTATTTTAGCATAAAACACTGCAATAATCAAGGAAAAATAAGTTAATTGTGGACGTTGGTTTTACACATAATTGGTTACATTGGTACAGTATAAAAGCGGCAATTGAAGCTAAAGGATGGTCAACCAGATATTAAACTAATGTATATTGTGTAATATACCATAAACCACCATGTGCACGGGTTTCATTAACATTGAGATAGCAGAACCCAGAAACACTGGGGTGGCCTAATACTTTTGGCCAAGGCTGTAGATGACAAGTTTGGATAGAGGATAAGAAAATCAAATTAACGATCGTGTGCCCATGAGTCACTGGAGCATAAAATATAGTCTCTCTCCAGTCCAGTGATTCAAGAATTTGACTTCAACCAATTTCTCACATGTGGGGTGGGTGCACTTCAATGCCACTAAAAATAAACTACTCCCTCATTTATGCCATATTATGAACAAGGTCACCTGTCAATTTTTCCATGCAAAATTAGCCCTTCATAGTGATGGGGTATATATGCTGTAGCATCTTGTCCAGTCATACTGCATCCCTGGGTAGCCTTCCAAACTCCCTCCATGCCCATCTATTGTACACAAAATCATCCACCTCCTTATCGGTCAGCCCTTTCTTATACACTCATTCACATAATCAACTCACCTTTCAACCCTTCTCACACCCTGGCACTCATTCATATATTGTTTATGTCTATTCTTTTACATACCACCTCAGAACACTTTGTCACAACCTCATTCACACCCTTCTTCACACTAAAAAAGCATCTTACCCAGTTATCCTTCATTCTGTCTACCTTTTGCGTACCAATCATCCCTCTCAAGTTATCCATTCGCTCAACTCTCACTTGAGATCTTTCCTTCTTCCTTACCACACTCTCACTCATATACACCAATGTTGGCACCAGCATACTCTCATGTATCCTCTAACATATTTCACACTCAACTCTTACCATTGACTAACGCTATGATTGCCTCAGAGACTTTCCTACCATTTAAAACCATGTGGTTGCAGTGCATTCAACCACATCTCTCTGCCATACTCATTTGCACTGTTAAGCATTGGCAACTACGCCTCCCTTTTTGCTTTCCAATACACGCTTCACATCATCATTTCATTCTGAATTTTGTTTCTTTTAAGTTCTGCCACACCCACTGCACTACTTATTAGATTTACTCTATCTCCATCCTTGCACATATTTCCTCTCTTCTACTCTCAAGCATTTCCACATAGTCTCCTCTTTCTCTCTGCTTCATTAGCCTTTCATTTGTGATTCTCCCTTCCTTTCCACCTTCATCCTTTCTCATATCTTCTCAGGCACCAACCTATTTAACCTTATACACCACAATCATGTGTTTAAATACTCCCATAGTCAGTTCTCTTACATCTTTCACATCAAATACCTCCAGCAGCATATTCTTTCTTACTATACAAAGATTAGTCATACTCAAGTTCTTGCCCTCTCATTTGCCCAACTTGTGTATTCATTACTTTCTTGTCCTGAAAGAATGCATTTGCTCCGCTTTTTTCTTTCAGCACAGAACCCTACCACCATCTCTCCATTTTCATTCTTTCCTGGAATACTAAATCTCCACATATCCCCTTTCTCATTGTTACTTATTCATCCATTTGTATTTCCTCCAACCATCACAACCATCAACCCATTCCCAATTCCACTCTTCCCAATTCATTCCATAACCTTTCTTTCTCAGCTTCACTTCTATTGTTACAGAGTCCATACACTACAATCACTCACAGTTTCACCCTTACAAATCTCATCTTTCATCAACATAATTCCTGAGCTCACACATTCCGGAAACCCTTTGCACCATGCCACTATTCACTCAAAAATACTGACACACCCTCTTTACTTGATTCACTCCATCCCACACAAACTCTTCATACACTTTCATGTTTATCTCACTTAGAGCAAGCATCTGAAATCCCCTGTTTTAAAGACGTCACCATTCTCCTCTTTCCCCACATCACATACCCCTCAATTCCATATACCCACTCAATTCTTAAATTGAGAATGATTAACCACCCTGACTGGACGGGGTCCGTTAACCATCCTGACTGGTTGGGGTCCGGGACTTAGTCCAGTCTATCACAATAATTAATGATTTGCTTTGTAGGGAGGAGAGAAATTGCAAGATGCTTATTACATCTTCCAAGAACTAATTGATAAGAACACCTCTACTGTGATTCTTCTAAATGGCCAAGCAGTGTGTTTCCTCGGCCAGGTTTGTTGTTTCCTTATTTTAGCCTCACATCCAAAATTTTGCTATCGCCTCATATGTTATGGGATTAAAGTGGCTTCCACAGGCGTGTTTATTGGTTTCTTGTATTCGTTTGATTTATTAATATGCTTCTCTGATTTGTTAGAGATATTCACTGATTTTTGCTCCTTAGATTTTAGTAAAATCATCCCTCGCCTTTATATAGGGAAGAAAGAATACCCATACTCTCTTCCATCACGTTTCGTAATAAGCGAAAGCTACTAAGGCAGGATAGTGGTCGCTGGTCAGGGAAGCCATACACACAGTTGTATTCCTGCGAGCCCAATAACTTTTGACTTCACCCAGAAACATTCGGGAAAGCTGCCACCACAGTTGGCCATCTCCAGATGTTCTGAGATAGTCAAAGAGGATGAAATGGACAGTTGCTTCAGGTTTAGTGGCTATCACACGGGGCTTTGGAGTAGGGCATTTTGTGGCTGGTTTTGAAGTGCTATACATGTAACGTGTGTGTGCACACAGACTTGTGGACTCTCTGACCTCTTGTAGGAGGCTGTCCGATTCCATTTTATTTGACTCGTTTTGCTGGTGGTCCATGCTCCTGCGGCCGGATGTCGCGGGCTTTTCCTCTCGACGCCGGAGCGTGCTTCCCTGTTCCTGCTTTTATTTTGTTCATTTTTTTCTATTGATTTTTTAGGGGGGTATGATATAGCCTAGTATTAGGCTGAAAAATAATTACAGCGGTTTATGTCCTTGGTGGTAGTCGCCATATGGGCGCCCCGTTAGGAGCATAGCGATTTGCTTTCCTGGCCGCCGTGCTGACAGGACTCAGTGCCCCATCCGACCCCAGCTTAGCCTCTTCTCCTGCTTTCTGACAGCCTGTGTTTTTTTCCTACTTCCTCACTTTCCCGACAACTTCTCCCCCAACTTTCTCTATTCTGCCTCTAATTTCACAGGGTAGACGCCGACCTTCTTCCTCTCACCCAACTATCCCGGATCGGGGCTGAGGGGGGAGGGGACAACGTTCCATCACCCGTGAGCTCCGGTTTGGGGTGAGGGTTTTTTAACAAGTTACTTCATCCCCACCCTCACCTTCCTCACATAACGTTTCTCTCTCCTTTCAGTCTATCGATTTTACGCGCTGCCCAAGGTGGAGCCGCCTGGCCACAGGGCGGGAGGTGTGGTCCTAAATGGCGGCAGTCTGCTTTTGCCGGCCCCGTGTTCACCCCTCGCAGGGCAGACTACTGCGTGGGGTGATTAGCGTTTGCGTCCTGTGTCACTAATAGGGTCACCATGCCTATGAATGAAAATAAAAAATCTCCCCCTTTACTGCCACCTTTGGGTAGCTCCACAGAAAAAAAATGGAGGTCCCCCCGCCCCCTGCCTGTACTTTCTCAGTGGTTCCTCCAAATGTCTTTTACCAGAGAGGAGGTTTACTCCTCTCCTAGGCCAACGGGTGCAAGAAACTCCACCTTACCCCATTCTCTGGAACCCTGCTTAGGCGCCTCCTTCTCTCCAGTGGCAGTCCCTCCTTTTCTTTCACAGAGGAATGCCAAGAAAGCATGCAGGCGGCGAAATAATGACTGGTCTCCATAGGGTCAACCCGCTTAGGGAGGCAACTAATGGTAGGTCCCGTCGGCTCATGCCCCCTAACGTCCTGCACTCGTGCATTATGATGTCTTTAGGGGGAGTGGGGGATGGCCACATGGAGGCCCCCCCCTGAGATGGACATGGTTCCCTGAGGTGACCCAGCCCCGGAGGGTAGGATCTTCCATGGGGTGAACCCGGGCTCTGTGCCAAGCACAGAATCCGAGTCCCCCCCTAAGCAAGATCCGCCTCAGACGGCTCGAGTCCCTGAGGCCTCACAAGGAGAGGAGGAACCTCCTCCCCCGGCTGGTGCTTCTGTGACAGCCAAGACCTTATTGATTTCAGAGAAGGATCTTGCCGAGGCCGGTCCATCTGGCCTAGGAGAGAAGTGGATTCATTCCCCGCCCGCCTCTCCTAAAAAGAAAAGACTCGCTCCCGTTTGGGTATGTGACCAAGCCAAGAATGGCACGTCCGGCCCTTGTGCTCCCCTGGGTTGGGAGTCCCAGACTACAACCAAAACTGCGCAGAGCGGAGCCTCGAGTACGTTGGGGCCCCTCATTCAGAGGTTACCTGGTGTTTTTGAGCCCGCTGGCTTCAAACGCTTCCTAGTTATTCGCTCCACTGATGGCAGCATGTTGGCAAAGGGCAACATGTTCTATCAGAGAAGAGCACTAGCTAGCCTGATTGGTAGAGAGCCGAAGGTGACCCGTTTCTCAGACGGGAACCTTCTGGCGAATGCGTTGGATCCCTCCGAGCCGGCCAAGATTAGTGCTCTTCGGACACTTAATGGCACCCCGGTGAGTTAGACCCCGCACCATACCATGAATTTTGTGAAAGAAGTACTTTATGTGGGGGAACTCGTGGATTACTCTATAGATAACATCTCATTAGAGCGGGCCGACCTAGGAGCGCTCAATGTCGAACGTGTGAAGAGAAAACGGGGGGGCTTCGAGACCCATCCCTACACACTTCGTCACGTTCCATTTTTACAAGCTACCTGAGTCGGTGTAGGCCGATTGGTATCGCTACCGCGTAAGGGCATTCGTGCCACTGCTGCAGAGGTGCTACTACTGCTATCGCTTCGGCCACATGAATCGCTCTTGTAGAGGTGCAAAGACGGGGTTACCCGAAGTCTGTATAAGTTGCTCCTATGCCGCACACGATAAGTCCAAATCGTGTGGGGCCAAGTGTGTCATTTGCGGAAAACTCCACACCGCTTCTTCAAAGCAATGTGGTGCGTATCTCCTTGAGAAGGAAATCCTGGCCGTTCAGGCCCAGGATCGTCTCTCATTTTGTGATGCTAAGGACCTGGTCCTGGCTCGCCCGGTGCTACCTGGGACGTCTTATGCCTCAATGTTAAGAAAAACACCATCTACTCCTGCCCATCCAGGCCTACGAGCACGGTCGTTTCTGCGCCCATTCATAACCCTTCTGCGGGTTCTACCGAACCCGGCCGCTCCCCTGGTAGAGCTGTCGGCGTAAAGGCTCACACCCAGCCCCCTCCCCTTTCCCCCACCTTGTGCTCGGGACGAGTGCGTGTACTTTGACTGGTGGACTTATTGACTTTTTGGGGGAGGCCGGCCTTCTCCCTTTTATTTAACCCGATTTAATTGTTGTTGTTGTTCTTGTAATTGTTTTTGTTATTGCTTTGTTATTGTTATTGTTATTTCTTTTTATTGTTTTCTGTTTAATTTTTTAAAGTAGCATAGAACTAGGCTGTTTTTTACGGCGACTTATGCCTAAGTCGGCAGTCGCCAGATAGCCCCTTTAAAAAAAAAAAAAAAAAAAAATATCCCCTTTTCCCCAGCGTGACCATTTCCCGTAAAGCGAAACGGCCGCACTCCTCCACCGAGTCGTTAGACACTCAGGAGGTAACACCCCTGAAGAGGGTCGTGAGGCCATCTTCCAGTGTTTCTAAAGCTGCGAAAGGAGGAGAGCACTAAAGGAGTTTCGGCTCCTACGCCCACACCGAGTGCTAGGCTCTGTGACTCGAAGGCGGTGGATCCTCCAAAAGAGGGCTCCCGTCTCCGAAACCGCCCCGCTTGCCTAAGCTTTCGAGACAGAGGGCGGGGAAAACTCGCATGGCGAGCCCAACCTTCCCCTGATAATTCCTCGAAGGCGACAGCGCATTGTCCGGCCAACAACGCCCGGATTTCTGCCTCCGGAAAGCGTACGGCCATTCCCGTGAGGGTCTTCTCTTTGAGATGGCCCCCTCATCTCCTCCGAGCTAGACCTGGAGGGCATATTCCTTCAATGGAATTGGTGCGGACTCCGGGCCAACTGAGAGATGCTGCGGAGGCTCGTCTCGTCCTGTTTTCCTTAGCTATCTGCAGGAGACCATGCTGGGCGCGTGCTCTTTGCTCACCATTCCGGGGTTTTGCGACCTCACCACCATGGGATGGGGCCGGGCAGGAATATGCGCGATTTACACCCGGCATGATGTCTCCGTTCTTCTCTTTGCTTTAGATACCTCCTTTTGCACAGCTGCACCTGGATAGGAGGGATACTGTTATTTCTGAGTACATTCCACTGTCAGCTGACTTTGACGCGCGGGACTTCCGCCACGTCGTGGCACGGTTGCCGAGGCCCTTTCTCTTGCTCGGGATATGAACGGTAGATACTCCCTTTGGGGAGACTACTCAATTAATCCCAGGGATCAGGTCCTTGCCGATCTGATCGACGAGCTGGAGATAGATCTAAATGTGGATGAGTTTATGCATCACTGCCCGAAAACCGCTTCATTTTCCTGTTTTGATCTATCTTTGTCCTCTCCGGATTCACAACCTGATTTGGGGTGAGGGGTAGTCGATAACCTCGATTGTAGTGATCACTTTCCCGTCCAAATATCATTTTTTTGGGTGCTGCCGCCTGAGAACCCGCCCCGGCGGTGCTTGGCACGGGCGCGGTGGTCCACATTTCAGGAAATGACTAATTTCTCTTCCTCAGTCGGGGAGTTTAGGTCGGTAGATGAGGCCGTTGAGTTCTTTTCCGGCAACCTCATCGCCGTGCGCCTAACTACTATTCCTAGAACTTCTGGCCATTTTGCACGCCGACCGCTCCCGTGGTGGTCAGCCGAGTGTACGGCTGCCCTAAACAGAAGCGTTATGCTTACATGTGCTATAAGCGCCGCCCGAACGATTTCACTCTCGGTGAATTTCGTCGACTAGGGCTAGTTTCCGGTATGTTTCGAAGCACGCCCGCCGCGCTTTTTGGCGTGCATACGTGTCTTCATTTAACACGAAGACCTCTAGCAGATGTGTGGAGGCGAGTCAAAAGGATTCGGGGCAAGTTCTCACAGCACCCCCAACGGATTCTCCAGAGGAATTGGACCGCAATCTCAGAACCCGCGTCCGTGGCGGAATCCTTTGCGACCGCTTTCTCCGCTATTCTCTAGCCGGGATGCTGCTCCGCCAGCATTCACTGCTCGCCGTGATTTCGCGGAAGGCCGTCGACTGGACTTTACCTACAGAGGGGAAAAACGCTTCAACGATAGGTTTACTTTGAGCGAGTTGCGCTCCGCTCTCGCTTCTTGCGCGGATAGCGCCCATGGTCCAGACGATGTCTGGTACGCCATGCTTCGACACTTGGCTGAGTGAGGCATGGCATTTTTGTTAGATTTGTTCAACAGGATCTCGGAAGAGGGTATCCTCCCAGACTCCTGGCGAATCGCTACTGTGCTCGCTTTTCGCAAACCGGGGAGAGATCACTCTACCCCGCCCGGTGTCCGCCCAATCTCTCTAACCTCCTGCGTGTGCAAGTTGATGGAGAAATTGGTAAATGTTATATTAGCCTTTTTCCTGGACAGCGGAGGCCATCTGTCTTCTCAACAGTGCGGCTTCCGCAAGTTCCATTCCACGTCGGATGCTATGCTCGGACTGGAAGATGCCGTTTGCGAGGCCTTCCTTCGTAGACAGCACTCCGCTACGGTGTTTTTTGATTTGGAGAAGGACTATAATACCGCATCGCGATACGGTATCATGGAGACTCTCCACACGATGGGGGTGAGGGGATGCCTCTCAATCTTCATATCTGAATTTTTGCGAGATCGTCGATTCCGCGTACGGGTGGGGGGAGCCCTCTCCGGCCCAATGGAGCAGGAATAGTGTTTCCTGCAGGCAACTGTCCTCAGTGTCGCACTCTTTTCCTTGAACATCAACGGCATCACCTCGATGCTGCCGAAAGATGTTCTGGCTACGCTCTACGTGGACGACCTTTCCATCTCTTTTGGCGCGGCCCAGATGCTAACTGGAGGGTCGACTCCACAGGCAATTGAACCGCATTCCTCGCTATGCTGAAGCGCACAGACTTCGGTTTTCCTTGGCCAAGACTAATGTGGTGCACTTCTGCCGTCATCCACGGTCCACCCTGACCCAGACTTGTTTCTAAATGGGGTTCGCCTTGAAGTGGTGGACTCGCACCGTTTCCTTGGTCTTGTATTTGACAGATGCCTCACCTGGGAGGCTCATATTCGCAGCCTTAGGTTCTCTTGTACCCACACCATGGATATTCTTCACGGTGACGTTTAACACCTCGAGCGCTGTTCGACCTCAGATCCAAGTTTTGTGCATCCGGAGCCGAACGTGTATTGCGGAAGATGGACTCGATCCACCACACTGGCCATTTCCTGGCGACTGGTGTCTTCCGCACGTCCCCCATTGAGAGCCTATTTGTCGATGCTGGGGAGATGCCACTCGTTCTACGCGGTGTACAGTGCATCATTCGCCTGTACGTGCGAGCCTTGCGCCCTGTTCGGAGACCGGATTGTGATTTATAGCGACCCACAAAGCGCTCTCTGGGCATTGGAATCTCCTCATCCCCTTGTTCGCGATATCCGTGACGCCACGGTTCTGGCGAGCCGGGCGGATGTCCAGATTATCTTGTGCTGGTTTCCTGGATATGTAGGAATGAGGGCGCCAAAGAGTTCGTTAGGACTGGCCGACCAGACCAGCGTTTCACTATTCCTCACACTGACTACATGGCAGGAATACAGGCTGCCCTCCGGGCGCCTTGGCAAAGAAGATGGGAGACGGTCGAAGGGAATTTAAAGTTACGTGCCATTGCGCCGCGACTGTTCCCATGGACCTACCCCCATTGCCGCGACGGCTTCAGGTTGCTTTCTGTCGTCTCCGAATCTGACACACCTGCGGGACGCACCGCTATTTGATGGAGCACTTGCCAGCCCCTTATTGCGATGACTGCGTTGTCCCCCAGAAAGTTCAGCACATTCTTGTTGAATGTCCCAGTCTGAGTGATCTTCGCGCACGTTACCTGTCCCGCGGGGTCGCTACCACTTGTCCCTTGTACTCGGGACTGGTTTGAAGATACAGACTTGTGGACCATACGACTTTTGGAGGACCTCAACTTTATTTGACTGTTTATTGTAGATCTCATGTTTCTGCGCCTGCAGAAGGCGGGCCTACCGCCGGAGCCCACTTCCTTGTTGCATTTTTCATTTTTTGGTCAGTTCTTTTGACCTTTTTTATCGTTATTTATTTTGAATATAGCCTAGTAGTAGGCTCTGGTGAGTACGGCGACTTATGCTCCAAGTAGGCAGTCGCCAGATGGGCTCTTAAACTAAAGAAAAAAAAAATCCAATTTTTAGTTTTAGTTGGGTTGTATTTTGTGTTTTTGATCGTTCCAGTTTCGTGTTTGCTAAAACATGCTCTCAGTAGCAGTCGCCAGTCGAGACCCCCTTAAATAAAAAACAAACTAGATATCTTGATTTTACCCTCTTTTTTGGGGGGTCGGGCAAATTTTATAGGCTAGTTACTGACCAGCTTCCATCCACTCATCCCTGCTCGAGGCCGTGAATGGGGGTTCGCCCCTGCTTTTTTTAGCCCCTTTATTTTTCTCACCCTTTTCCTTATATAACCCTTAAAGGGTTGTAGCTCCGGATGACATCTTGGGGATCGTGTGCCCTTCTCCCCCCCCTTCCCATTTGCCCTCCCGGCCCGAATGCCTGCAGGTGGATCTGGCGCTGTCTTCTATAGTCACTTTCTCTCGTGCCATCACTTCTTTACAAAATTTCTGCTAGATTCGCCCTCGGTCTTTCGCTTTAAATTCGAGAAAATTTAAATGTACTGTCAGACTACCGCCAAGTCGAGTGGAAACACCACTTCCGATTAACAGTGAAGTTAAGCCACAGGTGTGGTAAGTCACTGGAAGGATACCCCTGATACAGATCCCACATTAAGGTTGATCTAAAACGTTTCAAATCAAGTGAAGATCGGTGATAAAACTCTTACCCAATTTTTCTTATTATTTTATTGCCCTTCCATCTTCTTTTCAACCTCTATAGCCGTCATCTTTTCGCCTTAGAATTGTCATTCTTTTTCCGACACCTTTCGTTGGCTTTCTTAATTATCAGACATTGCCCCTCGCACACATTCTCACTTCTCTTCATTATCTTTATAAACCTGTTTTTCAAAAACTTGGGTAGAGGTGTTTTCGTTGTTTTTCGCCTTTTAAAATGCTTACATTCCACAATGTCCACTTCTGGACATAAATAAAACTGGCGTTGCATTTCTTCCCTGGCAAAGCCTGGTTGCCTCATTCATTATACTCATAAAGATGCCTCTGCACTGACTTGCATCTTAATTGCAAAGATTGGACATAGAAAGAGACTTGTTTTCCTCCTTGTCTTGAGTGTCGCAGGTATTCCCTTTAAGCTACTTGGGCTCTCTACCTACCTTACATTTTCACTTTCCTTGACCTCTCCAGTTTCTTGAAAAACTTTCTCAAACTATTTTCAGCAGATGTACCCTCATTGTTTTTTTCTTATTAGTTTTAAGTAAGTAATACTAATAAATATGAAGACATATGGTGCTTTGTACTATGCAAGTGGCTTTGGCACTGTTCTTCAATATTATGAGTAAATAAGTAATACTTTGAACAGTTCTTTTCTGGCTCAATATTTCCTTGACCTTTCTTGTCTTTAGAGGTGGTTGCTGTTTGGTAGAACTTTTATCAGCCATTAGTACCAACTGTGGATCTAAATTTCCAGTAGCTTCCCAAGCACTCCCTTCGAACATGCAATAAGCCTAAGTGGTGGTGGGAGCAGAGGCTGTCAAATTAGAAGGCAGCAAGGTTAATTACTCAGTTGGCTAACGAGGCACATATGCTTAGGAAGTAAAATTTGCCTCATATTACTCGCCATGTTACCGACGTTGGGTTTTTTTAGTCTAAATTTGACATTTTCCCCCTGAAATTTCAGGCAAAATATGAAGAAGCGGAATCGGCTCTTCAAGAAGCCCTCGACAAAGACCCAAATAATCCAGATACCCTTATTAATTTAATGGTCTTGGCACATCACACTGCCAAACCTCTTGATGTAAGTGTATTTTCATCCTCACTAAAGATCCATATTACAATATATTTCTAGTCTGTTTATCTTTCCAAGGGTTTTCATTATTTCTTTTCTTTTTTTATCCAACTTTTTCTTCATCCCTCTGTCCCTTCTCGCATTTTTTCACATTATTTATATCAGTTTACTTTCTTTTAATAAAGAAGATCAAACGCCCTATCTATTTGTGATATCTGAGTCATTTGTGTCACTCTTGAACAAGTGAGTGCAAGTATCTAAGATGTATCATGAATGATGGTGGTACAGGTAAAGCAGATTACAACCACAAGGCTTTGATGGTTCGAAAGTCTTTGAGGCGATCACAGTGCTAGTGAGTAAGGGTTTAATTGTGAAATGTGTCAGGAAGCTGCATGGCACCAATACTGATGCCAAAAATTGGTGTATGGATTTGAGACTAGTATGGAAAGAGCTTGAAAGATATCGAGTAAGAGCAATGCAAATGGACAATTTGAGAGTCATGGTTGTTATGTGAAAGATAGAATGAGGATGACTGGGTAAGATGTTTTGGTTGTGAATGAGGTTTGGGACTGAGGAGGTATGGGATGTAAGAAGAATGAGTGTAAATTGACTTGTGAAGAGAATATGCATAAGTGGCAAGAAAAGAAGAGGGGGAAGTTGAAAGTATGATTGATTTATACCTTGTGAGAAAGAATATGATTCAGTATGTTTTTGATGTGAAAGAGGTATGAGTATGGGACACTGCTCACATGATTGTGCTATGTAAGGTTAAATTGTTTGGTGCATGGATCAAAAGTGAAAGATAATTCACTGTGTAAGACGATTTTTCTCTTTGGATAGCAACTGTTATTTTCTAATTGCTTGTGTTTAGAATACATGAAAAAACCCTGTTATTTCAAACTTTGCTTTTGTGTCCAGTATAATGATATTTATATGAAATTTACCTATTCCCTCTTGGAAGAAAGTGGCGAATTCGAACTTTCATTTGCATAAAGTAGAAACAAAACATGATACAAAAATAGCATTTATTTATTCTAGAATTACATGCGACAATTAAAATATTAGAAATGAGTAGTTTTCCGTGATTTACGCTTATACTGTAAATTACTTTCACGAATCAGCCCCTAAATATAGACTCCCATCAGATTTTCATTATATGATCCTTGATAGCTGAGTTCAAAGTACAGTAGATCCTGGTGAAAGCGCTCGCCATGCTCCTCGGAGTATGCTCCCATGTTCTTAATTTTATCAAGATGATCGTCAAGAATATGGACTTTCAGGGACATCCTGTAACCCATCTTGCCGTAGTTTCTCAACAAGCTTTACATAGTTTTCAGCTTTGTGATTGATTACCTTAGGAAGCCAAGAACCACGGCGATAAAGCTGTCCCACGCTGCTTTTTCCGTCCTAGTGAGCTTCTTGTGAATCTCCTTGCCATTCATGATCTTTTTTATTTGTGGACCGATGAAGACCTTTGCCACAGATAGCTTAGGAAAGAAATCTTGGAGATTCTTGAAAGCTGTAGACTCCTATCTAGAGCTCTGACGAATTGTTTCATAAGGCTCAAATTTAAGTGCAGAGGACGAAACAGTACTTTTCGGGGGTCCAAAAAGGCTCCCATTTGACGTTGTTTCTCCCCACTTAACTCGGTCCGTTGTGGCCATTCCCATTGATGGTAGTGTGCTACGGTCTCCCTGTTGAACCAAAAGCAAAGATAAGGAAACTTGGTAAAGCCGCCTTGGAGACCCATCAAGAAGGACACCATTTTGAAGTCTCTGATAACCTCCCAACCGTACTCTTCATATTTCAATGCATCTAGCAAGATCTTAACACTGCTGTATTCCTCTTTGAGCTGGACCGAGTAAGCGAGGGGAAGAGATGGGCACATGTTCCCGTTATGAAGCAGCACTGCTTCTAGGCTCCTGAATATGCTGTCAATGAAGAGGCGCCACTCGTTGGGGATACAGGTGATTCCGATTGCCTCAAACAGACCGATCACATTGTGACAAAAGCAAAGCTCATATTGATGTGTAAAAAAGCTTGAAAACACTGGTTACGCTTTCTATAACCTGATATTTCCACACTGTCATCTAACATATCCCACTGCTTGAGTCTCGAAGTTAAAAGCTTGGCATTTGACTTTGTGAGACCAAGATCTCTGACAAGGTCTTTGAGATCTTTTTGGTTGGGTTAGTATAGGTTTCTCTCCTCAGTTGCACCTCTGTAATCTGGATCAATGACTTCATCCTCTTCTGAACTGCTTTTCCATTCTAAAAAGTACTGCTCTCTTTTTGGAGATCAGAACTGTGTGGCACTGGCGCAATAAATGACTGAAGTTCTGGATACATGATAACAGGGGCATTTTTGCCTGCTCGACATTTGTAAGGGTTCACCTGCAGAAGAAACAATTGCTTGAGTGGTCAGTTAGTTCCCTCCAAATTTATGGGATTGCAAAATTCATAGCTCTCTTTTCTCCTCTGTACCATTCTGTAAAAAAACAACAAAAAAAACAAAAACAAGTATAAATATACAAATACTTTTCACTTAGTGTTATTAGAAATGTTTAAAAAAAATCCAGTATCCAAATAAACAAAACACATTATATATATATATATATATATATATATATATATATATATATATATATATATATATATATATATATATATATACATACATATATATATATTACCTTCCAGAGTTCTTTTGCAGAACTCGCAGGTGGAATGAGGTACCCAAGGTTTATTTTGATCTCCGACTGGCATCCCGAAATATGCCTTGTGGGCCTCACACATTTTAGCAGATCTCTTTACAGAGCACTTTTTCGCTCCTGTCTTAATAAATTTGCCGCAAACATACAAAAATACGTCTGTCGGATGCTTATAACCTCTTCATGCCATGTGTGATGAATGCTTCTATCAATGACGAGTGATGATGTCTGCACTGTGATGGCTAGAGTTAAATTGATCTTTTGAGTAGACATTCTTTGTATTTATGCAGTCATCTATGTTACCAGAATGTTCTAGAAATTCTTCAAACATATACAAAAATCTTGAAAGTTCTAGAAAGCTTTTACAGTTTATTTTTCACCAAATTAGTGCTGAATCTATGTGGAATGTAAGAGAACTGTCAGTGCTGTCCAGGTCACAAAAACAAAATATAAGGGAAATAATAGCTATTACTACTGTATTATGTTTCTAGAACTTTTTAAATACAGTATATCATGTTTATACCATAACTGAAAAAAAACCATAACCCTTGAAACTTTTTATATATTTTTACTATTTGCATCAAAATAATGTTATTTACCATAAATGGACTAATTTAAAAATTCAATGTCCTGGCCACAAAAGCAAAGTTTGGGGATTAAAATTGACATTTTTTATTTAATAGAGCCACAAACAATTGGGAAATAACATTTTTAACACAAGGACAAGACAAAAATGAAATTTTGTTACACAGTGTAATTATTGAAAGTAGAAGAGAGGAAATGAGTGTGAGCATGGAAATAAATAAAATATGGAACAAATTTAAAGAAGTAGTAGTAAGTAGTGCAAGGGCTGTATATGGGATGTCAGGACTGGAAAGAGGAATCAAATGACTGAATGATGGAATGACAATGTGAAATGTGTCGTGGAAAGCAAAAATGAAGCATACTAACAAATGCTTAATAGTGCCTATGAGGATGTTTATGAAATGTGGTTGGATGCCAACAAGATCAAGGAAAAGATAAACAAGTGATTAAGCAGAGTAGTAAAGCAGCAAATGAAGCAATTGGACAAAAGATGAATGAGGATCCTGATGTGAACATGAAGATGAATGAGGATCCCGATGGGAACAGGAAGCTGTTATGGAAGGAAGGGAGAAGGGTGAATAACCAGGATAAGAATAGCTGTGTGAACATCAAGGCAAGAATGGCAAGGTACTTGTAAGCATCGAGGTCAAAAGTAGCTAGCGAGAATATTTTGATGTTGTGTAATGTAGGTATGAGAGTTGCTGTAAATGTAAATATGATTTTCTTCTTGGGTTAAAATTTGGGTGGTGTAACGGGTTATGGAAGAGATGAGCATGTTAGAGGTCAGAAAAATAGAACGCCAGCTGGAGTAAAAGGTATAGTTACTGAGATGCTAAAACTTGGTGGTAGAAAAATGCAGTAGAAGTGATATATAAGGATAAAGAGGAGTAAAGTGAATTCCATTACTACAGGGTGATAATTCTATTTTTTGTTGTAGGCAGTGTAGGAGAAAATTCTGATTGGGTGTATAAGAACAATAATGTAGATTGATAGGCGTTGAACAAAGGGTTGTATAGAGGATGAAGGTAGTGCATGTATGGATCAATTATAATTATTTGCCCAGAGACAGCGAGCTGAAAAACAAGGTATTATGGTGTAAATTGTATGCTGGGTTTATGAATCTAATGAAAGCTTATGATGGTGTACTAGTAGATAGAGAAGCATTATGGCAGGTGCTAAGAATGTATGGAGTGAGTGGTAAATTTTTGGATTGCGAAAGAGTATTTATGTTGGAAGTAAGGCGTGCATTAAGGTGAAAGATAGCTGGCTGGAGTCAATGGTTTATCATAGTTTGGATAGTAAAACAAGGTTGTGTGATGTCTCCATCGTTGTTAATATCTTTAATGGATGGATTATTGAGAAAGATATGTATAAGAATGAGGCACAGGGGTGTGAGTGAGATTATTGAGGGATGGTTTCTCTGTTAGTATATGTTGCTGAACTGGTGCTGGTGGCTAAGAGAGGGATTTTGAAATGTTTTTTAAGGTTTTGATGTGGTGTGAAGAGAAGGGGGCTAAAAGTGAATGCAGGAAAGAGTAAGATAAAGGTATTTGTGTGTGAGATTTTGGTGGGGTGTGATATTCTATTCTTCAGTGTCACCCTTGAACAGAGTTGAAATTTGATCTAGGGTACTGTGTAAACGATAGTGGTACAGATGAAGCAGATTGTGACCACAAGGTTTTAAATGGTAGGTAACTATCTGATGTGCCTGGATTTTTAAGTGTGTAATGTGTCAGAAAGCTGCAAGAGAGTATGCTGGTGCCAACGTTAGTGTATAGGAGTGAGCGTATAGTATGGATGAAAGGTGAAAGATCTTGAGTAAGAGCAGTGTAACTTTGGTTTGCGAATGGCTGTTTAAGATGTTTATGGCATAAATAAAAAGGTGAGTGAGGTTGTGATCGAGTGTTCAGAGTTGGTGTGGGCATGTAAGAAGAATGGATGGAAATAAAGTTGTAAAGAGAATATACGAGAGTGAGGAGGGTTGAAAGACCGCGTACACAGTGGGTTGATTGTGTGAATGAGTGTTTGGGAGACAAAAGTTTGATTGAAGAGGAAGTGGATGATATTATGTATGATGTGTGAATGGATGGAGTTTGTTAGGAGGAATGCTCGTGCCCCTATGCCTTGTATGGAACCATGAATAAGCTAGTTCTATCAGCCCATTGCACCTCATCACTATGATGGGGCATAAAGGGTGTGGGAGGGGCTAGTTGTTGAGTGGCGGTGAACCGCGCCAACTTCACTCTGTGGGGAAAGGGTAGTTGTTGAAGCCTTGAGTCCCACCGGATGGGATGCTGCAGGACATAGAACCACATCATTAGGAAGAGCCGATATGGCCTAGAAAAATTAATGGATGGAGTTTGAGGAACATTGTTTAGAGGAGTAGAGTTGTTTATCGGAGCATTGATGCACGCCAGCCTTTGTGCATAAACTGTTGTGATGATTGGTAAATGTAGAGGTTCCAGTTACCTCTAGTTATTATAAATTCAGAGGGTTGGTGGGAATATGGGCTTCTCAAGGTCAATTTTGAAAGGGGCAAATGATAGTGCATTGAAGGCTCTATGTTATTAGCATAGGTTTGGTGAACAATAGGGGTTGTCTGGTGAATAATGGTTGATGTCAGGGTGTTGTCTTATGAATAATAGTTGATGTCAGGAGGTTTTCTTATGAATAATGTTTGATGTCAGAGGTTGTCTCATGAATAATGGTTGATGTCAGGGGATTGTCTTATTAATAATGGTTGATGTCAGGGGTTTTCTCATGAATAATGGTTGATGTCAAGGGTTGTCTCATGAATAATAGTTGATGTCAGGGATTGTCTCATGAATAATGGTTGATGTCAGGGGTTGTCTCATGAATAATGGTTGATGTCAGGGGTTGTCTTATGAATAATGGTTAATGTCAGGGGTTGTCATAGAAGTATGTTTTGTTTTAAATCTGGATTTTGAATTATGTTTGGCAACGAAGCAAGCCCTTATCCGTGCTCTTGTTTTTATTCTTCTACGTTTTGTGGATTGTGTTTGGTTGGATGTGGGGTGGCCCGTCTAAGCTGGCGGCTATTCAGCTACGCCCCTGAAACTTGATGTCTCAGAGGCATGGAATCATTACACTTGTCCTCCGAAGGTCCTTTTCACGCAGTCGCCCATCCTTTCTTGAACACCCATCGCGTTAGCCTAGTGGATAAGGCGTTTGACTTTCACCCCCTAACGCCCAGGTTTTATCTTAACGAGAGCGGACACAATTTTCCACTTTGGGAGCTAGCCACCAATTGAGGATTTTGACGCAGCCAGCTCCACCTACATCGCCAATCACATCGCCCCTCTCTCTGACCCACAATGGTGTATCAAATCACATGTGGAAGCTTGTGTGACATCCTGATCCCAACACCCGCAAGACGACCTGTGGCTATCTCCCAAACATTTCAACTTCCTATATCTTTACCACTTTCTTTACAGATCTCCTTAAAATCGTTCTGCGGGCTACGGCCTCGTTGCTATTGCGCTTTAAATTCGAGCGAAATTTTCTCGCTGGTTTGTGGCATAACATAGTACTGTCATTGTCCACACCCCACCTGCTGGTGTCCTCAGGCTTGCCATCGATTGTCATTCTGATCTTTATGTGAATTTCCTTATCCGATTGTGAACTCGTCAACGATTGAAAATGGAGGAGTGACGTAATTAACTACCACCCGGAAGGTGCGTCATGTCGTCCTCTTATCTCCTCTCAATCGAAATTCCGCTCTTTCTTTCCCCTGGAATTTCATAAGTCATCACCCAGCCTCTCTACAATAACCTTACGATGAAGAAATAGGAAACATTTTATTCCTCCCAAATTTTAATACACGCTGACCAATCCTGCTTTGTTTTTAGGTGGCTAATCGATACATGGCGCAGTTGAAGGATGACCACCAGCAACTCAAGTTTGTCCAAGACCTTGTGGCCAAAGAAGAAGAGTTCGACCGAGTGAGCAGAATCTTTGCTTGCTGAGGCACCTTCTAAGATCATTGCTGCGTGTTTCGGCTCTTATATTTATTATATTTAGAGATTTATTAACAGTAAGAGAAATAAATATATTCCAACTACTACAAACATGGTTATTAAAAGAAAAATAACGTCTGTAGTACTGCAATTGTTCTGTAATTTTGATAGAGCTAATCAGTCTTTTATATTGATATATTTCACTTAAATACTTTTTTTTAATAATGGTTTAATAAAGAATTTAAACTCCTTATCCCAGTCTAGTTCTTTACCTTACCATTCCTCTTACCATATTGGGTATAACAAGATGTAATGCTGGGAGGGAGGGGTTCCCAGACCATCTTCCGACCCCTGTTGTAAAAGTCGACTAATCCAGGATAGGGGCCACTAAGCTGGGATAATCTGCACTTGGAAAGTTTGGATTCTGTGCCGTAAGCCACAGTTGCACTAATGAGTGGCACTAAATCATCGTGGTATGGGTGGAGAGAATGAGGCCGAAACTGTGAGAATAACTTTGGATAGGGTTTGACTCGATTGACACATATCGTCCCACTCAGCAACCTCAATAGATATAAAAAAATAGGAAGATGTGGCCTAGAGAACGGGGGGGGGGGGGGGCAGTCGAAATTATAGCAAAAAAAAAAAAAACGGCAGAGAGCAAGGAGGAAATATTAGTTGCTGAGAATCCTGACCCTAAGCCTGAATTAACTGCAAATGCTCTGAGTCAGGGTAGGGTGGAAGAAAAGGAAAATCGGCGACAGGTCATGGAATACAGAGAACACAACGAGCATATGGTGCACTAGTACTGCAGTGATGCAGGTTACAGGGAGATCTCTGGATATAAATGTGGGTTTGACCCCAGGCCGGCCAGCACCGCCTCAATATAGCGGGACCGGTGAAGGGATGAGGAGGGGTGGTTCTTCCTATGGGCGGTCCAATGCAGCCCCCTCAGAAATGTTTTTCGTCATTAAATATCTTTCATGATTGCCCTTTAACCAGCGATCTGGCAACTTTCATTTTCTAATTGTCTCAAATTTTCATTCGCGTTGCAATTCATCCCATTTTTGACGGCGGTGAGTTTTAAACCGTCTAATTAATTAATTAATTAATTTGATTTTTGTGGTGTTTTTTAATTAAGCATGAAGTATTGAATGGATTTGTGCCATTGCGAACCGAAATTGGGCGATATTTGCGGAAAGACCTGTATTTTAGGCTATGCTCGCTAAACTAAGGGAAGCCCATATATATATATATATATATATATATATATATATATATATATATATATATATATATATATATATATATATATATATATATATATATATGTATGTATATATGTATGTATGTATATATATATATATATATATATATATATATATATATATATATATATATATATATATATATATATATATATATATCCCCCCTTGCTTGAGCAATTAACATTTATCCACGAAAGGGAGCTCTCTGAAATATATCCAAATTTGTGGACTGCTCGCAGGATTGGTATTGCTCTTCCAGTCACTGTTACTGAAGCAGAGAGGAGCTTTTCGAAATTGAAACTCATCAGATCCTACTTGAGATAAACTATGTCATAGGAACGCCTCACTGGTCTGGCCACCATAAGCATAAATCACACAGTTGCTGAGAAGATTTCATATGATGAGCTAGTTCATGATTTTGCAGCTGGGAAAGTGAGAAAAGTCAGGATTTAGATGGTAGTTGTGCTGTGGTGCATTAGATTTTATTTATTATCTTCTATCAACTTTCTTATACTTTTATGATAAAACATTTATATAATTTACATTACAATATTACTTCTGTAGTTTATGTTAGTTGTGCAATTTCATTTGTATTATTCCTATTTCTGGTACCATAACTATATTCTTATGTTTGTGTTTTATTTAAGTGATGAAGAGTTTGTACGCAATAAGCCATTGTGCATTAAAGCTTTCCATGGGAGGCTAACCTAGCAACTTTGTCATTTGCTTCGTTGCCAGGCACTCCAATGTGGAAGGATACCTAACACAATTTGTCAAGCTTATTGGACGAGCCCGAAATTTCATGCAAAATCAGTCAATTCACGCGAATCAAAGGATTGGGGTGCGAGTAATTGGATAGTGTTGAAATCATACTTCAGGAATATGCAAAAACCACGAATTCAAAGTAAAGGTAGAGGCAGAATACGGAAGGCCTTCCTGATGCCATATAGCTCTCCCGTGTACAGTGAATACCGAGGGAAGAAAGAGGAGCGCCGAACGAGAGCTATCAGTGAAGACGGCCGTGCACTGAGATTGAGAAGACGTATCGCTACCTTCCTTTAAAACTACCATCCGAAGGGTAAAAGGATGAGGAAATTGGAGCTTTTGGTACTGGGAACGACGGTAGGTGGCTATGTTGAAACCTTAGTTTGGCAGATACGTTCTTTCAGCACAAAGATAGATGGATTGAGCTGAAAAAAGGGGGAAGAATGTAAGACTGTTTTGTTCGTAGCGAGAATTTCTGATAAAAAGTACTTGGCAGAGCTGAAGTGCAAGATATAGTTGTAGTATATTCACCTGCGGACGGTGAGGCCAGGAGAGCAGGCAATCCTGCATATGTCTTCAGCATCATGGTTTCCCAAGCTACACTACTGTCCAAAAAGATCAGCACGCTTGCATTTCTATCACATATTCCATAACCTTTGCTAGGAAAATAACAAGGTTTGCAAACTTGCTATAATATAACCTACAGGTATATACTACCTATGGGTAAAGAGTCTGAAATTTTGGATTAATAAAACAGATAAGCGAAAATTTGGTGTCCACAATGAAACACATTTCTATTGTAATATAACGATTAAATTATTGGTTGGAAACATTTATACATTGAGTAATTGATATTAGTATGGAGGCCTTTATTCTCGATAATGCTCTGACATCTGTTACAGGAATCAACCCTATCGACACTTGGGCATTTTTCTTGAAGAATTTTCAGTAGTTCTTGAACTGCTTTCGGATTCCTCTCTTTGCACCTCTCCGAGTGTCTTCCAGACATTTGCAATGAGATTGAGCTCCGGAATCTGTGTAAACCAGTTTATAATAATGATGTACTCGTCGCTCCTGAAGGACTTCACTGACTTTGCCTTGTAGTACGAGGGGGCGTTAGCCTGCATGAAAATTGCAAGATGGGCTTTAGTGGTTCGCAGATATTCATTGTACACTTGTGCATTCACTGTGTCCCACAAGCATACGTAACCCCAGTGCCTTCTACTGATATCACCCCCCAGATCATGAGAGTTCCTCTGTCAAACTTCACACTTTGGTGCACATGACAAAGATTCGCTTGTTCTGCGACGGACGAACTTCCTGATATCGAACAAATTGAACTTAGTTTCGTCAATGAAGTGGACATGACTCCTTGGTTATCCGTCCATATAACGTGCTTAGGGGTCAAATGATAGACGAGCTTTCTTGTTATCCGCACTCATCGACAGCTTGGCCCTGGGCGAGCGAGCGTGAAGATTGTCATTCCCCGGCTGACCTGACACAGTCTGCCTGGAAACATTGGTGGCCCAAATCTCTAATCTCTCGAGAAACTGCAGCAGCCGTCTTGAAACTGTCCTTCTTCAAAAAATTATGTAATGGTTCGGTCTTCCCGTTTAGAAGTCTTCCTTGGCCCATCGGTTGATCTACGAGCCTTACATTTGTGGAATGTTAGCATTGTGGTAAGGTACGCCGAGTGTGGTAACGTTTGCGTGGGAATATGTGATACAGTAGATACAATACTGTAAGCCAGTCGGCTGTTTTTTTTTTGAGGTAAAGGGAAAGTGGTGTTTCCACTGAGATGTGGGGTCAACAGTTGAAATGACACCACCATCAGAGTTAGTTGTTTTTTTCGAGGTAAAGCTCAAGTTATGTTTCCAGCGAGATGTGGGGCCAACAGTTGAGATGATGCCACCAGCAGCCTGATTGATATGACTCCAGTTTGATCTTTGTAGACTAGCAGGTTGCTTCTGCACTCAATTTGTTTCGACTGGAAAGATGACGACCAAGCGATGTAGGGGATGATAATAACCAGTATTTGATTCTTTAATTCCTTTTTTATAATAAATAATCAAATATATTTATAGAAAGAACAGAGGGGTCACTATAGAAGGCCACAGATTATGTAGTCGTAAAGGAAAGGGTTGGGAAAAAAATTAAGAAGGGATAAGAGGAGCTGACAGGTTGGTGGCTATAGACCGATGCGTGGTGTTATTGTGCGTGTAGGAATAGGTATATAGTACGACTAGAGCGGCGTGAGGGTGGAAAAAGAGGCGAAAATTCATGGAGACGCGTTGTTCAAGGTACTGATACTTTATGTGTGGATTTGTATTGGCTGGGAGTGGTCGAGGGTTACAGGGTATCGTAGTGTATTGTCTTGTGAGTATATGAGTGTATGTGTATATATGTGGGGTATTTGCGAGTTTCACCAGGTATCATGTTAGACGCATGTGGGCGTATGAGTTGAGTGGTGTTAGTTTGTTGTTTTCATGGAGTGTGGCCATTCGTGTGCACATGGGAGAGTGTCATGCGGGATTCAGAGCAGAGTTCTGGATGCGCTGTGCTTCCCTCTGCCTTGTGACGTAGGCAGCTGAAAGGGTGATTGGTGTTTTATATGGATGTAGTTGTAGTTTGTGGATGGCAGGATAGAACCTGCACATCTTGTTGTTGGTGTACCAGTACGTTACCCTGGGGTACGCCTGCGCGTGGTGTGAATGGAATCCTAGGAACTTGTCGAATGTTGTCCCTGATATTTTGGAGTGAGGTGAGTATGTGAGTCTTGTTAGGTTCTAATGGTTGGGGTCTGTATGTTGTGCATGTAGTGATCGCGTGCACCGTAGTGTCACATGTGTCTTCTGAGGATTATTAGCTATGAGCCACTTATTTATCATTATGTAGAGGTTCTAACTAATGCATTGAATACTTTACCCATAAATAGCAAATGCAATAGTCAGCACGTACATAAATTTTGTTGTTTTGGTTTTGACTGATCGTACCGTAACGATAACATAGATTTGAACTCTCCTAGCTGTCATGGGAATGCAATGATTCAAGTTAACAAAATATGATATATTATAATCTTACAATAATCTATGATTCGAAGTTATTATTATTATACAAAATTGAATTGAATAACAGAGAGGATATTTAAGGGAAACAAATTGAAGACTATACAGAGAATATTAAAGAATACATAGATGATTTAAATTGAAATGGAATACAAATTAAGCGTTTGGAAAGTTAATATTTGAAAGCACGTGACGAGAATGGTGTGTTCACAGGTGTATATAAATATGTAATTGTAATTATGTAAGTACACCACTAATGACGAAATGTGAATTAGGGTCTGTAAATGAGAGAAGGAGTAGGAATTAGGCCCTACTCTCTTGTGTGGATTGTTTGCAGATAATAAATGGAAGAGGAATTTTGACTGATCTTTCTTTAAAGCGACGCTGTGCACGAATGGACTTTGAAAAGCGATTCCAGGCAGATGGCAAAAGGCATGTGCTTGTAAGTGTGTTCGTGTAAGGAAAAATCTGTATAAAAGGGACTTTGTCATATTGGTGTAATATTACATAGAAATAGTTTATTCTCGTCACAGAGGAATTGATTGATTAATTATATTTAATGCTAGTTTTACACACACACACACACACACACACATATATATATATATATATATATATATATATATATATATATATATATATATATATATATATATATATATATATGAACATAATTTTTCCAGGATTATTATTATTTATAGGAATGCCCCAGAGGGCATTGTTATAATCACCATACTATTTCTTTTCGTTTAGCATTATTTGTGTATGTCGCACAATCCAGTCTGGTCCTTGGCCGCAGACAAGAATGATCTCGTCATCGGCATAGGACAGTATGTATTTGTCTGTAGTTTTCAGGTGAGCGTGAGGTGTCATTTGTGTACATTATATATAGTGTAAGTGCCAATACGCATAGGTGGGGGTTATTGCGATAATGATATCGGGTTATCGGTTATCTGATATTTTTTCCCGCGTTATCGATTTATCGGTATCGCCGATACTTTTGGTTCCAAACTAGCGATAATCGATTTCAGTTTCTGGTTCCAGTTTAGCACAGGGGCTAGCCGCGCGTGCCTTCGAGGTAGAAATAGTTAGGTCCGAGCTGGGAGAAGGATCCTCAAAACTTATGAGGAGATGAAGGAGAGCCTCACCAGGTAAGAAACTAAGAAACAGTATTCAAATATTCTTACTATCGTATTATAAAATAACGCTATATATAGTCAATAATCAATATTGTATTATAATTTTGGATTTATCAATTTATCGGTTATCACCTTATCGGGCGATAAATTTATCGCCAGTTATCGATTACGGTTATCGTGATACATTTTTTCGTTATCGCACCCACCTATGCCAATACGATACTCTGGGGGTACGCCTGCGCGTGGTATAAATGGGCCTGATGTTGTGTTGTTGTATTTTCTATGGCACCTCTAGTCTGGGAGGAAGTGGGACAGAAGCCTTCTGGTGCAGAGAGGGAGCTCCGTGTTGTTGACTAGTTTCCAAAGGAGTTCCTCGTGCCACACCTTGTCGAATGCCTTCTCCACGCCCTTACTGATGGAGTGTTTTCTGTCGTGCTTGGCGTGCTTTTCGTATTATGTCATGAATGATGTTCGCAACCGCTTGAGTGGACCGGCCCTTCCTGAAGCCATATTAGCAGGGGGAGAACCAGTCTTCCTTCTCCAGAAAACTACAGAGACGGGTGTTGACCATGGGTTCTAGTTTCTTGCTTAGATGCTCTAACAGAGCAATAGGCCTGTAGTTGTTGAGGTGTTTCTTAGTAAAATTGACCTCATAAATCCGAATCTGGCATCCGTTTTTTTTTCTATCAGGTCCAGTTTTTGTGATGCAGTGAGTGATAATAATTTTATAGTTTATACATTTCCTATATTACTTCCAAATTTCAATAGTTTTTGCACTACTGTATTCGCAGTAAATTTTATATAAACTTTAAGTAATTATGTTAATAAGTTTATATTCTTGCAGGTTAGAAATTGCTTAGCATTATAATAATAATAATAATAATAATAATAATAATAATAATAATAATAATAATAATAATAATAATAATAATAATAATAATAATAATAATAGTGGTTGAGTTAAAAATGAACAGAAAATGTAAGAATAGCTCCGAAAGATTTTGCTATGTTTGCGGCAAAGTGACTTTTTCCGAGCAGCAATGTACAATCTCTCCTGTAATGAAATCTTTGTATCATGCATATTTTGGAGTAGGGCTAGGAGACCAAGATAAAAGTTTGGCACCACATATCTGATTCAGGGGATGCTGCATAATTCCAATAGTTTTTGCACTACATGCCATCAACTCCCTGCCCCATGGTACAGGAATTCCTATACCTTCTACCCTTGAACATATAGAGGTCCATGAAGAGATTAATATGGAAGTTGATCAAGATTATGACACATCTAAGTCTTATCAGGTTTTCACACATGATATGGTCGCAAGACTATTCACTCAAGTTCATTTAAATGACCTGACCAGGAATCTGGGGCATTCAAAGGAGAATGCACAACTTGTTGGCTTTCGACTTCGTGAAAGTAATCTTCTCGCTAAAGAAACAACATTTTTTTGGTACAGAAATAGAGAACAAGAGTTTCGAAGCTATTTTTTACAGCATTCTTCCAGCTCTTTAGTATACTGCGCCAATATTAAAGGACTTGTTGAGGGCCTTAGAATTCCCTACAACCCATTAGAATGGAGACTTTTCATAGATTCCTCCAGTAAAAGTTTAAAGGCTGTTACTGAAAATTGGTAACAAGATAGCTTTTGTTCTTATAGGCCATTCAATCCACTTATAATAATTTATGTTTGATGTCATTGTCATTTTCATTATTCTATATATTTCAATCATTAATTTAAATATAAAATATTCATTAATTTTTTTTAGAGAATGATAATTTGCTTGGCTAAACTTTTATGTTAACCAGGTGATCGTTTTCACTAAATTTAATATTGCATGACTCATGACAAAGGCTTCGGCGCAGAAGAAAAAGCGTCTGCTCTCTCAGTTCTCACAAAAGGGTCAACTTCAACGTATTGTTAACAAAAGGCGTTTTGGACGTCTTTTCAATAAATTCTTTGTTACAAGAGAAAGTTAACGATAGCTTACCCAACATACTAACAAGAGGAATAAGCTACTCCAGACGGCAACGATATTCTCTGGAACGAAATATCATAAATCCCTGGATACAGTATCAGTCCTTTTCCCAAGGTAAGCCAATATTTTATCATTCTCTTTGCTCATGTTAAGTTTAACTCATAAAAAGTTCTTATACACTTACTGAAAGTTATGAAAATATGAAAAAATTGCTGGATGCAATAAATTAATCTACCCACAATTGGAGGACATGTGTTGACTTAAAGGTAAGATCATTTTACACTTGGCATTTCTAAGCTCTCTGATATTGACATTTTCATTTTTAATTGTTAATACTTGTATACACCTTTTGGTCAACTTACATTTTTCAAGAATGCAAATCTGGAAATCATGAGTCATTTTTTAGTTATATTTTTTTGTTGAAGTGTGTCCCTATAGGTTAATGCATCCTTTTGAGTTAATGGAGAACTTATCCTAATTGAGAAGGTATACAACATAACTCAATAAACTCAAAATAAGATGTACATATATCCAATTAGTTCCAATACAATCATTTAATGCATCGGCATACAGAATTTTTCCGTACATATTCATATTCTTATTGTTTTAAGAAATATTACTTTGAATTTACATACCCTGCTAAATTTCTTTTCAGGTAGTTTCTTTTATACTTGGGATTCAAACAGGCTACACGAAGCATCCCTGTTTTCTATTTTTATGGGACAGTCGTGCAGAGAGTATGCACTATGAGAAGAAGGTTTGGACTCCACGAGAAGCATTTAGAATGGATAAAACAATGTGATAGCTGAACATTTAGTGCCTCCTCACAAAATAATTCTTCCTTCACTGCATATAATGCTTGGCATAGTGAAAAATTATGTCAAAACGCTTAATAAAGTAGGCCAAGCTTTTAAATTTCTTCTTCAAAATTTCCACAGATCAGAGACGCTAAGCTCCATGCGGAAATTTTTGATGGACCTCAGATCAGGAACTTGATGAGAGATCAGCAGTTTGAGGCATCAATAACGGACATAGAAAAATAGGCCTGGGAAGCTTTCAAAGCTCTAGTTAAGAGTTTTCTAGGCAATAAAAGAAGCCCAGAATATGTTGCCCTGGTCAATCAGCTCCTAACAAGTCTCAAACATTTGGGAGCTCGAATGTCTATAAAGATGCACTTTTTACAGTCCCATCTGGATTATTTCCTCGACAATTGCGGGGATTACAGTGAAGAACAGGGCGAAAGATTCCACCAAGACATCAAAACAATGCAATCCAAGTACCAGGGTAGATGAGACATAAACATGCTTGCTGATTACTGTTGGTGTTTTAAGCACGATGCACCAGATGAGAGGCACAAACGAAAAAGGTCAAGGGCGTCTTTTCTTGGAAATTAGAATTATTTTCTTGATTATGTTGCATTCTTTAATTTTTGTTTTTTTTTGTTATATTGAAAGGATTATAGTTTACATACGTTTATTCCTGTTTCTATGATATAACAATAATAATGCATTATTAGATAGAGAAAGGTTTTTGAAAAAAAATTCCAGGAAAAATGAGGTAATCTCAATGAAAATTGTGTATGCAGTAATAAGAAAATCTGACCTGACTGAACAAAAATACATTCATTTTTTAACTCAGGAGGTTTGATTCATTAAGAAACCACAAAGAAATCCTGAGGAACATAGGCGGGCTTTTGTTTTATGTGTATTTATGACTGGAGTGGCAGGTGAGAGGGTTGGCGGAAGGGAGACTAGCATTTATGCAAACGCGCCATTTGCGCTGCTGCTATATTTATTATATTTATGTATATATACGTGTTGGTTCTGGGTCGTCTCATGTTGCGGGGGTACCTTCGTGCCTCCGCAGCGTTGTCTTGTATGTATGCGCGTGTATATGGGGTCTTGCGAGTTTTCCCAGTTGCCTCGTTAAACGCGTGTAGACGTAGCTGTTTAGTGGTGTTAGCTTTTTGTTTTGTTTGGTGTAGTGTGGTCATTTTGGTGGACTCGGGGAAGCGACAAGCGCGCTTCAGAGCAGAGTTCTTAATACACTTTGCTTCCCTCTGTTTTGTGTGACACGAAGCTGCTAGTGTATGTAAGGAGTGGTCTGACAAGGGTTTTGTATAGGTAGAGTTGAAGTTTTTTGCTGGCAGGGTAGAACTTGCGCAGCTTCTTGTTTATGTTTTAAGCCCTTTTCTGGGTAATGATTTGGCATGTGTGAAAATTTAGGAACTTGCTAAATGTTGTTCCTAAGATTTTTGTGCTCGATGTGTATGTCAGTCTGGTGGGGTTCGGGTCGTTGAGGTCCGATCTGTGTGTGTGTATATTTTTATGTTTTGCATGTAATGATCGCGTGTACTATATGGTGCCATCTGTACCTTCTGTGGGTTCGTAGCAATGAGTCACTCGTCCCCGTATTCTGTATTCGTGTTTAGTATAGTTTGTGCGTGGCGTGCGATTATGGCTGGTCCACGGCCACAGGCAAGTATAGTCTTGTCTTCGGCGTATGGCAGTGTGTATGAGTGTCTGCAGTCTTCAGGTGGGCGTAGGGTATCGTTAGTGTGCATGATGTAAAGAAAGAGTCGTTATCAGTACGCTGCCCTGGGGTACGCCTGAACGTTATGTGAATTGATGTGATGTTGTGCTATTGCATTTTATAAGGCATCTCCGTTCTGTGAATTAGTGGGAGAGAAGCCTTCTAGGTCAGAGAGGGAGCTCCAGGTTGTTGGCTAGTTTCCAACTTGTGCTTTTTGTATGAGGTCATGAACGATGGTTTCAACCAATTCTCGCTCACTCGGCGTTAAATCTGAACATAACATAAAATTTCATATTACAATCAATTAGTAATTATATTACAATGTTAACGTTATAATAATTGTAAAGCCAAAATAAATACATTTAATAATCATATCTTAAATAGAAGTTAGCTTTCAAATTCATATATATATATATATATATATATATATATATATATATATATATATATATATATATATATTGAACGGAATAATTTTTTCCTAGCAAAATGGTTTGGTTTGTCCGTACTTGCAAAAAATTCCGTGCAAGGATGGGGATTGAACTAAGCACACTGAGGCAACGAGCAACCGCTTTGATCTCAATTAACGCTAACCTCTAAACTACTCGGCTCCGCGGAAGAACAAAACTTCTTCCGAATAGACAAGTTTTTAAGGCACGCATCGTTGGTAGATCAGGACTCTGAAAGAGCAAGATTGATTAAATTAATTTGGTATTCAAAGGACAAAAGAGAAATATAGTTAAACCCGCGGATTTTTTCGCAATTAGGAAATGACATTTTCAGAAGAAAAATGATTCTGTTTATCTTCTCTTTCTTTGCGGTATGCTGGATTCATTTCGTCATTCTTTCGCGTTCATGATGGATATACATTGTATATTCAACGATTGAGGTGAAGTTAGTTGTTATGCAAACAATGCCAGTTATCTCTAAACTAAATCTAAACGTTCGAATATTTGGGGATACTTCAATTTTTCTAGTCAATTGCTTATCTGATGATAGCTTTCGTTTTATTCATTTAAATTTGAATAACCTTTACCAATACGTATTTTATATATGTACGTTTATCATACACCAATTTTAAAAAACCTCAGATTTTCTTAGCCAAAATTTATGGAAGATGTTATGATAGAAAAACAGGCATTACAATCTTTTGGGGCGCTACTGTACACCGGACATATCTTAAAGGGCTGGTGAATAAGAGTATAATTAGGGATGTGTTCGATGTAAAAGCTGTAACAGGTACCTATGAATGAGTATGGCACTATAGGCACACATAATTGTGCTTAAATTTCTTGGCCTGCCTTATTGCAAGTCGCTTACTATGTTAAGCATTATTTTAACTGCAGGTATGAATCTACTTTATTTTAAATAACAAAAATAACATTCTTAAGCCCTTTGCTAAATTGACGCCATTATGATAAAGTTATATATATATATATATATATATATATATATATATATATATATATATATATATATGCCATCAATGTTAATCTGATACTAAGTTATGTGAAGGTATGGTCCTGGCACTAAAATTGCACCAGCAAAGTGCCTCGAAGGAATAGGAAGAATTGCAACAAATTTCCTCGCGGTCAGGAATCAAAACGGGAAGCCGTGAATTCAGATGTCAATAAAAATTTGACGACAGAGTAATAAAACGAACATTTCTCGTCTGGAAATGCAATTAAGCCGAGACAGCTGGCGGCGGCTCAGCTATGATAAAATTTATATCAAGAAAGCGTGAACTTGTATGCTCCATAAACTGGTGACATTCGGGACAATGGGATTAGCAAAGTCCTGGCCAGTGGGCGGAGGTAAAAGCATTGTTATCCAGGTGACGAAAGGAAACCACGCCTCCTATACCATTTATAGAAGAAAAATGGAGAATTCGACAGAGGGGGATTCATTTACTCTTGGGTAGACAGTTAAGTCAGATAGACGATAAAATGTAAATGACTAATTACGGTTCGTTTAGAGTAGCGAAGCCCTCGTTATAACCGCCTAAGTCTTGTTCTGGTAACACTCGCTTTCCTGAACGGTAGTGAAATTTTCCCTGACTGTAAATGAGAACCTCACGTTTGTCTTACTTGCTTTTGTTCGTTGAATTAAACATTTATTTTTTACGTGATTTCTCTGTCCTTTCTCGATCACAAGCCATCGGTAAGCCTAGCCAAGCGCGGAATATATTAATTTCGTATCTTTGGTCCCGCCACCCCCTCTTCAAAGTGGTGACCCCTACGTCGCGAACAGTGAAGGCATCGAATATATGGACTCTGCAAGCAACCATTAGACAGGACAAGGCGAACGGGACTTCGTGAACACCATCAACATCAAGCCACCCATCTTCAATGAATCATCAGTCACAAGTTGTGGAGGCGCAGTTTCACATTTCTGGGCTAAAAAAGAAGGAGAACAAGTTCTTTCACGTATTAGCCTCACTTCCGCTTGAGACTGTTGACCGTCTTCTGGCAGCCATTTTGCCTGAACGAAACTACCAAAGTTTTAAAACGGAAGTGATTGCCCTTTTCGAGATGACCAAGCTGAGCTATTCGAAAAGCTAATAGCATCCTCCGCACTCACAGGCCGGCCCTCAATCAACCTAGAAGAACTGCGAAGAACTGCCCTTCAGGTAGGAGTAAGCAAGCACCTCGTTAATCATAAATTTATACAATCCTTACCGCCGAACATTGCGCCTATAATTGCTACACAAAAATGACTAACCCTGTCCCAATTGGGTAAACTGACAAATGAACTTACTGCGTTCAATAGTGAGCGGTGTCGTAGTATGAATTCCGAAAGATGCAGTGTCGTATCCGCGTCCAGTGCGTTTTATAACTGAGCAAATGTTAGCTGCGTAAATAATTCGGCGGGTTTTGCACGATCGGTGCATAATGATAATTACAGTGCGCGTAATATCCCGGGGGGAGGGGGGGTGCGACCATTCCGGAGAAAACAGAAACCTGTATTTTGCCGCTCGCACCTGTAATTGGTGACGAGGCCTAGTTTTGTTAGCCCTCGTGCAGGTGGCCAAAAAGAGGAGAACTCTTGCAAATGCAACCTTCCTCCAGGCTATCTTCGCTAGTCTCACGAGAAAACTAGTCAGTCATGCCTTAGCAGGCGCGGCACGTGGTGCGCCACTATAAATCAGTTATACAGAAGGAATATTTAAAAGTCGGAAAGCGGGTCGATTAACGGGAGATACAGAAGGCCTACCTTTGTCCTCTAATCACTTTAGATTCTGACTCCTTAAGTTTCAGAGAAATTTAGTTTTAGGCTGGGTTGCCGAAGGTGCCTCGGTAATCGTGGGAAAAGAAAAAAACTTCAAAAGGAAGACGGTTATAATAGGTTTTATTCTTATCGAGTGGACTACCAAACTGTGAGCAAGCAGAAACGTTCGAATTCTACGCGGGTATTTGTATGTGAGTCTTCCGTTTCAAGGCAATGCAGTTAAGTCTAAAGGGCAGCAGGACTCAAGGACGTGGGAACGGATTCGTGACGCTAACTAATAGCAATAGGCTGATAACAGCTTTGACTTGACTGATTCTCTTTTCTTCTTCTTCTTCATATATATATATATATATATATATATATATATATATATATATATATATATATATATATATATATATATATATATATATATATATATATATATACATAAATATATATATTATATATATATATATATATATATATATATATATATATATATATATATATATATATATATATATATATATATATATATATATATATATATATATATAATGTTTAACAGAAATCCAAAGGCGAGGAAAATAGCTGGTATGATCCTTTTTATTGTGAATACCCAGCTCTGGCATTATTAAATATTGTGTGTCTTTTGCCACTATTATTTAATAATGCCAGAGCTGGGTATTCACAATAAAGTCCTTAGCAGAAAATTACACATATTGCTAAGGAAATACTTCTGTCAAATAAAATTTCAAATTGCCTTTGTCAACAAAATAAATATAAAACCCTCCCCGTATTTAAATAATGATCTCTCGTCGGTTCCCCTCCTTGTTACCTGAATTCGTTTGGATGGGGGGGCGGGGCGCAGTTTTGGTGCTTTTGGGTCGGCCGGAGCACGTAACACGCTCGTTGGCAAGGTTTGTGATTTTGTATATTAGGTTTTGCCAATTTTTCCTTCAATTATTCGTTTAAAATTCATTTTAAAACAGTTTTATATAATCATTAGATTCATAAATCAAATCTCCCCTACCTTAATAGATTTTAGCAATTATACACTCGCTAACTAATTTAAATATTTAAAATCCTTCCCTAGTCTCTCTATTGTAAATTTGAGCCCCATTTCGAAATATTCCCTTTAACTCTAAATTTGCAATTCAAAGCTAATACTAGTTAGTAAAGTTCTAGATGTACATTTAGCAGTGTGCTCTCTTAACAGTGCAAAATATTTTGTTTCGTTTATTTGTATTTTAGGCCTAAGAAGATGACCGTATTGTGGTCGAAACGTCGCCCGTAAATAAAAAGGATGATACCAGCTATTTTCCTCGCCTTGGGATTTCTGTTAAACATTAAATTTAGGCTCTCTAGAAGCAATCCTCATCGATATATATATATATATATATATATATATATATATATATATATATATATATATATATATATATATATATATATATATATATATAAAAGCGACCGGTCTCCAAGGAGCGTGACTTTTCTTCACTTGACCTGGATGCGGGGTGGAGCCAACGATCATGAAAGCTCGCTGGGTCCCTTTAGGATGGAGCTACATGAATCATGTGCATCTCTTCAGTTAACATGCTTTACTACGATTCTTATGCCTCCTTGCCATTCACAGCCCCTTGGAAACTTTAACCGGTCAAAGCATACATTGACCTGTATTTGTTCAGCTTTTTCCGGTTTATCTATCATCGAGACTTTTTGGACTGGCAGCTGTTTCTTAGTATGCGTATGTATCTGACTCAGCGTGAGATCCTGCTGATCCCCTTGTTCCATACATATCCTTAATAAATATACAATTGTGATATATATTATTTCTCTGACTTTGGTTCTCTGTATATTACATGGCATAATACAGGATCACCCCCCCAAAACGGGCCCAAACTTCGATAGGCCTCATTTCTTAATTTTATGCAAGGATTGAATGAAACTTTAGTGGTAACTAGTTTCTTTGGTTCTGTATATTACATGGCATAATACAGGGTCACCCCCCAAAAAAACGGGCCCCAACTTCGATAGGCCTCATCTCTTAATTTTATGCAAGGATTGAATGAAACTTTAGTGGTAACTAGTTTATTGTATTTAAAAACATTATATCAAAACATGAGAGTCTTTGGACTTTTCTTCTTTATTCTAGAGCACGTGTTCGAGGATGACCTCCATTTAGCTTTGTTCATTTCTTGAGACGCAGCGCAAAATTGTCCATGACGTCCTTACCAACCGACCGATTAATGGCTTTGATCTCCTCCCTGATGGCTTCCTTGAGTTTCGTAATGGTCCTGGCTCTCCCTGCGTACACTCTGTCTTTAAGGTAGCCCCAGAGAAAGAAATCTGGGGGTTAAAGTCTGGGCTGTGAGAGGCCCACTCAAAATCAGTCTTGAAACTGATCACACGGCCACCAAATTTCTCTTTCAGCCAAATCTCGGGACAGGTTTGAGGTGTGAGAGCTTGCTCCATCTTGCTGGAACCAGAACTTCGCCAGAAGTGACGGGAACAGGGTCTGCAGCTCACTCTTGAAGGTTTTGAGGACCTCAAGATACCGCTCCTTGGTGACTGTCATTGTCGCGCTAGATTCTTCGAAGAAGAATGGTCCGATGATGCCTCTGGCTGAGATTGCAGTCCATACCGTGCACTTACGGGAGTTTAGGGGCTTGGTGGCTACCTCATTTGGTCTGGAGGTCTCCCAAAAGACATTTGACTTAGAGTTTACCTTTCCTTCAAGATGGAAGTGAGCTTCATCTGAGGTCCAAAGGAGGTTAAGGAAAGTTGGGGTCTCCTGAATCTTCTCCAGTCTCTTGGCCTACCATAGCCCTTCTCTGATCCTTGTTTGAGGCTGTAAAGGTCTGGTTCATCTGTATTCTGTATGGGTAAGCCTTTACATCCATTACTAGCACTCTCCTGCAAGTCTCACGAGATATACTGAGGGACTGACTTCGCTTGCGCACAGAGCGTTTTAGACTCTGCTGAACGGACTCTCCCAGGCTCTCGACCAGCTGAGCTGTACGCTTCCCAGGGCATCCCGAATGGCTTGGACGGTTGTCACTGGTTACATTGAGGTTCTCCACTCTCCCATAGTTCTTGAAGTGGTCCACCCAGTCTTGAATTCTGCTCTTGGAGGGGGATTTTTCACATTCAAACTGATCCTCGAAAGTGTCCTGCACTTTCTTGAACGAGCCTGTCCTGGTGTAATGTTTGACGCAGTATATTCTTTGCTGGAGCTCCCATCGAGATTTAGTTGTGTTCAGAGGCGTTGCTTCTGTCATGTCCTGCAAAGTAAGGGTGATTAGTGAATAAATGAAGGATATATCACAAAAAGTGTGTGTAGGCCCGTTTTGGGGGGGTGACCCTGTATTTCATTAATTCATGCGAGTACTCATTTTAGGATTTCATAGATCCACCGACCATCCATTTGTGGAGGTTCTTCGCTGGTCCTACTTATCCTTCAATTTGGGTGCCACAAGCCTACTTTACTTGCGATCCGAACGCTACATATTCACTGATTCAAAAATAAAAATAGGCTAAAAATTAAAGTGATATACTTTATTGCTTAAAGATTTAGTCAGAACTCTCCTTCCTCTATTCATAAGCTTCAATGAATAAGAAATAACTGAAAAAATCAATAACTCTTTCAATTCAGTAAGTTATATCCATAATGAAAATAAACCTTTCTCAAGCAAAACCAATTCAAACTATAGAACCATTTCAAAAAAGTATATAATGCTTTTTTACAGTGCATGACGATAAATTTTTAATGAAAACTTCTTTCAAACTAAAAATTGATTATATTATGGTAAGAAAATGTGAATTTTCTAATTCAATGCAATAATAAGTAATGAAAATAAAGATTTATTGAAAAAAAATCAATACCTCACCTCCCTAATACAAGAAAAATAACCTATTAATGAAAAGCAAACTAATCAGATTATTTTTCATTTTTGAGAATACAGACTTGAGAAAATAAAGACTATTCAGAGAATCTTCTGAAAGATTTTATCTCAGTTTCGTGAGGTACAACCCCGCTGCTGAGAACGCATTATAGAGCATATCTAGGTTTTCTGTTTCTTTTAACGATACTTCAAAGCGCTTAAATTCCATGTTGACATCTAAATGTGCTGAATGCTCCTTCCTCACTGGAATTGTCTCTAACTCTTCTATCTTTTGAAAATATTCGGCAAACAATGGGTCAACATATGCCCCTTTTTCAGCTTCTATTCCGATTGCATCTTTAGAGCAACCAAGTTCTTGTTGGTTTACACTTCCTTTTTCGTGCTGATCCAATTGTACACTGTTCTCGGAAAAAAGCCTTTTAAAAAGTCTATCTGCAGTTTTCTTGAGTAAAACTTTAGGAGGCAAAAAAAAACTTCTCATGATCCTGAGTTTTCAAAGTTTTCGGGTTATGAAAGTATTTAAGCAAGCCTACAATCTCTGGCTGTCTTCTGCAGTAATAGTATTTAATCATGCTTTCTCTTAATGACTTTCCTAGTGGGGTATTCTTCTCTGAAAGTTTCTTTATAATGAACTTGAAGGAGACTAGCAGTCAGAAGTGTTGCATCTCTTGAACAAAGTCCTTTAAGAGCTATCTCAATGGGACGAAGCATATTACTGATGTCTTCCAAAACTCCCCACTCTTTTGAAGTGATTGTCTCAGTGGAATGAATTACTCTCAATACTTTGGAGATGCATTGTTTCAGCTTAAGAATCCTTTCTATCATACTTAAAAGACTATTGCATCTCGTCTTGCAGTATAGGATTAGATTGAGTTCTTTCCCAATAAACTGGTATTTTCCAAAATCTTCGAGCTTCTCGTTTTTTAGTGGGAATTTCCGGAAAATTCGACATATTCTTCTAACTTTATTAATTATAGAAAAAAAGGTGTCTTGAAGTAATGAAGCTTCAAGATTATTTTGTAGTTCTATAAGCAAAATATTAGAAAATGGACTTCTTAATTCTTCATCTGCATCTTCTTCATTTTCACTTGGAATTTCATTAGGTGTGACAGTAGATCTATCTTCCTCCTCTCTCATTTCTTCATTTCGCTGTCTTCTACTAATTCTTCAGTTTCTTCACTGATATCCTTTACACACTGGTCACTTTCCCATGCCTTTTTAAAAAAACTGAAGAAATAGCTAGATGCATTGCGCAAGCTCCCCCACCCTTTTGCTCTTCTTAATAATTTTATTTAGCTCATTTCTAGTCAACCTATAACGATTTAAATTGTCAAAAGTACTTTCTCTCTGTAATTTCTGGTATGCCATTTTCTTCTCAAAATTTTCACATCTATCTTATGATTCTGTAGGGGTGCGAAATGTATGAGAGAAATTCCTTCCAACTCGATAATATAAATGGCCGAAAAACTTACCAACAAATATCGGACTTCGCCAGTCGTGTGGCAAAAACATCGGAAACGGAATCAAGAGGTACTTCGCTCGAAACTCCAGAGTCCAAATAAATTTTATGAAAATATCTCAAGAAAGAAAAAGAAGATGAAGGACCAACTCAACCAAAATACGGAAGCCAAGGAGAAATGGAAGAAATCGTTTGAAGGGCCAACTTAAATAAAAAAAAATTCAGTAAAGGAGAATAAAATTCGAGGAAGCAACCTGCAGAAAAGAAAAATTAAGTGAAAAGCAAGATGAACAATTAAAGATATAATAAAAATCCCCCTCCCTCCCTTCCCATAACTGGTGACCCTCTACGGCCGAACAATTTGCTGATCAACTAAGAAGAAAAAGTGCTGCGGTGAACTTCGCAGAGCCGGGGAAGGAGAAGCCATTACTCATTGATTACAAACAAGACTTCGTTCGCTCTCCTCAATCCCTCAAAATTCGATCAACTAATGCCGCAGACTTTGGAGGCCGAGGAGGGAGAGCTTACTACTCCTCGATTAAGATATCCAAGTCTAGACTCTCCCCAATCCTCAAATTCGCTCCGTTGTCTGATCATGTACTATTCGTTACTCTGCACCTGCCCTACAAGAGAATTAAAAAAAAGTGCTGCGGGGAACTTCGGAGAGCCGGAGAAGGAGAAGCCATTATTGATTACAAACAAGACTTCGTTCGCTCTCCTCAATCCCTCAAAATTCGATCCACTAATGCCGCAGACTTTGGAGGCTGAGGAGGGAGAGCTTACTACTCCCCGATTAAGATATCTAAGACTAGTCTCTCCCCAATCCTCAAATTCACTCCGTTGTCTGATCATGTACTATTCGTTACTCTGCACCTGCCCTACAAAAGAATTAAAAAAAAAGTGCTGCGGTGAACTTCGGAGAGCTGGGGAAGGAGAAGCCATTATTGATTACAAACAAGACTTCGTTCGCTCTCCTCAATCCCTCAAATTCGCTCCACTAATGCCGCAGACTGGAGGCCGGGGAGAGAGAGCTACTACTCCTTGATTTAGAAATCCAAGACTAGTCTCTCCCCAATCTTCAAATCTGCTCCGCTTTCTAGAAAGGGACCTGTGTAGGGGGGAGAAATGTAAGAGAGAAATTCCTTCCGACTTGATAATATAAATGGCCGAAAAACTTACCAACAAAAGAACAGACTTCGCCAGTCGTTTGGCATAAACATCGGAAACGGAATCAAGAAGTACTTCGTTCGAAACTACAGAGTCCAAATAAATTTTATAAAAATATCTCAAGAAAGAAAACGAAGATGAAGGACTAACTCAACAAGAATACGGAAGACTAGGAAAAATGGAAGAAAACGTTTGAAGGGCCAACTTAAAGGAAATTCAGTCAAGAACAAGAAGAAGATTCGATAACAAGCAAGAAAATAAAACTCAAGTGGAAAAGCAAGATAAACAAGAATAATTAACTAAATTTATAATAAAGAAGCCCCGCCCCCCCCCATAATTCCACCACAACGGCTTCCTACATTTCTTCCTATTAGCCTTCATTGTAATACACTGCTCCTAGACTATGCTTAATATAGTCTTAAAAGTGTCCCACATCTCATAAGTATTCTTCCCCCTGAATTCTATATCCCACCTAATCTGATTTAGAAACTTTCGTAATTTATCGTAATCTCCCCTATAAAAATTTGGAGTCTTTGTCGAGTCTGTTGATGTGCTACCTTTCACTATTCCCAAGTTAAAACGAACCATCTGATGATCACTATTTCCCAATGCTTCGCCGACAGTCAATTCCTGACCCAAGTGATCATCATTTGAAAGAACCAGACCTAAGATATTGGCACCCCTTGTTGGCTTATTAACAAATTGAGTCAAAAGATTATCCTTAAAGCATTCTATAAACTTACAATTTGCTCTATCCATTCCTATCATATTTTCCCAGTCCACAGAATTTAAATTAAAGTCACCAAGAATAACTGTATCTACTACACATCCTTTCCTTATTTCCTTGATCATTAGCTAATCAATACAGTCAGTATGTCCGGGTGGTATGTAAAAAGCTCCCAAGTGTATTTTCCTATTTTTACTGACCATAATAACTATCCACAGTGACTCACTTCTTCTTGATTTATAGAATTATTTAGATTTGAAGAAATGCTGTTTCTGATATAAATAATCAACCCACCACTCGTCCTAACTCTCCTTTGACTAATGTACATATCATAACCCTGTAGTTCAAATTGACTCACGTTGTCATTAAATTTATTTTCATTAACCCATGATTCTATTACACATATTATATCTATATCTTTTTCAATAATATAACTGAATAACTAATCTTTTTTATTTCTAAGACTACGAGCATTGGTATAAAGACAACTCAGACCTCCTATTCCTGAAGCACCTCTTTTTTTAATGTATACCTTCCACTTTATCTCCTCTGCATCTTTTTCCTTTCCCTGCCCCACACTGTACTCTTATATTTCCCTGACCACTATCAGTAATTAGTTTTCCGCCTGCAAAGACCCAACGACACTATCTAACTCCTGCCACAACACGTCAACCCCACCCCGGCTTAGATGGAGTCCATCCAATGCATACAAAGCCTTATTCCCATAAACCCATTCCAAACATCTACAAACACTAATCCCGACTCCTCACACAGGCCTTTCACATACTCATTCAGTCCAATTGCACGAGACAACCATTCTATCCCCACATCCAATCTCGGAAGCACACCTGAAACAATGCCTTTCACTCTACTTTCACTCATCCTTTCAACTAACCTTTTGTACCTCTCTTGTAACTCACATGACCTCACCTTCTTTACATCATTTACCCTCACATGCGTAATCACAACTGCATCCCTCTCACACCTAGACACCAGACTATCATACCTCTCACACACATCATTTACACCAGCACCCGGCAAACAAACTATCACTCCCTTCCATTTGCTTGCACTCAACTTCCTATCTAAATATCTAATCTGAGAGTCACTCATCACAAGCACCTCAGTAATCCTCCTAGTCCCCCTAGGGCTGGTATTACTCTCCCTCTTGTTCTCATTCAAACTACTACTTATTTCACTTTCTGCCACAACCACATCAGACAAATCACTTTCAACTTCTTCCTCTTTCAGGGCATCGAATCTGTTAGTCAACCTAACAGGTTCCATGTCCCTCTTACTCACAGACCTAACCTGTCTTAACCTATCTATTCTATTTAATATAATGAGCTCTTTTTTTCTTTAATTCTTCCTGTATACTTGTAAATTAGATAATCCTTAAGCTTAATGTCAGTAGCCATCCCCTAGTTTAGGAAAAAAAATACAAAAATCCTTGTATAGAACTGTGTGCTTCACAGTTCCAGCGACACAGTGTTTGGCTGTTGTACGCATGCTCACATTTTCGTGATAGGAAGCTACACGCTAGGGAAAGAGATCACTGTGGCTCACGCAGTGCCGCCTCTGGTGGGCTGGTGGAAGGTAGTGTGTGTTTTTTTTACTCTGCCTGTGTTATGCTTAAAAACGTGTTTATATTCTTGAATGTAATAAAGTGTAGAATTTAATTCATATATTTTTTTCGGTTATTTTATTAATAAATTGACTAATTAATTAATTAATTGAGCTGCTGAAATTTATCTTGGAAAATAATCTAGATATTCTTAGTGAAATTACGAAACTGATAAAAATCCTCTTAACAATTCTCATGGCTACATCAGAGGCAGAACGCTGCTTTTCAACACTGAAAAGAATAAACACTTTCCTAAAGAGCACTCTGAATTCTGAAAGACTAAATGCACTTGCAGTGCTTTCAATGGAGAAAAAAAAATCCTCAATAGTCATCTAGAGATCAAGGAGAAAATAATTAATCTTTTCGCCCAAACTTAAACAAAAAGAATTGATTTCGTTTTTAAATGAATGGATCAAGCTTGAACTGTAACAATTTAAGCTATTAGTAAGTAAAAAATGTTTGAATTTGTTCTGCTTAGGATTTTAGCAAATTTATCTATAAATTTTCGTTTTATATGTTTATTTCCTTTTATACAATATTAAAACAATACTAAAAAAAATATGATGCAACATCCCCACTAATTTTAGCTACGAGCCGCCATTGTCGGTTACGTTCTTTACCTCATGGAGGCATTCGCTAACAAATACAACGAATGCAATTAGCAGCCCGATGTCCGCAATTGGGAAGAGCCAAACATCTCATGGCCCGTCATCGTCACCTTGAGCAACTGATTTTCTATCCGCCTTCCTTCTTTTGATCAATCACAGCCTGTCACATGGCTGGACTAGTCCGAAATTTCAATGAACACCAGAAGACGGGCCTCATCGCCAAATCACTGTCTTTAAGTATTTTCGATAATTTTAAAAGGTTATTTAAGAAATTTCAGCGTGAGAGGATTTTTTTCTGAATCTAGAAAATCTATTTTATTTAAGAATATTGAAAGTCAAAGGTAGAGAAAGTGTGTGAGTTACTGTCATCACAAGTACTAGAGGAGAGGGTGCCAACAAAATTTCTGGCTCACCTGCAAGGACTGCCACAAACAGACAATACTACATCTAGGGTATTTGAGCCGTTCTTGACGATGCATTCATGAAAGATTTGACGGATAACATCCGCCCTCATAGTTATGATATCAAAACCACGTACGGATACTGAGATCGCTGACGGCCTATTTACTTATCTATATGTAAATTGGAGGGAGGGTTAATTCTAATAAACCTGAGCATAACTTAACGTTCACAGATACAAAAGGCGACGGGGTCTACTCACAAACGAACAGAGGTGAATAATATTTCTATCCCTATTACGTTGGATAGTAATTCCATCATAAATGTGATTAGAAAAGAGCTCAGTGACCTAAAAGTGCTTTTAAGGAACAGCGAGAGCACCTGCACGAACAGGCAAAGAATTACTGGAGGCGACGAGGCTCAACTCCTTGGAAAGTTGGAGTAGGTGCAACCAACGAGGGTACTCCAGCACGAGAGGTGAGGAACGGCATTTCAATTCTAATCCTAATTCTTCTTTTGTCTGTACTCACTCTCTGTATTCTCAATTATCATCGGATTTGTGTTTGGTACCATAATAAATTCGGTAAGAATTATTTAGCATGTAAACAGCCTTGCCGATATTTTCACTCTGATAATTCTACACCATTATCGTCTTCATTACACCCTTCTTAATCTTCAACTTTATCTTCTACAGACTATTCACTTTCTAGCCAATTTAAAATAGAAAGACAAGTGATTAAGGGTACGATCACCTTTGACACCTCTTCACTCCTTCAGGTCGGTCACCATTTTTGCATTTTCGACCCACGTTCGAACTTTACGTTCCTGGTCAACATTGGTGCTAAGTGAAGCGTAATTCATGCCTATTCTGGTGACAAAACTTGTTTTTCCTCCGATTTAGTTCTTAAAGCTGCCAATTCGACCAATATTAGGTCCTATGGAATGCACAATCTTCATATTTCGCTCGGCCTCCTTCGAGTTTTCGATGGAGCTTCGTCATTGCTGAGATAGGCTGTCCTATATTGGGCCTAGTCTTTCTTTCTGAAAATGATCACTTAGTTGATTCTCTGAGTCGCAAACTCATTGATCGCACCAGTAGTCCCGCCGTCTGTGGCTCTTTTTAGTCTTCGCAAAGTTCTATCCAGTCTGTCTGTCTCCTTTCGCCTGAAGCTCTCTTCCAGCGCCTTCTGCAAGAGTTTTATGATCTTCCCATTCTCCTTCGAAGGAGAGACCAGTTGAAAATGGCGTGGTTGACCGAATTGAGATGACTGGATGTCCTCTATTCTTTCGTCCCCGACGTCTAGCACAAGATAGACTCCCCACAATGCGTTCTGAATTTAAGTTCACGATGGATGCTGGTATTTGGCACCATTTTTCGTTTCCTTGGGTCTTTTCATTCTATGTTTGCCGAAGTATACACACGGTGACTTCAGGGCAGTGCAAGATTTCAGGGCTTTAAACAGTAGAACAAAACCCGATCGATACTCCTTGCCGTATCTATCGGATTTTACCTCTACTCTTTTCGGTTGCTCAATCGTTTCGCGTCTGGGTCTGGTTCTTTCCTTTCAACCAGATTATCGTTCATCCTTATGCCACCCAAAACGCCCTTTGGATCTTATGAAATTGTTCGTATGCCATATGATCTTCGCAGCAGTGATTGGAATTTCCAACGTTTTATGGATCGAGTTTTGAGAGGTTTTCCTTTTGTCCTTTGCTATAGAGACGACCTCCTGATAGCATCTTCGTCTTTAGCGGAACATCTTTTCCACCTTTGCTATGTCTTTTTTTCTCCTCGATGAGTTCAGTAGCGTACTAAACACTTCTAAGTGTCTATTTAATGTATCGCAGCTCTCATTTTTTGGACACCATTTTCCTGGTGCAAAATTCATCCTTCCAAAAACAAAATTGCAGGTATTAAGGACTTATCTCAATCTTTTACCCTTGAGAAACTGCCTAGATTATGTGGGATGGTTAATTTTTAATACAGATTCATTGCTATCAAAACTCTAAGAAGAGAAACTCTTCTATTAAGTTTTCCTTTGAGGAGTGTGAATCCTTTTCTTGCACTCTAGAGACCATTGCCTGTGCTACTTGTTTGGCTCATCCCTGTCCTGGAGCCCCTATCAGAGTTGCCTCAGGTATTAAGGACTTATCTCAATCTTTTACGCTTGAGAAACTGCCTAGATTATGTGGGATGGTTAATTTTTAATACAGATTCATTGCTATCAAAACTCTAAGAAGAGAAACTCTTCTATTAAGTTTTCCTTTGAGGAGTGTGAATCCTTTTCTTGCACTCTAGAGACCATTGACTGTGCTACTTGTTTGGCTCATCCCTGTCCTGGAGCCCCTATCAGGGTTGCCTCAGATGCATCCTCAACTCATGTAGGTGCAACCTATCAACCAAAGTTAAATGACTCTTGACAACCTCTTGCTTCCTTTTCTCGCTCACTTTCTGACCTTCCCAGGAGGTACAATACGTTCTCACTTGGGCTGCTCGGCATATACTTCGCAGTCCGCTACTTCTGTACATATTTTAAACGGCCTATATTGACCATATATAATAACCACAAATCCTTGGTTGGTATTTGTTCTGCTTGCGGCACATCTTCTTTTTACTTTGCCGTTGATTCCAGTCATTTAGACTATATTATGTAGCTTACAAGCGACATTCGCTATCTTCATGGGTCTTTAAACGTCGTACGGGACTCTATTTCTTGCATTTCGTCGATCTCGAGCACGAAACTCTCCTGTCCCTTGCCATTGATCTTGCAACGCTCGCCTCAATTCAGGACCAGGACATAGACATTCAAGTGCTGCGTGATTATCCTCAGCTCGTGGTAAGAGAGCTTGACATATCATACAATCCATCCTTCCAGTCGTATTCTGGTCAACCTTTCTTTGCCAGACTGCCATCGTCCTCTCGTCCCTCTCTTCTTACCGTCGACGAGCTTTTAACCAAATTCACGGTTTTTCTCATCCTGGTGTTAGAGTCCCTCTCAAGCTTATTGTACATCGCTTTGTGTGGCCAGGTATGAACAAATACGCGAATAAATGGCCTTGTTCATTTTGTTCATCTTTCGTTGCGTTTTGGCGCTATTCACGTTGATCTAGATGCCCTCTTTCTTATTTAAGGGTCTATAATTATCTATTGACCATGATAGACTGGTTTACTCGATGGCCAGAGGCTGTTCCTATACCTGATATTCGATCCTCCACGGTCAGTCAAGCCTTCATCTCGGGTTGTGTTGCTCGTTTGGCTTTCGTTTAGCTATTATGGTTAACCGTAGGATCCCATTTGAATGACACCAATGGAACTCTCATGTCAGTGATAAGGTTTTTCGTATACGTATCACCAGCTACCATGCACAAAGCAACGGCATAATTGAACGTCTATATCGTCATGTCAAAGTTAGTTTATGTCTCACTGACCTAAGTGTCACCTCAGTGGACAACTGCGCTTGATCATACTAGGAATTTTCTCATCCATGAAAGAAGATTTCAAATGCTCTGCAACAGAATTAATATATGGTAGGCACCTTCGTCTTTCCAGTCATTTCTTTCCTTCTCCGGATCGACCTCTACCTTTTTCTCTCAACCCTTCTGCCATGTCCACAACTTGGTACGGGCGATAGCTGAGATCTTCCCCACCTTTCCAAGAGTGCCTTCTTCTCAGAAACCCTTTGTTGCAAAAGAGATGACAACCTGTTCACTGGTTTTTGTCCGTTGCGAGTCAATGCACTCCTCCTTGCAACCGATGTATGATGAACCATTTCTCTTCATCTCCAGGAAGCCAAAGTTATTTCTTCTTGATCGTGACACCAAACAGGATACATTTTCTTTGTATCGCCTGAAACCAGCCTTTATTGACGCTGCCCACTCTGAACAGACCCTGGCCCATTTGTCTCCTACTATCAATAACGGTCCAGAGATTCCTGGTAATGTGTTGTTAGTTAATCCATGTTCTTTAAACTCTCCTGTTTCTACCCAAATACTTCCGCCTCACCTTCTTCCACAGGAAACCTCGTCGTTACCAGTCAGCACCCAGGAGCAAACCACGTCAGCGTTGTGCGCCTCGTTTTCGGCAAATCAACCTCAAACTCCTCTTGGCTCTCCACCTGTGATTTTGGGAGTGTGATCTACCCGAATAACTTTCGGGCCAACGGTTGATGCCAATGCTCCGCGTTCCAATGCCTAGTTAGTGTCCCAATGCACTGTATATTCTTTGCCTTCCACAAGTTGTAATTAGCCTCCTGTCACTCTTACTCGGTCTGGTCGATTGCCGAGGAGCGCTCACGGTTCCTAGACTAAAAATTAGTTAACCTTTTTTTATAAAACAGATATGCGCAGCTTTCTCTGGGGAGGGGGGTTATTTGTATTAATTCACTTAGCTCCAAAGTTAATAATAAATTAAAATAAGTGTTGCAATTTGTACAAAGGTAAAATTGTTTAGTAATGGCTTCAGAAGTATGAGAGCAGACTTGTCGCCGCATTGGATCGAGCGAGAAAAGAACCATATATATATATATATATATATATATATATATATATATATATATATATATATATATATATATCCGATATATGGTTAAAAGTTTATTTACCATAGTTACACAACAGCAAAGTAATCGAAAATTGAACATCCTATTTATTTTGTACGTTGAATACAAATTCGGTTTAGAATTCACAAAGAGTAAAGCATAAATATTATATCGACAAAAGTGTTAGATTATCGCTATCCAACACACCCACAAAATTAGTTTTAAAGTGATAATAAATAGTTATCGAACATTCCAGAGTGGTTTACGTGACAGGAATGCTGTAAATCTTTCTAGAAAAATAATCTACTTCGTCCACGTGAAACAGCGGACATCAGTCAGTGTCAGAGAGCTGCATGAGGAGGAGGTCATCGTTCAACACTCTAATTCTAATATGGCGAAGACTAAAGAATTGCCAAAAAGGAGCAGAGAACCAATTGTTCAGTTATATAATAGTAGTTTGGGCTATAGAAAAATTTCATCTCTGCTAAAAATACTAATCTCAACCATTGGCGACACGATTCGCCGATTCACGTCATATCAGTCTATTGTAAGTCTACCACGTTCAGGGCGTTCATCTAAAATTTCAAACCGTGCGGCTAAACATATAGTCCGTAAAGTAAAAAAGAATCTTCGAGGGACTCGATCTAAACTTCAGAAAGCCTTGGAAGCAGCTGGGACAAATGTATGCAAAAATATAATTAGAGCAGTTCTTAGGAACGAGGATTCCATTCTCACACACCAAGAAAGACACCTTTGTTAAAACCAATTCTTATCAGAAATCGTCTAAAGTTTTGGGGATGCTGTACTATGGTCTGACGAGACGAAGATTGAGTTATTTGGGCTAAATAGTGTTAGTCACGTTTGAAGGCAGAAAAAGTCAGCGTATCATCCTAAAAATACAATCCCAACAGTGAAGTTTGGAGGAGGCAGCATAATGGTATGGGTCTGCTTCTCCTCTGCAGGTCCTGGAAGACTTCATATCATTGAAGGGAAAATTAATGCTCAGATGTATCGTAGGATTCTGTACGATAATCTCTTACAGTCTGCAGAGGACTTGAAATTACCAAGAGGATGGACATTCCAGCAGGACAACGATCCAAAACATACAGACAAGGGCACTGCAGCGTCGTTTCAGCAGAAGAAAATAAAGGTTATGAGATGGCCAAGTCAGTCAGCAGACCTAAATCCAATCGAGAACCTGTGGCGAGAATTAAAACTCAAGATTCAGAAAAGGGACCCAAGAAATCTAACAGATTTAAAAAGAATATGCCAAGAAGAATGGGCCAAGATACCTACAAATATTTGTAAGAACTTCCTAAGGAAATATCCCAAACAGTTGGAAGCTGTACTAGCGACGAAAGGTCATATCACCAAATACTAACTGGTTTTCATAGATGTATCGGATACTTTATGAAACGTTCGTTTGATATGTTTGCCGTAATCATAGTAATGTTTTACTATTTTTGCAATATGATACCAATTCGTATTCAACGTACAAAATACATAAGATGTTCAATTTGCGATTACTTTGCTGTTGTGTAACTATGGCAAATAAACTCTTGACCATGTATCGGATATTTATTGCACCCACTGTATATATATATATATATATATATATATATATATATATATATATATATATATATATATATATATATATATGTAAACACCGGGTGTCCCCCAAAGTTTGACATCATTTCATCACCTAATAATGAGAACAATTTTCATCTAAACTGTCTTAAATTTTAACAATATGTCTAGAATTCAATACCTTTACAAAGTATAATCTTACGTATAATTCTCCTTTTAGAATTAGTCATGCCGTTTACTGCAGCAGAAAAGGCGTGTTGAGTATTAAAGTACGCACAAACTCAGTCATATGTGAATGCGCAACGTGGGTTCGTTAGAAGATTTCATAAACAAGCGCCAACGGGGAAGCAAATCTTGACGTCGCATAAGAAGTTTCAAGAGGAAGGCTGTTTGTGTCGGCAAAAAAGGATCTGGACGGCCAGCAGTTTCAGAAAACGAGAGACGTTTAGTCGGAGACCAAAGAAGTCTTTACGAAGAGCAAGCCTGGAAATCTGGATCCCCAAATCAACTGTTTGGAGTATCATGAGAAAACGCTTGAGACTAACCTCTTGGAAGCTTCAGTTCGTGCAGGTTTTAAAGCAGAGTGACAAGCAAAAAGGTAAAACGTTTTGTGAATATATGCAAGAGAAACTTGAAAACCGTCTTGTTTTCAGGACGAGGCAACATTTCATATGGGGAAAAAAATTTACATGCCACAAATGAACACGAATGGGACTCACCAAAAGTGAATGTTTTATGCGCTATCTCAAAGAATTGTGTGCATGGCCCATTTTTCTCTGAGGGAAACGTGACCGGCAACGACTATATGGAGATGCTTCAGCACTGGCTACTTGGCGAACCTGAAGCAAATGAACATAACCAATTAATTTTTCAACAACATGGGGCTCCACGACACTGGAAACTCACATCGCGCACATTTTTCAACGAGAATCTTTCAAGAAGTTTTGATCGGGCGTGCTGGTGATGGAGACAACGTGCTAATGAAATGGCCCCCACGTTCACCTGACTTGACAACGTGCGATTTCTTTCTGCGGGGTTATGTGAAATGACTGGTCCATATCCTACCACTTCCTACATGTGTAGAGGAACTCAAGGAGAGAATCAGTGGAGATGTGTGCAGCGAGTGTGATAAACTCGACTTGATGTGTGCCGCGTCACAGGTGGCGCACACTTTAAACAGTTGTAATAAATTGAATATAAAATTACCACCTCACAGGATTTTTCGTTGGAAATTTGTAGAATAAAACTTGATAATGTGTTATGTAAATAATAAAGCTGATAAATTATTTTTGCTTACGAGATTTCTGTAAATCTAATCCCAAGTTTTTTCTCATCTAATATTCTGGTGATTCTAGAAGTAATTCCACTGGTCAACAATAGTAATTTCTTGTAGTTATCTCTTGTTCAATATAATGCATCCTTTTTTTGTAAAGTGTCGGTAATTTTTTCGGGAAGAATTTAAGCCACAGTCCGCAGAGTTAGCTCTTGGATTGGACATAGGCCACGTGCAGATCCAGGGGTGTGGGCTGAGTAGGCTGAAGCCCCCCTTTTAGATATCAGGTGTTGACTGAGTGGCAGAGTCAGTTTGGGTCCGACACTATTCTGGTCAGTTTCAACATCAACATCTGCTTAGCGGCATCCAAGGAAGTATTGCTGCTTTAGTGGAGACGGAAAAAGTCTACGAGGTTGAATTCGAGGCCTTAAGCCTAGTTTAAGCGGAAGCAGAGCGCTGGTTTTCGTCAGCAATCACGTTTGACTCCTTTGAGATGCTCGTCCCCACGCCAAGACCCGAATATATCCGAACCTGGACAGGATCCTCCAAGTTCTGATCACTCTCACAGTCTAGAACGCGGAGGAAACGTACTTAAGGAATTCCATGGGCCAAGAATGTCTCAACAGCCTGGCGATGATCGGTGTTCGCATCGAAATTGATGTTGGAATAGACGGCGTAATCAATGTATTTGCCAACGGAACATAAGGCTGATGGTCGTGTGAAATACTGTGATCAATGCTGTGTGTTGTTATTTATGTGTTAGATGTTGTTACTAACCCTTTCAAACTCCTATATGTTTATATATTTTTTTTTAATAATATAGAATATATAAAAAGTTTGTTAAATCGTTGCGATCGAATGTATCTTATATGATACATGTCTAAAATACGGATGAATCTTAAAAATAATTATTAAATTGCATTCATAATTTTCTGATGTGCAGAAAGTGGAAAAAAATTCGGATCTTAGAGATTTAGTGCTCACTCCTGTGTTAGTTACTGTTATTAATTATCAATGTTGTGTAGGATAACCATTATTAATGACCAATATCCTTTTCTCAGACTACTACTTTATCCTGGATCCGGCACTAACATAGGCTCCTGTTGTTCAGATATACAACCGCGCTCAAACTTTTTACTTTTCCATTTCTCTAGCAAGGCTAATATCTTAGATATCTAGGCCAGTCACGTTATAACGATGTAGTGAACCTAAATCGCATAGGTGAGAGCTCTACCTTACATTGTTCCCTTCCAGAAGTTGGCTCGGAAGAGGAGAAGAACCTGTTGTAGGACAAGACACGAACCGAAAATTTTAACTGAACAGTTGAAAAAATAATTATAAATCCGTAGTTCGTTCCGTTAGTTGGATATTCTAGTTTATGTGAATTAGTTGTCCAACAAAGTAGTCAGAACTTTAGAAGTTATGGGCTTCCAACGGTGCTTTCTAGTCCTAGTTGACTGCATAGTTCCGAGTCTCTAGCTAAAAGATATCAAGCTCGTGGTGTCGGATCTGATAGTCACTACGCCTAATCGTCCTGATCGATTTGTTCGCCCTGGCTTGCACCCTTTCCATCCACTCAGTGTCTTTCCAAAGGCTGGTAGACAAAAGTTGAATGGCGTGCAACATGTGGAGTTGCAGTGTTGAATTATACTAGAACAACGAAATCTCCTGCCTCAATGCTCTGTCTGGAGAACTTTAAGTCGTTGTTAATCACAACATCCAAGTCTTTCTCTACGTCAGTGACTTTCAGATTCTATCTACTCTTGTAGAGAGTAATCCGACCGAGGCTTTGCATATCCAATCCATATTTTTTCACACATGTCTAAATTAAAAGACATTTTTCACAGGTCGACTACCCACCCACCCACTTGGTTTCGACTGCAAACTTGACTATTTGGCTTAATAACTCTCATCTATATTGAAAGGGGTTAACAGAAAACCTAAGTCTAAACCTTGAGGGAATCTACCAGTCACTGATGACCAGTGAGAGATCTGACCTTTGATCACAACAGTGTCACCTCCCAGACAACCAGTTCTCAATCCCGTCCCAAATCTTTTGGCTGAAGTTCTCTTGTGTTTATTAATTCCTTATAAATGAAGTAATAATATTTTCAATCCTTTATCACTATTTATTTATGAATCTAAGGGGCAATCATAATTCCTTACTTCACGTATCCGTGCAACCTTGGTAGAATCAAATGTTTGCTTCTCTTTTAGTATAAACTTTATTTTTGTTGCTAATATTTCCAATTCATTCATCAATATTCCCTATGGGGTCTATAACTTTATAATCATCAAGGCTATACATAAATTATATTAAAGATCGCCACATATGGCAATCATAGATTATAGCAACAATTTAATGTTGTTTTAATTGTATCATTCTCAGCTGTCAAAGATTCTTGGTGTTTAAGGGATATGATTTTTTATAATTAACTCAATTTAGATATGGTCACGGAAATATTTCCTTAGGGATAAATAGTCATCATTCCATAACTAGACTAAATTTAATAGAAGTGAACAAGAAACTTTTACTGATATTCATTTACCGAATAGAAATATGAGAGGACATTACAAGATCAAAATTAACAATACCAAAAGGGTGGGGAGGAAAGCTCTGAACACTGCAGACTGAGGCGATGAATCTGGAAAGAAAAATGTATTACTCTAAGGGACACTTTTTCAAATTCCTCGTCTCAACATATTAATGTACATTTTGGATTTTCCGCTGGAAAAAAGGCCCGATTCCAGGTGCTTTCGCCTTTATTTGCTATAAGTTATGGGTGAAGAACCTTTTTAAGTGTAGGTACCATCCGAAGTTGAGAAGATAGCCTAATTTGGTGATTTATATATATATATATATATATATATATATATATATATATATATATATATGCAGATTTTTTTGAAAACCATTGTGTATTTCGCCATAGTTAATTTCCTTTGGCAACTTTCTATTCTTCTAACTGTCTTTTTTTCCCATCTTGTAGATGGTAGATCACTTGTCCTGTATTCATCTCTCTTTTAAATGAATGGGTTTGGTAAAAAAACAAACTAAATTGCTGCACTTTCGATCTTATTCGATCATCTTCGGAGCGTTTTGATATATTCTTGCCTCCTTTACCAATGAAATGTGGAGTCGGAATCAGAGTGAATGAAAGAATTGGACATTGGACATAATAAGAGATGAAATATAGGTAGAATTAGAAAGAGAATAGTAAGAGAGTAAAGTGGTTAAAGGGTGAGTTTAAAGAATTGATGATGTGTAGGAGACAATAAAAAGGTCCCTGGTGAAAGGGTAGCTCTGTCAATGTGTTAGTTTTGTGTGTTTTGGAGTTGTTTTTTCATTATTTAATAAACTAGAAATTATAAATTTATAGTTTATTTAATTAAATTAATCATAGTTAATTTAATTATTGTTTTCGATCTTAATGATCTTTAGGCATTCAAGCTTTATTTTTGGTGGGGTTTTATTCCCGCTGTGAGTTTTTGAAAAAGTTTTTATCATTCCGTGTTCGTTGATAAGTATAATGTGAGGGTCACTTTGTCGCAGAATGTTGCCATAGCTGGAACCTTTTCCGACCCACCCATCGACATTTATTTGTATGATCGTAAGTCTATTGGTCATTTTTGTAATGTTGGTTCTTTTAGTGTGTGGAATTAAAGTAGACGCTTATTTGCGATCTACTTTAGCCCCATGTGGTGTACTGGGTGGGGTGCGCTCCCTGCCGTTTCTTTTCTTTCGAAATTCGGTATCGGTAATTGTGTGAAAACAGTCCGTGGTCAATTTTATCTTATTTTGTGCGACGGCCTCCTCAACCTGTCGTTCTGGAACTTCGTCTGAGCATTCCTACTTGTATCGTCCGGTCCTAAGACCCTCTGATACTTCGCGGGAATCAATTTCAGCTGGGAACGAGGTCGATTCAGGGGCGTATAGTTTTAGGTTGAAGCCTCTCGCGTGATATTTCAACTGGTGTTCCCTTCCCCGTGATGAGGAGGTAGACCTTGGGCCACGAGTTTTGGAGATTTTCCTCGACCTAGGAAACCTGATCTCCTTGGGTCGGACTGCCCCCTTGGTTGGTGTGGGTGTGTGTGTTGTTGTTTTTACTGGTGTGCTTTTTTCGGTGTGAGTGGCGCTTGTTTTTGTGTTTGTGTTTCTCTAGGCTTGTTTAGTCGGGGGGTCACGTGAGATGGCTGTGTTCTGTGTTGGCACTTTTTGGCACTTGCCTTGGCACTGAGGAGCTACGGTTATACGCATAACCTCCTCTGAAGGAGGGTTATCGGGGAACCACATCTCTTGCAGCGTGTTCTTTACAAGCATGCGGTTGACTTATGTAGCAAAGGTACCAGGGCGAGTTATGTTTGCAATGTGTGCATAATAAATGCAACACATTTTTTTGTGGAGTGCTCGTTTTCGATGTGTAGGTATGTCTTTTGGTTGTTAGACTCGGCGGTGGCGGCTTTTGCAACTTTAGCGTAAGTTGAATTGGCTTTTAACTCCTCTGTCTCACGTTTGAGTCTGTTTCGCTTGCTCATCTCCTGCTTTTTGACTGGACATGCCATAGACATGGTCTTGTGTGGGCCTTCGCAATTCAAGCATTTGGTGGTAGTATTCTTGCAGTCACGCCAAAAAATGGTCGCGACCGGCGCAAATTGAGCATCTGAGGAAGCCAAGAGGCGAAACGTCAATAAAGAGCTCTGTGTAGTGTCTGGACTTTTCTTTCTCCCCATCCATTCTCACCCATAGCTTCAGGTCTTTGTTTTCAGGGCAGTTGGAAGTGGTATGTTTGTTGTACTTGTAGCACCGAAAGCACATCTGCAAGTCAACGAACTCCTCACGTTCCATCTGTTCTGGGCAGACTCTCACGTTAAAGAGTGAATGAAAGAAAACGGTTTTTATGTGGTATTTATTCCGCCTGGTTGATCGTAACGTTAGAGGAAACGAGCCAATCCGGCGAGTGGGATTTTAAAACAACTTTAATGTTTTATTCCAGCTTAACGATTGACTATTGATGGCCGGCTCTTCTTCGTTTATTAAAATGGCTTCTAAGATGTTCACCTAGCTGAACATCTTAATTACGGTGTTGTCAACTAGAATATCGGATGTTATGTGCGCTCTCCATATGATTTTTAGGTCCTCCGCTTTGCAGATGCATCGTTAAACGTCTCGAAAGTGTGGTAGTATCCGTTCCAATATATTTAAAGTTATTATAAAGCTTGCTTTTTTTATTGGGACAGATGAACTCGTAAACTATGTTGGTTGACTTGAGATTCGAGGAGTTTTGGCAGCTGTTGTTTTTCATAAGGAGATTGTTGGCTTTTGTTGTTTCATAGTAAATAATCAGTTGAATTTTATCCATTTGGTTCTTAACCTTGATGTTACGGTTAATAATCTCCTTGATGTTTTTTTTATCAATTTAATAGGCCGTAGACATCTGATTTCTGTAGTATAGTTTGATGTTGTTTACTGCGACCTTATTACTTTCCATTGTATCCGTATCTTTGAAGCGACTATTTAAACTTGATTGGAGTTGTTTTTCAACCATGCTGTTTGAGAAACCGTTGTAAACGAGTGTTTGTTTTACACGTGAGATCTCTTGGTGAAAAAGTTCTCACGTAGAGCAGCATTTATATGCTCGGCGGATGTATGAGCCGATTACACTTATTTTATATCTTTCAGGGCATTCGATATCCACATTGAGGCATCTTCCTATGTCTGTACTTTTTTATATACTTTTGTGATATATCTACCATTGGTGTTTTGAATCTCAACGTCCAAAAAAGGGAGTTTATTGCCCGCACTCAATTCATAAGTGAATTTTAACACGGAGTTCTCCCCAAATTGCTCTTTGATGTTTATCAGATGTTCTTTGTTTTGGACGTTGATGTAGATGTATACGCATCGGCAATATGTGTGTGGTTTATTTTCACTGTTGTCCAATAATCTCTCTTCAAGTTGACCCATATAGTAGTTGGCGAAGGTCGGCACTAAGGAAGACCCCATAGCCACTCCATCCACTTGCGTGTATAGATTACCGTCCGGCGTTGTGAACGGAGCTTCTGATGTGCATGAACGTAACATGTTCCTTAAGATGTTTGGGTCGAGATTTGGAGGATACATTGTAGGATGGTGGTACACGTTTTTATATAATGATTTCGATGGTCTGAGCGATAGGCACGTTCGTGAACAGGCTTTCCACATTAAGGGATGCTATTATTCCTGCCGGTCTTGTAGAGTGGAGTATATCAATAAATTCCTCCGTGGATTTTATTCTGTACTTCGAAGGGATGTACGGTTTTATTACTTCATTTAGGATTTCAGCTAAACGGTACGTTGGTGTCGTGACTTGAGAGATGATGGGTCTCAATGGGTTGTTCGGCGTATGAATTTTTACATTTCCATACAGATATCCTGGTGTGTAATCGCCTATGATCTTTTGGAAGTGAAGTCCTCCGATGAGTGCATTAGCTTTAGTTATTTGTCCATTTATTTTCTTTTTTAAGTTTTCTGTTGGATCTTTTTTCATACGTTTAAATTTAGTTGTTTTCCTTAGGATGGTATTCAATTTGTTGTTATATTCTTCTTTGTTTAGAATGACGTATATGTTGGATTTGTCAGCTTTTCTTATGACTATTTCTTTGTTGTTTTTTAGAGAGCTGATGGTGTTATAAGTTTGCTGCCAATAAAGCACCTTCGTTTGGTCGCTTCTGTGTGTAGTTGGTCTTTTAGGTTGGGGTTTATTTAAATGGTTGCTTGATCTTGTGGTTTTAACAGGGATTGGAAGAGGGATTCTAGTTCAATTTTTTTTTAATTGGATCGAATTTGGCTTCTAGGTGGCAGTTAAAACCGAGGTTAAGAGCTTTTGTTTCAGTAGTGGAGAGCGTATGCCGGGAGAGATTACAGAAGGGCATAATTGTGAACTTTAGGGAAAGGAGATTTGAGGCTTATCCCATTGCGGAACCCAAAGGAAGGAACAAACCTGGACCGGGACTCAGTTACGAACGCGGGGAGAGTTGACACCCTACTCTGCCTGCGGTACCATCCAAGATCACAGAAGGAGACACTACCGTATCTGTACTATGTCGGATGTAACTGAGAAATATCTAAAACCCAAAAGAGGGGGTGTCCCCCCAACTGGAGTCAGTTGATTCGGGCTCCAGTCATCATTAAGTCCGCCAAGTTTTTACACCCTCTGAGGAGCCCATCCAGGTCCATACTCACGTCACCACTTATCATCACATACCGAGTCATGTTCATGGGGAGGCTATCGGGAGGAAGGGGGGATTCCATCCCAGAGAGATAAAGAAGACTTCACCCTCAACTCACACATTACGCACACAAATTAACACACCATCAGCCGCAAAACCACTCTCCCCCTCACAAACACAGACGACAAATAATGCACACTACCAATACCCGAAACACTCAAACTCTCAAACACGCTTGACATCCCGATCACAAACATCATAAACACACCCACAACACAAATTGTCATATTCAGGTCGTCTGACGACGCCCTGAAATTCGACATAGACACTCAAACAACACTGGTAGCAAAACAACACCACACGCTAATGCCAGACTCAATCAAATGTAGACACCAGGTGCGGATACGCCGCCCAACCCATTGTGGCTGGAGTTCCTTGCCGAACTCAGTTCTGAGTATGGCACCGAGGCGATCAAGGATCTCCACTACAACCGCACCAAGCATTGGGTGGTCATAACACTCTCAGAAAAAAAACACATGCGGACAAACTAATTTACCAGGGTATTTAAGTCCACGCCACAGCAAATCTGAAATGCATCTACTTCGCAGAAAAGCGCGCAATGACCATTTCAGAGATGTGCAGACCCCAATATACCCCGCCTACACACGCGCAATGCCTGTGCCCTTCCCTCATGAGATCTTTCGTTGCCGCTTGCGGCGCCTTGGAGATCACACAACAACCTACTCCCTTGCACACGCGACTACCATGTACACCCTCCGAACACAGACACACTGCCCCTACATACACCAACACACATATACACCACCCCCACACACGCAAACGCCCAATGTCAACGCAAAAACCTTCCCCTATCCTCCACCACACAACAGTTAAACCCTAAGTTGAACTTGGCTGCCGTGCTTTCCGGCATTGCACAAGCCATGTCTGGAGACGATCCACGCCTCTACGCCACACTCTTGAACTAGTTCTTCGGGGCGAATGGACTCGAGCATATCGTCTTCCCGGAGACGGTATTTGCCCTCATACAGAGCCACAAGAACATAAGGCCAGCCCCTTCTCCCAGCACAATACACTCACTCCGCACCTGCCCATCCCCTAGCCACCTGCCCCCTCCCCTCCAGATCCTTTGCAGCTCTTTTGACCATTCACACCCGGTCTCCAACTCCCAGCACCTCCCCTTCCCCCATCCCTCCATGAAAACACACTTGTCTAGACTCTCAAGACCGCACCATTTTCCACCCTCACCACACTCACGAAACGGACATTCCCGTCCTCATACACAAACCCCTACCCAATACACAACGCGTAAAAGTCATTGCAGCACCCTCTACCGTCTTCCTCGAGTGTCAGGAGGTAGGGAACCGTAAGACAGCTACTCGCGCACTGCCCTCTCGCCCAGAATAGGTCGCTTGGGTACTAAACACACAACACCCTGATACAATACGCCTAAACTCTACTAGGTTACACCCCCCCCCCAATATTCGGCTTTACATTCATATTGCAGGCTACTACACATATTTAACCCCCACATACGCGACAGCTAGGCTCAAGGATCGTAGTTAAACGTCATATACACCATACTTTCATAGACACAAGAGACGACTCCTTCATACCCTGCAAAATTGACGCAGACACTGGACCAATCTTAGTTGCCGCACACTAAAGACCACCCTGCCTACAACTACACATACATGTCCCACTCCAGGCGCTACTAAACCACATCTCCCACTCTTCTTTATTAAAGACCTAAACACACACCATCCTACATTTTTCTTCAAGCACAACAAACAATGCGGGAAGATACCTGGTCCGTGCCTTGCAGCGATTCCGCTGCGAGAACACTGGCCCGGCCTTCCCCAAGTTCTTCGTCACGCACGGCGAGACTTCGTCACTGGACGTGGTCCTCTGTAATGACCACATCAAGATTTCACACCCACATAGTCCCGGATCCCCATATACTATCTGACCACATTCAGATCTGTCTCTTACTATTAACTTCTCAAAAATTATCCCTACACCGCCTCTATACGACTACGCTAACACGAACTGGGTAACGTTCGGGAACCACATAACCACACACACACCAAGCAACCTCAACCTCCAGTGGACCATATTCTCGTAACTAGACAACCACTGGATAGTTCTCATGGACACCATAGAAATAGCCCGCAAAACGCATACGCTACGCAAAACATACACACGCATAAAACACCTCACCTACTCCAAACATACACAAAGAGTCATTATAATATATAACAACCACTACGGCACAGGCCCACGACAACAAAATATTACACTCTTCCATGCCTGCATCCTATACAGTGAGTGCTGCTAGATCGGAACCGTCGGGCGAAATCATCCGCATTGCGGACGATGCTCGATTTACCAACCACTTCTTCTTCTGGCAGCGCGTCAATAGAATGTTGGGCACGGACCATCTCAAGCCCATAAAACTACACATGAGCAATCTCGCACGCTGACAAACACGGATGACATCCTCGATGCATTCAGGTCCCACTGCGATCAAGTACACACATATAATGAATCCAAACCACACGCACAACAGCACTTCTAAGAAGTCCAGGAATGGTGCCGGCTCCACGCCAATGAGGTGGAACCAGACCCCGTGATCGAAATGGAAGTGCTTGATAAAACAATCACATTAACCACTCCAATCACCATCGAGAAAACAAAACATTACATCAAAGCCACACGAAAACGAGCCCCTGGTTCTTCTAGCCTTTTAACCACAATCATACATCACCTTCCAGAAAACATCTAGATACCGAATATTAACACACCTCTACAACGCCTCCCTAGCCTCTGGATATTTTCCGAAAATATTCAAGGCCTCACACAACATTCTACTCCTCAAATAACATAAAACAACCAAACTGCTACAGGTCTATTGCTCTCTTAGAGCACTTAAGCAAAATGTTTAAACGTATAGTGAAGACCCGCCTGCGGAGCTTCCTGGAGGAGGAGAACTGGTTCTCCCCCTCCCAGCACAGCTTCAGGAAGGTCCGATCCACCGGCGCGGTGGCCACCATCGATCACGACATCATACAAAAAGCACGACAGAAAACACTCACTATGAATAAGGATATCGAAGAGGTCTTCGATAAGGAGTGGCATGAAGGGGTTCCGTTGGAAACTCACTAACAACACAAAGCTGCCTCTCTGCACCAGAAAGCTCTTATCGCACTACCTTACAGACAGGAAGTGCTACATACGATACAACAACACATTACCAAGCCCATTCACGCCATGCGCTGGAGTACCTCTGGTCAGCGTGCTGGCACCTACACTTTTCATAATATACACAAACGACAACGACACACCACGCCTAGAAGCAAACTGCACACATATACACACACACTGGCGTATGCGGACGATGAGACAATCCTCGTCTCCAGCCAGCGCCCTGAAATTCTGGTGGGCCGTGCCCAAATAATACTCAAAGGGGAAGACAGAATACGAGGACATGTGGCTCATAACAACTAATCCTCAGAAGACACATGTAACACTATTCGGTGCACAAGATTGCTACATGCAAAACATACAAATATACAATCATATACCCAACCCCCATAAAACTTACATACAAACCCGCAACAAAAATACTCGGGGCAACATTTAACAAGTATTTACGTCTTCATGGTCACCAAAACAACATACAAGCCAAAGTCAAACGCATAACCAACATACTGAAAAGGTTCTACCCCAGCAGTAAAAAAATGCAGTTACACCTGTACAAAATACTCGTCAGACCAACAATCACATACGCACCAATTACACTAACGGCCGTAAGCCCCACATGGCAGAGGAGCGCACAACGTATTCAGAACTCTGCTCTGAAGCGCGCCTGTTGCTTTCCCCTGTACACGAGAATGTCGACACTACACGACACAATAAACTCGCACCGCTAAATACCTACACGTTCACACGACTAACCCGACAACGTGGGAAACTCGAGAGAGACCCCATATACAACCATGTATACCACATTCTAAACGCTGCTGCTTGTATACGCAAATTCCCAGCAGCACTTCATCACCAGCCACCTGAGCCAATATACTCTTAAATAGCAGCAGCACGTAACGTTTCCTCGAATCTGAATGCACACCGCCGAGCCGAAGTGTACAAGCCACTAACTAATCCACCATGTTTTGGCGATCTAGTCAAGCCTCGTCGAACTGCCAAGGAGTCTGCCCTTCCTAGCCGATCCTCCAGCCTCGCCAGTCAAACACCTCAGCACATATTTCGCACATGTGCATAGCCACCGGCCTATCTCCTTCCTCCTATCCCCTCTTAAGTTATTTCCGAAACTCTCCCCTCCGACTACTAGTTTGTTGTAACTTGACAACAGAAATCCCTTTACTTTTCTTTGTATTCTTGTCTTGTCTTGGAAAGACACAGGATTGTGCTTCACACAACGCTGCGGCTGCCACCATCGATCTATCGCAAGTACCCACCTTCACATCAACCTTCAAGAAGGTCTTCATCCACGCGAGCCTCAAGCCCCCTGACTTGAGGCAACCAAGAAGAAATCGAACCTGACCTTGTTAATAAATACCAATTGTGAGCGTGTTTGCATAACCAACTGCTCATTTTTGTGACCATGCAACTGCTCCAATGGTTGTAGCCATTTTATTTATAATTATCTATTAGGTAGTCAAGAAATTAATTTAGTTTTTTAAAAGACAAAAATGTTTATTATTGTTGTTTAAATTGTTCTAAATTTGTTGTAGAACAAATTTGGTTTAAAGATAACTGTCGTAACACCTAGGCCTTTGTGAAGCTAGCAATGTGTAGGCTATTCTAAGCTACATTTTGTTTGAGTCTTTCATTACTAATGGAGGAGAGCAAGTGCATAGTGCTAGTGCTATATGGATACAATAAAGGGAATAGTGTTTCATTAGGAGTAAAAAACATAGTTATCTTAAAATTTGTTGAATACTCGTAAATGGCATCATTGGTTCAAAACATTGCGTTCATGAGATATCGGATCCAGCATTCCGAGGATAGAGGCCGCCGTACTGGAATTGATCCTTACGCTCGTAAGGCGTTTGTGGAGTCTAATCCTCAACAAAACAATCGTGAAATGACAAAGGTTTTGATGTCAGTTGTGGAACAGTGAGTAATCATCGTATTAGTATAGGAAAATCCAACAAAAGAGGTGTTTGGGTGTCGCATGATCTGTCTGAAGGACAATAATTGCAACCTGTGAATAAAGCTTCATCTCTATACGCTCGAAATATCACTGAGCCATTTCCGAGCAGCATTGATACGGGAGGTAAAAATTGGGTTCTTTGCTAGAATATTAAGTGTGAAAAACAATGGCTTATTATTAAACAAATCCATTCCTAATCATAAGCGTGGTCTTCAATTCATGAAGAAAGCGAAGACCGCGCTCCTGACGTTGTTCTCGCATACGGTCGGTATTAGTGAGTTCTTCACTAATACCAAAACAGTTACTATACATCGATATGTAAATAATTGCAAGGTTTAAATGAAGCTCTTGAACAAAAATGCCCTTCACTGACGAACCATTCGACCCAAGTAAAAAAAAATGTGCTAGGCTGGGAAGTTCTTCCTCATCTCACATATTCATTGTCCCTTGCACCATGTGATTACCATTTAAGTCATCACAACATCCTCCTAATGGCAAACTTTACTCTGTTACGAAGGAGGTGGAAGGGGTTTTAAAATCATGTATTTCATCAAAACCTTTTGAACTCTTGTATCCACCAGAAGTGAGCAGTCAAATAATATTTGGATAAACGTTTTTTTAGTCTCACTTTTTCCTTTATAATTTTGGAAATTTTATATTTTATAGTTAAAAGCAGTTTTGAGATGGTTTGAAAGCCAAAAAGGAAAAATGTTTATGTTGTTTTATAATAATGAAATAATAACGTTAACGGTTCAGCTTTGGTTCCCACTGTTTAATTGAACTATGAGAGAGCACTGCCAATAATGATGGAATCTACTTTGCTGAATAAATGTTGTTCTGTTGGTATGTTATGATTTTATTTTTATTTTTTTAAACATTAATTTCTTGACAACCTAAAATATTTTGTTTACAGTTTTTATGGAGCACTAAAAAATTCAATTTTATTGACCTAGTACTGAGGCCCTTGTGACATACATTCAATGGCCAATGATATAGAAACACTTATTAAGTATTATTACTTATTATTAAGTTAGTGATATTAACAAGCTTAAAAAAACATTTAATTAGTCTCGACTACATTGAAAATTCATGCGGACATACATGTATTTTTCATGCGGTTATTATAAAAGTTAATAAGGCTCAGCACAACATATTTGCTTATACAGGGTGTCCGAAACGTTACTATGCACTGGAAATAAATAGTGCTACCAGAATCACAGTGAAGAAAGTGCAACACTTAGGGGGTCTACAAGAGATCTAATTGGGAAACCATTAAAAGATTCGCTCCGCTTTTCATATACAGGGTGTCCAAAAAGCTACTAAGAGTTGCACTTTCTTTACTGTTATCTTGGCGGGAATATTGATTTCCAGTGCCTAGTAACTTTTCGGACACACTGGATTCGTTTTTAGGCATCACCTCTTTCCTGATTTACTAAATTGGGTTATCTTAATTTTTATTTTATTTTTTTGTTTTATATTCTCCCTTGCTTTTAAATGGCATTAAGAAAGGTCTAGGCTCTGATAAATAAAGGATTTTTTTTAATGGAAAACTGCAACATGGCCGACCCCGAGTCTGTAGCAGAAGTGTATGTAGACAGAGATTAAGGATGGTTCCAGTCTCTCCTAAGCTCACGAAGGCCAATGCACACTTATCATGCAATCTGTTTATGATGTGGATGCGATGATTTGCCGAAAAGTATTTATTTTGTTTTTTTTATGTTTAATGTGCATGAACACATAAGATCATAGGCACACACTGATAAGTATTATAGAAAGAAAATTTCACATGTAACGTTTCGAGTTCGATACTCTGTCAATGTTCATTCGCTATTTTCATTTGTGACAATGGTTTGAGCGGTCCACCTCCTTTTATTCGAAGTGATCATTCGGATTATAAATGAGATCTTAATATTCTATATTAATTCCCTTCCACGCTAAAGTTGGGTTCGTTTTAATGGAAAAATTGAAAATAATCCGCTGTACCCCTAAAAAAAATATAAGAAATAAATGTTACAGAAGGGAAAATCGGCTACAGCTGAGGATATTCAGTGAGAGAGACTCGCATCTTATTTATTATTTCCGTTTTTTATTGCCTAATCAATGGTTTATCTAAATTCCTACTCATTTAATATCATCGTAGAAGTTATAAGTAGGTAAAGAGAAGGGTCATCCATTAATGTGATTGAAGTTTATATCAACACGGAGAGGGGTCAATCCATTTTTTCTCAATGTTTATAACTAGCTATCACCCTGAGATAGAAAAAAAGGGGCTACCCTTCCGCTAGAACGTCCAGAAATTAATCAATACATCAAATCAGGACGTCCTAAAAAATATTTGGTCAAGGAGAGTGAACTAGAGGATTTCGTTAAGAACTTTGCCCAGGGATCTCTTAAAAATATTAACCGGAAAAACGCTTTAAAAACTTCGAAATTCTTTATAGATCAGAGCGATAATTTCGCTTGCCCCTGTTAGTTACACGAAAGAAGAGGCGTCAATCAGCACCCCGTTAGTACATGAACCTCCATTTTTAATTATTATTAATTATTTTTTTAATTAGTACTAAAACAGCAAATGCTCATCACCAAACATCCACTTCATCTTTAAAAGTAGTACCAGAATTTAAAATATAAGGTTCCATAAGATTTTGCCGATTTTTTATTAAGGAATTAACCAAAATACAGCAAAAAAATTATAGGAAGATCTGTTACTTTAATAAAACTTTTGATGTTACAAGTAATAAAACCTTTTCAGACACCAGATTACCTACTCTTTTACCATGCGGATAAGATAATGCAGTTTTATTATTTTATTTTTATGCAAAACACCGGGCTTTTTACCCTTAAGAAATACACATGCATTAACCATTGATGTTCCTGAACTCAACCGGTCGATTTAAAGATCCTGCTCTTGGTTTCTTGCATCTGAAAATCAGGAAACGGCATAAATTAATCTCATGTCTTGTTTTATTTCATCACGGGGCGATTCGGAGTTTGCAACAAAAATATCCTAAATACTCAGATTTTCGAAAGCACATAACCTGTTGTTTGTGCCTCCTTTAGAAATCATTGTTGGGAGGGGCATGGAATTTACTCAAGATTTACACCGTTTGATTTCTATCACAATGAGGGCCTAGTTTTAAATGGACTCACTACCACCCAAACAAAAGATGGCATTCAATTACTATATGTTCATTTTTTTTTTTACACCTCACGCATATTTTCCGCGGATTGGGTGGCGCATGGCCAGAGACACTTCCACTCCACCATTCGCACACATTATTCGCTGCTTAACCAGGGTGACCCACCTACTACATTTTCCCATCTATCTTCAGAGACCGGCTATCCGGTTTCCCCCGAAAACATGATTACCTGCGTTTATGTGTCACCCTACACAGCTCGTCCTCCCCCATCCATTCGTCTTCATTCATTCCTATCCCTAGCACGCCTTTCTGCCTCCTGGATGCTTAGGCCGCGTCCACCAAGGACATCTCTCATACACTCCACCCATCCCCTTCTCGGACGCCCACGTTGTCTCCTTCCTATCGCTCGAGATCTATACACTCTCTTTACCAGCCTTTCATCCTCCATTCTCTCTAGGTGATCATACCTTCTCATCACAACTCTATCAGCTCTTTCAAGCAAACTCAATTTACTTTCATATCTCTCTCGCACTCTTTCGTTTCTCACTCTGTCAATCAACCTCACACTACAAATACTTCTCAGACATTTTATTTTCATAACTTCAACCTTCCTCCTTTCGTTCGCACTCAACGCCCATGTTTCACATCCATAAAGAACAGTGGGTCCCACCACTCCCCCATACAATCCCACTTGCGCCTGCCTGCTTATTCGCTTCCCTTTCATGAGACTTCTTATCGCACCATATGCTTACACTCCCTTTTCCATTCGCTGCAATATTTCATTTTCACTCATTCCCTCAGCTGCCAGATCCACACCCAGATACTTAAAACACGGCACTTCTTCCAGTCTTCTACCATTTATACTCACCTGTAGCCCACTCATTCCTTCCCTTTAGCACCACATCACCTTGCTTTTGCCTCCATTCACACTGGGCTTCCTTCTGTCACACACAATCCTAAATGCATCGACCAGTGCCTGTAATTTCTCTTTTGAGTCAGCCACCAGCACTAAATCATCTACAAACAACAATTATTCTAGCTCTTACATCTTTTCATTTTCAGTCAATAATGCTGCACCCCTACCTCCAACTCTTGCTTTCACCTCCCTCACCACGCCATCCATATACAGATTGAACAGCCAGGGTGACATCACGCATCCTTGTCTGAGTCTAGTTTTTAAACTGAACCCGTCACCTTCCGTTCTCCCAACCCCCACGCATGCTTTACAGTCATCATAAAAGCTTTTGATAGCTCTTATTAGTGTACACTCAATCCAAAGCATTCTCAACACATTCCACATCCCCTTTCAGTCCACTCTGTCATATGCTTTCTCCGGATCCATAAATGCCATGTACACACTTCTATTCTTTACAAGGTACTTCTTAAATATAGTCTTAAAGGTAAAAATATGATCCAAACACCCTCTCCCCTTCCTAAAACCCCCTTGTTCCTCTCCAATCAGATTTTCCGTGCACCTCCTAACTCTTTCACTAAAGGCTCGTCAATATACCTTTTCAGGCACACTTAACACACTTATACCCCCAAAACTACCACAGTCAGTTTTTTCACCCTTTCCCTTGTAAATAGGAACAATAAATGCATTTCTCCAATTTTCCGGCACACCCCCTCGTCCATACATACATTAAACAACCTCACCAACCACTCCACTACAAACTCTTCCCCCCGCTTTCAGCACCTCACTTGTTATCCCATCCATACCCGCAGACTTTCTAATTTTTGTCCTTTTCACTGCCTCTTCCACTTCCTTTTTGCTCATTCTTTCACTCTCTTTAATTCTCTCTGATGTCATCCCACCTCTTCCAAGACATAAAGGCTGTACTTCTCTACTGTCGTTCACATTTAGCAAATTCTCAAAATATTCTCCCCATCTCTTCCTTACTTTTTCATATGTACTGATTATTTCATCTGATCTATCCTTCACTCTCATTTCTATCGCCTCTTTCTTCTTTCTCATATAATTTATTCCTTCCAAAATTGCTTTTTATTCTCCCTAAAGCACTCAGACACTCTTTCACTCCACCTACGAGTATCATTCGCTTCTCTCTTCAGTTCAGCCACTCGATTTTTCACCTCGTGTCGCTTCTTCCTATATTTTTCTTTGTTTTCTGCGCTTCTATTCTGTCTATACCTGTTCAACAGTTGACGCTTCTCTTTCACTAACTCTTCCACTTCAGCATTCGACCATTCGCTATCCACACTAACTCTCCTTTCTACAAGCACCTTAATTCCACATGCTTTCCTGGCAGCTTCTTCTATGCTCTCACACATCAACTTCCCCTCATCTTCCTCAACCAAACCCACTGACTCTCTTGTCACTTCCCACTCCTTTGCAACCAACTCTTTGTATTCTTCCTTGCACCTCGCTTCTTTCAGCTTCTCCACCCTTACCACCTCCTTCTCTGGCAAGCTCCTTCGTTTGACAACCCATTCACTCTACTCTTACTTCTGCTATCACCAGGTGATGGTCGGATAAGTCTTCCATCATCCCCCTCTTTACATCTACATCAAAAATTCTCTTCACATTCTCTCTTCCTATCAGAACATAGTCTAACACGCTTCTTTAATCCTCAAGTACCCTTTCTCCCACCTGCCTACCCAGTCTTTGAAGGTATACTTCTTGTGCTCTTTCTTTTTAAACCATCTGTTCCCAGCTACCATCTCTCTTTCAGCACACTTTTCCACCATTATCATTCACTCCCGGTACTCCGTATCTCCCAACTACCCCATTCACTACTCGATCACCTACCTTTGCGTTCAGGCCACCCATCACAACTACTTTCTCATTTAAATTAAAACCTTGCAGACAACCATTCAGCTCTTTCCAAAACGCTTCTTTCACCCACATGTGGACCATACACGCTCACAATCACCCAGCTTTCGCATCCGAACTTCACTCGTACCCACAACACTCTTGAATTTACCTCTTTGTATTTACATATAGTTATAATATTAAAGAATGGAAAGTTTGGTCGAGATCTATTAGGTCATTAACTTGTTAATCGAAAAGTTCAAAGGTACAATAAATACAAGTCCTTCCATCTCTTAAATCAAGTGGTAGATGAATGGAATAGACTCACTAGTCATGTAATAGGAGCGTCCTCACTGCGGAGGATTAGGATACTAGGTTGGACTAAACTGGGTGATGGGAACAAGAGCTGCCTCGTATAGGCTATTGATTAGGCTTTGGCAGATTCCTTCTTTTCTTATGTTATATTAAGAGAGCAATCTATTCTTTTGAGAAATATTGACATTATAATGCAAAGGAATATCAGTAAAAATATTCTTATATTTCTATATGATGCCTTAGCCTTTGTCTCCACTCCTTCATTTAACCTTACATGTTGATATGAAGAAACAAATTATATTTGGCTACTTTTGAGTAGTCCTCGAAGTTCGAGGATTTCTCTCCACGTGGAATGTCCTCGGTTTGGCATGTTTCAATATTTCCAGTCTGAAAATGAGACCAAATCTTCTTACCTGCAGTCGGTGACATCGAAGATTTCCCCACTTGAACATTCTAAAGGCCGGTGGCATGAACATGAACACATTTGAGAATCCCAAAAGTGCAAGCTTTCGTTTTGGAGACAATCTGCCTGCTTTTCCCTGTAAAGTGTATAACAACCAAATGGTCAAATTGAAAAAAAAACAATAAAAAATACTTAACGGATATTTCTTGTTTTCATCTTTTCCATGAATAGTAAACTTAGACACCATAATTCGGTGTAGTCAGCAGTCTTCATATGAAACGCTCAAAAGTAATGTCTAACTCATTTCAATTCGTTATAACTATGCAGTTACGGAGATGAACTGGTTCCAAGGAGGGCCAATTCTTAAGGCTTGATTCATATTTGAGGAAGTGATTGGGAATTATCACCCATTGTCGGAGTAGTACCGAAATGAAGAACAATGATGATGTAAAATGGACCAACTCTCTCGATCACGATCCTCAGGAATGGAACGAGCGAACATCAACAATTCGGCCACTTGGAAATTCAGTCCTGTCACGCATTTTGATCACCATTATTCTCTCTACTATGAAGCGGTAAAATGAACCCTTTTGTTTTTCTTGCGGCACTGTACTGGTGTAAATATCCATTTTTGCATTTAATAAACGGCTGAGGTATTCAGGTTAGATGTAAGATATACAGGTTTTAAGAATTTGAACTTAAATGGAGCTTGTTTTATTAATCCATTCTGGGACACGACTCAGATTCGTGTGTTGTAAGACAGACAATTTGTGGCGGTGTACAAAAGGACATGAAGTAGTGTACAAAAATGTTTGAGTAATAAATAGTATGACAAAATAAACTCTTCGATGGACGTGTGTATATGTAGCTCATATTATTCGTTTTTTAATCATTAATGTGTTTTTTATTCTAAAAATGTTGTGAGGTTATTCTTATTAAAGGTTTAGTCAGTTCATGAATGATCAATTTTGACTTTTACCCATGATCTTCCTGATGATGTAAAAATACAACCCTTTTCTATTATCTTCCTGATGATGTATAAATATAACCCTTTTGTCTATGATATTCCTTATGATGTAAAAATACAACCCTTTTCTATGATCTTCCTGATGATGTAAAAATATAACCCTTAGCGGCTATAAAAACCGGGTTTCCAACGTTTTTTAATCAACACTCATATTTTACTCTTACCTTACTTTATTTTTATTCATTATTTTTTATTCTCTAATCTGTGCCGCTATTCTTTGCCTCCCATAGAGTGCTGATATGTCCATTAGATGTTGCAAATCCTTTTTATTATTCTCTATTTTTGCCCTCGAAAAATTCCGTTGGGAATCACCTGTTTGCACATTTGCAGGAACAGTCGTTTTCGTCATAAATCTGAGTTTGGGGGTCGCAGTCGCGTTCGGTGACGGCGCACTGACAAGCGCACGCCAAGTGCCTCTTCTCGGTGACAATAATTTCTGACCCAGCTGTTTCCCGGCGTGATCTCGCCTCTTCTTCTGACATCACTACCGTCACTTTCATGACCTGAAATATAAACAGTTGAAAAGTGACCTACTGGTCTTCTTTCTCCAAATGTATGACCGCGAGTTATTGTCTGATGCGCGAGGCTGTTTGCCAATATCTGTTATGGTGACATTTCTTCGGCAAGGGTTTTATTTACAACCTTTTTTATTGGAATTCTTTAAAACCAAGTTGTTTTTCAGTCTCGCTCACAAGAGGGTATAGGTATAGCATGATGCAGCTGACATCTGAAGGATTATCTGTCCTCTCAAGCCCGACCACCTGCAGTTGAATGCCCTCCTAAACCCAATGCCCGTAAGAAAAAACTGTGGTTATATAATTCCACACATTTTTACTTCCTCTATTTTCACCACTTTTTCTAAAGATCTCTCATTACCATTTTATTCATGGAATTCCATCGTTCGTTTTTATTTAAACTTTAATTTTAAAAGGTTCTATAGTTCTGAATCTCCTTTTTTACATTTGCTCTCGTAATTTTCTACTCTTTGGGATCTATTTTTCTCTGAGTGTTTTGAAAAGAACCTTGGCATAGTTAAATTCCTAATTATTTCGGTTCATCACCTTTAATTTGCAAATTAATGATTACCCCATACTGATATCCACATTTGTTCACAGTAGAACCATTGTAGTTCTAATTTAAAAGAATTATTTTCGTGAGAAATTGTATCTTCTATCCTTAAGTGAGCAAATTAAAAAAAACAACAGCAAAAGTTACATTAAGAATGAGATATTCCCGCCATATTTAAATTATTTATAAATTTTCAGTGAAAGAATATTATTCCCTTTAAAATATAATGAAAAAGATAAATTTTGTGATGCTTTAACATTATATTCCATCACAATTTTCCCCGCAACAAATTCTGAAAAAAGGAATGTGTATTTTATTCCTCTCTTTATATCTTGTGCATGAGAAATTTTGTGCATACAATATCGTTTATTTATAGCACGCGATATATTCTGAAATTATATGTACATAAATATCATTTAAATACCGAAGCAAAGGGTAAAATAATCGCAAATCTCAGTCACGAGGTATTGCGCGAAAGTAAACACCCGCTGTGTCCTGATACCGCACAGAACTCGAGCAAAATGTTCTTTACAATTTTCAGTAGAGAGAAATGACGGACCTTAAGATGAATGTCCTCGGTTTTTGTCGGCTGACATACTAAGAGATCTCCGAAGCAACATCCACCGCACCTTTCCAAGAGAACACATGAAGGGAAGTAGGCATCTTCATCGTTGGACAGAAAGTGAAGTGGAACAGGTGTAGGAAGGGGACTACATCCCGCATTAACAGCGTCCTTCGCTTCAGACACGGTTGAAGTCACTGGAAATGGAAATATTAATATACCTGTAATTGGGAACTCCCAGGGGAAAAATGTCGTTGTATAACTCTCCGGTGTGGGACTATTTCGTAAAAGGAGGATCAGTATTCGATTAAGGAGCCAGTAACTAATTTCTGTCTTTACTACGAAAGGTTAATAATTGCAATTTAGAAATGTAAGTCTAATTGACTTCAACAAACTTTTGAAACCAGTCTTAAAAACATATTTCTTTGATGGAAAAAAGTCCAAAGAATAATGTTGATAGGCAAAACTTAGATTCAATTTTTGTACCATTATATTTGACACATGAGGACGAGCATTATAGGAAATAAGAATAGGAGGACTTCTGTTGACAAGACTTGGTTGTTTCATTCACAAATTTCTATGGCTTATGATGGTTTCTTCGCTACTCAAGGAGTTGACAATAATGCTTGTTACTCTCCGTCATACGGTAGCCATTATATTATTTTGGTGGACAATATACATTGAAAAGGTTTCAGATGATTCATTTGCATCGACCCATGGTGAGGGAGGGGGTCCTTTTTGATTGTCGTACTGACTCCATTATTGTTTTCAAATCACTAAAGATATTTTCAAATCTGTAGAAGAACAGAAAAGCAAATTTCACATCACCGATTTTGTTAGTGATTTGTGAGGTCAAGTAGTAGATTTAAATCCACCTTTTGCTTTTTCTACTTTCTGGCAAGTAGCAATCGACATACGACAGCCCATCTTGTCCATCGTCTTCAATATTTTCACATCATACAATTGGTTCCTTCCACCCCCTTCTTTGAACTTGAAGCCTTCCATCATCACATCTAAACTTTTGGAACCAAAACGGTATAGATGTAGAGAGCCGTCACAATGATTTAAATAGTTCGACATCACAAAAGGAAAGCGGAAATGACAAAATAACAAGAAATAATGAAAATAGATTGACTTGCAGCTTAAGCCACGCACACACTGCCGGGGATGACTCTTCTCCCATCATTCGTGTGAGAGGCGCAGCCCGTCAGGTTCATTCACAGCCAGGTTAAGGACTCTCTCTCTCTCTCTCTCTCTCTCTTTCTCTCTCTATCTCTCTCTCTCTCTCTCCCTCCCTCCTCCTGCCCCCCTCCCCCCCCGTGTCATCGACTGAGCAGGGGTCAGCCAAAGATTAACCTTTTGATTATCGAACCAAATAAATAGAAATAGCGAATGCTTCTGTCTTATCAGTAGCTAGCACCCAGTGGCTGTCGTAGACTATATGGTGCCATGGGCGAAAACCCCTTTAATCGCCCTCCCCCACACTCTTCGGAATGAGGCCCACCTCCCAACATATAGAAGTAAAAATTACATATAAATAAGCATTCCAATAATTATGGACAAACCAACTTGTTTATTACATCTAAAACTACACACATGTGCAATCTTGCATATTATATGTGCAATAAATATCTAAATTAAAACAACAATCAAGCCCCCAAAAATATGGATAGAAAAAAGTAAAGCACAGCTGCTTTCGGTAACGTGTGCTCGCTCCCTCCCCCCTCCGGCAATCCTTGCCACCCTGAGCTGCTGTCCATTGCTCCTACCTAAATCCGCCTCTGCCAGCATCGTTAGGGTGGTGACCCCAGAGAGACTCATCAGTGTCATTACATCGGTTGTGAACATTAATTTTCTTTTCAAAAAAATCGATCTTGTGCAGTGCAAAATAATTAAGAGAGGAAGAGAAGACTAAATATTGCAGTGCAAAAACGTCATCAGTACGTGACACCTTTGAGCCAACAGTCCAGTTCAGGTACCTTAATACCTACCTGACAGGCTAAGACTTTGACGTAGGCTCTGCGACTTCTATTTTGAGAGGCGAAAATTCACGTTGACAAAGAGGAAGATTTTGGAGGATTTTGATCACCTACCAACCGAACTTGAGGAGATGGCCAGAGCTCGGCCCAGCTAATTCGTTAATCCATTAAAAGCTTACTGTTTTCTCTTTTTTATATATAATTTTGGCAATTTTATATTTCATACTATTGCCAATTATGAGGTAGTTTTAGAACCCCTTCCCCGTCTTCTGTGTTGTTTTATAATAATAAAATAATAGTTAACGTTATCGCTTTAGCGTTAACTTCCGTTAGGTTTTAACAAATTAACGATTAATTACAATAAACCTTCCCTAGTCGCATTCCTTTAAGGAACACAGCATCATCGATCTGGAGGCAACTGGAGACCATAAACTTGCCACTTCGACTGCGAACTCCGCGAGCAATAATCGACATGGATAACCGAGATCTCCAGCTGCTTCGGCTCTCGAAAACTCAGAAGCTAAACTTGACAAACTTATCAAAGTTGTTTGAGGTCTTGCCCGTGAACTACAAACGAATGGATCCTCTCGTCATTTCTTTCAATCTTACCATCTGTTCTGCTCTACGGCGCCCCCTGGTTGAACCACCAGAAATTCTTTGGTGGACTAACTTTGCTCTCAATGGTGCTGTTATCACCAATTTGCGTATCCTTGTGCATGGACTTTTTCGTATTTGAGGTACTTTTAAAAATTCATGTATTTTCTCTAAGCAGGATTTCACAACGTATCGATAAACCCTTTATGACGGTTTTGTTAGAATTTTCTAATTCTGGCTGTTACATAGCAGTTTCTAGTAACAAGTGCAATCCATGATGGATCAAGTTCATTCTTTTGATTGTTATGCTCTTTTTGCGTGCTTGTGTAGGACGAATAAATACGTCAATTTAGTTTTTATATTCATACATGACGATTTTTTTTATTTCGGCCTCTGCCGTTTCTTGCCCCTTTCACCCATTTTATTTCGAGTAATTCATCATTTCCTCGTTGGCTGTCATGTTTTCCCTACTAGAAGTAAATTCCATCGTTGATCAGATGAATTTCCCTTGTTTTGCTGCAATTATTACTGTAAATAGATTTATGAACGATGACCCTTACCACCGATTCGGGTATTGATGCGGCTGACCCCGAAAAAATTCGAAAAGTTGTATTTGTCTTGGATTTCATTTAATTTCTTCAGAAGCGAAATATTCATCTGAAAATAAAAGATATTAACGAAATCTTCTCTGAATATCCAAAATTTATTGTAATATTTCAAAATGAAATGCTCATAAGGTGATCTCTCGCACAAATTTGCTTTTGGATTTTTCTTTCACACAAACGTCTGTGCTCAACATCTTACATAACATTCACTTCTTTTGGCTCTATTGGCGTAGATAAAGTAAATTAAAACCAATTCACTAATTTACCAATTACACGAAATTAAACTAATTGGCGTGGATAACGTAAATTACAAACATTATCCGTGGATAACGTGAATTACAACCATTGAACTAATTTACCAATTACACTATTTGCCGTGGATAACGTAAATTAGAACCATTGAACTAATTTACCAATTCCCCTGACTTACACTAATTGGCAAGGAAAACGTAAAGAACAACCAATGAACTAATTTGCCAATTACTCTAATTGGCGTAGATAACGTAAACTACAACCATAGCACTAATTTACCAATTACACCAAATTACACTAATTGGCGTGGATAACGTAAATTATAAACAATGAGCTAATTTACCAATTACACTAAATTACACGAATAGGCGTGAATAACGTAAATTACAACCATTGAACTAATTTACCAATTACACTAAATTTCACTAATTGCCGTGGATAACGTAAATTACAACCATTGAACTAATTTACCAATTACACCAAATTACACTAATTGGCATGGATAATCTAAATTACAACCAATTGCACTAATTGGCGTTGATAACGTAAACTACAACCATTGCACTAATTTACCAATTACACCAACTTACACTAAATTACACCGATTGGCATTGTTAACGTAAATTACAACAATTGAACTAATTTACCAATTACACCGAATTGCACTAATTGGTGTGGATAACATAAATTGCAACCATTGAACTAATTTACCAATTACACTAAATTACACTGTCGCAGAATTAAGGTAGCCTGTAGCTGAACCCTTTGACTTCCCTCCAAAGATGCAGGGGAGGGAAGACGACAGCCCCAAATTAGGAAAAGATTTCCTCTTCGAGTGCGATGGGATTTTAAATGGCGAGAGTGAATTAATTGTTGGCCGGTATTGCTACTATTTAATTAGGCTTTGGTGGTTGGAGGATTTAAACAGGAAAAACAAAAATAATATTTTAATCTTATACAAACAACAATAGATATTTACAGAATAATATACAGTCAATTTAGTTAACACCGTTTACCTAAATGAATGAAATTGAAATGACAAGTAGGACTCATCTTAGCCGTACTAGGCTAAATAAGTACACTAATTACCCGAGTGAAAGCGGGAGGCGACTGCGGGGTGTCTTAGCCGTACGAGGCTCAATAATTGTTACAATAATTACCCGAGAGGGACCGGGAGGAGATCACGAGGTTTGTCGTTCCGTCGGAGAGCGTCACGTCTCTTCGACGATGAAAGAAAATGTAAGCCTTACGATTTTCTGGAGAAGACCATGAGTTTGGGTACTCGGGGGAAGGTATTCTTCGAGGAAGCGGGGTAGAGCGCGATATTCCAGACGTAGTCTTCGTTGCTCAGAATATGGATTCCTGCTGCGAGATCGAATAGCACCGGAGATTGTCGCTCGAGGATTGCGCGTCGCCGATGAAGGATTCCAAAGACCCCTTATGATGCCGCATGAATACCCTCTGTATTGCGTGGGCTTGCTTACTTGGAAGCACGTGGGGACAGCTCGCGACCCGGAAGCTTTAAAAATACTTCCTCGATTATTCTCGGGGTGGAGAATATATATTACTACGCTGGAAGTTCCAATGTTTGGCGATGGAAGCGTTATCGGTTCGGTCCCACAGCCTCGATGGCGGGAATCGGTGGTGAGGGTCGTAACACCATAAACAGGATGGGGTTCTGGCGCGTTATCGCTCCGGAAGTTTGCCGACGGTCTGGAAGCAGGGCTCTACTCGAAATCCCTTTCTCGTGACTCGATCACACACGGTCGCTCTCTCTCTCTCTCTTCCTCATTTCCTGACATGCACTAATTGGCGTGGATAACGTAAATTACAACCATTCAACTTATTTTACCAATTTCACCAAATTACACTAAATTACGATCCTTAAATATGCCAAAAGCTTGGCTGCTCCACTTCACAAATCTGGTGCAATTTAATTATAATTTTAATTTAGTTACTTAAAGCTAAAAAGCTAAAAACAACAAGGGCATCTCCAAGAAGTTGGTCAGCTGAGAATCGCAAAGAAAGTGGTGAAGTTTGGGGTAGTGAAATTGTGTAGAAGATATCGGGTCTTATTAGTCCAAGGTCTAGAGATAACACTATTTGGCACTCACGAGACGAGGAGGGTGCGCAACTCTCTAGAATCGGTGTTATCTCATCAATTAAGGTCGTTCCTCATGTGAGGGTAGGGCCGGAAGGGCACGCAGTCCTCCAGATCAGAGTTGCAACTTGGTTAACCACGCTACACCTAACACTCCCCTGGGGTATCGAAATAATAACCACAGGGTAATTAAGATAGGTGTGACTTTCAGGCCTCAAATCCTGGGTAATCCCACGGGGATCCATCACTCATAAGGTAAGAACGAGCTAGTGGACAGACAAAGGAGGAAAGATAATGAACAAAATGAACAAAACAAGTAAAAATGATCGAGGGTAAAAGGGATCCCGCCACATCAAGCCTCGTCCCAAATCCTGGGTCAGGAGGGTGTATCCAAACCTTCCAGGAAGAAATTTGGGTAAGAAACTAGGGTAACCAAGTAGTTAAAAAACGTATACATTCGAATCCCAGCGGGGGAATAGTTATCATTTAGAGGTTAAAAAGGATTCGGTATTTGTGTTCATTATTATTCCCCTTCTTACGTTTTTTATCATCTGGAAGCTTCTTTTATTGAGCCTGGGGAAAAAACCTCCGCCGGAATCAAAATTGATGTCTTCCATTGATTCGCTACTTTGCGAGTTCCTTTTTTGATTTCGGCCGCTGCTAAGTCCTATTAAGAGAGCTCCCATAAGCAGGAGACGAGCCAGGAAGAGAAAACCCATTCCTGTAATTCAATGCAACTGTTAGTTAATAATTCGCTTCTTGTAGAAATCACAACAAAAACAAGGTTTTATTTATGGGATTTGAATCTCACGACAAATCACCCAATAATATTTAATTTTTGAGATTTGATTTTCACGAGATGTTTTCGAATAATGTTTTAGGTCTGAACTTTGACCAGTGATGATTTAATGTCTAAGATTTGAGTTTTAGCACAAATAACCCCAAAGTGTTTTATTCATGATATGGCGTTCACAACAAGTCACCCTGTAATGTTTTACTTCTGAGATTACAATTTCACAACAGATCCCTCTACATAGATGTTTAAGTGCAGAGATTTACTCTCACAAAAGAAAAAACACCCAATAATGTTTACCTTCTGAGATTTGACCTCCCCAACAATCACCTAATAATGGCTCGATTATAAGATTTTACTCTCACAAAAATCACCCAATATTTTTAACTTTTATGTTTGTCTTCCACAGCAATCCTCCAATAATGGTTTGCTTTTGAGATTTTAACTTCCACAACAATCACCCAATAATGGGTTGATTCTGAGATTTTATTGTCACAAAAAAAATCACCCATTTTTTTAACTTCTGAGATTTGATTTCCACAGCAATCACCCAATAATCGTTTGATTTTGAGATTTGACTTACACAAAAAATCACTCAAATCAGTTTAATTTGTCAGTTAATTGCGCCACCCAGATGGATAATGAAATGTATATAAAGATCAGAGTGACAATCGCTGGCAAGCCCTATGGTCCCTACTGGCCTGTGATCGTAAAGATATAGACGATGAACTTTTATGAAAAAATTCGAAATTTGCTGGTGGTATAAAATTGGGTGGAAAAGTTACAGTTTCTGACCGAGCGAAAATTCAAGCAGAACTCCACAAAATCGTTGAGTGGTAAATTAAAGTACAGATAGGGCTTAATACAGGAAAGTGTAATAATACATGATATATGAAATCAACAAAAAATTTAACATTACCAGGAATTTCCTTCGTGTATGGCGGATATGGAAAAGGTTTAGGAGTGCTCATCAACAACGACTTAGTTAGTGGACAACTAAGTGCAACTTTTGGAGAATGATTCACTTTGTGATACAATCACCATATTTTATTCAGGAACTCATCAAGAGGTAGTTAATATAAAAATAACTTTAGCCAGTTTAAATTTAACATGTATTGGCATTATTGGATGGCAGAAATGCTATTTAGGCAATAAGCAAAATCCTGACTGATGCAGAAACCATATCGTATTTTATCTGAAGTTTAAAAAAATGTTCTCAGGCCAAAATTTCTTTCAAATTTAATCATATTTTGCAACAGACTTTAGACCAAAGCTTCACCAAAATTATGATATAAATTATTAATTTTCAAAACAGTCCTTCACAACCAGTCGAAGTCTGCGGCAAAGCCATCAAACATTAACTAAGGTCATATCTCAGCCGTTGGTTGGTAAATTGACACCAAACTTTGTATATGAAATTGAAGTCATTTCCTGTGCTAGTAAAAAAAAATAACCATTTTGCCTCTTGGAGCGTACAAAACAAGCTATTGAGTGTTCATTTTTACCATAATTCCACCTTTCAGAAATCAACTTTTAGTCTGATTTACTCACAAACTAATTTTGAAAGTGCATAGACATCCATCATTGTCAGACTGAAGATTGTAGTCAACGCACTTCGGAAACTAGTTTATGAATAAAGTTCTTCCAACGTACTACAATTCTTATCCTATTAAACCCTTCTGTTAATAGTACTCATCAAGATGCTATGAATGAAGCTCTATATAGTGAACATGATCAGACACAAAAGGCACAAATGGTGCATATTAGTATAAAGCATTTATGTTATCAACTTAATCGGAAATTCAATTCAAATTTTTGCTTTCCAATTAAGAATAATACTTAACAACACTAAATGGAAATTTAACTTTAGAGGGCGCCATTCCCACTAACTAAAGAAAAAGTTGAGAAAAGGTGCGTCTTCAAGGTGAGCTTAAAGGTACCAATAGACGGAGAGGAGCGTATATGAGCAGGCCGATAATTACACATGCTAGGAACAAATATATAGAGAGAGTACAATCACCCATCCAATACACACGACTACGAGGAACAAAAAAAAAAAATAAGGGAGCAGATCCGGAACGTAGATTCTGAGGGACAGGAATAGCATAGGCGAGTTGCGAACAGCTTCCCGCGTCGCTGGACCAGTGTTAGCGAGCGGCGAATCCACTCGGACATCCTGAGTCTCAAAAAGAAGATTCATTCAAGCGAATCTTTAAGCCGCTCGCTTGCACTACTTCTCTCACGCTACAAAACAACAAACTTATAACTCTATTTACTAAAAACAATGTTCTCCTTCAGCATGAGAAACGTGTTGAGTTTTAACCCATGTGACTTGGGGGAGGGGGAAAGCATGAAGAAGGATTTGCTGGACAACTCTAACGTATTAAAAGATGTTGGCAAAATCTGATGAAATGCGGATGCAAGATGGATGTCATAAAAGAAGCAAATGCCATCGGTTTAGCCTAAGTTGCATTGCATTTTGTAGCTGCGTGTGTCAGTTCCAGGCCTAAATATATAGGCTATACAATGGTGCATCCAGTTATCTACCATGAAACGTGAATAAAGTAAGATATAAGTAAATGAGACATAAAATGTATTAAAGCTTACAAAGTCAAATGTTGTGTAAATAAAATAACATAATAATTGACACTTTAACTATTAATATCAAACAGGATGTTTTGATCATATAACAGCGGTGGCCAAACTGCGGCCTGCAAAGCTATTATGTGTGGCTAGCTGATGATTATGGCCTCAGTTCAGCTTCATTGATGGTTGCATTTTTCGCTCCCATTAAAGCTCCGCCTTAACTTTTTCACATTTGAAAATATTGGTTATATCACGATAGGTTATGCTTAGATCAATTTCTCTGAATGAATTAAAATTCTGAAATAAATGAAGCGACAGAGTTGAAAATCTTATAAGTCGCATAATTCTCCGCCTGATTGTCTTTCCAAAGACACCGCGCGCCCGCAGTCAATAGCAATTGGGCTGTTTCGTCTCACCAGTACCAGCCAATTATCTTTTATCGCTCGTTTGCCCATCCAGGCTTAATCTCTCCGGCAGCATTTTCTCTCACATTTGGCAATAAAGCTCTGAAGCGTTGTGATTGTATCGTTTTCATTAATTTATTGTGATAGTTAACTCCTCACCTGTTCGTAACACCGATAGTCCTGTAGCCTATGATAAACACATCAGTTTTTCTCCATCCCATACAGTTTTATAGATTTAATTATCATTGTCAATGATTGTTTTTATTAAAGTCCTACTCTGAACAAGTGTCAAAAATAAACCTCCAAGTGAATAAAAACCTTTATTTTGGACATGAAAATCTCACAAATAACGCAATTTACTATATTTGACATCTATTTCAATCTAATTTGATGATATTTCAATCAAAAGTGTTTCCGAACTTTGCTTTTAACGGTTGTGATCATCTTTAGTTTCACGCGTCAGCGTCCAGCAGTAATGATCCATAATGTTGGGCCTGAATCGGCCTAGGTAACGTGACTCCATCTTTGGAATGTCTTGGTGGAATATTTCTCCGTATTCGTCGCTGACATCTCCGAGTTTTGGTGAAAAAGGTCGAGATGTGAGTGAAAGAAGTGTAACTTCATGGCTCCAAGAGATTGGTAACTCTGCAGCATGCAGTACACGATCTCTTCGTAGTTGTACGAACGGTGAGTGCACAACATCAACGAATGCAAGCCTAGCATTGTGCTGGCCGCCCATTGGGCAGCCAGCACATAACCAATCACAACACCGCTATCATTCCCCTTCTCACATTCACTACACAACATACCCATCCCCTGTGTTCCATAACCATGCCAAAGGAATAATAGGGTGTCTTTTAGGGGTTCTCATATCCATATAACCATGATGACGCCGAAGGGTTATCCCCACTTAGGTTGGATGGGTGGTGTCAAAAATACAATAGGACTTGGCTTCCTTCCCTCCCCCAACTAGGATCGGACCCTGATGCCTTGGACACACCATCGATTGTCATTCTGATCTTTATGTGCATTTCATTATTCGGGCGTGGGATATCGTGCACGATGCGACTGACGAATGGCACTCCCTACCTAAATAAACGAGTAGTGATATAAATAATAAGGATCAAAGGGACACTCATAGCCTAATCTCCCTCCCCCCCGCCCCATCTAAATGTTGTTGGGCTCGAGGAACTCACTTGAAACCCCCCTAAAACAAATTTGTAGTCTACAGGTAATAAATAATATCAATTTGGTCCCCCTTGTTGGGTGTACGTGAGACGAAAAAGAATGGGAATTGGTGCCCCCGTGCCTCAAGCGATGACCAGACAGCGAATCGTAACATCCGTTATCGCCATCTCAAACGAAGCTTTTCACCGCAGTCTCCTCGCCCAGAATATTTAGCGGTCAATTTTCGTCTCGGTTTCGCGGCGCTGCGTTCATATTCTCGATTCCCTCTAATTTTATATTCGATTCGGGCTTAATCCAAGTAAATGGTGGGTATTTTTTTTTTAATTTGTATACATATTTTGTTCAAATGAATAGATTACACGTTAATATAACTTTCTTTGTTACTCTCGGGATCGCGAGGGAGTAAGAAGGTGATGCCAACGCGTCCTAGAACTCGGTGCGGAGCCGCGGTAGTGCGTGCAAGGTCTTGATTTTTCAAGAACTGTTCTGTAAGGAGTATAAGAGTTGGTAAAGGGGCCATGATAATGTCCATTAAATGGACATGGTGATAAGGTTTCTTCACAAGTTTTATAGTATATTATTAAGTAGAGGCACGGTAAACTATAAATGGAAAAGTTTGTCCATTCATTAATTAATATCAAGCTGATTAAAACTACTCATTAAGTAGTATGGATAATAGACTAATGCGGTAAATTGCTCTATTTAACACTAGTAAGGTAAACTGCAATGTACGCACTGATGGTATGTGGTTATTTAATTCATATATTCAGCTATAAAGGAAGAAATTATCGCTTTCCTAAAGGCAGTTAAATGTATAACAATATTACCCAAAAGATAGAATTAAAACAAATGCCTAGAATATATATATTTTTTTCGTAGATTTTCGTTACCTTCCCGGCACTTGGTATTTCTCTTTATTCCTTTTTTGTTTGACCCACACTTCCCTGCTTTCTTTACTGATAAAGTCTACTTTTTTGATAAATTTAATTTCTTATTCTCTACCTATACCAAAGAAGAAAAGCAAATCAACACCACTTAACCAAACTCGCAATTTCAAATCAAATGTAAATCACAGATTCCCTCACCGAACTGATCGTATCCTTCCACTTCGACTCAATTATTCGCAGAAACTGATTTCATCGGCTTTCAAACCTTAAGGCTAAAAAGAAATCTGCTGCTTTTAATGTTTACCGAATGTGTAAACATACTTTTTTAACATTTAATCGTTCCCTATAAATTCTGCCAAGACTCGCTGCCTATTTAGCGCCGTAATTCAAACATTTATTTGCTTTGGAATTTCCGCTGGGATGAAATTGAATTAGATGAGTAAATTGTTTTTTTAAAAGCTAAATTCGAGATCCTGGTTGGAAATCCGGTACTATCTCATCAATGCATATCTACTCTTTCCTCTGGGAAGCATTTTAGATACTGATCAGGAGTGGCACACAAGATAAAGCAAGTTGCGATTACTAGTGCTAAAAAGATTTAAACTGTTATTTAAAACTTAACTCACCAGTATGCATTGGAAGATGAATATATATATATATATATATATATACGGACACTTGTTTACAGTATAACTCAGTCTTCCCAAATTAGCCTCTCAGGTTTACACTGCACTCCGCCCATAAGGACATCAGAAAAAATGAGGAAGAGCTGAGAATCGAAAGGAAAATGTACAAGAACTGAAATAATAGTAGTATAAAGTGCTGTAAAAGAAACTGTGACGAGATTTTTTAAAGAAAATACAGTAATGTAATCAAAAGAAAATGGGAAATTTGAAGAAAACATCCGGTAGGTTCTTGTTTCTCAACAGGTTATGAATAATTTTAATTATCCGATAAACGAGTGAAAATAAGTATACAAGTATGCAGATAATGATGAATCTCCGGTCACTCGAGCAAAGGGAATTGTAAATAGTGGACTATTTAGAAATTAAAGAAAACTGGGGAGGTCTCACATGAATATACGAGTATTCCAACCCTAGAGAAATTATAGGATAGGAGAAAAGGATAAAAAAACCCCAATGAATGTAGAGGATAGTAAGATTTCCCCTACTACCTTACACACAAAGATAAGTAACAGAGGTGCCATACCAAACATCGCAATAAGTCACAGAGATACCATACCAAACCTCGCAATAAGTCACAGAGATACCATACCAAACTTCGCAATAAGTCACAGAGATACCATATATATAAGTCACAGAGATACCACACCAAACAACGCAATAAGTCACAGAGATACCACACCAAACAACGCAATAAGTCACAGAGATACCATACCAAACCTCGCAATAAGTAACAGATATACCATACCAAACCTCCCAATACTCGAGCACGGAGAAGATATTTTAAACCTTCAAAAGGTCATTCGTAAAATAAGAGCTGAACCATTCAACAGTCCGAGATCGAACCCCTTGCCGGAGTATACTTGGATGGAAACTATTAAAAAGTATCAATCTAAAATTTGCATGCAATGCAAACGTAGCTGGCATCTATTTACCTTTATGTACTTTATTTTACAAACTATATGTCCATCCATTTATCTACATATCTCCGAATTTTCATTTCTTTGTATGGAAATTAATTTATTTACTTTATACATATTGCTCTTGTTAATTTGGTTATTGTTGTTATCGTTAATATTTTTATTTTTCTATTAAATTTCTCTTAAGTGGTTGGGCGACATTGAAGTAATACCAGGGCCAACATCCTCTGTTGCCCGTAAATGCCATTTTATTTATGTAATATTCGGGGTCTCTGTGCCAATCTGAGTTAGCTAATTGTTCCCACGTACCAGTTTGACATTTTCTTTTGTTCTGGACTTTTACCTCTGACTTAATATATTTTTATGATTTTCATGTATGTCTTTTAAAAGCACATTGTCATTATACATAATGATATCCCTAAGGCGAAAAGAGTGACCATATAATAAGGTTCGTTGTTCTGTCTCGTAAAACGTCAACAGAATGTGGCTGCCATGAAATGCTATTTGTTAATGTATTTAATAAATTATCCAATCTTAATATTTCTTTATATATTTCAATCATGGCATCAATGATTATAGTATTAATGATTGCATTTTAATTAAAATTTCATCCTTACAGTAATCTAATAAGATGGTATATTTTCTCTCCATAGGTTATTTTAATGCACATAACACTGAATGCCTAAACTCTATTTCTAGACGTGAATATCATGATATTGCTGCTCTACTTCTCTAGGTTTTGTTGTCCCCAAATGCAACCAAATATGAAGCGGACTTTTTATCAGAGTTGGGCGGTCCGCTACATTAAGCCGCTACTCCTCTACTTGCGGACTCTCTAAATGGTAGCGAAGTAGCGAAAGCAGTTTCTATAAGCAAAAAGTAGCGGAGTAGTGGGTAGCGAACTAAAAATTGAAAAACCGCTACCGCTACCTATTTTACGTGTCTTTACAATAAAACTGCTAATTTTGGATGTAATATACAGTAGTTTTCCTTGAAATTTATTAAAAAACAGTGAAAAGCTGTTTTGGGAGGCAGCGATTTAGTAGCGCTTTACAATAAAAAGTAGCGATAGCGAAGTAGCGGGTAGTGGTTTCGCGATTTTAAAAGGGTAGCGCTAGTAGTGGTAGGTGTTTTAGCTAGCCAAGGTATCGGAGTAGCGGATAGCGGTTTAATAATTTGGTAGCGGTGCCCAACTCCGCTTTTTAGGATAATCATGCTCTTATTCTTAATAGTCATCAGATTTATGAAATTAATAGAGTTCCTCCAAGAGCTTCAGAATTCCTTAATGGAATATAAAGTTAGTTCAATGGTGATTCTAGACATACATACATGGAAGAACCACAATGAAATCTATGGTCCCTTAATAGGTCTAACCTTTATTGAACGAATTATGTAAGTTCGTATAGTTGGTGAAGATACTTATGATGATGGCGAGATAAATTTAAATTACAAGTCAATACATCTTCTTTTTAGAATTAGCGATCTTCATAAATGGTGAGCTACTTATATATCTGAAGGAGAAGAAGGTTATCAGTTATAGGGGGTACCGGAAGTCACCAGTTATTGGGTACACGATTTTATAGGTATAAGGGAAACGCCCACCGGTTACCAGTTTGTTGGTAGAGACGTAGGGGTTGCCAGTCAAAGTTGAGGCAGAAAGTGCACATTACCGTTACCCTTATAGCGTGATGTAGGCGCAATTACGGGTTACCATTTTATGGTAGGAGGAGAAAGGCCGTCCAGGGATGCCGCTTTATGATAAAGACGGGTAAAGGTAACAATTCCAGTTATGGTTAAAAATGACGCGGATATTTCGCGAAGTCCCTACTGTCCTCGGGGTGAAGTGACAGGTGGCGTTAAGTTTGTATCTGACTCCAAAAGATACTTGAATAATATATTGGCTTCGTTGGACTTACCGAAGGCTTATGATCGAGAAAGAACTGAGAGAAATCACGTAAAAAAAATAAGGGTTTAATTCCAAACAAACAAAACTAACAAGCGAGATAAATTAATAACGGGAGCAAGGCTTGTATTTATATTTATGCCTCCTTCACCATACAACTTCTAATGTACATAACACAAATAGCATAGATCAGCGAGGCATGTATATATATTTATGCCTCTTTTGACATACAAGAGTGGTGATCTATTTATGGTTACGCAAAGCTAAATATTAATAATAATACAAATTGTCCCTGGCAAACGACTGCTTTGCTTGCCGGAGTTAGTCTTGCTCTTCTCACTCGTGACTTTTGATAAAGCCAACCTTAAGTTTGTTTTCGCACGTTTTGTGAATAGTGTTTTCGCGCATTTTAGTGATTGCTCACCCAGGAGTTCTGAATCGGCGTACGTACGAATTTGTCATTGCGTTCCTATACGTAAAAAGTGAAATTTCGCTCGCTTCGTGCGTCGGTAGCGAGGGTGAACTTGTTTCCGCCCTCCCCCTCCATTTTCCACCCCGGACTCCCTTTGTGGTGGACCGGAGACCTGCAGGCCCTCGAAAAGCGCCTGCACCCAAGGTAAAGTGCCATTTTGATCGGGTTTTTTTGTTTTGGACAAGGATTACTTCTTTTATCTATTCTTTCTCACCGGTGTTAAATATCACGTACTCACACACACGAACACAGCCACACACTCCGAGTCTTCGTAACTTCTTTCTTTTATTTCTTCAGCTCCCATGCGGAAATGGAGATTTAAATGAGGGAGACTCGGCGGATACCGCTGAGGACTTTCTCCGATGGCCCCAAGCCAGATCGGGGAGAAGTCTTCGCGATAACCCATGGGGAACTAGGGGTAACCTTAGTACGCCTCATCGATACTCACAATGGCTACTCGGCTATCTGCCAAAAGGAGAGTGACTGCGAGGTCCTCACCTCTCAAAAAGCGGCAGAGTCGTTGAAAAAGATTAACCTAAGACCCCACACGCCTCCACAAATAAAAACACATCGCAGCATAATTCTTAGGCGCCTCGATCCTTGGGTAGGCAGCCACAGCATTGAAGAAATTCATGCTGAGGTTGAAAAAAACCACCCCTGGGCTAAAATTGCGGAAATCCTTAAATTTAAGGATTACACGCATGTCTTTAAGATAGTGTTTACAGATTCGGCAATGGCGGTTAAGGCTACGGAGTGCGGTATGCTCCTCTTTAACGTTCGTATCTGCCCCGAGCAGATCGAACGTGAGGAGTTTATCGACCTCCAGATGTGCTTCAAATGCTATAAGTATGAGGAGCACACCACAGCCAACTGCCCCAAAGGGAATGCTACCTTATGTTCCATTTGTGCATCGGACAACCACTTCTGGAGGAGCTGTAAGAGCACCACCATGAAGTGTCTGAACTGCGCGGGGGAACATAAGACACTCTCCATGGCCTGCCCCATCAAGAAACAGATCCTAAAGAACAAAGCCGCACAAAAACGAACCGACGAGGAAAAGAAAGCCAATACCACTTATGCTAAGGTCGCAAAAGCTGCGGTAGCGGAGTCTAAAGTGAACCCCACATATCTCCACGTCGAGAATGAAAACTCGACTAAAATTATGTGTTGTATATATTATGCTCATATTGCGAATCTCTCCTCCCCGGGGTGCTTTGCAGATGAGCTTAATAAGATGCTAACCAATAATGGAATGGAGAAGATGTGGTTCCCCTCGAACCCGCGGTCAGAAGAGATCCTGAAAATTAGTCTCAAACCTCAGTGCGAGACTAATTGTCAGAATCTCCCAACCCCCAGTAATGCCACAACCCCAGCTTCCTCCAGAGACCCCAGGATCCAGGCTGCGAAAGCACGCACGGAACAAAAACAACTCAAAGAAACCACGAATAACAAAAATACCCACGCAACCACACCCACAAAAAAAGTGAATAACGAGAGCACGAAGACTGGAGTTGCGAGAGCCGAGGGAGGGGCACGTTCGCCCCGCTCACGGAAAACCTTGCAGCCCCAGAGACGCCCGAGATCGTCCTCTTCTTGTAAGAGGGAATCCAGGCACGCATACCATTCAAGAAAAATTAACTTGAAGGTATTCGCTGCCGAAAGGTCCCCTTTTCCTAAGGAGATGGATGCCCTTGACGTATCCGAAGGCTTAATAGCCGGAATATACAAATGGGAGTTCACCTCGGACGAGCTCAGTGAAAAACAGGTCGAGGAGGCTTTACTCCAAGGCCTGATAAAACTGACTCCGGACTCTTTTATCACCCTAACCGACGGCGAATACAGAAAGAAACGTACAGGAAAAACCATAACGCCCCCAAACACTCCACAAGGACCTAAACTCGTAAGAGAATAAAGTCCTAAAACATCATATTACACTCGAAAACCCTTAAGTGAACTACAAAATGACGACTCTAAAAATTTTACATTTGAACTCTGACGGATGGACAAACAAAAAAATATTATACGGAAACGTATTAAGACAAAGTGACCCAGACGTTATATTTATTTCTGAACATGGAATAAACGACGCTAATCAGATAAAAATCTTTCCCTACGAAGTCTTGACCAAAAATCACAGCGGAGAACGTTTTGACGGATGCGCCATAGCTGTGAAAAGAGGTCTTGACTTCAGATCAATAAGTGGACTCGACGAATCTTACCTTGCTGTGGAGGTCCGTACGGCAGTGGGACCCCTGGTCCTGGCAACGGGGTACCAACCCCCAAGGAGAGGGTATTTGCCCCTCCCAAACTTCTTGCAGTTATGTGGTCACGGCAGAACCGTTCTCTTTGCCGGTGACCTCAATGCAAGAAGCGCTGCCTCCGGTTATACGTCGACCAACCCAGCAGGCAGGAATCTCGAGACACTTATTGATAGAAACATTATGACTAGAATTGGACCAGACTTCCCCACATATATTACTCACAGGTCAGCAACAAAACCAGATATTGTGCTAACCAGCAATATGTTCCCTTATAATTACTTCATTGAGCCGGGCCCCCCTATTCCCAGCGATCACCAGGCTATCCTTATTAAAGTCTCAACCTCCCCCATTCAAATCCCTATCCCAGAGCGAAAGAGCTATGCTCGAGCCGACTGGGATAAGTATAATCAACTCCTCGAAAATTATAACCCAGAACCCTAAAATGATGCCTCCCTTGAAGAAATTGACGAGGAGTTGGATAAATTAAATGAAAAACTATTAAAAGCCGACAAGGAAGCCATCCCCCGAGTTAAGTATAAAACTCTCCCTGCCCCCTCATGGACCCCTAGAATGAAAACCCTCGCGAGGGAATATAAGGAACGGATCGATGAAGTAAACCTCACTGGCCCCAACATTAACACACACCGACAAACACGACTCATACGCGACGAACTAATGACTCTTATAAGGGACCAACAGAGTGTACTCTGGAATAATTTGATTGACGGACTGAATGTAGAAACTGACTCACGTACATTCTGGCAGACAGTAAAACGACTTAAAGGCGGACAACCACCAAGGACTGTTAAACTTATACGTGACGACACTGAAATTTCTGACGTGGAAAGAATCGAAGAGGAATTCAGACTCTTTTGGGCATCTATCTTTAAGATTTCCCCGGAAGAGAATGATGACTTCGATTTGGACTTCGAAAACGAAATTATTAACGACCTGAATGACCAAATACATAGAACGCATCCTCATCATTGCGTATCACAAAACAGGGAAATGGAGGGACTCGGCGGTAGAATTACTGCCGAGGAACTCTCTATGACCTTAAAATCCTTCCGACAGCGAGCACCGGGGCGTACAGGACTGACGAAGGAGAATTTTATTCGAGCCCCGCCCAATATCTTACTGGGGCTCATGAATATCATGAACGCATGCCTAAACGTGGGATACTTCCCTGACCACTGGAAGGTTGCGAAAATGATATTCATTCCAAAAGCCGGTAAACCACCGGACAGTCCAGCTAACTTCAGGCCCATATCTCTCCTAGAATTTTCAGGGAAAGTCTTGGAGAAGATATTGGCCAACAGGGTAAACATGTTCCTCGAGAGAAATAACTCTCATAACATCCAACAACATGGCTTCCGTGCGAAGCGAGGAACAGACACGGCGCTAGCCGTAATTACCGAGAAGTTGGCAAAAGTAAAATCAGAGAAACGCCATGCAAATCTGGTGCTACGCGATGTCAAAAAGGCCTTTGACAAGGTATGGAGGAGAGGCCTACAATATAAGATCCTTCAACTAGGCCTCAATCCCATACTTGAAAGGATTCTTTGTGACTATGTGATGGAGAGGAGAGCGTTTTTGAGTATAAAAGATTACAGCGGCCCTGAGTTCGAACTCGAGGCGGGGGTGCCCCAAGGCGGGTGCATCTCTCCCCTGCTCTATAACATCTACACTATAGACCTTCCCCAACCCTTGACTGAGGGTTCCTTATACGTCCAATTTGCGGATGATATAACGATGATATGTACGGGGCCTTATCGGAATGCGAATTTCATGGCACGAAGTACGGCAGTGGAAATCGAAAACATCAACTCCTTCGAGAGAAGATGGAAGATATTCACCAATGCCCAAAAGTTCTGTGTAATTCCATTATTCCGAAGGACTCTGGAAGACATCCGTGTGGGGGGTGCACGCATCCCATACCGCACAGAGGGCACGGTTCTGGGACTACAAATTACGACCGGTGGGTATAGGAGCCATGTAGCGAGAACTACACAGAATGCACGGAGGGACTTGGGCGAATTTTTCAAATTCGTAAACCTGAGTACCTCCAACAAACTAAAGATCTACAATGCGTGCATTCGCTCAAAACTCCTGTACCCCCCGATCCCTATAAACGTAGTTTCCAAGACCCAAGTCCTTAAACTGCAAAGAGTCCAGAATAAGGCAATATATATCATTACGGGAGCCCGAAGGAGAGAAGGGAGAAGGCAGAGTGAACTCCATGGTGAACTGGGGATGACCCCCATAAACGTGGAGCTTCACCTAAGAGCAACCAAAATCTGGGACAAGGTGCACCGGCACCTCCCCCCCGAGTTTGTACTGGAGCACATCGACTTCGACATTTTACCTAACTTAAGACGACCAATTAGTTTCAAAAGCAGTAGACTACCGAATGACTTTAACGTCGACCCTAAGTTCACTTAAATACTAAATAACCCCCAGTCATAACACAAAAAACATGAACAAAGCCAAACGAGTTTAGCCACCGAATTAACACTTGTTTAATTTGGTTTTAAATAACACTTCCCCAATTTTTGCGCGAAAATATCGCCAAAAACATACAAACAACACCAAAAAATCCAATCTAGGTGTGAAACACCCAGAATTGAAGATGAAAATCTTCCAAAAGCCACGTAAAGATACCATGTATTAATACAAAGGCTCGAATGCCCACCGCATTCATCAGATAGTATAGTCATATGCTATCAAAAAACAAAACCAAAACGCAAAGAAAGCCAGTGATACCCTTTCACCAGGGATCTGTCTTTCATTCTACCTTTCGTTTTTCGCTTTCCTATTATATTTTCCCCTATTTCCCCACTATTTCTCCTACTAAAACCCTCTACTACTATATTTCTCACTTATTATGTCCAATGTCCCTGGCAAACGAGATCCTTCTTTCGGAGCGTGAGACCATTCCCGCCTGCACGTTTTCTTCCCCGGTCTCGCTGTAGCGTTTGCGTGTTGCCAGAGGTCGCATCTTCTCCTGTTGCAGGATTTTATACGCGGCGAACGGCGACTGGTCCTCCTGTGCTCATCCTGCGTCATTGCGAGTCGCTGATTACCCCGCACGTCATCATTGCGTAAGGTGAGCAATTTCGCCGGTCTTAGACTGTCTATTGAGACAATGTCTCTTCCTCCATCAGGGTATTCCAGCTTGAATACCTTGCTACCACGCTCGCTCACCGGAAAAGTGCCAGCATATGGCGCTTCGAGTGGTTTGCAAACTCGGTCTATCCGGCCCTAAACATGCGTTGCATTCTTAAAGGTCCCCGGGCACGTAAGGATTAGGCACCGAGTGCAGGTGTCCTAAAGATACTCTCGCGAATTCGATCTGTGCCATTGTCGATGCCAACTCTTTAATGAACTTAGCATCCGATTTCGATGAGGACGACGAGACTAGAGGTTTTGGGTGCCTTCTTAGGCACTAAGTGGACTGATGAGGCCCGTGGCGAGCTTGACGGACGTACGACTCCGTCCTTCAATAGTTCTTCGAGAGTTGCTTTGACAACCTGTAATCTCTCCATCAAAAGAGGACTAGGCTGCGTAAAGGACGGTGCGGCACTGCCAATATCGATTTGTGGGCAACTGAGTGTAACGATGGCGGTGATGGGTGAGCGGGAGCGGGTCCGTACAGATCCCCATATTCTTTCAGAATAGCCTTGCCCTGGGGGACGGGTATGTTCTGAAGGTCATTTATGATGAGGGCTACCGCAAGTTCCCCAGATTATTTAACACTTAACGCAAGTGGATTCGCGCAATTAACTCGACCTTGCCAATTCCGCCGGGATTAATGAGACACTTGCCCCTGTCTCAATTAAAAATTTTCACTTTTCATTATGCATTTTCGCGGCAACAGTGAAAACTAATAGTATACCAGCGGCCGCGCTCGCTAAGGCATGCATGACTGGTTTACCCGTGGGACTAGCGAAGATGGCCTGGAGGAAGGTTGCATTTGCAAGCGTTCTCCTCTTTTTGGCAACCTGCAATAGGACTTACAACACAAGGCCTCCTCACCAAAGTACAAGTGCGAACGGCAAACCACAGGTTTCCGTTTTCTCCGGAATTGTCGCAATCCCTCCGGTATATTACGCACACTGTAATTATCCTTAGGCACCGGTCGTGCACTTATCACGCGCTTTGTTAGAAAACGCACCAGACGCAGATACGGCACTGCATTTCTCGGAATTTACACTATGATACCGCTCTTTACCGAGGGCACTAAGTTCATCCGCCAATTTACCCAATTGGGCAGGGGATGTTCTTTTTGTGTAGCAACTATAGGCGCAATGTACGGCAGTAAGGATTGTATAAATTTAGGACGAACGAAGTCCTTGCTTACTCCTACCTGAAGGGCAGTTCTGCACAGTTCTTCTAGGTTGATTGAGGGCCGGCCTGTGAGTGCTGATTCATTGAAGATGGGAAGCTTGATGTTAATGGCGTTCACGAAGTCCCGTTCGCCTAGTCCTGTCTGATGGTTGCGTACATAGACCATTTCTTCCATGCTTCCACTGTTCGCAATGTAAGGATCACCACTTTATAGGAGAAGGAAAGTCACCAGTTATAGGGGGTACCGGAAGTCACCAGTTATTGGGTACCCGATTTTATAGGTATAAGGGAAACGACCACCGGTTACCAGTTTGTTGGTAGAGACGTAGGGGTTGCCAGTTAAAGTTGAGGCAGGAAGGGCACGTTACCGTTACCTTTATAGCGCGATGTAAGAGAGATCATGGGTTACCATTTTATGGTACGAGGACAAAGGCCGGCCAGGGATGCCGCTTTATGGTGCAGACGGGTAAAGGTAACAGTTATAGTTATGGTCAAAAATGGCGCGGATATTTCGCGAAAGCCCTACTGTCCCCGGGGTGAAGTGATAGATTGCCTTAGGTTTGTATCTGACTACAAAGATACTCAAATAATATATTGGCTTCGTTGGGCTTACCGATGGCTTTTGATCGAGAAAGGACTGAGAGGAATCACGTAAAAAATAAGGGTTTAATTCCAAACAAACAAAACTAACAAGCAAGATAAAAATGAGGCTCGCGTTTACAGAGTACGGTCAGAGAAATTCCTTATTACCGGTCAAAAAAGCGAGAGTAACGAGAACAAGACTTAGGCGGTTAAGGTGGGAGCTTCGCTACGCTAAACGAAACGTAATTAATAACGGGGGACTCTGAGATCGAGAGTCAGAATCAAGAATGAGGATGCGTTCTCCATTTTTCTTGTATAAGTAGGGCGGGAGCCATCTTTAGCTCTGCTGGCAGAGCAGGAAATTAATAACAGGGTGACTCTAAGATCGAGAATTCGAATCAAGAATGGGGATGCATTCTCCGTTTTTCTTGTATAAGTAGGGAAGGAGAAAGGCGTGGCCTTTTTCTGCCTCCAAAACACGTCGTCTTAAGCTCTGCCCGCTGGGTGGGATTTCCTCGACCGATGTTAATCCCTTGTCCCGTGGTCATGGATCCATGGCGTCTACAGTTTGACGCTTTCTTGATGCAAATTTTATAACACCTGACGCGGCGACAGCTGTCTCATCTTGATCCTTTTTAAAGACAAGAAGTGTTCGTTTTAATTACACTGTCGCCAAATCTTTATTGATGCTGAATTCACGGTTTTCCGTTTAATTTCGGACCGGTCTACAAATATATATATATATATATATATATATATATATATATATATATATATATATATATATATATATATATATATATATATATATGCGGTTAAAAGGCTATTTTTGGCAAACACAATCTTCCTCACCCCTGCTTATCGAAGAGAATGGAAAATTTGTTATTCTCCATTTTCGGCACACCTTATAAATTAAAAAAAATTATTGCAGTAACGCTTATTTTAAGTGTTACCTTCTCGTGTATGTGAGAAGAGTTCCTTCCGAGGGCTTTGAGGAAGACTGTGTTTGCCAAAAATAGCTTTTTAACCGCATAATTAATTGCGTTACTGCAATATTTTTGTTCTCTCTCTCTCTCTCTCTATATATATATATATATATATATATATATATATATATATATATATATATATATATATATATATATATATATATATATATATATATATATATATATATATATATATATGTATATATATATTTTTTTTTCGAAAAAGGTAATAAAATATTACTGCAAGGAAAAATTATTCTGTTTTATCTTTCAATGTGGTTTAATGGATTCATATATATATATATATATATATATATATATATATATTTATAAGAAGCAGAGTGTGAAGATCTGATATTGCCTCACCCTTGTTCTTCGGAGACAAACCTGAAATTACTGAATTACGAACCAGTAAAGACCCTAATATTTACTCGAGGTTATTTAAAAAAATAAGAAAAGGGTGGAAATCAGAGGGGAAGGATAGGTAAAGGGAGAGAGGATATGGATAAAGAATTACTTTTACAGATCTTATTTTTGAAAGGTATAATTTAACCCTCTATGACCCATTGGCGTTCCTCAGCGACATTAGGTTTCATAAAGCTTATTTACTTTATTCACGTTTCTTTCAATAGCTGCGTGAAATTAGATAGTAAATATGTAGCTAAGAAACTTTATCTGAACTATAATTTGTGAAATATTTCATTAAAGCGCCTTTATACCAGTTGCCCAATAGCGGTTATTTCTAAAAAATAACTTGGGTCATAGAGAGTTAAAGTAATATTTATAGGCTATTCCTAAACATATTTGATGCAGTGCTTTTGACGCCGAACATAGGCAAACCATTCCATGTCTGTAAGTTTCTAATAAAGAAATTTGGTGCTATCGCAGTATAATCTTTGGTTTACTAGCTTGACGCCTTTTCTAGAGGCTGCTCGGTTATCTAGCTTAAATATTGAGTCAATTTATATTAGTAAACATATTAGTATTTTAAATAGTTTAATAAGTTGGCTTCATAGATGCAGAGCTTTCAATGATAGTAAATTGAAGTGCCTCGGCCTTTCTTTGTACGATCTACTTTTAAGTTCAGGGATTAGCTTCATTTTTCGACAATGCCCGCGTTTCAATATTACCATGCCTTTTTTCAAATATGGAGGATAGAATTGTATCGCATGCTCCAAATAAGGTGTTACAAGCGCTTTGTTAAGGAGAATAATAACGTATTTCGAGTGAAATGCAAAATGTTTATGTACCCTAGAACTCTATTCGCCTTCTGTGACGCTACAGTGCATTGTCTCGATAATCTTAGATCATTTAAGATTAAGACACCTAAATCCTTTTCTGTTGACTGTGTTCAAAACTTTGCCACCTATATTATAATATCTACGGAGATTATCATGACCGAGATGCATTACCTTACACTTGTCAATGTTAAATTGGATCTGCCTTCTTCCTGGCTATTTTACTACTCTTTCCAAGTCTTCGTGCAAGTTTTTACAGTCACTATTTTGTCTTGGTACCAGGCTTTGTGTTATCAATTTTTTACCTAAGAGTATTATTAATTTGTTCAACCACCCATTTGAGGACCTTCACCGTAACATTCTTGAAAAACATCGGGATATAGAACGCTTGAAGCAAAGGGAGATGCTTTTTGGTTTCTATGAGAAAACGTGACTTCTATTATTCCTGACGTGAATGTTCTCGTTTTTTTTGAGAATTTTAAAGTAAAAATTTGATCGTCTTATTCAGCAAAGTTCTTGGTCACATGACTAATCCCAAAATGGCGTCGTTATCTTTCCTCTAAGGTTACGCTCGATAATGTGAGTAATGGGCTTTTGGAATGGGGTTCTCGCGGGGCAGTCACAAAGCCGTTACCGCAAAGACATCCTCCCCGGGCATCGGCGGGTCCATTGCGTAACCGCAGCGTCGCCTATTTTGGTGCCATGAAAGACCTTAAAGGTAAAAATGCAAGATCTTCCCCAGGAGAGTGAGATCCAGTTTCACGTCAAATAAGAAATTAGAGATGTGTTTCTCCGAATCTCGAAGGCTAACGAGGGCCGATGTTTGACTTCGCGGGAAAAACCGTTTGGAAAAAGAACTCTCCTGGGGCCGTCCTCAAGCCCCCCCCCCTTACCACTCCCCTAGTGGGGTGACGAGGTATAAATGAGGAACTCTGAGGAAAATCGTGGTAGTATACGTCAGGCCAGGTGACGAAGTCCTCGATTAAAACCGAGATACCTAGACTGGATTGGTAGTATACGTCAGTTTCTAGGTGACGAAGTCCTCGGATCAAAAACGAGCTACAGAGACTGGAGAGGTAGAGTACTTTGCTCGCCAGACCAAGAAGTACTCTGCAAGAGAGGCAGGGCTACCTACCTTAAGGGGCTAAGAAGAAGCTCATCCACGAGCTAAGTCCCGGGTTATCAAACCAAACGTTAAGTTAACTTTGTTAAGTTCAACTTACTCTCGCCAGAGAGACTCCTCATATCCTGGTGCACCTTAAACACCAGGAGTATTCCTCGTCCTTGAGGAATTAAGAAAAGAAGAAGGAAAAGGCTCCCCCTCGAGCCCGTTATTCGGTGGCCACACCGAACTCCTAAGTTTACTTGGTAAGGAACCAAGTTCAAATTATTCTCGCCATAGAAATCCCCCTCTGTTATACTCGCCCTTGAAGAAGACTGGAACTAAGAAGAAGCTCATCTTCGAGCTAGTTCCTTGGTTACCAAACCGAACCTTAAGTAACTTATTCTCGTCAGAGAAACCCCGTCTCATCTATCCTTGCCCTTGAAGAAGACCCTCCCCGAGTTCAGTCCTCGTCCATAAGGAAATAAGTAACGAAGGAGAAAAGCTCCTCCTCGAGCTCGTTACTCGGTGGTCACACCGCACTCCAAGTTAACTTGATTTAAGAACCAAGTTCGACTCACTCTCGCCAGAGAGACCACGACTGCCTAAGTGTGGCATAAAGCACGGTATTTGTTCTCGTCCTTTGAAGACCTCCCCCCCGGAACACCGTGTGGACCACCAGCTGCTACCCTCGCCAAAACGTACGACATAAATAAAAGTGGTGTCAGGTTTGTAGGTTGTTATTAGAAAGAACCCAGCAGTGTCTAATTAAGAAAGAGCCAACACGTACAGGAATATCATATCAGGAATAAGAGAATAATTGACGAGAGAAAAATTGGTAGAGTTAGGGGTGGTAACAATCTGAAGGTAATTGGTAGGCCAAGTGGTAAATTTCTTGTCGGGAGTGGTATTTCAATCAGCATAGTAGTGGGATTAAGGGTAAGTTATGCTGAGCGCTACCTGGGGAAGTGGTGGCATAATTACCTGAGAGTACAGTAAGGAAAATTCAACGGACCAACACAAAATGGATCCGGTCGAAAGATTCAACCTACAAGCCCAAATTATGGGATTTGAAGGCGAGGATATGGATGCCTATATCCTTGAAGAATTGAGGATACAAAGAGAAGAAGAAGAAGAAATAATAGAGTTTGATAGAAAGAGGAAAAATATAAAAAGAGAAGGGAAAAGAGAATGCGAAGCAATAAAAATACGGAGAGACATAAAATTAGAGAAAGACAGAATACAGGGAAAAATAGAAAGAGAGGAAAGAAGAATGCTGAGAGGAGGTAAAACAAGCGAAAGAATAATACTGTTGAAAAGAGAAGCACAAGAATTCGGAATAAGGATAGAAAGGGAAGATGAGGAAAGGAGAATAAAGATAAAACGAGAAGATGATGAAAGAAAAATAAAGATAAACCTAGAAGATGAAGAAAGAAGAACCCGACGGGAAAATGAAATAACGAAAGCAGAAAAAGAGGCGGAGGAAAGGAGAATGAAGAGGGAAAAAGAACGTGCTCAAGCTGAAAGAGAAGAATGAGAAGAAAAGGAAAGATTGCTCGCACTCGAAAGAGCACCTATCGAGAATCTCATAGAGGCCGAGGAAGTTGTAGCCCGGCCTGGACCTAAGAAAGAACCATCGAGGGAAACCCAGCCAAATGGGGTAACGATGGAAGAAGTAGGAAGTAGGGACGAGGTACCAGCATGTGTACCTAAGGAAGAACCTACGAGGGAAACCCAGCCAAATGGGGGTAACGATGGAAGAAGGAGAAAGTAGGGATGAGGTACCAGCAGGAGTACCTAAAGGAAAACCTACGAAGAGAACCCAGCCAAATGGGGTTATCAGGGAAGAAGTAGGAGGTAGAGTAGAGGTACGAGCAGGTGTACCTGAGGAACTACCTACTAAGAGAAATGAGTCAAATGAGTTGACAAGGAAGGAGGAAAGAGGTGCTATTGCGATACACCCAGGTAAGACTAATCAAATGGTAGACGCGGATGAGTATCCCCTACCCTTAGTAGTCTCCTCCCCGAACGGAACGTCCACGGAGTTACCGCTAAATCGCAAAGTCGTAGTGAGCGCCACGCCCATTAACGACCTCGCAGGGAAAAGTTTTCTCGATTCCCAAAGATCGAACCCAGACACGATCTTCTCGTGTACCTGGTTAAAGGAGAGCTATGAGACTCAAGTTCTCATCAATTATGCCCCACTGCAACAGGCCGCTCTAGCCATGATGTTCAATTTAAAGGTAGTCAAGTACCTTAAGAAGGGTAATTCGAGTAGGTTGAAATACCGCTACCAATTAGTAACATACTGGGGTAGACTCAATAACCCGAACGGCCGACTCAGGCGTGGTAAAGTATTGGTATTAGAACACCATTTTAGTATTAGCTACATCAAAGGAGCCGATAAAGTACAGCTGCTCTATAGGCGGAGACGAAATACCATTGAGGGTAATTTCAGTACCTAATGAGCGTGAAACCATGTTTTCATTTGTTGTTCGTGTTAATATTTATCGGTAGGATTTAAGTTCTCAAAAACTTAGAAATGTAAGGAAGTAGCTTGTTTTGTTGTTTTTTTTTTGTGTGGGTAATCGATGAATTAAAGTTTTGTTATTTTCATGTAAAATTGTAAATCGAGTATGTCTAATTCGACACATCGCCTGTGTAAACACGCGCGAGGGCGTACATGTGTAAGGAAACTTAATGTAAGAGAGGGCTCAAAGAAATACACCTTTGTTAATCTCGACTAGGTTGAGTAAGTTGTTTTGAGTTCCCGAGAGTCCCCCCCCCCCCCCCCATTAAGTTCTTCGATGGGAGGTGTAGATAGGGGGAATAGTCACCTACCCCAACCCCATTAAGTTCTTCGATGGGAGGTGTAGATAGGGGGAATAGTCACCTACCCCCCCCCCCCCCGTTTACTCGCGGGGCAGTCACAAAGCGGTTACCGCAAAGACATCCACCCCGGGCATCGGTGGGTCCATTGCGTCACCGCAGCGTCGCTTATTTTGGTGCCATGAAAGACCTTAAAGGTAAAAATGCAAGATCCCCCCCAGGAGAGTGAGATCCAATTTCACGGCAAATAAGAAATTGGAGACGTGTTTCTCCCAATCTCGAAGGCTAACGAGGAGCCGATGTTTGACTTCGTGGGAAAAACCGTTTGGAAAAAGAACTCTCCTGGGGACGTCCTCAAGCCCCTCCTCCTCTTACCACTCCCCCAGTGGGGTGACGAGGTATAAATGAGGAACTCTGAGGAAAATCGTGGTAGTATACGTCAGGCCAGGTGACGAAGTCCTCGATTAAAACCGAGATACCTAAACTGGATTGGTAGTATACGTCAGTTTCTAGGTGAAGAAGTCCTCGGATCAAAACCGAGCTACCGAGACTGGAGAGGTAGAGTACTTGGCTCGCCAGACCAAGAAGTACCCTGCAAGAGAGGCAGGGCTACCTACCTTAAGGGGCTAAGAAGAAGCTCATCCTCGAGCTAAGTTCCGGGTTATCAAACCAAACGTTAAGTTAACTTTGTTAAGTTCAACTTACTCTCGCCAGAGAGACTCCTCATATCCTGGTGCACCTTAAACACCAGGGGTATTCCTCGTCCTTGAGGAATTAAGAAAAGAAGAAGGAAAAGGCTCCACCTCGAGCCTGTTATTCGGTGGCCACACCGAACTCCTAAGTTAACTTGGTAAGGAACCAAGTTCAAATTATTCTCGCCAGAGAAATCCCCCTCCGTTATACTCGCCCTTGAAGAAGACTGGAACTAAGAAGAAGCTCATCCTCGAGCTAGTTCCTTGGTTACCAAACCAAACTTTAAGTAACTTATTCTCGTCAGAGAAACCCCGTCTCATCGATCCTTGCCCTTGAAGAAGACCCTCCCCGAGTTCAGTCCTCGCCCATAAGGAAATAAGTAACGAAGGAGAAAAGCTCCTCCTCGAGCTCGTTACTCGGTGGTCACACCGCACTCCAAGTTAACTTGATTTAAGAACCAAGTTCGACTCACTCTCGCCAGAGAGACCACGACTGCCTAGGTGTTGCATAAAGCACCGTATTTGTTCTCGTCCTTGGAGAACCCGCCCCCCGGAAGAACGTGTGGACCCCTCAGCTTCTACCCTCGCCAAAACGACCTTGAGATCCTGCCCATCTACATCTGGACAGGCGGCACGCTTCGTGAGTCAATAACATTCTTGAGGCCTTTTAAACTCCAGATGAGTCCGTAAGCCTAATTCTTATATTATTGTTGTGTGTAGAGAAATTAACCAATTTTTGTGGGTAAACTAATTTAATTAATTCTTGTTTAGGATAATATTCAGAGTATTGCTGTAATTAATGTTTAGATGTTGTCTATTCAATGGTTAAAGTTAAAATATAAGTTTATTTTGGGATTAATGTTCGTTTCTCTTATATATGTATGTGTTTCGGAACGGCTCTGTTCTTTAAGATATTCAGATATCAATATATATTAGACACTCTTAGCACTCTTAAAATAGAACAAAAAGGGGGGGAATTCTACGACAAGGTAAATTATACCAAACTTGCCAAATCTTTTGTTGATTTGGTAAAGTTTTGTGATATAAGCATTACTGATATTAATTTTGCAAAAGTGTTATTTATTCGTCATTAAGCCTTAGTATTGACTAATATTCATCCGCACCCTTTTGTCTCTGCCATTTTGAATTTTAAGAAAGATCCTTCCCCATTTTTCTTTAAAAGATGAATGAATTCCTAAAGAAACATAGGAAACTTGTCCTCCTTACTGATGTTTGGATCTGAGGATCGTAAGTTTACTTTGACCGTCCGATGTAGACCTTTAACAATGGTGTTGCTTTGGGGATGGTAGCTAGTCATGCGAAGGCGAAAAGAGCCAAGCACTGACATATGTTCCTACCATTGGTGAGAATCAAATTGACTACCACCATCAGTCATACTTGTTGGTAGGACACCAAAACGAGCAACCCATCGTGAGGTGAAGGCTAGAGAGACGGTGGATGCTCGGATCTCCTGAATAATGACTGCCTCTGGATAACAGGTTAAACGATCGATCATAGGGAGAAGATATGTGCAACAACGAGATTAAGGCAGAGGGCATACCAAAGCGAGATGAACGAGAAGAGGAAAAGGAGCCAGAGGAGACTTTGTGTAGTGCTGAACTTTGGCACGTTGACAAGGTAAACATGGACGGGTCCGTTTAGATACGTCAACATTCATATCTGGCTACACGAAACGTTGTGCGATGAGCTTGCGTGTTGCTCTAATAGCAGTTTGGGAAAGACCGTGAGTTTGGTCGAAAATATAGCGACGGAAAACAAGAGGAATAAAAGAATGAAGACAGTCAGGCAATGAAATATCGACCAGGATGCGCCTGTAATGACTGTCTAGTAAGTCAATTTCACTAACGACTAGTTGATAAGAGTGAAATAGTGTTTGCGTGAATTCATCTTGTTCCTGAGCAATCGCTTTCGTTGCTTGATCGATGGGCGCAGTGTGAGAGAGTTGCGTGCTAGTGATAAGGGAGATGGGAGAAAGCGCGTCCGGTACAACGTGTTTAGAACCAAGAATATGGCGAATATCGCTCGTAGGCTGCGGGATGAAGTTGAATGACGAGAATCGACTGTAATGAGCACAGAAGACGTGTTACGAGCGGAAAGGGCACCAACCAAAGGTTTATATGGTTACTGATAACAGCAAAATCACATCCTTCAAAATATTGTCGGAAGTAGCGGAGTGTGAGGTACACATCTGACAGTTTCCTTGAGAATGGACATTACCTCTGTTGGAAAGGAGTTAATGATTTAGAGAAAAATGATAGAGGTTGCCAATAGTTAAGTACCATCCGATGCAGCGTCGCGCATACATGCATAGCTGACGCATCCGTGGATGGGCCAATGAAACAGTGGATGCCATACCATCTTTCTTACAAAAGAAAACTTCGTGCGCCTTGTAAATCCATGTTAGATGAGTGTTCTTCTTGATGTCAGAGATTAAAGTATGAAGAGGTTGCATAATGCGAGAAACGTCAGTAATAAATCTGTGGTAGAAATTTAGCATACCACAGAACCACAGTTCGTTGAGTAAAGAAGGTCAACGGAAATCCCCGAATAACAGCAACTTTGTCCTCGAGAGGACGAATTTCGCCAGGAGAAATGTGTTGTTCAAGAAAGGAGAGTTGCGGGACACCAAAAAGATACTTAGAAGTCTTGAGTACGATACCATAATCTCCCAAACGAGTGAAACTTGATTAAAGTCAGACAAGTGTTCATCTAAAGATGAAAATGATATCAGGAGGTCGTCTACACAATAAAAAAACTTTTCTCAGAACCAGTTCCATGAAGCTTTGCAATGTCTGACCACTGTTATGTAAACTATAGGTCATACGAAGTACCTCAAATAACCAAAAATGCGTGGCGATAGCTGTATTTTGGATATCATTTGAGTGTAGGGACTTGGTTGAAAGCATAAACTAGATTAAGACGAGAAAAGATAAAACAACTGAAGAGAGCAAAGTTAAAACCCGAGAGGAACGATAATGGGTACCTGTCGAGTATAGTTTTTACGTTCACACGTCTGTAATCCCCCACAACGTGAAACACACCAGGTGTAGGCTTCGGTACAACCTGAAGCGTAGATGCCCAAGGGGGGCGTTGAAGGACGAGTAATGCCATCATCCATTAGGAAATTAAACTCTTGCTTCATTGCTCTAAGTCTATCTGAATCTAATTGTCGTGAACAGGAGAATACAGGTCTTCCCATTGTCTCAATCCGACCCACCATGTTGTGTTTAATAGGCCTACCCTTCGAAGGTGGAGGGGTAAGACTAGGAAATTTCTGCGGAATGCCCTGGAATTGGGGTTAGGTGGGATGGAGACGGACAGAAAGGAGAGAACTTTTTTAAGGGAAAAAGAACTAGAAACGGTTAAAGAGGTTGCACGGTATATAAGCTTGCGATTACGAGAGTCAACCAAGAGGTCATAAGGAGGAAACAAAATCCAGACTCAATATTCGATAATCTACTTCGGCAACAATGAAAAACCAAAGAAAAACACGACGGGGGCCTAGGAAAACTAGATAGTTATGTCTTCCAATAGGTCCGTAAATCCGAAGAATTTACTATATTGAAGAGAGAACAAGTTTGTCTGTGTGAGAGGTCAGGATGACGTTACATTCAGCACCAGTGTCAACACGATATGAAAAATCAGAATTTCCCAAGTTAGTTTCATCTTCGGGAGGATGAACGGCGTTTATCGGTCCGCCCTCCCTGATCTCGTTGTGTCCCCTGGCGCAGTTCAGCTCACAGATTTCATTTTCTAGAACGCGGAAATAAAATCTGGCGGCGGAGGGGCTGAAAAACGGCTACGTTTCGTCCGGTTGCCGAAATGCTCTATCGGTACCCGAACCTGCGAAATTGTTGCATTATAATTTTGTACATGGTTATATGGAACAGTTCCCCAGTTCATATATGACTTATTATAAAGCAGCATCAAATCTTCTACATGTGACCTCCCAAATTCCCTTCGGAAAGTCTCCTTTTAACTCAACCCATGCCCCTATCCTCCCACTATCAAGAAGTATGCCCCTAATGATCATTCTATGTGATGTAAATAATACGCTCAAGATCGGTGAGGGCGTGAGGATTCAATGTGATTGCACCCATTTTCAACCAAGTGATTGAATTCTTGCCATCGAATGTTGGAGGACGATGTTAGGGTTGCGTGATCTGTGAACGTTTATCATGCTTAATAAACAATGAATCTTGTAATTAGCCAAAATCCTGTTTAACTAAGCAACTAGACTAGCCCGTTAAAAGCATAAGTGAAAGGAGAAATGAATTTCAGGCACTATGCAAAGATACAAAACATTTTAAAAGTACACAATGCCTACGTAAGAAATTGAATTTGCGAGGAGAGGAAAACGAGACAACGAGGCGAAACCCAAATATGGATACCACATTATATTTGGGAAAAAGAAAAGGTGATCCTGTTATATATAATATTCTGTGCAAGACAAAATTTTATTTAAAAAACCGGTTTGAGCAACAATTTAACAGGGATGTTATTGCGATAAACTGATTTAGATATCACAATAAATTCCTGCTATTCTTATAATATGATGGGGAATGAAAGTAAATAGCTTTCTTAAAATAACACACGTACTAATCGAGAATGAGTAGGGCAAGGTGAAATAAGCCGAGACGAGATAAAAGGAATAAAATTATTATTAAAACCAAGAGAATAGAATATATATATATATATATATATATATATATATATATATATATATATATATATATATATATATATATATATATATATATATATATATATATTTATATATGTATATATATATATATTTATATATATATATATATATATATATATATATATATATATATATATATATATATATATATATATATATATATATATATATATATATATATATATAGTCCCGATTATAAGTATAGGTCCAGTCAAACAAAGGTAGTTTAAACAAATTAAAGAGAAAAGACAGTTTACTCAAATAAGCTGTTCATCAGCTGACCAAAAGTTTAGGACCAATACTCCCAAAACATGAAAAAACCCTTAAAACAGAATTAAACCTTCAGAATAAGGACTCAGTTTTGAGTGGGTCCACTATTCTTGCTGATAAGATGAAAAATTTGACGTGACATGCCTGATACGAGGGTTTCTAAGGGGAACGAGGGAACATTACTCCAGGTGGTGAAGATGGCCTCACGAAAGGCATCCACTGTCTTGAACTGATGTCCATTTTTGTAGACTTCCCTTGATATCTATCCCCAAATGTTTTCAATTGGGTTTAGATCCGGTGATCATGCAGGATAGTGTAAAAGAGGGGCGTCATTCTCCTAGAGGAAGGTCTTTGTCAAGCAGGCATTGTGAATTGCCGCATTGTCTTGTTGGAAGACCCATTCATCACCACACAGACGCGGGTCCTCTGTCGTGAGGGATGCTCTCTGCAGCATCTCTACATATCCAACCGCCGTTTGAAGCCCCTGCACAACCTAAAACCTCATTATTCCAATGAAACAAAAAGCCCCCCCCCCCCACACCATGATGGAGCCTCCACCACTGTGTCGTGTGGAAAACGTCTCAGGTGGCATCTGCTTTCCATGCCAGTAAAATTGGAAACCGTCAGGACCGTTGAGGTTAAATTTTTTCCCATCAGAGAATAAAAACTTCCTCCAATTTGTGATTCTCCATGTCTGGTGGTCCCTAACGAACGCTAAACAGGCGGTTTTGTGACATTGAAGAAGACACGGCGGTTGGATCCGTTTTGTATTTTTCATGCCCTTCCCTCTGAGATGACGTCTAATGGTTATTGGACTGCAATCAGCATCGGTGAGTGCCTTAATCTGACTTATGACCGTGCCGTGTCTTGATGGACAACCCCGTTGATCCTCCTACCTAGTGCTGGTGTAATTTTGGGAGGTCTACCACTTGACTTCGCTGTTCCATAGCCCTCAGCATCTTTCAGAAAATTGCAAATCACTGTTTTACTGCTTCCAATCTCGGCAGCGATGGCACGCTGCGACAGGCTTTGCTTATGCAGTTCAACGATCTGACCACTTTCAAATAATGAAAGTTTACCCGCTTTAGGCATTATGACGTCTTAACACCGTGAGCTCCAAACGATAAATGACAGAATACGAGAATTTGCGCAAATTTAGACTATTATGCGCTGTGGTCTTAAACTTTTAATCAGCTGCTGAGCAGCTCATTTGAGCAAACTATTTATTCTCTTTAAATAGTTTAACTACCTTTGTTTGACTCAGTTACAATTTAGCTTTTAGTATGTATATTGAAGTTTCACTTAGAACCTTATTAGAATCCAAAGGTGCGAAATGTCCATTTTTACAGTTTTTCAACTGGTCCTATACTTATGATTAGGACTGTATATATATATATATATATATATATATATATATATATATATATATATATATATATATATATATATATATATATATATATATATATATATATATATATATATATAACCTTTTGAATATTTGTTGAAATATATAAAATAATTTGTTGGGAAATACTATATAAATGGGTTAGAGGAAAATATAACTTAAATTAAACTATCACCTGCCGCCAAACAAGATTACGTATAAGAATGAGACGCAAAGATTAATGGAGAGAGGAAATACCTGATTATACACAGGAAATATTTATAAATGTAAATATTAATTTGAATATTTTATAAATGGTTGCGTGAAAAATGGAGAATTTGATACGGGAAATTAATAAGGCGACAATGAATGGAAGTAAAATATTGGTATGTAAATTAATATAGGATAGCTAAATAGGATCACAAATATGGTAAGTACGAATGAAGAACTAGAATGAGAAAGGAAAATTAAGTTAGCCTTTTACATTTTGGCCGAAACACTCTAATACATTAGCAATACACAGTTAGATATTTGAACCAACCTGCTCTAACGAAAGCAGGGGCTTTACGAAGTTAGTTTAAATGAAGCGGCCGGACGGCTGATCAAAGCATTTCAATATTGCACCTGATTTGCCAGTTTAAGTCACGTGATGTGACATCATATAGGAATTAGATCCCTTTAAATAATGGAGTTCGATTGCATACGAGAACAATTCAACGTTTTACTATCATTGCAATGAATGATAGTTTTGGGTGCCTCTTAACGCAAAATCCATCCATTTAAAATCGCCAACATGGAATCAGAAGCAAAGCAATCTCGGACAGGGATAGCTTACACCCATTTTGTGTATCTATTGATGATAGATAGTAGATTGAAGTTAAGAACTTGAGGTTAAGGACAGGAAATGTCCACGTAAATTAAGGAAAACCTAGCATTGTGAAGTGTTAGTAAGGGGCTTTGTTAATTTGTTCGTGTATGTTTTTGGCAGAGTCTGCAAGTAAGAAACAACATACTCGATATTTTTACGCGTGAATGACCAGACAACATGTATAGGGGGTCGCCAGTGATGAGGTGTTAGGTAAATGGTATTGTAGACGACAAGGTTACCAGTTATGTAGGTCCGGATGACAGTGGATCGATTGTATGTGAATGAAAGAGGTTTCCGTAACTACCGCTTTCTATGGGCGCGACGAGTTCCAGTTTATAGGTGAAGGGTGGCATTATGGTGAATTATTTATCTGACTCCAAAGATAAATGATTTTAAGGTGGTCTTCTACTTGGCTGGGCTTACCGAAGGTTGTAAGGCAAAAATGGACATACGAAAATAAACACTTTATTCTAATAACGGAATATTGCGGTACAAGCGGCGCAACACGGAGCGTACTAGGCGGGAGACTAGTAGTCTATATATTATCAACGCAAGTACGAGTTAAGGGCGAGACAAGACTCAGTGGATTAAAACAGGAGCGTGAACGCGAGTGAATTCGTTACGATTGAATGTCTTAATCAATGAATGAAATCTGAATCTCTGTTACTCTCTCCTTTCTTATTTATATATGCGCTCCTAATGCAGAGGGCGTGGCCTGAGAATGATCGTGGAAAGTCCTACCTTCGTTGTGGTTGCACTTCTCCACCCCCTGGGCTCAGCTAGGAAGCCTGTGCACGGTGTGTACCTTTACATGATTAAACTCTTATTTGTGTAATTTGATACGATTGTCGCTGCACCACCTCTTACGGTCAAAAGCTGTGTTTGTTTGTGCTCCTCATTAAACATCCGTCTTTGATAAATCCATCTCGAGACACAACTTGGGCAGTTTTACCAAAGCAGTTGTTCAACCATTTTCCTTTGCTCCTTCTTGTGTTTCACGCTCGCTTGCTTATATAAAAATATATATGTACATTTACAAATCCCATCATATTTCTTATACAATATTGAATCTTTACATTATATATATATATATATATATATATATATATATATATTAGTAAGGCATGCTTGGATTTAATAGGACCAATTCACGTCCACTTTGCAGAGATATCTTTTGGGCCTATTGGATACAGCAGTTTTGGCCCAGAAGCCTACCTATTACGTAGTCCGTTACTACAAGACTACCTACTGCGTAGTCCAACCACTACACATGTTTACTTACAAGAGAAATTGTCGCTCTTACATCTGAGTCGGCTATTCAATTGTAGCAGATTGAAAACTTGTTCTTTGAATGACTAAAGGGAAGGTATGGGAAGTCTACCCTAAATTGAGTCGGCGAAAAAAATGGTTTGATCCCCATTAGGGGGAGCGAGAGAAGATAGATTTAAATTTCTAAACTCTCAAGCCAAAGAAACTTGGTGTGGGACAACTATTTTTCTCGGTGACGAGCGGAAAATAACTAATCACCGACACAATTTCTGCCGCTTTCTACCAGACTACGTTATTGATAAATTGAGTAATAAATTCTAACCCCTTCGCAACGAAATGAGAGTGATTTGATGTAGGGGCGTGAAAAGCAAGCGCAACCGTTTCATTTATATACAAAAACCTCCTAGTAATTAAGGGATATAAATTAGAGGAATTGAAAATTAAGGTAACAATATACAAAATTTTGCTTACAAACTTGTTTCAAAACAAATAAATCAGTGTGGAAAGCAAGTCGGGCTACTGAGGTTAAATTTGACTGGGGTCATATATTGTCCCTTTAACTATTAATGATTCTAAAACTCCCCAGCATCGCCAAAATAATGGACATTCCGTTATTTTCCTCGTCGGCTGCCTTGGAGAATTTGCCGTTAAAGAGTAGAGTCGCTTCTTGGTCATACAGTGAAGGAACTTAGTGATTACACACAATGTTCCCATTTTGTCTTGAATTGGAGAGAGTTAATTGATCTCTTCTCTCATTTGATTAGAGCTGACCTACATGTAGTGGACGGATACCAAGCTGGTCTTAGACGAAAAGCGCATCTTGAGACGCGCTTATGCTATTTAAACAGTTTCCTTTTTGGAGAACAAAGGGAAGGGGGGGCACTTCCGGAAGCATAACTGCAGACAAACTTCTTGTCTCATTTCCCAATGGTACATTAGTAGAAAAATAGTATTTACATTGCATTATAAGATTACCTTTCACCCTTAATTAGATGGTGTAATATTATAGAACCAACATCAATAACAATCCCATAATACTAAATGGTTGGTTACAATTATAACCCTATTAGGTGATGTCTAATCGAGCTGATGGCCCCCGATGGCTACCAAAATGGTCAATTATAACCACAATTTATGGTTTACGAATTATATATTACAAGATGAAAAGTCTTTTAAATCTATATTAAGATCCATAAAGTCAGAAATGAAAGGAACGAGGTAACTTTTAGTCTTCTATAATTAACTCCTGTAAGGGAGGTGCCCCGCTTAGACTATTACACCTGGTATCTATGTAGAAGAGCGAAACTCCTTTCAGGCTCCAGTGTCCATGTCATTTTAAAACTAGATTGAGACTACCTGGGATTTTTCCATTATAACATTTTCGCCATTTATTTACAAGCTTCCTCTCACTTATTTTGGCGGGTCGGCAACTAATTTCGTAGTCTAGTCGCGACCAGCTCTTTTCCATTCATCCCTCTTGGTTTGTTGGAGTGGCGATTTTTATCATGCCTACGTTGTTCTCACCATTTTCTCTTTCCATATCTTTCTTTTCCTCATTTCTTATTTATATACCCTTTTACGCACTCATAAGCTCATGTCAGTTGCAGTATGGGCAAATTTGGTGCTGCTGACAACTGGAAGCTTGTACGCTCTCCACGCCCCAACCCGCACAGTTTGCCCTCTTGGCCCCACTGATTAAAGGATGATCTGTAGTTATATATCTTCTCACCACTTTCTTTACAGATCTCTCCTTAGAAACCTTTCGCGTGACCCTACCTCCTACCTTTGGGTATTGCGAATTAAAATCGACAAAAAATATCTGTAATTTACATTGATAGACTTGAAGCTGTGACAGTGTGTTTCATAGCACTGACTCTGTTGCGTTGAAGGTGGTAACGAAGTGTGCATTAAGGAAGGAAAGCAAAACATCTCCTGTTAAAACAAATAAAACAAACCTCGATACAGCAGTGCTTCCACTCTTCTTTGGCCAGTGAGTCTTCCTTGGTCTCTACCTTTTTTTCCCCCCAAATTACAACTCCAAACTCAAACGCCCTTAGAAATCCTCGTGCAGTGGCATTTTCAACCCCTCTAAGGAGGGTGTCCTGTGTAGACAGTTTCAACTAGCACCTGAAGAGCGGCACTCCATTCCGACTCAAGTGCTATAAGAAATCTCAAGTAGGTACTAGATAGAGACTATCTGTGTAGGGGAATCGACCCTCTCCCTTCTCTCCCAGTTGAGACACGGGACGTTGACCGCAAAACATCCGGGCCAGGCACATTAGGTCAATCTCGTAACCACAGCCCCTCGCCACTCGTCCCTATGAAAAGCAGAACGGTTTAAACTGCAAGATCTCACCTACGAGTGTATATTCAATTTCGCCTCAAGCACGAAATTGGAGACGCGTTTCTCTCAAGCTCAAAGGGCCAGCTGGCCCAGAGGTAAGACTTGCTGAGAAAAACCGTTAGAGTAAGAACCCTCCTGCTGCCCGTCCACAAGCCACCCCCCCTCCTTCTCCTACCACAGTGGGGTGACGAGGTATAAATAACAAACACTTAGGGAAAAACGTGGTAGAATCCGTGAGTCAACCAGGCTACGAAGTCCCCTGCAAGAGAGGCCAGGCTACCAAGGGGACTAAGAAGCAGCTCATCCTCGAGCTAGTCCCTGGTTATCAAACCGAACTTTAAGTTAACTTGTTCAAGTTCAACTTATTCTCGTCAGAGAAACCCCCCTCCCACTATCCTCGCCCTTGCAAAAGACCCCTCCCGAGTACAGATCTCGCTGGTGAAGACCCTGCCCCCCGAGTACACTCCTCGCCCTTGACGAATTCCGAAACGAAGAAGGAAAAGCTTCCCCTTGAGCCCGTTACCCGGTCGTCACACCATACCCTAAGTTAACTTGGTTTAAGAACCAAGTTCAACTGATTCTCGTCAAAGGGCCCCCTCCCCTCCTACACTATCCTGGTGTAGCACAAAGCACCGTGATAGTCCTCGCCCTTGAGGAATTCCGAAACGAAGAAGAAGAAGCTCCTCCTCGAGCCCGCTCCCCGGTGGTCACACCAAACTCTAAGTTAACTTGGTTGAGGAACCAAGTTCAACTTACTCTCGTCAGAGAGACCCCGCCTATCCTGGTGCATCCCAAAGCACCGTGATAGAACCCTCCCTTGAAGAAGACCCTCCCCCGAGTACCGTGTGGACCCCCATCTGCCACACTCACCAAAGTCCATTGTGAATGTCAAGTTATCTCGTCCGCCGCCAATCATCTGGTTGAGGCACACGCCAAAGAACCCACCGGATTCCTGAGGTGTCGGGGCTCATTGAGTTCAAGGTCAGACTCAAAACCGCTGTTAGAGCAACCAAGGTATTTAAACTCCAGTAGAGACAATTAGTCTATTTCTTTTATATTGAAGTGAGTAGCGGGTTAACCAACATTATAATGTCAAGTTATAAAGCCCTCCTTAAAAATTACCGAAGGCCGTATTGTGCCTTTATATTCCTGTAGTTTAGGGGTTTTTTTTTAACAAACTACAAAAAATAAACCTAAACCACAGGAATATTACAAATATAAAGGCACAATACGGCCTTCGGTAATTTTTAAGGAAGGCTTTATAACTTGACATTATAATGTTGGTTAACTCGCTAATCACTTCAATATAAAATAAATAGGCTAATTGTCTCTACTGAAGTTTAAATACCTTGGTTGCTCTGGCGGGGGGGTTTGAGTCTGACCTTGAACTCAATGAGCCCCGACACCTCAGGAATCCGGTGGGTTCTTTTACGCGTGCCTCAACCAGATGATTGGCGGCGGACGGGATAACTTGACAGTCACAAGGGACTTTGGCGAGTGTGGCAGATGGGGGTCCACAAAACACTCGAGAGAGGGTCTTCTTCAAGGGAGAGTTCTATCACGGTGCTTCAGGATGCACCAGGATAGGCGGGATCTCTCTGACGAGAGTAAGTTGAACTTGGTTCTTAAACCAAGTTAACTTAGAGTTTGGTGTGACCACCGGGGAGCGGGCTCGAGGAGGAGCTTCTTCTTCTTCGTTTCGGAATTTCTCCATGGCGAGGACTATCACGTGGCTTTGTGCTGCACCAGGATAGTGGGTGGTGGTCTTTGACGAGATTCATTTGAACTTGGTTCTTAAACCAAGTTAACTTAGGGTTTGGTGTGACTAACCGTGTAACTGGGTCGAGGGGGAGCTTTTCCTTCTTCCTTTGGGAATTCGTCAAGGGCGAAGAGTGTACTCGGGTTGGGAGGATCTTCAAGGGCGAGGACTGTACTCGGGAGGGGTCTTTTGCAAGGGCGAGGATAGTGGAAGGGGGGTTTCTCTGACGAGAATAAGTTGAACTTGAACAAGTTAACTTAAAGTTCGGTTTGATAACCAGGGACTAGCTCGAGGATGAGCTGCTTCTTAGTCCTCTTGGTAGCCTGGCCTCTCTTGCAGGGGACTTCGTAGCCTGGCTGACTCACGGATTCCACCACGTTTTTCCCTAAGTGTTTGTTATTTATACCTCGTCCCCCCACTGTGGTAGGGGAAGGAGGGGGGTGGCTTGTGGACGGGCAGCAGGAGGGTTTTTACTCCAACGGTATTTCTCAGCAAGTCTTATCTCTGGGTCAGCTGGCTCTTCGAGCTTGAGAGAAACGCGTCTCCAATTTCGTGCTTGAGGCGAAGTTGAATATACACTCGTAGGTGAGATCTTGCAGTTTAAACCGTTCTGCTTTTCATAGGGACGAGTGGCGAGGGGCTGTGGTTACGAGATTGACCCAATGTGCCTGGCCCGGATGTTTTGCGGTCAACGTCCCGTGTCTCAACTGGGAGAGAAGGGAGAGGGTCGATTCCCCTGCAATCTGGTTTTATTCCTTCTAAACATTTACATTGCATCCATTTCCGCCACTTTTCTTATCGAACTTTCTTCCCTTGTCTGTCCTGACTGAGAGCTAATTTTTCAGGCTAATCGCCTTCCAAATTTTGTTCAATCAATCCTCATCGGAGCTTGGAGGAAGGTTAATAATCTTTCCACCATTTTTCATCCTAGTTCCCCCATCATTCTTTTTTACTACTATCCTTTTAACGCCTAAGATCCTGAGCACGCAATACCATGGAATGTTTGGCCACCTGCCGAAATAGGTGGTATTTAATGGTATCAATCCGTTACACCGGAGCCCTATGTGTCCACTCCGAATCAGAGAACCGAGGTGGGCATTTATCATTGCATTCCAAATTGAAAAGGTTCCTCATACCATTCTCCGCCCTTCTTAGAGACACCCCAAGTGGCTCCCTCTCTAGTTTGGAGGAAGATTCTCATATGTTCTCTCAAGAGTTCCTCAACTAAAACCAAAAGCATAGGAGGAGATTCATTTTCTCCTGAAGGGAGCCCAGGATAGGATTAGATCCGTTTCACTTTGATGTCGTGGCGGCGGGAAAATTGATGCTACCAGGATTGGACAGTCGCTTACAACCTAGCATTGCCTATCCCCTGACTCAAGTGTCTACGGAAGTCCAAGAAGGGACCCACGATGCCTCGAGGTGGGGTGTCCGTATAAAGACCATTCCTACTTCAGAGTTGAGCGAATATGGGGCAAAGGCGCCCTCGCAGCAGAAGTCAAGGTCCTTATCGTGTGGGGCTCTTGGGGCTGCGGAGTCGAAGTCCAAATAATTCCGTTTGTGAGCAGGGACTCTACTCTCTTTGCAAAAGACACCGCTAAAGAAATGTAGACGAGGAGGCTGTCAGAAATGAGGGGGTTGTGAAAAAAGAGAGTGGGTTCTCAAAATCCATCTAACATTCCCCGTCACGTTTGATCTGGACAGGCTTTTTGAGTCGGTTCATGCTGGCTGGTATGAATACCTTGTTAGTATTCTCGAAGTTACCACGGTGGTATTATTAATACCACTGCATTGGCCATTCAAACAAGTCGTGTCGACGTAAAAAGAAGGGTCCACCCCATATTTGCTCAATATGCTCAAAGGCTGTGCAAAATGCGTGCACAATCAGGTACATGAATTGCAGCGGCTTGCATCATGCTTACTTTAAATATTGCGATTTGTATATGTTCAAGAAATAGGTCCTAGCCGTATTTTGTTTGGGGAAGCTAAGGACATAGTCCTATAGTGATATGAACGTTTAGTCACCTCCTTTACATCTCTAATATAAGAGCACTCTACGCAGCTTAGCCTTGCAGGCTAAAGACTGCGGTAGCTCCTGCACACATCGGGAACCATTGTGCAGGCACTACATCCCCTGGCGCAATACCTTACACCGTGGGTATGATGCGACAAGACGGAGTTTTGCCATGCCGTATGTAGGCTACTGAGGCCCTATTTTCCTCTCCTCCATCTATCTTTGTGACATCCCCCTTGAGAGGGCTACATGTTCAATCCCAGAGGGGAGATTGTAGCAGAACCTGTAGAAGAACTGGAGTAGTGGAGTATGGTGGCCTAAATATGGAAGAATTCTTATATCTATGATCTAAGCTTGTTCATTTTTACTGTCCTGGTGTGTCCCTTTGTTCTTCAAACGCACAAGAAGAATTTTAAATGGAGGTGGTTGATCACCTTCATAGAAAGCGATCATCAAGATGTTCTCGCCAGGATATGGACAGTGTCTCTCATCATACCAAAACATGTGGGTTCTGTTTTTCTTTGTCTAAAACCAAGTCATTACACATGTCGCTGCGGACCTGATCTGTTCCTAAATGGGGTTAGCCTAGACGTGGTGGACTCACATCGATTACTTTGGTTTTCATTTCTGTTTTACTGTTCTTTTGTTTGTTTAAAATTTTCTTATAGGTATGAAGTTTACACCTCTCTACCCTAACATTTATTGCAAACGGTGGATTTGACCTCCTTCCCCCTCTCACGTTTCCGTTTGGCGAAAGGTGGCTTCAGTATATCTCCTACTGACAACTTTCTTGACAATTAATTGAATAAGATACTCGCTTTACGTCGTGCTTAGTTCATCGTCTGATTGTACGCATGGCTTTACTGTCGCCACCCTCTCTTATTTCGTAATTGGCCGACCTCGACGAGTACTGCCGACAAGGGATGCTAACCATGCTTTAAACCCTTCGATTTCATAGCCAGGAAATTCCTCCCGAGATTGGTGTAATATTCAGTCCGGTAGCTCCGATGGTTCTATACAAGACCCTCCAAACCCTACCCTGATGGATACCACTTTTGAGCGTTTGTCCCCATGCCTCTGCTCCCAAAGCTTTTCCAGTAACAGGAGTATTGCGTTATTATTTCTTGCAGCAACTAATAAAAAGTCCTTCAACAATATTTGTCTTATTCAAATTTTTGAATGATAAATAGAATTTTGTGGAATTCTACTATGGTCATTTTGTGACAAATACACAAAGAAACCACTACTGTATTCACTTCCTCATGCAATATATTTATGCTGAGGCAATCGTATAATCAGTAATTTTCTTATCTGTTCCTAATAGCTTTAAGGCTAAGTAGAACATTGGGAAAATTAAATATCACCTATATTTTCGCTATTATTATGGACAACGACTTTACGTATAGTTGTAGCCAAATTAAAATATTTTAGAAAATTCATTATACAGACACTTTTGGTTTACAACATGCATTAAAACAGCATTAAAACTTTGTGACTGTGGTTAGAATAAAAATAAATTCGAATTTGTCAGAATGGTACTCTTGTCACCATGGTTTTTGACTAAGATGGAGCACAAGTAGTTATGCCAGGCTTATGGCCAAGGACGATGTCGTCCCTGGTGGCTGTACTTTCTTAACCCCATCGATTTATACGTAAAAGGATGGTGCACACTTGCATTATTATGAACAATTTATATATATTTTCAATAAAGCTGGTCAGAGGCGGTTGCTTGAACGGACTGAAATATATTATGCCTTCAGAAAGAAGTCACCCAAAATGGCTGAGCTGCGTGGGAGATAATTTTCATTCGTCAGTCTCTTTCGAACACTAATTATAATCAGTTTGTAAGAATTATAAATCGCTCACACTCCTTTTCTTCATCTTTTATTCAGTAGAGAACCTCACGACAGAACTTACAAACTTGAGTGCCTGACGAAGTTCATTAGATAATGAACTATATTGTTTTTATCGAGAGCTCTTTCCTTCTCCAAACGGCAAGGGCTCTTGAGTCGGGCTAGGTATTTGGTGTCGCTGGAGTTTAATAGGGTCGCGAATCATTTTCCTCCTTAAGTTCCAAACTAATATATTCCTGGATTTAAGATCCACGATAGGTTTCCTAAGTAGTGTCTGATGACCCAAATTGGCACCAAATAAAAATGTGATCAGTTGGGGCTTTGGGCCTGATCAAGAGCCATGTATAGAGTAGTTTACCATGCTGTAAATAGAGAAGGTCACTACGTTGGGTCTGATCTATAATCCCAGGAATTAAAGGGAATTTGCCGGTGCAAATTTGTTTAAATCTTGTCCCTCCCTTCCTCCCTTACGCCGAAGATTTGAAGAAAATGGTGATTTTACTTAGAAGCTTTAATAACAATATCCCTATAAGAAGTAGTTACAAGAAGAACCATAGAAAGATTTGGTAGATATGGAATACACAGTTGCCCCGAATGTTGATTAAATCACCATATTTTCTTTAATATTTAGCAATATAAAATGTCCTTAACATATTTTAATTCAGAGAATAATCCTTTTAAAATTCTATATAATACAATATGATGCGAGTCCAATTGACAATGTGACTGTGTATTACATATTTAGCAGAGATTTCATCGAGAGCAACCACCAATTAAGGAAAAATAAAGAAATAAAATAGTACTTAACATACAAAGAAAACTTGGGCCACTTAAGAAAGCTTACACTTTTAACTGCTCATTCTATTTCTATTATCTCAATAGTACAAATTAGTATCCACGAGGATACTAAAGCCAAACTAACTGCCGCAGTTTTTACTAAGGAAATTAAAATCGTACTGACCCGTTTCAGTCTAGATGCCTGAATTCACTGCATTTTGCTTCAAGGCTGACTCAAATCTCATCGACTCTCTTCTCGCCAGGATAGCAAATCTTACTGATTCAGTTTTTCATACCCATTTACATATCTCAAAGGTTTTGGCGACCGAATCGGAAAGAATGGTAATGCGTTATCCTTAAATCATAACTAATTAACCAAATTAATTTTCCGCACTATATTATAGTCAATTCTTTATATAAAAATAATATAATTTTTTTTACACAAGTAGGAAACAGGGCATTTAACGCTTTACAAAACTTTTTTTTTTAATTCTTCTTTGGTGTTGCGTTCCAGCTCCGTAAAAGTGTTAATTTTTCTCAACCAGCTTAAGAAAGTATCTCGCCACCCACTTCACTTTCACTTCGCGAACAAACAAACTAAGGAGAAAATAATACTAGAAAACAGCCTGCAAGACGAAACATCAAAAGGCGAGAGTTCCTTTTTACTAACATCATCAAAGGACATCACAAGCATTGGCGGTAATGGTGGTTTTACTTGCCTTGCTACCAAAAAAACTCTACCATAAGGTCTCGTGTGAATGCCATAAAGAAATTTCCAATCTCAATGCTTCTAAATCCTTGGGACTAAATAATTTCTATAGAGACGTCTTAAAGCTTCGTTTCGATTCGATAATGGATTTGTTGGATGACCCAATCAAAGGTGTGAATAAAGTGCTCAAATGAACGCTCCCATAGGCCAGGAGTAAAAAAAATCATTCTTTGAAGCTAAAAATTAATTCTTTGAAGCTAAATGAGCACCCATTTAGGACTAGTAACTGATGGCAGCTGGGATGGAGAGAGAGGGAATTCTGGAGCAATTTCAAAATTCATATCTACTTTGCCCAAAATAAGTGGTCGGCCTTTCCGAATGAGCTCTCTGTAGTCTTCCTTTCTGTCCAGATATAATTATTTTTCATAATAACAACGTTCTCATGTTACTATTTGGACATAAAAATCCTTCATCATGCTTTCAAAAGAACCTCCCCAAATCATTCGCCTCTAGGTGTTAGTGTCGAATTTTCTATTTAATTTATTGATGAAATCATATGGTGAGGGTCCTAAAAAGCAACAACAACAGAGGGTGAACTTATTAATGCTGGAAGGAAAATTTATTTTATTGAAGGCCAGGAACATACCACGTCTTTAGGATGACGTTACGAAAAATGGGTGTGAGCTACGGGAGTAATATTTTGCCTTCATCCTTCTTGCTCTAGCACTCAGTTTTGGTTGCCTATCCATTTATTCATATCTCCCACGCATCATTTTCACTCTATCACTTCTTTGCTTAGCGGGGTGTCAGCTGAAAGTAACCTACAAACCTTATTTCCTTGTCTAATTCGTTACGAGGCAAAAATGGAATGTGCCAGCAAATATTTTAGTGGTTATCTCCCTTTCTCTTTCTTTCCTTTTATTTACATAAGTGATCATTTGCCTTAGCCAAGCAGTCAGCTTGTGGCAAAAGTCTCAAGGTTGAGGTTTAGTGTATAAAAATTAGAGACCAATGAATACTTATGTAAATAAAAGGAATGAAGAAGAAAAGGAGATAACCACTAAAATATTTGCTGGCACATTCCATTTTTGCCTCGTAAAAAATAATAATATTTGGAGATATATTTTTGCATTTTATTATTCTTAAACGATGTTTGTTTCAATACAAATGGCCTTTTTCATTTGATGAGACGTTGCTTATTCATGTGCACATAGGCAAGGTGATGAAATGGTATCCCTACACATATTTGTTTTACTTCCATATTGGATTCAAACACTTTATCAATACTATTATGCCCTACTCCATTAATTGCCAATGTCTGTATAAAGAGTTTGGCCTCACCCTGTTTATATCATGCCTCCATCTTCAGCACTTAGAAATAACATAATGGTCAAAATATAAATAAAAGGGCAACAGAATTACAAATGTCTTCACAAGAGAGGATTGACATATAATCGTATTAGATGAAATGTATTTATTTCTTTTCATAATTTGAGGTTTATTCGTTCTTCTGCCATCTTTACCTAATGGTAATGTCATAAAAAAAATGTTTATTCGAAATACATATCACACTTCTTAATCAATTTAAAGCAATCTTTTTAATGAATTCTTAATATATTAATGGAATTCTATAAAAGTTTGCAAAAGCGTGTACACAATAATGAGGCGATTAGTTGCTAAATTATCCACAATAATGATAAAGATGATTAAATTAACGTCAGTTAGTATCTCTTTAAAATAAAATACAAATGAGCGTTATAAACGCAACTACTGGTTCCTCGTAGTGTATTAAGAACTTATCGCCCATACACCTTAGTTGTTCTTGAAGATATTCATGCATAGCGCGGAAAATATTAAAGAATCCCACGGATCTGGTGAGATAAATATGCGTCTTTGTCGAAAGATTATCGGCAACTGAAAATAAAACAAAAAAAGGTAAAAAGATTTGTATTTATCTAGAGTGAAGAAAAAATGCCAAATAAAATTATAAAACGAATTATTTTGATGTTTGAAGTTTCGCTCAATGGGAGGAATAAGCTGGCAAACTTGAGCTCAGGAGAGAATTGCTGGAATTGTCTATTTATGAGGATCGGAAAGTTGAGCCTTTTCCAGCGCTATTTAAACCTTAAAATGGTAATAGTAAAATTGACTATGATATTTGAAACACTATTGGTAAAAGAGCAGAAAACACGATTTATCGAGAATAAATTTGATATTGATATATATATATATATATATATATATATATATATATATATATATATATATATATATATATAGGCAACCCTTGACAAATAGACATATCTGGGCTGATTTAAAATCGAAAGAGACAATATCTCGCTATTTCGAGTAAAATTCAAATCGATAAACAAAGAATAATACAAATGATTAACTCTTTAACACCAAAAATTTGAAACATAAGGGGAACTAATTTGAATAACATTGAGCTAATTTAAAGAACACTGGTTCAATTGTATATATCTCCCTAAATACTATTAAAACGTGCATCACGATTTTATTTCCAACTTCCCATTCCCTTATAAGAACAACCGGCAATCCGTCCATCCCATTATATATCTCTAGTCTCTCCGCAATGATTATATAATTTGTCAGAATGTCAATGGGCTGTCATATGATCAGGAATGGGGACAAGATTGACAGATGAACAAGCATAAATATTCTCTAACCTGCAGGTTTTGTGGTCAAACAACTTCCCTGAAGAACAACTCTGCGTATTGCGGCAAAAACATTCACAAATATTGCTATCCCAGTAATGATTCCTACTTGCTGCGCATTCTATTTCTTTCTCCCTGTAAAAATAAAAGTAAAAACAGATCAGCTCATTTAAGATGTTTGAATTTGCATGTTGCATAGTAATTTACATTTATAATACCAGGAAGAAAATGAGAGATTTTTTTTCACTTCTATTAGTGTTACGGTATGAAATTCTAATAATGTGGTTGGGAAGAGACTATAGGTACTTTACAGAGTGAATCACAAAAAAGTATACCAGCTTTAAATATAAATAACTATTTGATAACTTTAGATATTTGGCAACTGTTTGTTTTGTTTGGTGTAGAAAACAGTCCTACTTAATCTCCTAAATAAATTTGTAAGCAAAGATCATAGTATTTAAGCATTATGTATTTGAATTAAATGGTATACAAAAGCTTATTTGCGCACAATTTGGTTAATGAGACAACAATGTCTCTGATATTGATTAAATAATAAGAAAACAATCTAAAAAAATAATCAATCCTAAATAACGTTAACATTTTCTTTATTGTTTATTGCAAACCTAAATCCTTATTCAACATGACGGTCATTTTTTATTTATGCAGACATGGGCTCTAACTCTCATCGCCCTCATCTCTCTTTTGATAACATCTATTCTGTCATTTAAGAAGCTTATTTTTCTATTATGCGATTCCTCAAGTCATCTAAATTGAGAGGTGGTGTTGAAAAAACTGCACTCTTCAAGTCAGCCCATAAAAAGAAATCACACGGGATCAAATCATGGGTTCTGGGGGTACATTTGGTCTTATGGCCCACTGCAATTCTTCGCTTTTGAAATACTTCTTGCAAACGATTCTTAATAATCAATGTTCCATGAGCAAGAGCACCGTCTTGAATCCACCAAACGCGATTAAATCTGGCTCCATAAGCAGCATGTAATTGGGATAAAACGTGAATCAATTAACGATCCATTGCTATATATTCCTACCCACAAAAACAACTTTTCTCTATAGATACTCTTTACGTGCACATGATCTTCAGGCAGTTGATTTCTTGGGGAAATAGTGCGGGGAATTTTGACTGTTTGCTTGGTTTACTTAACCATGAATATTGAGCAAATCTGAGACGGCTACGAGAATCATTTTCAAGGAGTTGGTGTTTAATAACGGGTTTTAATGGATATAATTACAAGTCTACGAACAATTCGCAGAAATGACATTTGTGAAAGTCCTGTACCATTTTTTCTTAAGGATACTTTAGGGTTTTCTACTAATAACTGACGAACAATTTATGAAAAGGTTATTTAGATTTAAAGCAGGTATACTTCTTTTGTGATTTACCATGTATTGCAAGGAGTTAAGTTCAGTGATTTCGTTAAAGATCAAGAAGGAAAGAAAAAGTAATGAAGGCGTGGTGAAAAGAAAGAGAGAAAGAGAAAGAGAGGTAGAAAGATAGGGTTAGAGAGATAAAAAGAGGAGGGATAGAGAGATAGAGAGAGAGAGAGGGCGAAATGTAAATTGAGAGAGATTGAGTTAGGGATCGAGAGATAGTTTGAGAGAGAGAGAGAGAGAGAGATAGATAGTTTGAGAGAGAGAAAGAGAGAAAGAGAGATTGAAGAAACAAATAGCAACGAAAAAATGAATGCTTCTTTTATACGTGACCATACGTGACTCTACCTATTTAACCATATAAATGTTAACGTTAAATTTGAAAAATATGTATAGCACTAAACTCTGTTTTTTATCATATATGTGCTCATTATTTTCAGATTTACGAAGATTGGTTTGAAAAAAAGCTATAATTAATTTGTCGAGCTCTACGATAAGAATACAAATGCTTGACACAATTTCTGAGTCTCTTTATAGCAATTGAGAAAACAAATACTGTTGCCGCACTGTTGAGAAAATTCAGCGAAACTTAGTATTTAACGTCCTCTCGTTAGTTGTTAGCCTAAGTCCACCAGAACGGTGAAAAATATTTAATGAATTATTTATTCGTTAAGAAGCGTGAAATTGAAAAAATTACTGGTATTTTACGGTCTGCGTCAAAAGAATAATCAAGAACGATCTGCGTTTCAAAACACCCCTAAGAGAGTGACCGTTGCTGCTTTATTCGACTCAGTGAGAAGAAAATGAGTAAAAAAATGCAAAAAAGAAAAAAAACTTGTGAAGAAATTTTGATCAGATAAAATAGAAAAAAATTTGGTTCTCTGATAAATAAAACCCTCATTAAAGCCCTTAGAAAGATACAAAATGATCACGTTCGTACGCTAAATCTAAAAAAAAAGGCCTATATAGTGAAAATTTATCCAAAACCTATCATGATGCCATCTAGTCTCAAATGCTACCTGAAATTAAGGAAGTGTTAAAGATTTGCCCGTCTAAATTCCAGAGTATGTTGCCTTGAGCTTCATCACGAGGCCTAATTTCGGACCTAAAACGTACACATGTCTGTAAATCGTAAAGAATACGCACACTCCGCTTAAGAACCAAAGGATTGGAGAGGATGTGAATCATTTCTTGCATGTACGATTGAAGTAATCGAGAGACGATGAGATCCAATGATAGTTTTTTCTACCATTGTTCCTGCATAAAACCAGACTGAATCGATATTTTAGGGAAGCGTGTCACGCTTCAATGTTTCTACAGTTCATATTTATCAAATGAAACAAGTGTTGAAGGTAAGAAGATCTTGTGAACTTAGTAAAGAGAGAATAGTAAAAATTAGAACCATTTTTACTAACACTTTAAGAATACCAAAATACTGAACTCAACGGGAAAAATCGCAAACTCTTCAGTATTCCTTTCAGAGACCCCCCACACTGGAGGGGGGGGGGGTCCTGTGATAACCCCCTACACCTTACATCTAGAGGAGTAACATACATTCCTAAGCTTTATTCCTTCTAAATTTCTCCCTATTAAAGCTAATTTCGTAGGCTAGTTGCCGACCAACTTCCATCCACTTCCTGATCCAGGCCTGGTTGTGTCTGCTGGATTCATTCTTCTCACCTTTTCTTGATCACAAATTTGTTTTTACTTTTTTTTCTTAAGTGTGGCATGGGCATATATGCTGCAAGTGACATATGAAGGATTACATGCCCTCTCAGCATCAACACCTGCAGTTGCATGCTCTCCCAGCCCCAATCTCGGCTATCTTCTACACATTTTTATTTTCCCTATCTTCGCCCATTTCTTTACAGGTCTCTTCTTATAAACTCTGCGGGAGATTTCTTCGTTGATTTTCGCTTTAACTTAAAATAAATATTTTTTATAGAAAGCTTCCCCTAACGATTAGAATAGATGACCTCTAACTAGAGGTCGTGATCTCTAGATAGATCAAGGAAAAGATGAAATACTTTCTGCCCGAATGGATGAGATAACATCGGTGGAAGAGAACAAAGGCACTCGAAGCAATTAACGTTTAGAACTTAGGACAAGAATCTTGGGTTTTAGCTACCTGCCATTGACTATCAATCAGAAGGTGGAGCTTTCGGTGACCCTGGCTAATGAAGATGAAATAAATGGGATAGAGAATGGGAGGAGAAGAGTTGTGGATGAAAGTAGAAGGTTTCACAGTGCGCCAGACTTATGTGCTACATGGTTTACGACTCACTTAGGTTCAGTCACAAGGATGATACTTGCAAGGGGTGTTGCCGATGTATGTAAATTAAAAGGGTTCATGTATGTTCTAAAAGAGTATTAGGTTGGTAAGAAATAGAAAAGACGTCAACCACTACCACTTGCTTCGAGTTGGTTCATAAGATGGGGTTCACAATCCATGAGACAAAATTCAGCGTCCACACTGTTCTTGAGAATATAGGGCGAGACAAAAAGTAAAGCTCTTTTTTATTTGTATCTATATAGTTTTATACATGGTAACTTTCTATGGTTTTTAGTTAAATGATATCATTGTGTATGTGTCATAGTTTTATAATGTATCAGTTTTTTTTTATTATTTCATAAATTCTGAATACATATGGCTCTGAAATAAACGAAGGAACAAAAAGGGAACAGAGTTAAACGATATTGCCAAAATAAAAACAATGGAGCGTTCTTTGTTATATGATGAGTTTAACATTAGGGCAAGTGCAGAGTCGCAATATCACAAGTGTAAATAAAAAATAATAATAAATGAAGCGAAAGTGTAAGTGATGTCTCAAAATCAGGATGGGCAGATTTACCAACTACTCTAGAAAATTCATATGAAATAAGCGAATCGTCGATGAACGCTCCTCATAAATCTTATGGACGCCTTTTGACAGAGTTGAGTATCAGTGATAAACGCGCTCGTAGACTCTTAAAGAAGCATAAGATGAAGCCTTGCAGCCTTCAATAGTTACAAAGCTTCTATACTGGAGGTGCAGATAGATGATTATAGTTTTGAGAAATTTTCCTAAATAAATTCGATGGAGAAACGAACTTTCTTGTTAAGATACATTGGTCAGATGAAGCAACATTGGAATTGACCGAGCATATCCATCGCCTTAATTTTGTGTATTGGAGTGATATTAACCAACACGTTATCTTGGGAAAAGATTTTAACCTTCTAGGAGTAACATTTTTGGGTGGTTATCTCTTCCAAGTGAATAATAGAGCCGACATTCTTTGATGTTACTATTAATCGCGATAATTATTTACAAATGCCCTAAACTTAATTCTGACGAGAGTTAGCCATCAGAATGATATTTACTTTCAACAGGATGGCACGCCATTCCATTATGAGGTCCGCGTTCGAGAATCGTTAAATCTTAATTTAGAGGAGGGGGGGGAGGGTAGGTAGAACGACATGGAGCAATTGAGCGACCATCATAATCACCGGATCTAACATCTGACTTATTCTAGTGAGATGTACTGAAAAATCTTGTTTACAAGCTTAAATAGGAAATACTTATTGAATAAAAACAAACAATCTATGAAATATTCTCTGAAATTAACGTAGAAATGTGAATGTGTTAAAATACTTGTAGAGGTGTTGTTGATAAGGTTCAGGGTTGTATTTTAACACCAGGAGGATTATTTTGAACGTGTTGATTAGTTTAATAAATATCTAGAATAGTTTTTAGGCTGCTTTAATGAGACAATACTTGTAAATTTTCTTAAAAATACTGTAATTTGTAAATTTTGATGACATTACTTGAATTTTTCTCAAAGTACTGCAATTGATTTACACATTTTGATCAATAAATGTGAATAAATAAAAGAAGAGTTATTTTTTTGACACATCCTTTAGAAACTTGTAGAATGGAAAAAACTTTGGCCTCGAAAAAAGCGGCCCAATGTTCTTTTGCAAACGTGATCTGTTGGCCTTGAACAAGGATTTCTTCGTCAAGGAGAAGAACAACAGTTTCCAAACTCATCTTGAACCTAATCGAAAAGAGTCTCTACCCTCATTCATTTCTTATACCCATACCTCATAGCCCTATATTCATTGTTTGCCGTTTAAAATGAGGTGTTCCTATCTTCCTACTATGACCGTCTCGTTTAGGTGAGCCTTGTGTTCACACCTCAAAATGAAGAGCTCGATAAACTCACGGAGAGATTTAGAGTTCAAAGTAAAAGATAAATTCTTTTCTGGATTTTTTTTCCTTCGAAGATAAAGGAAGAATTCCAAAGCCTGAAAAGTAGATTTTAGGAACATAGACTTTCGAACGCCAAATTGGTCCTTCTGTGAACCTAAATTCAAGTTCTGCTAAGAGGATCCGTTTTCTGAGGGTCAAGTATCAGAAAATCTACTTCCATTATTAGGTGACTAACTTGTGTGATGGAAAACAGCTCAGAGTAAGAAAAAAAAAGAGTAGAACGGTGAAAGTTTGGGGGAATAAGTGGTTAGGATCAAAACTCCCGTGATAGAAAGCTAAAGAGAGATGAATCAATTACCACTGGCCTTCGTGTTGCAAGTATGTTGGAAAATGTAGAAGTACATACTGTCAAACAGGAACCAATTGCTATTGGTTGACTTTCGAACGAGACTGCACTAGTTCCAACCATTCACCGCATCTATGAATGGAATATGCAAAGAAAATCTGCCTTCTTCATGAAAAAATTACAGAGCGGTATTGAGTTATGAGATTTCTCCTTAAAACTTTGGTGGCACGAACATTAATAGAGTGAAAGTTTTCTACTTTCTAACCCTGGTGGCGTAGCCAAAGTGCGCCGAGAAGTATGATCGAGAGTTAGAGAAGAAGGGCTTTGATTTGTAATTATGTAGACTGCGTTAATTTTGTTACATACTTATCGGGTGTTTCCTGCGAGAGGATCATACGACTGCAGTGTAACCAGTAACACTTACTCAGTTGGTTATACAGGGTGAGCGATGGGTAATTTGTTGCCATTGGCAACTCTGAATTACACACGGGCATGTTGTCTGGTGTCGGTTTCCCCTTTTTTTATCATAATAAACTCAGTTGAGATTCATTTGTGAAGGAAGCAATACCATGGCTGAATTTAATCTTCTAAAAAATGAGGAAAATGCGAGCTGTTCAGCTTAATATTTACTCTGGTAGCTCCAATGCGAATATATCCGACTACAAGGGTGTTAATATGATAACGATGCAGAAGATTAGGATAAAGTAGTATGAGTCAGAGTGAGAGTACAAGGGTACGGCGCCTCGAAAACCACGAGGGCTACGTTATGCCCAGTTTATCTTCTCGGAGGGCATCATACTCAATACGGAGGGTTACATCGAGTGCCTGTAGGAGCTGTTGTTGCCCTGGATCCAGGAGGTGGCCACTGGAAGGCTGTACCTGCGGCAGCATGAGTCTGCACCATGACACACAAGCAGGAGGACCCAGTCCTGGCTGTTAGACAAATTCTTTGGCCACATCACTTAAACATCTGGCCTCCAAACTCCCCAGACTGCAATCTCCTGGACTATTAAGTGTGGGGCGTCGTTCTGAGAGAAAGAGAGAGAACAACAATTCCCCGTGCGCCACCAAAGTGGAGCTCAGTCCATGATCACTACACTTTCACCCAGTTGTAAAGGGGGCCGTCGCGAAGGTCTGTAATAGGTTCTGACGCCGCCTGGGGGACATGGCTGAACCCGACGGCGATGTCATTGAATAAAAAAATACTACAATCCTCCAAGTCTTTAACATGTAATTTTGGTAAATATACATATCTGTTTAAATTGGCTCTATGTTATTTTTTTATGTTAAAGTTAGGCGACAAATTGACCTTCGCACCCTGTATGTATTACGCAGTGTTCAGTTTTGACAGTTCACGAAAAGTCATCAAATGTGCAAATGTTGGCCAGAGTCGGAACACTGCTACCAGGTAAGGGGCGAATAACGAAATGAGGTATTTGGTGCTTAATTGCATGGAGTTATGTTCGGTGCTGAAATCGTTAAAAGGGAGAGAGAGAATTAAGGAATGAACGAGCTGGTCATCGGTCTTAGAGATAAAGAAAGTACACAAGAGAAGTGTGCGCGTACCAGCAGCGATCGGTCTTGGCCAATGGTTTTTCTGGACGAGCTAGTGTCAACTGCTTCTTATATGGCGTTATAGCTTCAAACGTCGATTGAAAGGTGATGTGAGTTGGAATGTTGAATCGAGTTGCACAGAGCAGGCCTCATCTCATGTCAGTCAAAATATCGTAAAGGCAATATTAATAATGACAACACAGGAGGTGATTGTTTTGGTTGCTGGAATTAAGTCGCATTCTCTTACACTGGTGAAGAATTTTTACTTTTCATAAAGTCAAAAGCGAGTTAGTGTTTCTTGTACTCGCGAGTTCAGTGATTGCAATCGCTAAAGTTTTTAACAAGTGATAAGTGAGATTTTTATGTCATTTGCGAATTGTGTTAATACGTGAATTTTTTCACCCGTTTTTCGATCCCTGTGGCGGGGATTGAACCTGCTTCACTTACCCACCTTCCCCCTAATCTTCAACACGACACCAACGAACGAACTCTAGCCTTGGTCGGACTTTCGAAAAGCGCCTCCGGTTAAGGTAAAGTGCCTGCTGGGGGAAAAAAAATTGGGATTGGTTGTGAGACATATACTTTAAGGACTTTTTTCTCTTTTTTCTACCTTGGTAATAGACTTCCTTACATATACACACACACACACACACATAGTCAACACACATAAAAACACGCTCACTCTGTGGGGCTTCTTGTAAAAAATTGTTTTCTCCATATGTTAAAATAAGAACAGATGGAGAATAAATGATAGAGACCCGGCGGATTACACTAAAGACCCTCTCCGATGGCCCCAAACCTGATTGTGAGAGGGTCTTTGCAAAAATTTATGCGGATCTAAATATCGCACTTGTGAGGCTCATTGATATTCGCAATGCCTATGCAGCCATCTGTTCAAGAGAGGCTGATTGCGAAGCACTCACCTCCATTAAAGCAGCAGAGTGTTTAAAAAATATAAATTTAAAACCAGACACACCACCCCAAATAAAACGTCATCGCAGCGTCATCCTTCGCTGCCTCAATCCCTGGGTTGGGGGGCACTCCGTGGAAGAAATTCACGTGGAAGTGGAGAAAAACGCAATGGAAAAACGATTACGCCACTAAACCCTCCCAAGGGCCCGAGCTCGTTAGAGAATAAGCCACAACAACAACACATAGACAGGAAACTTATGTGAATAAGACAATGGCCCAACTACCCAACTAAAATACTATATTTTAATTCAAACGGTTGGACTGAGAAAATACTACTTTACGGTAACATAATATGACAAATTGACCCAGACTTTGTATTTATCTCAGAACACGGGGTAAATACAGACAGAAACCCAATAAATTTTTCCATAATCAAAGTGGAGAACGATTTGATGGTTGTGTAATTGCTGTGAAAAAAGGTATTGACTACAGAAACATAATTGGGCTCGATGAATCTTACTTAGCTTTGAAGGTACGTACGGCAGTGTGGCCCTTGGAGAGGGTATTTACACCTCCATAATTGTGGTCATGGCAAAACCGTTCTTTTTGCCGGCGACTTCAATGCGAGGAATGCTGCCTCAAACTATACGTCGACCAACCCAGCAGGCAGGAATCTCAAGACACTAATTGAGAGACAAATTATGACAAGAATTGGACCAAACTTCCCCACATACATCACATACAGATCAGCCACAAACCAGAAATGATGCTCACAAGCACTCCGTACCCCTATAATTACTTCATTGAACCGGGCCCTCCTGTCCCCAGCGACCACCAGGCTATCCGTATTAAAATCTCCACCGCCCCTATTCAGGTCCCTATCCCAGAACGCAAGAGCTACGCTCGCGCCAACTGGAATATACGAAGGGCGGTCAATAAGTTTTGCAATTCGGATATAAGGAAACGAGACGCTCCCCTGAGGCTTCGAATTCCCGACAACCAGAAATCTCCCGATTGCTGTTTAATCAGATCTGGACTGTAGGGGGGTGGATGAGCTCCTGGAATCTGCACTCGCGCAAGGCAGCTTGTGCAACCCTGGCCTTGTGAACTTTGACGACATTCAAATCGATCATGGGGCGTGAGGTTTCTAGGGACCCGACGGGCAGAGACCTTGGTCATGGCCAAATTGTTGTGGATGATGTTGATAACACTTCCATGCGATATTCCAAGTTATCGCTCGATTTCTTCGACCTTCACCCGTCGATTTTCGAGGATCCTCCTCTCCACAACGGCCACATTGTCCTCGTTGGTCACGTCTGACGGGGGTCATCTTCAAGGGACTCACGACCATGGTGGAACTCCCTATTCCAGCGAGCAATGGTTGCATAGGAAGGGGCGGTGTCGGTGTACACTGCAACCATGCGTTGCCTTCCTTGATAAAAAATTTGATCACTGTGCAGTGCTCAACCTTCTCCATTGTTGAAAAATTTGTGACTGACGATCTGCGATCAGCTACTGCTTCTTAAATAGACGAGGCAGGAGCGTGCGGCTGCAGGTCCTGACTCGTCATAACTTGTCTTAACACCCCCACAAACAGCCATCTCCCTTCCTCTGTTTTCCCTACCGATTCGCAAAACTTATTGACCGCCCCTCGTATATAAACAACTCCTCGAAAGCTACATTCTCAACCCCTTAATTGATGCAAATTTAGAAGAAATCGACGAGGAGTTGGATAAAATGACCAATCAATTAATAAATGCCGATAAGGAAGCCATTCCTCGATTAAAGTATAAAACCCTCCCGGCCCCTTCTTGGACCCCTAGAATGAGATCTCTCGCAAGGGAATACGGGGAGCGGATCAATGAAGTGAACTTCCCTGGCCCCAACATCATTACACACAGACGAACACAACAAATACGCGACGAACTAATGACACTCATTAGGAAACAGCAGAATGTACTTTGGGAGAATTTAATAGGCAGACTTGACTTAGAAAACGATTCGTGTACATTCTGGCAGACTTTAAAAAGATTAAAAGGAGGACAGACACAGACGTCAATAAAAATCACACGGGACAACACCAAAATTACTGAGACTGATAAAATTGAGGAAGAATTCAGATTCTTCTGGGCATCTATTTTTAAGATTTTCCCGGAGGAGAATGATAACTTTGCTTTGATTTAGACTTCGAAGACAGAATCATTGACGAAATAAACGACAAGATCCACATAACCTATCATCATCATTACCTGACGCAAGAAAGGAATATTGGGGGATACGGTGGTAAAATTACTGCTGAGGAACTCTCGAATACTTTAAAATTCTTTCGTTAACGAGCACCAGTGCGTACATGACTAACAAGGGAGAATTTATTCGAGCCCCGCCTAACATCCTTTTGGGGCTCATGAATATCATGAATGCGTGCCTGAACGTGGGTTACTTCTCTGACTACTGGAAGGTACCAAAGATGATATTCATTTTAAAGCCGGCAAGCCACCGGATAGTCCAGCTAACTTAGGCCTAAATCTCTCTTAGAATTTGCAGCCGAAGTCTTCAGGAAGATATTGGTCAACAGGGTGAATACGTTCCTCAAGGAAAATAATTTGCATAACAACCAACAGCATGGCTTCCGAAAGAAGCGAGGAACGCACACGGCGCTAGCCGTGATCACTGAGAAGTTACCAAAGGTAAAAGCAGAAAGACGCTACGCAAATCTGGTGCTCCAAGACGTCAACAAGGCCTTTGACAAAGTATGAATAAGAGGCCTGCCATAAAAGATCTTACACCTGGGCCTCAACCCCATACTTGAAAGGATACTCTGCGATTAAGTGATGGAGAGGAGAGCGTATGTGCACTTAAAAGACACTCCCCGCCTCAAACCCGAGGCGGGGGTGCCACAAGGTGGGTGTATAAGTTTGCTGCTTTATAATATATATACAATCGACCTTCCCCAACCTCTGACAGAAGGCTCGTTATACGTCCAATTTGCGGACGACGTATCAATGATCTGCACGACACCTCATCGGAATGTGAGTTATATGGCACAGAGTACGGCGGTAGAAATGGAAAACATCAACTCTTTCGAGAGGAGATGGAAGGTATCTACCAATGCTCAAAAGTTCCAGATAATCTCACTATTCTGACGGACCCTCGCAGACATCCGTGTTGGGGGTGTACGCATCCCATACCGCACGGAGGGCACGGTTTAGCGGCTCCGGATTACAACTGGTGGGTATGGAAGTCATGTGAAAAGGATCTCGGCAAATGCTCGGAGGGACTTGGGTGATTTTTACCGATTCATGGACCTAAGATCCTCCAACAAAATCAAAATCTATAATGCGTGCATCCGATCCAAACTCCTCTGCCCCCCCGACCCCAATAAACGGGAGTCCCAAGACCCAGATCCTTAAACTGCAAAGGGTTCAGAATAAGGTTGTCTTAATTATAACGAGAACCCGAAGGAGAGAGAGGAGAAGGCAGAGTGAGCTCTATGGTGAACTGGGCTTGATCCCCATAAACGTGGAGCTTCACAAAAGAGCAATAAAGATCTAGGACGCCGTACATCGGCACCTTCCTCCAGAGTTTGTGCTCGAGCACATGAACTTTAATGACGCAAGACATAGAAGATCATTTACAAGTAGCAGACGGCTCATCAACAACAACATGAACCCAACGTTCACGTAAAATTCCATTCACGAATCAAACACAAACAAAGACAACAGTTTAAAACCCTTTTTTTTTTTCTTTTTTTTTCCTTGAATTAGTAAAACTCTAATTCCCCAAAATAAAACAGCAACAACCCCAAAATAAACGCAAAATCAGGACCTAAAAACCAAGATTAAAAACTATTCACCAGCAGTAGGGGCCAAAAACCCCTCTGCTATAAAGGCTTGAGTGCCTTTCGTATACGTATATATATATATATATATATATATATATATATATATATATATATATATATATATATATATATATATATATATATATATACTTATATTATATATACTCCATACAAAAAAACAAAACGCAAAGAAAGCCAGATCTACCCTTTCACCAGGGATCGATACTTTCATTCTATTTTCATTTGACTTTCCTATTATTTTCCCCAATTTTCCCCAATTTTCCCCAATTTTCCCCACTATTTTTCTCCTACTAAACACCTCTACTACTATATTTCTCCCTTATATATGCCCAATGTCCAAAAACCAGAGGAGGTTTAATACAAGGTGTGTTCTGAAATTCGATCTTGAAATCAGTTTCTATTTATTTATCAAAATTCTGCATCATCTCCTCATTTCTTATCCTTTTTTTACGATTATTTTCCTTTTTGTAGTAAATCAAGGTCCGTTTAATTGTCTCTGCAAAAGGATGATGGTAGGTATAGTTACTTGATTTTTTCATTAACTTTTTTCCCTTAGGTTTCACACCGCTACTAATTAGAATTCTCAAAATATGTCTTTATCTTTGTTATTATGTTCCCACTTTTCCCCAATTTTCACCGAATCCCTCATGCGCATGTTTTTCCAATTTTCCTTTTAATTTCCATTAATTCCTTCAATGCATGTTACTTGCTAGCAATGAATGGTGCAAAAAATTTTTAACCTACCACTAAAGCGGCTGTTGTCGTCGTGTGAAAGATCGGCCGAAAAATGGAACCGTTTGCTTTCTTGCATTCTTCTTTTGTGGTTGCTCTGAGTATTGTTTTTTTTCTCCCTCTCTGTCTCGGTGGTGGTGGTGGTGGTGGTAGTGTATTACTCGTGATGGTGGTGGTGGTAGTGTATTACTCGTGGTGGTGGTGGTGTCGTAATAATGTTGGTAGTAGTAGTGGTGATAGTGGTAATAGTGATGGTGGTGGTAGTGTGTAGTAGTAATAATGGTAGTGTTAGTGGTGGTAACAACAAGGAAAGAAGGTACCCTAGGAGACCTTACGGTCCATTCAAGGAGGGTACCTTTGGACTAGCAATCGAGCAGGCACATGACTGCTCAATTGTTTTGCGTCCCTAAACGGCCACTTTTCAAGTCTAGTCTTGACTTGAACTGGTCAACAGATTCACTGTTGACAAATTCCACTGGAAGTACGTTCCACTTACCGTAGATATTGTAAGAGAAAAAATTTCCACACAGATTGCGGGTGTAACGCTTCAGTTCAGGTTTGAAGCCGTGATTGCGCGTTCTGTTCTTACTCAGTGTGAAAATATCCCGGTAGTCAACATTGTCGAACCCTCGAAGTATTTTGAAAACTTCGATGAGCTAAACCACGCAGTCTACGGGTTTCCAACGAGAACAGATCTAATTCCCTTAATCTATCTTCATAACTTTTATGTCTGATAGAGGGAATCAGCTTGGTTGCCCTGGCTTGTACGCGTTCCAATCTCGCGATGTCCTTTCGAAATGAAGGACTCCAAAATTGTACGGCATACTCCAGGTGCGGTCGGACAAGTGAGTTGTACAAACACAGTACAATCTCCTTGTTCCGATATCCAAACTGGCGCTGTATATAACCTATCATCCTGTGGGCCCTTTTCTCCGCTTCGATGCCCTGTTTCGAGAACTTGAGGTCACTAGTGATTGTTACACCCAAGTCCTTCTCAGTGTCAGTGGATTCAAGAGCAGTGCCCTTAAGGATATACTGAGATTGGGGGTTTCTGTGGCCGATATGCATCACTTTGCATTTGCTCACGTTAAAAGGCATTTGCCACGTGTCCGACCACTCCCCAATCTTCCCAAGATCTTCTTGCAGCCTTGCAGTATTTCCATCCTTTGCAACGTTCATACCAAGCTTGGTATCGTCGGCAAATTTGGAAATCTTGGCAACCATGTCACCGTCCATGTCGTTGACGTAGATGATGAATAGTAGTGGTCCCAGGAAAGAACCTTGAGGCACCTCGCTAGTAACGGGCACCCACTCAGAAGCCTGTCCATTCACCACCACCCGTTGCCGTCTGCCACTTAGCCAGTTCTCGATCCAGCCGGCTACTTTTCCGTCTATGCCCAGCGCTCGCACTTTCCGGAGCAGCCGGCGGTGTGGTACCTTATCAAAGGCTTTCTGAAAGTAGTAGTAGTTGTGGTGGTGGTGTTGTAGAAGTGATGGTGGTGGTGGTAGTGGTGTAGTAGTAATATAGGTAGTGTAGTAGCAATAGTGGTAGTGGTGGCGGTGGTGAAAGTGGTGAAGTAGTAGTAGTAGTAGTGGTGTAGTAATAATGTTCGTGTATTAGAAATGGTGGTAGTGATGGTGTAGTAGTAATTGTTTTGGGGGTGATGGTGATGTCGTAAGTGTAGTAGTAGTAGTTTTGGCGTAGTAGTGGTTTTAGTGGGGGAGTTAGTGTAGTAGTATTGGTGGTGGTGGTGGTAGTCTCAACCTCAAAACAAGAACCCATAGAGCAGTTAAACTCACACAAGAATTCTTTTTTGCATTTCTCGAATTAAAAAGGATTCCAAAAATCCTCGCGGCAAACTCTTGAAGTTAGAGACTTATTTTGGGTCTCATTCAACAGATAATTATCAAAACCTTTTTTGGGGGGGTCCCTCGTCCCATGGATGGGACCAGTCGAATGCGGGAATTTTCCCAAGATTTCTGAAATGCCGCAAATGAAAAAGGAAAACCTGGTTTCTCCAACGGGACAAAAATCACCAAAAGAAAAGTTATCACTTCACTGCCAATTTTCCTATAATGTAATATATATATATATATATATATATATATATATATATATATATATATATATATATATATATATATATATATATATATATATAATTAAAAATCCGCAGGAAGTAAAAAAAGGTTAACCACTTAGAATTTCGATAACCAACAACTTCTGGTGCCTATGACTTTAGGAGTTCATGCACAGGAGAGGAGTGAGATTTATAATCCCACTCCACATAATAGAGGTGTTGGGAATAATTCTTCTTTTTGTGTTGGTGGGACTACATTGGTCTCTAGATATAAATGTATGTATACTAATATTGAGAACATTAAAAATAAATGGCGTAAATTTCAAGCAAAAATTGTAAAATCGAATCCAGATATTTCTTGCATTGTGGAAACATGGTGCCAATTAGATACCCAGGATTCCGAAATTAATCTGAGCAGTTATAGAGTTTCCCATAGATACACAAATCAGAGAAAAGGGGGATTGTTACATATATTAAAGATGATATAGCTGCTGATTATTGTGATGAACTTAATGCAGATCCTTTTGTTGAGTCCTTGTAGTGGTGGATTGAGATGAAGAGGGTGACTAGTTCTGATCTGCCTAGAGATAGAATCTTACTTGGAGCTATTTATAGTAAGCCCAACGTTGGACAATTTAACGATAATAGTCTATTGGTCCCCTCTTCTTTCGCATCTACTTACTTTCTCTTGGCTCCCTACTTCGCGATTTGGGCCTGTCCTTCCACCTCTATGCTGATGACACTCAGATATACCTTTCCTCATCCCCTGTGTCCTTCTCTCAATTAATTATTAAGCTCCTTTCAGCCTACACCTCCATAAACGAATGGCTGTCTGCCAACTTTCTTAAACTTAACCACGATAAAACTGAAATTCTCCTTGTTGGTAGCACTTCGATGGTGGAGAAATCTAAAGCTCTCTTCTCCTTTCTTAACCTTGGGGAAACCAATGTCGCCTTCTCTGTTACCGTCAGTAATCTTGGTGTTATTTTCGACGAGCAACTCTCGTTTAAACCACACATCCATCGTATCTGTAAGTCTTCCCTCGGTTTCCTCCATAAATTCTCCCGTATTCGATCCCATTTTGATCGACCAAGCCTTGAGACTGCTATTCATGCCTTCGTCACTTCACACTTAGACTACTGCAATTCTCTTCTAGTGAATCTCCCATCTTCGTCACTTCGCCCCCTACAGCTAGTTCAAAACTATGTTGCCCGGATCCTCCTTCGCTGCCCTCAGTTCTCTCCTTCGACGCCTCTGTTACATCTGTTACAGGAACTACACTGGTTACCGATTCGCTTCTGTAACCACTATAAAATTCTTCTCATCACCTACAAGGCCTTAAACCTCGAGGCTCCACCTTATCTCTCGTCTGCCCTCTCCCGTCGTCAAACTCCTCGGGCACTCCGGTCTAAGCTCGCTCCCATCCTGAACACTCTTCGTTCTGTCCTCTGCTCGATGGTTGACCGTTCCTTCTCAGTTTGTGCTCCTATACTCTGGAATGCTCTTCCTGCCGAAGTCTGATCCTTTCCCTCCCGTGCTACTTTTAAATGTCTCCTGAAGACTCATCTCTTCAGAATTGCCTTCTCTTCCCTGTAAACTTTCTCTACACTCGTTACACAACCTGCGCTCTGGGAGGGCTAACAGCCCTGAAGGACGCATTATAAATACCTATTATTATTATTATTATTATATTATTAAATAGAAAAGCAAACAAACAAACCAAAACTTATCCGCTTCAGTCTGAAACGATAAAAACATTCGCCCAAGAAGGCAACTCAAGTGAAACAAAGAGGCTTACAAAGAAGATTTACATTGTAAGGGGTTTATGGCACTCAAATGAATTCTCTTTCAAAATGTAAAATGCTTTGATATTTTTCTAATTTAGACATCCATAATATTGATAAAGACTTTGGACTTTCTAAAATCAATGTGATGATCCTCTTTTTCTCTGTTTCACTAAGGCGTTATTAAAGTTACACAATTGACGATCACGTTTATATTTACTTGCTTGAAATTACATTTTTCAGTGGTAAATACTGAAATATTTTATATATATATATATATATATATATATATATATATAGCTAAATCTCTAAAAAGCTTACCTGTCATTACAATCACAAGTGCAGTAATGTTCATTATATTGATGAAGAGCAGGATTGCATTCGTTGCGTTGAAGTTTGCACTTGCATTCGCATGCAAGATGTTTCTCTACCTTTACAGTTAGGTAGCTCGGTTCAACATCCCGAACTCTTCTTCGGCGCTTGATAACATTATCTTCCACTTTGACAGTCTAAGGAATTAAAAGAAAAGTTCTCGAAAAAGAATTAGAATATAAAAATACTTTCCTCCCACATAAAATCTTATGACTATCATATTCTACCTCGCCATCACTCTCACTATTCGCTCACAAAACTGATGTGTGACGCGCATCAACGCTACAACGTGTCGAAGTAGATGTCTTTGCTGGATAAGAGGGTTTCGTGAAGGCGGGTTCCCGGACGTGCCACCCTTATGCGAACTTTGCCTTCTTTTATGACACCCGCTGGATGGTGGTATAGGTAATCAAAAAGTTGTATGTATGGTGGAAAAAAATCCCATAGGTCCTCTGGTACGCGTGGTAAACGGCGACTGAACCTTGACGAGGGTAGTTGGATCGGTAAGCCCCCTCCTCGAAACTTATTCTCTTACAAGTTCATCAATGCATGGTGAGAGTGATTTACGCCGACACCACCTTGTGTAAGATTGTAGCGGTGGTAATGCTGAAAATCATTAGAAACTTCAAAAAGTCAGGAATAGATGTGTAAGAATAGTGGATTGTGTTTTAGGATTCGAAAGAAGCAGTAGAAAACATATGGGCAAATAATATAGGTAATAAACAAAGAGTATAAGAAGTGAATAGACACATGACGAATTATAAACATAGAAATCCTTTGTAATTTATATAGTGATATCCTTTTCCTATTTTTACATTGTAATATGCCGATTCTAGAACATGCCTAGACAGCAATGTCTCCCAACAAGTACAATTTAAAACAACGACGGAGTGTTGTTAGTCAATGTAAGATGAGAAAATTTTAGCGCCAAATTGACAAGAATCTGGGAATAGATCAATTTAAGAAAGAGATAAATCATTGCTATCACGACATACAGGTGTCTTGGTCCTTCTCATAGATGTCTCTGAACTGTTCGAAGACCTGTTGAAAATTAACTCAACTTGGTTGTCATAGGCGTGCGTCTAGTAGGAAGAGCTTTTTAACTACGAACAAAATTTAGAAGTATAAGTGAGCTCTTAGTGTTGGGTAATAACAACCTTCTGGATAGTAAAGATTTGTTAGTGTTTTAAAACAGTAGACTCATATGAGTTACGAGTTTACCCAGCGAAGCTTCTGATTTGAGCATGGTGTATTGGGTGGTTTGGAGAGCTGTACGCAACAATTAACGATCAGGCTTTAGTTGCTTGGCAGCATCAAATTAAAAAGCAATAATCTTTTGACTGCCAAGGGAAAACCAACAACTACTGCTATCAGAGATTAATAGCTATTCAATAATACATATAATGTAATGTAGTCCATATACACATATAATATATTTATCGAAGTAAACACAGAAAGATTGGATGCTTCTTTATCATCATAACTGAGTTAAAGATAAACAGTAGAACAAAGTGGATAAAATGATACGATTAAAGAAAGAGCTTTCCATTTACATTGATTGCCGATAATGAGTTGAATGGAGAATGTCAGCATTGAGTCGCGTGTTAAGGCTGGAGTGTGTGCCTCTTGTGGATATCGTTGACGTGCGTGTTGAAGTGCTTGCATGAGTGCTTGCTTGAGTATCTCGAGTGTTTGCTTAAGTTGATTTATTACTTGCTTGAGTAATTACTTCTGCTTGTGTAAGTCGATGGAAGCCTGCTCATAGGATTAGAGCCACCTCTAGGAAGAAAGTGCAAAGCCGAGTGTGATTGCATGCAAGCGCTATTAAATGGTGCAAGAGTACGAACTTGTACTTGCATGAGGCGGTGAGCCATTCTCACGCAATCTACCCTTGGCGGGATTGCCTTGGGGAGGGGGAAGGGGGAGTCGCTCAGGAGAGTAGAATAGGGGATGGTTGATTAACGTTCCTTTCTTCAGATCTTATATATATATATATATATATATATATATATATATATATATATATATTGTAGGGGAATCGTCATCCCCCCCCCCCACCGTTCACTTGTGGTGCAGTCACAAGGCGGTTACCGCAAAGACATCCGCCCCAGGCATCGGCGGGTCCAGTACGTAACCGCAGCATCGCCTATTTCAGCGCCATGAAAGACCCTAAAGGTCAAAATGCAAAATCTCCCCTAGGAGAGTGAGATCCAGTTTCACATCAAATAAGAAATTGGAGGCGTGTTTCTCCCAAGCTCGAAGGCTAACGAGAGGCCGATGTAAAACTCGGGGGGAAAAACCGTTGGGAAAAAGAACTCTCCTGGGGCCGTCCTCAAGCCCCTCCTCCCCCCTTACCACTCCCCCAGTGGGGTGACAAGGTATAAATGAGGAATACTGAGAAAAATCGTAGTAGTATACGTCAGACTCCAGGTGACAAGTCCTCGATTAAAACCGAGCTACCTAGACTGGATTGGTAGTGTACTTGGCTCGCCAGACCAAGAAGTACCCTGCAAGAGAGGCAGGGCTACCTACTTTAAGGGGCGAAGAAGAAGCTCATCCTCGAGCTATTCCCTGGTTATCAAACCAAACGATAAGTTAACTTTGGTAAGTTCAACTTACTCTCACCAGAGAGACTCCTCATATCCTGTTGCACCTTAAACACCAGGGGTATTCCTCGTCCTTGAGGAATTAAGAAAAGAAGAAGGAAAAGGTTTCCCGCTCGAGCCCGTTACTCTGTGGCCACACCGAACTCCTAAGTTAACTTGGTAAGGAATCAAGTTCAAATTATTCTCGTCAGAGAAACCCCCCTCCGTTATACTCGCCCTTGAAGAAGACTGGAACTAAGAAAAAGCTCATCCTCAAGCTAGTTCCTGGTTACCAAACCGAATTTTAAGTAACTTATTCTCGTCAGAGAAACCCGTCTCATCGCTCTTCGCCCTTGAAGAAGACCCTCCCCGAGTTTAGTCCTCGTCCTTGAGGAATTAAGTAACGAAGGAGAAAAGCTCCCCTCAAGCTCGTTACTCGGTGGTCACACCGCACTCCAAGTTAACTTGGTTTAAGAACCAAGTTCGACTCCCTCTCGCCAGAGAGACCATGACTACCTTGGTGTTGCATAAAGCACCGTAATTGTTCTCGTCCGTGAAGAACCCCCCCTTCCCCCTCGGAATACCGTGTGGACCCCCAACTGCTACCCTCGCCAAAACGACCGTGTGATCTCGCCCATCTACATCTGGCCAGACGGCACGCGTCGTGAGTCAATAACATTTCTGAGGCCTTTAAATTCCAGTAGAGTCCGTAAGCCTAAATCTTATATTATTGTTGTGTGTAGAGAAATTAACCAATTTTTGAGGTTCAAACTAATTTAATTATTTCTTGTTTATGGTAATATTCAGAGTATTGCTGTAGTTAATGTTTAGATGTTGTGTATTCAATGGTTAAAGTTAAAATATAAGTTTATTTTGGGTTTATTGTGCGTTTGTCTTATATCCTCACGTGTTTCGGAACGGGTCTATTCCTTAAGATATTCAGATATCAATATATTAGCACTCTTAGCACTCTGAGAACAGAAAGGGGTGGCATTCTACGACATATTATAAAGTGGTGTCAGATGTGGGATTGTTATTAGAAAGAACCCAGCAGTGTTTTATTAAGAAAGAGCCAACACGTAAAGGAATATCAGATCAGAAATAATAGAATAATTGACGAGAAGAAAATTGGTAGAGTTAGGGGTGGTAAAAATCTAAAGGTAATTCGTAGGCCAAGTGGTAAATTTCTTGTCGGAGTGCTACTTCAATCAACATAGTTGTGGGATTAAGGGTAAGTTATGCTGAGCGCTACCTGGTGAGTGGTGGCATAATTACCTGAGAGTACAGTAAGGAAAATTCGACGGACCAACACAAAATGGATCCGGTCGAAAGATTCAACCTACAAGCCCAAATTTTGGGATTTGAAGGAGAGGATATGGATGCCTACATCCTTGAAGAATTGAGAATACAAAGAGGAGAAGAAGAAGAAATAATAGAGTTTGATAGAAAAAAGGAAAATATAGAAATACGGCTGAACCGGAAAAGTGAAGAATCCCGAATACAGGGGAAAATAGAAATAGAGGAAAAAAGTTTCTCAAGAGGAAGTAAGACAAACGAAAGAATAAGACAGTTGAAAAGAGAAGCAAAAGAATTCAGAATAAGGATAAAAATGGAAGATGAAGAAAGGAGAATCAAGATAAAGCTGGAAGATGAAGAAAGAAGAACTCGACGGGAAAAGGAAATAGCGAAAGCAGAAAAAGAAGCCCAGGAAAGGAGAATGAAGAGGGAAAAAGAACTTGCTCATGCTGAAAGAGAAGAGGTAGAAGAAAAGGAAAGATTGCTCGCACTCAAAAGAGCACCTATCGAGAATCGGATAGAGGTCGAGGAAGTTGGAGCCCGGCCTGGGCCTAAGAAAGGACCATCGAGGGAAACCCAGCCAAATGGGGTAACGATGGAAGAAGTAGAAAGTAGGGATGAGGTACCAGCAGGAGTAGCTAAAGGAAAATTTACGAGAATAACCCAGCCAAATGGGGTTATTAGGAAACAAGAAGAAGGTAGGGTAGAGGTACGAGCAGGTGTACCTGAGGAACTATCTGCGAAGAGAAGTGAGTCAAATGAGTTGACAAGGAAGGAGGAAAGAGGTGCTATTGCGATACACCCAGGTAAGACTAGTCAAATGGTAGACGCGGATGAGTATCCCCTACCCCTAGTAGTCTCCTCCTCGAACGGAACGTCCTCGGAGTTACCGCTAAGACGCCAAGTCGTAGTGAGCGCCACGCCCATTAACGACCTCGCAGGAAAAAGTTTTCTCGATCCCCAAAGATCGAACCTAGACACGATCTTCCCGTGTACCTGGTTAAAGGAGAGCTATGAGAACTACGCTCCCATCAATTATGCCCCGCTGCAACAGGCCGCTCTAGCCATAATGTTCAGTTTAAAGGTAGTCAAGTACCATAAGAAGGGTAATTCGAGTAGGTTGAAATGCCGCTACCATTTAGTAACATACTTGGGTAGACTCAATAACCCGAACGGCCGACTCAGGCGTGGTAAAGTATTTGTATTAGAGCATCATTTTAGTATTAGCTACATCAAAGGAGCCGATAAAGTACATCTGCTCTATAGGCGGAGACGAAATACCATTAAGGGTTATTTCAGTACCTAATAAGCGTGAAACCATGTTTTCATCTGTTGTTCGTGTTAATATTTATCGGTAGGATTTGAGTTCTCAAAAACTTAGAAATGTAAGGAAGTAGCTTGTTTTGTTGTTTTTTTGTGGGTAATCGACGAATTAAGGTTTTGTTATTTTCATGTAAAACTGTATTGCGAGTAGGTCTAGTTCGACACATTGCCTGTGTAAACGCGCGCGAGGGCGCTCATGTGTAAGGAAACTTAATGTACGAGAGGGCTCAAAGAAATACAACTTTGCTAATCTCGAAAAGGTTGAGTAAGTTGTTTTGAGTTCCCGGGAGTCATCCCCCCCATCAAGTTCTTCGATGGGAGGTGTGTAGTGGAATCTTCATTTGCCCCTCCCCCCACCGTTCACTTGTGGTGCAGTCACAAGGCGGTTACCGCAAAGACATTCGCCCCAGGCATCGGCGGGTCCAGTGCGTACCTGCAGCGTCGCCTATTTCGGCGCCATGAAAGACCCTAAAGGTCAAAATGCAAGATCTCCCCCAGGAGAGTGAGATCCAGTTTCACGTCAAATAAGAAATTGGAGACGTGTTTCTCCCAAGCTCGAAGGCTAACTAGGATCCGATGTAAAACTCGGTGGGAAAAACCGTTGGGAAAAAGAACTCTCCTGGGGCCGTCCTCAAGCCCCTCCTCCCCCCTTACCACTCCCCCAGTGGGGTGACAAGGTATATATGAGGAACACTGAGAAAAATCGTAGTAGTATACGTCAGACTCCAGGTGACGAGTCGTCGATTAAAACCGAGCTACCTAGACTGGATTGGTAGTGTACTTGGCTCGCCAGACCAAGAAGTACCCTGCAAGAGAGGCAGGGCTACCTACCTTAAGGGGCTAAGAAGAAGCTCATCCTCGAGCTAGTTCCTGGTTATCAAACCAAACGATAAGTTAACTTTGGTAAGTTCAACTTACTCTCGCCAGAGAGACTCCTCATATCCTGGTGCACCTTAAACCCCAGGGGTATTCCTCGTCCTTGAGGAATTAAGAAAAGAAGAAGGAAAAGGCTCCCCCCTCGAGCTTGTTACTCTGTGGCCACACCGAATTCCTAAGTTAACTTGGTAAGGAACCAAGTTCAAATTATTCTCGTCAGAGAAACCCCCCTCCGTTATACTCGCCCTTGAAGAAGACTAGAACTAAGAAGAAGCTCATCCTCGAGCTAGTTCCTGGTTACCAAACCGAATTTCAAGTAACTTATTCTCGTCAGAGAAACCCGTCTCATCGATCCTTGCCCTTGAAGAAGACCCTCCCCGAGTTTAGTCCTCGTCCTTGAGGAATTAAGTAACGAAGGAGAAAAGCTCCCCCTCGAGCTCGTTACTCGGAGGTCACACCGCACTCCAAGTTAACTTGGTTTAAGAACCAAGTTCGACTCCCTCTTGCCAGAGAGACCACGACTACCTTGGTGTTGCATAAAGCACCGTAATTGTTCTCGTCCTTGAAGAACCCCCCCCCCCTCGGAATACCGTGTGGACCCCCAACTGCTACCCTCGCCAAAACGACCGTGTGATCTCGCCCATCTACATTTGGCCAGACGGCACGCGTCGTGAGTCAATAACATTTCTGAGGCCTTCAAATTCCAGTAGAGTCCGTAAGCCTAAATCTTATATTATTGTTGTGTGTAGAGAAATTAACCAATTTTTGAGGTTTAAACTAATTTAATTATTTCTTGTTTATGGTAATATTCAGAGTATTACTGTAGTTAATGTTTAGATGTTGTGTATTTAATGGTTAAAGTTAAAATATAAGTTTATTTTGGGTTTATTGTGCGTTTGTCTTATATCCTTACGTGTTTCGGAACGGCTCTATTCTTTAAGATATTCAGATATCAATATATTAGCACTCTTAGCACTCTTAAAACAAAAAGGGGGGGCATTCTACGACATATATATATATATATATATATATATATATATATATATATATATATATATATATATATATATATATATATCAGGCAAAAACAATTATTACTGGGGAGGTGTTTATATAGCCGCTTTTCTCCGATTATAAGGTAGATAGTCAGATTGACTGGAAAAGACTGCTCTATTCTCATAGAAGCCTCTGTTTGAGCATAAGTGTTTGGCAAATTTGGGAGAGACGTGGTGCAATCAATTTTTGGGTTGGTCTGTGGAGGATGTGGTTTTCCATTTTTCGCTACATACCTTACTCAATGCTAAACCTTAATTATTAAGAAAATGATTTAGTACCTTCAGTTTGCAACATTCTTGCATACATAAATACAGACAAAGTATGGTTGTCATTGTTTGGTATTTATCATAGTTTCTAAGTATGGAGCACCTACCTTTACTAGAATATGCTCCACAGAAGTGGGTTGACACGAGTGGTGAGACAAAAGGCAGCACCCCCCACATCTCTCCACACGGACACAAGAGGGAAAAAATGTAAGACCTCCTTCCGTCGGTAGATCTAGGGACACCGGTGTCTTTTCAGGTATGCAATTTGCCTGCGGGAGATCCAGAGCGTCTCCACTTGACGCTGTAAGGAACATAGGTCTTAGGTCTTGGAGGAGAGTTGAAACCATAATACTTTGAGTATCAAAGAAGGCCTCTCTTCTTTTCTGGCTTAATAATAATTGTGGACTCAAAACCTACAGTTCTGGAACATAGTCCCTCACCTAATGTGTAAAAGAAAGTAATTTGCTCATAATGGGAGGAGCATTAGAGTACTTTATTTCATAAATATTTAATAGATGTACCTATTACAGGACGAAATATTGACGATTATCGGGGAAGCAGGCTAAATGTGGGAAACTTCACTCAGAAGGCAAAAATAGGGGCTAATAGATTTTAAACATGAAATTATACAAATATATGATCTAAGAATTACACTGAACGACACAAATTTGTAATCCAATTGTCAAAAACTATTTTTTGTTACCTAAGCTTAAGTGGCAAAAACCAACGAGGGAATCTCAGCCAGAAGAGGGAGAGAGGGAAATATGTGAAAGCTACAGAGCGGTCTGGAAGGACACTCAATCCTCCAGATGTCAGCTACAAAATGGTTGGCAATGCTACACATTACACCCGCTTGCAAGGGTACCCCAAACTAAAGAACTAGAAGTTCACCTCCCACAACTTATCGAAACTAAAGAAACGCCATCTGGTAAACAGACCAAACAATGGGACAGGTTTGGCTAAGTATGTTAATTTCCACTTGAGACAAAGGCAAAAAAAATCCGTTATTATAATTAGTGTGATTATTTTGCCTTCTAAAGTCTTCGTACCAACGGTAATACAACCTCCACAAATGGATTTGGCCCAAATTGAGGTACTCACCATTTTTTCCAATCGGTTGCTTTTTTCTGATAAATACACTTTAAAAATAATCCCCAAAATATAATCCATTAACTGTCAACCTCCTCATCAAAGAGGTTTTTGAAAAGTTCCCTAAAATATCGATCCAAGTCAAGGTATAAGTGACGGCGATCTCTCTTTTATTTAAATTCCTTTATTTAAAGAGATTTAAACTATTTAGTCTTATTGTGGTGTTCCGGGAAGGTTTTAAACTTCTTTCGTCCAATTTACAGGATTCTTCAAAATCTAGATTTTACTTATGGGAGTGAATTATGAGATCGCTCATCTTTACGTTCTTATCTTTTTTTTTGTCTTTGCTCGTAGGAAGCAGAAGACCCCGCCCCCCGTAAAATTTCAGACCCGTCCGTTAATGTTTATATTATTTTAAGACATACTTATATTCTCTATTCAGAAAGTTACGTAATAATATAGAATATATATAAAAATAGATCTTTAAACAGTTGCAATCGAATGTATCTTATATGATACATATCTAAAATACAGGTAAATCTTAAAAATAATGATTAAATTCAGTATTATACCTTAGCTGACCTCCATAAACCACAATAAACCACAAGTCATAATTTTCTGATGTGTGAAAAAAATTCGGATCTCAGAGAGTTGGTACTCACTCCTGTGTGAGTTACGGTTATTTAGTGCTCACTTCTGTGTGAGTTAATATTATTTAGTGTTCGCTCCTGTGTGAGTTACTGTTATTTAATTCTCACTCCTGTGTGAGCTACTATTATTTAGTGCTCACTCATGTGTGAGTTATTGTTATTTAGTGCTCACCCCTGTGTGAGTTACTATTATTAAGTGGTCACTCTTGTGTGAGTTACTGAAATTTAGTGCTCACTCTTGTTTGAGCTACTGTAATTTAGGGCTCACTCCCGTGTGAGTTACTGTAATTTGGTGTTCCCTTGTGTGTGGGTTAATGCAATTTAGTGCTCACTCATGTGTGAGTTATTGTATTTGAGTGCTTCTTGTGTGAATTACTGTAATTTAGTGATAACTCATGTGTGAGTTACTGTAATTTAGGGCTCCTTTTGTGTGAATTACTGTAATTTAATGCTAACTCCTGTGTGAGTTATTGTAATTTTGTGCTCCATCTTGTGTGAATTACTGTAATTTATTGCTCATTCCTGTGTTAGTTACTGTATTTTAGTGCTTATTCTTGTGGGAGTTACTGTAATTTAGTGCTCACTCCTGTGTGAGTTACTGTAATTTAGTGCTCACTCCTGTGTGAGTTACTGTAATTTAGTGTTCACTTCTGTGTGAGTTACTGTTGGTTAGTGCTCATTCCTGTGTGAGTTACTGTTGGTTAGTGCTCATTCCTGTGTGAGTTACTGTAAATTAGCTCTCACTTTTGTGTGAGTTACTAAAAATTACTTCCCACTTTTGTGTGATTTACTGTAATTTAGGTCTTCATTCTGTGTGAATTACTGTAATTTAGTTCTTACTTCTGTATGAGTTAATGTAATTTAGTGGTTACTCCTTTGTGAGGTACTGTAATTTAGTGGTGACACCTGTGTGAGTTACTGTAAATTAGTTCTCACTACTGTGTGAGTTACTGAATTTTAGTGCTTCCTCTTGTGTGCATTACTGTAATTTAGTGATAACTCCTGTGTGAGTTACTGTAAATAAGTTCTCAATCCTAGATGAGTCACTGTAATTTAATGTTCATTACTGTGTGAGTTACTCTAATTTTATATTTACTTCTGTGTGAATTGTTTAGTGCTAACTTCTGTGTGAGTTACTGTAATTTAGTGCTCACTCCTGTGTGAGTTACTGTAATTTATTATCAATGTTGTGTATTAATGATCAATGTCCTTTTCTCAGACTACTCATTAGGAAGGAATTCAGGTTAGCCCCCCTCAAATTTTAACCTTGAACTTCCCTCTTTGCTCTGAGGTCTTTTTCTTTCCCGGAGTTCACCCCCCCCCCCCTCCCTTTCTCAGCATTGATGGTCAGTGAAGATCAAGGATTTTTTCGGCCTTTATGTTTCAATCTGTCAGTGTTTCACCTCTTTTTTTTCTTCTTCTTCTTTTTTCCTTTGGCCACCTCATTATTGGCCAGTTTAATTCACATATCCCGAATTAATGACCAGAGTTTCATACCCAGGGTTCAATACTTCAACCATTTTCATAAAAGTGGGGTTGGTGCGCTTCAATGCCACTAAAAACTACCTCCCTTTATGCCCTATTAAGCACAATGGCATCCATCATTTTGTCCAGGTAAAATTTTGGGTCCTTCATAGCAATGTGTTGTGGCATTTACTCCAGTCAGGGTTTTTTCCTGAGTAGAAGGCTCCCCAGGACCCCCCTCCCCTCCCAACACACACACACACTTACAAACCCCCTCCATGCACACCTATCATACACAATACCAGCTACTTCCTCCTACGTCAGTTCTTTCTCTATCAAACACTCAATTGCCTCGTCGGGGGAGACGAGGAGGCGAGCCTCGCCCCGACGTCGGAACGTCCTTTCTTCTTCTTGTTTTATTTCTTGTTTTTGTCTCGTTTATTTTTTTGGTGTTTTTTACTTATTTTTCTTTTATTTTAGTTTAGTTTTAGGCTTGAAATACGACGACTTATGCCTTTGTTAGCAGTCGCCAGATGGGCAATATTGAACGAAAAAAAATCACTCATGTAAATAATTTAACCCATTCTTTACGCGGCCTTCCAATCCTCCTCACTCCCTGACATTCACTCTCTTATATCCTCAGAACACTCTGAGTCACAAACTCATTCACATAAACACCTCTTACCCTTGTTCCTCATTCTATCCACTTTTTGCACATCAAGCAATCCTCTCACGTTGTCCATTTGCACTGCTCTCACTCTACATCTACCCTTCTCTTCCCCATCACCATATACCTAGGTTGGCATGCACCGACTCTCATGCAGCTTTCTGATGCCTTTCACACTCAAAATTACATGGATAAAAAGACATTTTCAAGTATTAAATAAGTACTCACTGGAAAGCTCAATGCGAGTGTGGATTTCAAGTTCAATAGGAGGCAATTTGAAATGGAAATAGCTTGCAAAGTCATTGATACTTGAGAGAGAATTGACTCGAGAGGTGAAATTCGAGTCCATTGGAAGCTGCAAAGAAAATAATAATAATGATAATAATAGGGAATGTTTGTATGATGTTGTTTATGCCCATGGAATTTCAAACAACGCTTTTCTATTGACTATGGAATTACCTAAGAAGAAAAGAGGTGGGTCTTTAAGGTACGTATGAAGATAACAAGGGATGGGTGGGAGTAGGATATAGCAGGAGGCAGTTAATTCCACTCTTTAGCTATCGTAATGTTAACCCAAATCAACACAACATCTGTGAATTAGCTCAAATGGCAAGTGATGTTTCTGCCCAACTCTGCCGTTAACCTTTATTATTGCAAAAATTATTTTCAAAAAAGTATAGTGCAATTCTAAATACGGCAACCGAAGGGAAGCATCAAGCAGATAGTCATTCGGAGATTTTTGGTGGTTTTGGTCTTGTTTCTAACACGCTTTGCATTGGATGGTACCTATTATACTTGGGATCTATCGTCTTAAGTTGGAGTCTACCACCTCATCTAAACAAGTGGTTACCAGAATTCATCATTAACTTATTCGTTCCTTATTACTATTGTAATTTCCTCAGTTGGGAGTGCGTGTGCCAGATGTACTCACGTGATCTTTTAACTACATACATGACAACGAACATGAACATTTTCTCATTAATCAAACTTTGAATTGACAGACCCAGACGAGTGCAATAAGGAGTCGACCCCAAATCTGGAGATAGTGAACTAGCCCTTGTCACTTTTCCGATCTTCTTTTACAAAGTCGCAGTTCTTCAAACAAAGGGAAGCAGCGATACCATTTCCTCTATGCCGGGATATATCTTCCCCCTCTAGCTGCTTAATATAAAGAGCGTACCAGATCATCGAATTACACAAAGAGACAAAGCATTTCGTACCCGAGGTTGGCGATATCATGACTCCTGCCTACGCACCTTCCCCCAGCTGAGCCAAAGGCCTCCTTCTGTCACCGAAGTTGTAACTCTCCGACTATCGCAAGCTCAACATTCAGCCACAAAAAACAGAAATTTAAGTATGAAAATTTGCCCTGAAAGGAGGAGATCCCCATTTGCAGCTCCTAGTATCAAGAAGACCAACACACACAAACCTTCTGTCACTAGGGATTCACTACCAACGGAGGCCAACGGATTTCTCTCGGTGTTTGTCGTTCACCGTCGCCGGTTTACCTTCTGAAGAAGAGTTCTTTTGTCACTCGATACAATGATATTTTACACAGCATATTCACGGGGCATTTTCCATGTCGTATATCATCCACCGCCCTCGTCCACGTCTTGGAAAGAAACGCACTTATACAGATTAACTTTCGAGGAAGACCCACTGCCCTTTGCCCTTTCTCCCATCCACCGACGTCTACGCTACGGCATTACCACCTCTGCCAAACTTTGACCTTGCAACCATTCTTGTTGTTTTCAGATATCCCATTAACTTTCCCTTCTCGAAGCCTTGTTCTCTCGCCGTCTCATTACGGCTAACTTTCTTCTTTTACCTGACATTTGCCGCCCTTACTCGAGTTATGTAATGGTCTTGTTATCCAGATTCGGTGCCTAGCACCCTGTAACATAGTCTTACGTGCGCTCAACTTTTCATTTCTCTTTACCACTTGCCCTAATAGTGAAATCAGTGCATTTCAACGCCATTACAACTACCCCATTTCCTCTTTATGCCGTATCATCCACAAATCTGCTTATTAATTTGTTCCCATCAAATGGTCCTTCAAAGCTATTTACACTACCCATCAAAATAAGAGAACGATTTTCCAATATCAAAATATTTTCAAAAATATGAAGCGAACGATCAATCACAGAATTGCTTAACAAGCAAATACACTAGAAACAGAGCAAGATTTGACAACGATGAAACTTAAAACATTTAATATAAGGTGTTGAATCCTTAATTTTCTATTACTTCGGCGCAACGACGGAGACAGGACCTCACCAGTTTCTTGCATAATTCTGGTGTTATTTTGTTCCATTCTTACTCAATTTTTGTCCATAAATTCGTCACAGTTGAAGACTGTTGGTCTCAACTTTGTCTCAAATGATCTTCCAGAGGTTCTCAACTGGGTTCAGATCCGGGCTCTGAGCAGGCCACTTCGTTATTTTGATATATTCTTGTTTGGAATAATATTTTACTCACTTTGCAGTATGGCATGGTGCGTTGTCATGCACAAATACTGCTCGGAATGAAAGTAGCCGAAATGATTTATCTCCCAATCTTCATCTCTCCAAATAACATGAGCTTCAACATATTCGAACCTCGCCATCTGGTTCTTCTTACTGATGACTGGTTTGGTTTTCGAAGATCGAGCTTTTAAGCCAGATGCATTGATGCGACGGAACAATGTGACACAGCTCGCTATTTTGCCACTATTCGTCTTAAATTTTCGAGAAATTCCTGCTGCAATCTCGAAGGAATCCTTCACGGAGAAGCGCCTAATAGCTCTTTCTTCTCCGAGTGTGGTTATGCGGGATTGACCTACTTTTGCGGGATATTTATAGTGTTTTTTCCATTGTATCACTTCATCATGCGCAAAATCACACTTTTGGTCCTTCATACCTCTCTTGAAATCGCAGAAAGAGTCCTCCCGAAGTCTTCACAAGAACAATTCTCTGTCAGACCTCAGAAGTCACTTTTACGTATGGTAGCATCTTTGCGAAGTGAGTACGACAACAATCGCGGTTGTAAAGTTCTTACCTACTGACCAAAATATTGCCAGATGATTTCAATGAACTTGTAAATTAAAATATTCCAATGCAGAAACTCTGAAAGATCATTGAAGACAAAGTTGAAACCACGAGACCAGCAGCCTTCAACTGTGACGGATTTATGGACGAAAATTGAGCAAGAATGCAACAAAAGAACACCAAACTCTTGCAAGAAATTGGTGGGTGCTGTGGTCGTTCTTGCACCAAGTAATAAAAAAAATAAAGGTTTCAACACTTCATATTAAGTGTTTTAGGTTTCATCGTTGTCAGATCATGCTTTGTTTCTAGTGTATTTGCTTGCTAAGCAATTCTGTGAATGATCGTTCTCTTATTTTGCACATGTCAATATTTTATTTTGTTAGTTTATTTAGATATAATTTCTTGAATATACGATTGTATCATATGAAATATTCATAAAATATATTGAAGTACATGTCTTAATGTACCATGTAAATTTCATTTACCGACTCATCATATTTTGAAAAATACTTTAATAGATGAAAATCATTTTCTTATTTTGCTCGGTAAGGTACTGCAACATCTCCTGTCAGGATTAATTTCTAGGTAAAAGGCCCCCAGCACTCCACCTCACAAACTCACACTGTACACATTTATTATTTACTATATCAGTGTATCTTTGTCGTCTGCCATATTTTTACCTGTTTTACCTTCTTGTTTAAACAATAATCCGCAGTAATTTTATACTGCATTCATTATTTATTCTTTGTGCAGCATAATTTAATTTCCCTTTTTGTTCTTGCTCCCAGACTAATTAAAATTATTTAATTTGTTTTCATTATTATATATTTTTTTAATAAAACCGCTAAAATCTCCGTTTCATGGACATTGTAACCTTAAAAAGAGTATACCGTTCATGTTGCATATAAAAATCACCTCATTGGTCGTTATCTTTTTATGGTAACACAACCTTCGAATTTGTTATAGGGGTTATGGTTTTACCATCCAAAGACAGCCACAAGTTTTCCATCCTTTGTGCAGCTGATTATGATAATAAATGAACATTGATTACGAAAACTTAGATTTATATCCACAATGAAAATTAATCACTCCCTTTCAAAATTTAATTTGACAAAAGAGACACCACCTCTCTTTATGCCTTAAGGGATTGAAGATGCCAACCTATACCTAAAATGGTAGTTTTTATTATAAATCTCCATTAAAGAGGGTAATTATAAAAAAAAGGAAATTTAATTTTACTTTACTCTGGTAGGATCCACTAAAATGTTTTTTTTCGCTGCATCCAACACTTTTATTCGCCTACCTGTTCTTTTAGATTAATTTAAAGAGTGTTTACTTTGTATAATAAAAGTTGAAAGTATGTATTAATATGTACTTTACCTCAGTCACTTTGGGGGGCACGGTTGAGGAGGGCGCTGGGTCCCCAAAAAATATTGGTTGAAAACCCTCAGTTCCGAATGCAAAGATCGGACCTTCTATAAAGAAGTAAAAATTTACAGCTAAAGAGTAATAGATAAAAGCTCTGCCACTCATGATTGCTGTTTAAATTGCCTGTAAGGAAATTATTTGAAAGAAAAATAACTGTTGACGCACATAAGCGTTTGATTGGTTAATCGGTAAACAATGCACAGAGCAAGTTGATATAAAGAATAATAAGATAAAAATTATGCCCAGATTCTTAACACTTTCCGTCGTACCAACTGGATATTAGTAGGCCACAAAGTGTTTATACTCTGTTAGAACAAACGTCCTTGGTTTGTGGCATATATTAATTCTCTCTCTCTCTCTCCTGCTGATTCACTTCTTATAGTTCCTCATCAAGGTTTTCTATTCTCTGATTATACAGTTTATTCATTTTATTTAAAGATTACGAAGAGAATTAGTTAATAAATATTTTATAACAGAGGCAAAGCCTATCGAAAATCAAAGTAAATCCAATATCTATGTTGTTTATGTGTCCAATCGTTAACTTGCACTTAATAGAATGGATAAAAAGAGAAACGGGCACTTAAGCATCCTCTTTAAACTCCCGACTGGATTCAGAAGGACATTTGGGAAAATTAGTTCTCAAAATGAAGCTTTCTGGCAGCATTATACTTAAAACAGGAGTAAGGTAATAGAATTTTACACATATAATTAACACATAAAACATTATGAGTCACTATTATTGTCGTTCACCTACACCTGTATTCCGCAATTCTTTGTTAATCCATTACAAGTAAACAATAGCAGCGCGTGAGATAGACAAATTATATACTGAAAATTTATGTGTTATGAGTAGCGATAGAAAAAAGCAAGTTCATAATTGACGAATTCCTCGCAGTTGGTCCATTTTGAGGACTATAAAAATTGATCGGCATTTCGCGAAAAAAAGATCAACGATTCACGACAGGGTTCTATGCCATCGGTCCTTTTACAATTGTCTTCCCTACGACTGAAGATCCCCATCGGAGGACTGCGAGCAACGAAGAACAGAGAGAAGAGGGTCCAGACTCGAAGCAAGCAAAGGACTGACTGGAAATCGCGGTCGCCTGCCTCCGTTTTATCCCAATTTTCAGGCAGCGACAACAAATGCGCACCGCACAAACGGGAAACCCGGGCGATTTCCACGAAACGAAGAAAGGATACTCATATTTAGTCGTTCAAATTGACTCACGATATATTTTTAACTGTATGCAAGTTGAGGAGGGACAAATGACCTCACCCCTTTCGATTTTTTTAGTGAATATATTATGATTTACTTATAGCAAAGGTTCTAGGTGGTACTCTACAAAGGAATTCAAATTCAAACTTGTGAATACCTGTACTTATCGCACAACCCTTATCATTGAGGGGAAAATTCGCTCGCCAAATGAAAGTATTCAGGGCTGCCAAGTCCATGCGATTGCACCCTTTGTCACCTTTAACATCTCTCACTCCTTTCTTTCTACTCTTTATATTTATACACCTCTTTCAATTTTGATTTACTTCCGTCAGTATTTCTCCGCTAAGTAAAAAATGTCTTGTTAGTTACTCCGGCAACATTTATTTTCTCATTTACATAAAATCATCTCAAGCGTTAAAGAATTCGAGCCATGGTTCCGCCAGATTAAAAGTTCTAAAACAGGTGATTGCTCAGAATCTAAAGGAGAAAGGGAATATAGTGAGTTGAGAAGAATTGCAACCGGTTTTCAGGGATCATCAATATGGCTGTCTGAAGTATAGGTATAGTGACGAGCGAATATATATATATATATATATATATATATATATATATATATATATATATATATATGAGTATAGTTGGGCAGTAGATTCTCTTCGTAACATATTTTATTGAAGGCGACGACGTATTTAGCCTTAATTATTTTCTTTTCTAGTCTCGATTTGTCTTAGATTCCGCTTTTGGTCGTGAGTTAGCCCATGAATAAGTTCGCTAAAATTCATTAGAAAAGTAGTAACGAACGAGGGCATGAAAATAATTTACTGAGCAAAACAAAGTATTTATTGGCCTGACGCGTTTCGATACACACCTGTATCATATATTATCAAAGATGATATTTGTAACTTAAGGAATTGAAGGTAGAGCTTTATCTACATCTTTATTTAGATGTTAACAAATATTTGAACATACTTTTAGGGAATGAAAATTCTTAAACACAAAAAGGTATATTGAAATGAGGGTTGTGACTTCTTGAAATGGTTAATCTATAATAGAAATAAGATTGGCAAGGATTATTATTCGGAGCGTGAGGATGTGAGGAAAGCAGAGTGAATTGTATGTTTGCTTGTGTATTTAATTTGGGCTGTTTTTATTTTATATATATGTAAGGCTTCTAATATAAGTAGCTGTCGGCGGTTTGGAGCATGTGCTAGGATTTCGGTCTTATCCTCGAGTGACTTTCGTTCCAGTTGTCTTCCATGTTTTTTCAAGGTGTGTTTTGGGGGCACCATTGTTTAAATTGTAACTCATTCTTCGTGTTGACATTGTTTCTGTCATTCCGATATATGAATAAGGTACAGTCTCTGAATTAAATTTTTTACTTTACCTGGTTAATATGACTTTTGCTTCTGAACCTCAGCGCACAGTGTCTTCACATTAGGGCTGTAAGACGTCACCCTCATCTTCACGCAAGATTGCAAGCTGTCGTCTGTGAGGCGTGAGCGATGTTTGTTTTTTTATATAGTTCATGGTGGAGAAGAACTGCTCACAAACATATGTAGATCCGAATATTGACAGGACTCCAATTGCATATTTTTTTCATGTTGGCGTAAGTGTCGGGGATGACATTCTATGTTTTAAAAACAAGTTTGTCTGGTTCGGGAAAGTTTTCATTCTCACACCATTTGTGATTGTGAGCAAGCATGGCCTTCTGACGGGAAACATCTTCAAGATCAGTTGTCAATCGCTGGAACTTCGACACCTACATATCTTTGTTGGCTATGTCGGCCAGTTCCATTTCCAGATCTGGTTAACTCACACTTGCAAATGCATCATATTCAGTAGGGATGGATCGACGGTCAGGGGGGTGACAGGGAAAGATAATGTGTTCCTTTCATCTCTGAAGTCACAGAATTGTTTCTCAAACGATATTTGCATTGCGGTGATTGCAAATTGCGGACTCCAAATACTCGGAACTGATCATTTTGTAAGCTCGTATGAACCCTCTCAAAGAGGGGAAGTAAATCTCTGTAAATCTCTGGCAAATACTGTCAACTTTCGCTCAAAAGCCAAAACCTCCTCCAGCAAGTGCAGAGCTGTGCCTTCTTTCGCCTGAAGAGTTGTGTTCAGAATGTTTAGGTGCACTGTCATATATACCACAAAGTGTAGCTTTTTTCAGTCACTCTGGCTGTTCCAGGTCAGGAAAGGTGAGCCCAATGCTGCCCAGGAAAGTCTTCACCTTTCCCAGACACGCGGCAAACCGTTTCACCACCTCCCTTCTAGAAATCCACCGGCAGATCAGAATGCGTACTTTCCGCCTCATCCAGTAACAAACGGAACTGACGGTAATTTAAACCCTTTGCCATTATTTTGTTGAAAATCTAAATGACAACATTCTTTACTTCTGTGATTTCCGGATGAAAAGTTTGAGCACAAACCTTTTGGTGCAGGATGCAGTGAAAGGTCGGCAGCGTTCTATTCACAGACTTCTACAGCAAAACCACAAAGCCCTTCTGCACTCCTGTCATACCTGATGTCTCATCAGTAGCCACTGACACCAAGTAGGTGGTGTTTATTTCATGGCTCTTAAACAATTCAGGACAGCCTCACAGATGTCCCCCGCCCCTTATTTGGCCTTTTAGTGGTATCAACTCGATTATTTTTTCTTGCTGTCCAGCAGAGCTCACATATCGACAGAACAATACTATTTGTTCAATATCACATTTGTCTTTGGGCTCATTGCAGGCGATGGAGTACTCCACAGCTGAATTGATGTCTTTTATTTGCTCTCTGGCGTATAGATGTTCTTAAATAGATGTTTTTAAATCTTAATGAATGATTCTTTTATATATTCTCCATCTGTGAATGGCTTCCCGTGCCTGAAAATTTTCTGAGCCACTACAAAACTAGCAGATGTAGTTGAATTTGCAGACTTCATCCACTTTTTTAATTTATTTTGGCTCAGTTCAACCTAACGCATGAGGTCGGAAACGGCTTTTGTTCTCTCACCTCCATTCGGATATTTTTTAATCTGCCCACGAAACATTGAACGTTATGTTTTCTTCAGAAACTTTTCTCTTCGTAGATTTTTCCTTGGTTTGTCTACCCGGGTTTAAATTTTTAATAAATAAATAAATAAAAAAACTAACGAACTTAAATGAAATACGACTGCTCTGGTTGCCTTAGTCAGTTGACTCCCGCTTTGACAGATTACCTGGAATTTCTAAAGTAATTTTTTAGCGTTGAACTGTGAACAGCGTGACTCGTCTTGTTTGTGAAAGCTCGATCGTTCATAAGTGGACCACTGGCCTTCTTCGTTGAGGACGGCTACGGGACGAATCTTCCCTCCTTCGTGGCAAGTTTTTTAGAGGTAAAGTGGTTATTTTTTGTACTTGGACATTGACCCTTTGATCTCCCCCTATTTTTCTCTCTCTCTCACCACATTTCTTTACACAAACGATTTATGAATTGTAACCATCCAGTGTGCGGTAGGATGAACAAAAAATGAGAGAGACCTTTCGTATAACTCTTCGGGTCCTCTCGAAAGGCCTAAAACCGGACCGAGGTAAAGTGTTTGAACTAATATACGGAAACTTAAAGATTGCGCTGGTAAGACTTATAGAAATTCAGAATGGATACTCTGCGATTTGTGCGAGGGAGGCCGATTGTGAAGCCTTGACCTCAAGCAAAGCAGTTGAATGCCTGAAGACTGTAAACTTAAAACCCCACACACCCCCACAAATAAAAACTCACCGTAGTGTAATCTGCAGGCGCCTCGACTCTTGGGTCGGGAGCCACTCGGCAGAAGATATCAAAAACGAACTGGAAAGGAACCAGCCTTGAGCAAAAGTTGCAGAGGTAATTAAATTTAAAACCTACACGCCTTATTTAAGGTTGTGTTTAAGGATACGGCAATGGCAAAAAGGCAAATGATCTTGGATTACTTCTATTTAGCGTAAGAGTCTGCCCAGAGCAGATTGAAAGGGAAGAGTTTATCGACTTGCAAATGTGCTCTCGGTGCTACAAGTACTGCAAACACACCACTTCAAGCTGCCCTGAAAATAAAGACCTTACTCTATGCTCTATTTGTACAGGTCGCAACCATATTTGGCGCGACTGAAATAGTACCTCCCCAAAGTGTTTGAACTGCGAAGGCCACCACTGGACTATGTCCATGGCATGCCCGATCAGAAAAACTGAAATCCAAAGACAAACCCAGCTACGACGTGAGACGGAGGAAAAGAAGGTTAATTTGACCTATGCAAAAGTAGTCAAAGCCGCGATTGCCGAGACGAACAACCAGAAACCTTTTCTCCATATCAAAAACGAACACTCCACCAAAATTATGTGCTGCATTTATTATGCACACATAGCCAACATAACTCGCCCTGGAACTTTTGCAACCGAGGTAAACCGCATGCTCGTAAAGAACGGCCTGCAGGAGATGTAGTTCCCCGATAACCCTCCTTCAGAGAAGGTTATGCGTATAAGCGTAGCCCCTCAGTGCCCTAAACCGTGCAAAAAGGTACCCACGCCCCAAAACATAGCCACTACACGCGACCCACGTCTAAACAAAAACAAACAAACTTCCTAAACAGAGAAACCAGTGCCACTTACACCCCAAAAAACTAACTCGAATACACCCAAAACACACACCAAGACACCAAACAAGGAAGCAAGGCGACCAAAAGAGACCAGGTCTCCAAGGTCGAGAAAACTTTCAAAAACACGTGGTCCCAGGTTAACCTCCTCATCTCGAGGCAGAGAGACCCAGCTTAAATATTATTCGAGAGGATTCAATCTTAAATTATATGCCACCGAATCGGCTCCCTTCCCAACCGAAATCGATTCCCACGAAGTATCCGAGGGTCTTAGGACCGGAAGATACAAGTGGGAATGCTCTGATGAGGTTCAGGAACGGCAGGTTGAGAAGGCTCTCTCACAAAATATGGTAAAATTGACCACCAACTGCTTTCACACAATCACGGACACCGAATTCACACACAAAAAACGAAACGGCAGGGAGCGCACCCCGCCCAGTACACCACATGGGGCTAAAGTGGATCGCGAATAAACGTCCACTTTAATCCCACACATAAAAAGACCCAAACATTACACAAAATGACCAATAGACTAACGATAGTACAGATGAATGTCAATGGATGGGCCGGAAAAGGTTCCATCTATGGCAATATTTTGCGACAAAATGACCCTGACATCATACTTATTGACGAACACGGAATGACCGCGCATAAAGAGTTCAAAATATTTCAATACGACGTCATTAGTAAAAATCATAGCCAGAAACGGCATGACGGCTGCGCAATAGCCGTCAAAAAAAGGATTAAAATATAAAAAACTACCCGACTTAGATGAATCTTACCTTGCCATTGAGGTAGGCACTACCCTGGAGGAACTGGTCGTGGCCACGGGGGATCAACCCCCAAGACGCGGCTATGTATCCATGCACAACCTTCTACAGATCTTCATCCATAAGAAAAACGTAATCTTTGCTGGAAATCTGAATGCAAGGTGTGCAGCGGCGGGGTATACCTCCTACAACAATGCAGGCAGAAACATCGAAGTCTTACTTAACAGACAATACGTGACAAGAATCGGACCAGAATTCCCGGCATACATTACGGGAAATGCAGCAACGAAACCTGATATTGTTTTATCCAGTATCAGGTTTCCATATAACTACCTCATTGAACCGGGCCCCATTATTCCGAGTGACCACCAGGCTATTAAAATTACAATTAGTGTAAATCCCATTCAAATTGCAATCCCAGAACGCAAAAGCTACAAGTAGGCGAACTGGGAAAGCTACAGAAACTACCTTCTAAATTATATCCATGACCCTTTACTCGACGCCAATTTAGAAGAGATAGATAAAGAGCTGGATAAAATAACTGACCTCCTAATTTAAGCCGATGAAAATAGTGTTTCCCATATTAAGTATAAAACTCTTCCAGCTCCCCATTGGACCCCTCCCATAAAAGCCCTGGCCCAGGAATATAAGGACCTGTCCAATGTAGTAGCGCTGACAGGCCCCAAACATAATGCCCATAGAAGACTAAGAGAGATTAAAGACGAACTCCAGACAATAATTACGGACCAACAGATACTCACATGGGACAGACTAATAGAAAGACTCGACATTGAAAGAGACTCACATACTTTCTGATAAACCGTTAAACGGTTAAAAGGAAGAGCACCCCCCAAAAGAATAACACTTATAAATGACGGTTTAGAAATCGACGAGCCTGAAGAGATTGAGGAAATTTTTAGGATTTTCTGGTCCTCAATCTTCACAATTGCCCCAGAATAAAATGACAACTACGACCTCGAATTCGAGACTGACATAATCGAACAACTAAACACAAATACACAAAACCTCTCCTTATCATTGTGTGTAGCAGGAAAGAGTGGTGGATGGCTATGGGAGTAAAATAACTGCCCAAGAGCTCTCTGTTGCACTAAAATCCTTTCGTCAAAGAGCACCGGGTACCACGGGGCTGACCAGGGAGAATTTCATCAAGGCCCCGCCTAATGTTTTGAGTGGGCTTCTCAACATCATGAATGCCGCTCTGAACACGGGCTACTTTCCCGACCAGTGTAAGGTAGCCAAGATGATCTTCATTCCCAAATCGGGAAGGCCCCCGGACTGCCCTGCCAGCTTTTGGCCGATATCTCTCTTAGAATTTGAGGGCAAAGTCTTCGAGAAGATATTAGCCAACAGAGTCAACTCTTTTCTGGACGAAGCCAACTTGCATAACCAGCAACAACACGGCTTTAGAAGGAAAATAGGGACTGATACGGCTCTAGCTGTTATCACGGAAAAGCTCGCAAAAATCAAGGCAGACAAAAGGCATACCGACCTGGTGCTCCGAGATGTCAAACAAACTTTTGATAAGGTTTGGAAGAGAGGCCTACAATTTAAGATCCTTCAAATAGGCCTCGACCCCATTCTTGAGAGGATTCTTTGTGACTACATAATGGAGAGGAGAGTATATATACACATCAAAGGATACAAAGACCCCGAATTCGAGCTCGAATCATGGGTCCCACAAGGGGGCTGTCTCAGTACCTCTCTATACAACATATATACATATAACCTACCACAATCTCTATCCGAAAGTACGATATACCTTCAGTTCGCTGACGATATATCGCAAATTTGTACAGCTGCTTACGTTCACAGGGAATTTATGGCGATAAATACGGCTAGGGAGATTTCCAACATCAACTCTTTCGAGAGGAAATGGAAGATATCGACCAATGCCCCAAAATTCAAAATAATTCTCATGTTTCGCAAGACCTTCAATGACATACGGGTAGAAGGGGAGCGAATCCCCTACTGCCTAGAAAGGACGGTTCTGGGGCTCAAAATCACCACAGGGGGCTAGAAGAGGCATATGGAGCGAACAGTCGCCAATAGCAAGAGAGATTTGAGGGAGTTTTATAGGTTTATTGACCTAATTCGCTCAAATAAACTCAAGATATTCAATGCGGGCATTCGCTCGAGACTCTTGTACCCCCCCGGTGCCGTTAAACGCGAGCGCTAAGACCCACATTGCGAAACTACAAGTTATCCAGAACAAGGCGGTTTTACTTATTACAAATACCCGAAGAAGAGAACACAAACGACAGAGGGAGCTCCACGACTCGGTTGGATTATCTCCAATCAACGTGGTGCTCCACGAGAGAGCTAAGAGGATATGGCAAGCCATTGGTGCACGCTTGACCCTTGAATTCTCTCGTACACACCTAGACATCGAAACCGACCGACAAATAAGACCATTTAAAAGCAGTAAATTACAGTCTGACGATGACGTAACTCCCCAATACACACTACGGAATCGACAATAGACAAGACTCAATCAGTGTAATGCGCAAGTTTTATTAGCTAAAATTAACTTCACTTCAAACTCACGCTAAAAATAAAAATTTTCTTTTCAAACTCAATTTAACATTCCAAAAGGAAAAAATAATATTTGTTCAAATACCCCCGCGGGATTAAAAATCCCCGTCTCAAATAAAGGCTTAAATGCCAGAAATCATCATTAAAGATGAAACCCCATTAATTAAATTAAAAATGTTAATTTAATTAAAATAAACTATAAAAATTATAGTTTATTAAATAAAAAAAAACAAAAACAAAAAACATACAAAACTAAAACAAACAGAGCTACCCTTTCACCAGGGATCTTTTTATTCTGTCTCCTACACATCATCTATTCTTTAAACTCACCCTTTATCCATTTTATTCTCTTCCTCTCTCTCTCTCAACTCTACCTATATTTCATCTCTTATGTCTAATGTCCTGAAATGAAATACCTTTTAATTCAATGCTCGATAGCAGAACCGTTCGCAAGGACTGACGTGCTGCGTCAGCGTCGTTCCTCCACCACAAGGAGCCGCAGCGAATGGACGAAAGAACCACATGCGGCTTCGGAGCCACGGGTTGCCGACCCCTGTCCTAGACCTAAGATCTCCCTTGGTGGTGCACTGGGACTTTTTCCTCTCTCAATCTCAACCAAGCACCACACATAAAGTTCCAAAGAGATGCACTATGCGTAGTTGAGAGGCCAAATGTTCGGAGTGATGTGGTCTAAAAAATTGTCTGACAGCCAAGAATGGATTCTCCTTCTTGTACGGCATGGTGCAGAGTCCCGCTACTACACTTGTGGCGTTCTTGCGGCCACCGCTTGGATCGAAGACAACACCAACTCTCAGAGGTACTTGATGTAGTCCTTTGTATTGAGTCTGCTACGACAACTGGAAAGGGAGTGGTCTCATACCTGACCAGTGGTACTGAAATATCCTGCCATGGGGACGTCCGTGATATGTTCCTTACGCCCCCTATTGAAGGGCAAGGTCTTGTATCCGGCTTTTCATGACTCCTAGATTTTATCGCCCTTTGTTTATTTTATAAAAAAGGGCAATGGAATCCAGGTGTCATACATAGGTATGTGCTCACCACCGAAACATAAGACATGTTTATGATTGTTTGAATTTCTCTGTTCTAGAACATAAGAAAGAACATAAGAAAAGAAGGAGACTGCAAAAGACCATTCATGGCCTACACTTGGCAGCTCCTGTTCCATTCAACACACAAAAGATTTCTTACCAGAGAAAAGTCATCAACATTGTCACCCTTTACAGGAGTTCGTCAGATCTAATCTACAATATACATAAAATGCATCCAGAGGATTATGTCCATTCATGCAACCGCAAAATATAATCTTCCCACTCCTTAGAAAAATATATACATATGTACATAAAAAAAAGTCAGTCCCATCTAGCAGCTTCATCCATATATTTATCTAATCTATTCTTAAAACTACCCAGAGAGGAGGCTTCTATCACATGCCTAGTGAGCCTATTCCATCCATCTACCACACGATTTGTAAACCAATTCCTCCCAATCTCCTTCCTAAACCTATACTTATCAAGCTTAAACCCATTGCTACGTGTCCTGTCATGTTCACTAAGTATAAGAACCTTACCCAGATCCCCTTTATTATATCCTTTTACCCATTTGAAGACTTCAATCAATTCCCCTCTGACTCTTCTCCTTTCCAATGTATGTAGATTTAGTTTTCTGAGCCTTTCACCATAAGGTAAGTTCCTTAGCCCACCAATCATCTTTGTCATCCTTCTCTGCACAGACTCAAGCAAATCAATATCCTTCCTATAATATGGTGACCAAAATTGTACTGCATAGTCTAGATGAGGCCTAACTAGCGCCAGATACAGTTTTAGAATGACTTCAGCACTCTTATTGCTTACACTCCTCCTAATGAATCCCAATATCCTATTAGCTTTATTCTTAGCATTTAGACATTGCTTTCTAGGACGAAGGTCTGAACTTACCAAAATACCCAAGTCTCTCTCACAATCAGTCCTCCCTAAAATTCTGCCATTTAATTTATAACTATTCAATGGATTATTTCTACCTATACTAAGTACACTACATTTGTCTATGTTAAACTTCATTTGCCATTTCTCGGCCCAATTGGACAGAATGGTTAATTCCTCCTGCATTACAACAGCATCAGAATCAGCCCTAATGGCCCTACCTAGCTTAGTATCATCAGCAAATTTACTCAGGTCACTACTTATACCTATGTCAAGATCATTAATATAAATTAAGAATAGCAAGGGACCCAAAACAGATCCTTGAGGAACTCCACTGCTAACACACCCCCACTCAGATTTAACTCCATCTATACTAACTCTTTGCTGTCTGTCACCAAGCCATGACTGAATCCACCTAAATATACTGCCATCGATCCCGTGTGCTTTAACTTTGCTCAGAAGTCGTAAGTGTGGCACTCGATCAAAAGCCTTACTAAAGTCCAAGTATAAAATATCATAGTTTTCATCATTATCTGCTGCTTCATACACCTTACTATAAAAAGACAGCAAATTAGTGAGACAGGATTTACCCTTACTAAAGCCATGCTGTGATTCTTTTATCAACTTATGCTTATCCAAGTGATCTCTAATATTCCTTGCTATAATAGATTCCATCATTTTCCCTACCACTGATGTCAAACTTACTGGTCTGTAATTAGACATATTTGTTTTATCCCCTTTCTTAAATATAGGTATCACATTGGCTTTCTTCCATGCCACTGGCACAATGCCACTCTCCAATGATTTTCTAAAGATGCATGCTAGGGGCTCACTTAACACATCCTTACATTCTTTCAAAATTCTAGGAAAGAGCTCATCAGGACCGGGTGCTTTACTACTTTTGATTTTATCAATTTCCTTTGTCACTATCTCCTTTGTGATCAAGATATCCTTTAATTTCTCTTCATCATTACCCCGAAAGATCATTGACACCTCAGGTATATTTAGAGTATCCTCCTGTGTAAATACTGAGAGAAAAAAGTCATTTAGCATTCCAGCCATTGAGTCCCTATCACTCACTAATTCTCCATTGGAATCTATAAGTGGGCCTATTTTATCTCTAACCTTAGTTTTGTATAATTGATAAAAACTTTTAGGATCTTCCTTTGCCCTATTTGCCACTTTAATTTCATAATTTCTCCTTGCTACTCTAACTAACTTTTTAACATCTCTTGCTAGTTCATTATATCTCTGCCTTAAGTGATCCTCTCCATTTTTTATTTTCCTATAAATGCCCTTTTTAATGCCAATATAATGCTTAATTTTATCTGTCATCCATTTTGGGTCATTATTTTTAGTCCTAATCTCCTTATATGGAATGTTAATCATCTGACCTGTAATTAATTGCTCAATTATTCTTTCATACTCCTCTTCAATTGTAATCTCTTCCTCCTGGTGATTATTGTCTCCACTAACTGATATCATTGAATCTATTCCTGAATTGATTTCATTGCCTGGTTTCTGTACAACTGCCTCCAGGTAAGTCCTGAGCCCATTATAATTTGCTCTTCTAAAGTCAGGAATTTTAACATTGTTCATGCTACTATCAATACCATTCCATTTCATCTTGAATCTAATTTCACAATGGTCACTATTACCCAAATTTCCTCCAATCTCAGTATCCTTAATAACTTCTTCCCTATTTGTCAGAACTAAATCCAGTATATTATTACCTCTAGTGGGTTCGTTAATAATCTGCCTCAGAAAATTATCTTGGACAACATTCAAAAATTCCTCAGCCTCCTGATCACCCACAAGAGCTTCCCAGTCTATATTTCTGTAATTAAAATCGCCCATTATACACACATGCTTACTTCTACATGCCCGTTCAATCTCCTGCCAAAGAAGATTTGAAGCTTCCTTACTAAGATTTGGTGGTCTGTATAATAATCCTAAGACAAGCTTGTTTTTACCTTCCTTTACATTTAGCCATAATGACTCTGTGTTATCATCTAATTTAATTGTACTGTTTACACAACACTGGAGATTATCTTTAATATAAATAATAACCCCTCCTCCTCTCTTCCTATTCCTATCTGTATGGAACATGTTAAAGCCCTCAATCTCAACCTCAGGTTTAAAGTGATTACCTGCTAAATCAAGCCATGACTCTGTTATCGCAATTATATCAAAATTCTCTTCACTTGCTAACGCTCTTAAGAGATCTATCTTATTCCTTATACTCCGACTATTTGTGTAGTATATTTTTAAGGTTTTTTTATTATTCCCATCTTCATTGCATCGTGCTTTTCTATTCCTAGTTATCTGCTCATTCACTTGTGCATTAGTCCCCCTATAACGCATCAGTATGTCCTCTCCCTTAGCTATTCCTCTATCTCTGCATCCCTTCCATTTCCTACACCTGCCCTCTATTACTGTTATTCCCTTACCTCTAACAGCTTCTAGTTTCCCACCCGTAAGGACCTAATCACACTATCCAGCTCCCCCCATAGAACCTCAACACCTGCCCGACTAAGATGGAGCCCATCCATCGCATACAACCTCCTATTCCCGTAAAACCCTCCCCAGACATCTACAAACACCAATCCTAACTCCTCACACAGTCCTTTCACAAATTCATTCAAACCAATTGCACGCGACAACCATTCTACCCCCACATCCAATCTCGGAAGCACACCAGAAACAACACCTTTTACCCTGCTTTTACTCATCCTTTCAACTAACCTTTTATACTGCTCACGTAACTCACATGTACCCACCTTCTTTACATCATTCACTCCCACATGCGTAATCACAACTGCATCCCTCTCACACCCAGAAACCAGCCTATCATACCTCTCACAAACATCACTTACACCAGCACCCGGCAGACAAACTCTCATTCCCTTCCACTTGCTATCACTCAACTTCCTATCTAAATACCTAATCTGAGAGTCACCCATCACTAGCACCTCAGTCATTCTCCTATTCTGTCTTGGCCTAACATTACCCTCCCTCCTGTTCTCAGTCACGCTACCACCCATCCTGCTTTCATCCACAATCACACCAGGCAAATCACTTTCACACTCTTCCTCTCTCAGGACATTGAATCTGTTAGTCAACCTAACAGGTTCTATGTCCCTCTCATTCACACACCTAACCTGTCCTAACTTATCTATCCTATCCATTTTCACCCACCATTCATCATCACTCACAACTTCCACACTGTTCCCAGTCCTAGCCCTCTCTTCCACCCTCTTAGCACTAATCTCACCCTTCAATCGCACACTTGCATCTCCTCTCACCTCAAACACCAAATCATTCAACCTCTTACATTCCCCACTCAACCTCCTAACCTCCCCTTCCAGAAAACACACACGGCATTCAGTTACATTCACTCTCCTTTCAACTCCACATGCATCACACACCACATACACACTACTTTCAAACGGCATGCTCTCACCATCTATACAAAAAGCCATACTCTCAGAAATTTACTAATGAAAAAGTTAACACTCACCCCCAAAAAAATTCTTGCTCAGGATTGCTGCCAGTTATCTTCCCCAAAAGTATTAATCACTAATGTATTTATTATACAGTGATTGATGTATTAAATAAATACAAGAAAAATTACACACCCAAATCAGTATTATATCCCAATCTTACAATGAGGATCAGGAGCTCCTGTAAGACAACCTTCCAGAACAAAGCCAGACAGCCAACTGGGAATTTTCTACATACACCTAGAATCTTCTTTCAATGAGTTAATATGATAAAACTTTAAGTGCAATCGTGCCATGGGAGATAATGAGTGGCAGAATAATTATTCTATTAAATAATTGGCTTACTGGTTCCTGTCCATTTAACATAGTTGTGCATGTCTAGTCTATAGATTGCACACAGTTGATCGCTGACTTAAATACATTTTCCAGGTAGCTGCTGTCATTTATACACACGGACATGATTGCATTCTATAAGGCTAAATGTGAATATTTGTATCCCATGCCATTTGTATAAACAAAGGATTAATGAAAACATTGACATAAGTGCGAGAGATGGTACAATAATAAGCTAGTAAAGATCACTCGCGTGCAAAATGTATACAACAAGTTGAGATGAGTTGAGCTAGATAAATAAATGGGCAGGGGTTTTGAATGACAATCTATCAATTCTGGGCACGTTATGTCGGTCCGAATATGTCGGCTGTATGTATACCGAGGAATTTGCTCTGAAATTCCACTTTCCTGACTTTTTTTAAGATACGTCGTGGGAAGAAGCACGTCATTTGTCGGGTTTAATATCTTTGTGGGCATGAAAGCACTTTTTAAAGTTGCAAATTCGGGTCTGATTCTTTTTCTTATACCCTTGTAGTAAGTGTGATGTTTGTTTCACTGAAATATATGATACGGACCGGTATAAAGATGGGGAAGGGGAGAGGACTTGCACGCATTTGGGCGTCTCTCCCGAAGACGGAAGTGTGTTCTCCAAATGCTTTGGAATTAAATTGTCCTGTATATTATCGGTCCTGTGAATTCATTGCGGATTGCAAGTTCAGAATAAATTGACTCTTGAAGGGGTCATTAAAACACGTGGCAAGTAGGTCGCCTAGAAAGAGTAGGCTGCATCCTTGCTTCATTTATGTGGGGGAATAATTGATATCTGACTTGGAGTAATAAAATTGGGGTGAAAAAACGAGATGTAGGTTTTCTAACCGCCTAGTTGGAATGCCTTTTACTAGAAAGGTAGATTTCATGGTACGATGTATGCATTCAAGACGACTGACTGTTTGATCTCGAGTTGCCTGTGCTAATCTAGGCGTTTTCTGTTGCCATCAGCTGCAATAGCTGGTTAAATAGTTCTGACAAGATTGTAGGGCGTTGTCAAAAAATATCTGTACATGTGCGCCTAATCAAGACTCGTAGTTAATAAAAAAGCCCATATATATAGACTCTGATGTCATCTTATTGATGAGAAAGACTTTTATCCATTTAATGAAGCTAGAAATGACCATAAGGAGGTACTTAAAACCTTCGCTAGTGGTAAAAAAGGACAAAGAATGTCAATATGTATGTAAAATCGATTATTTGGATTTGTGAATGAATGTGTGCATGGCGGTTTTGTGTTTAGTTTTGATTTTTGACAAATTGTGCGACTTCTGACCTAATCTCGTACCTGTCTGCACATAGTTTTCAAGACGAATCGATCTGAAATCAACTTCATAGTGGATCGAGCTCCTAGATGGGCCAGATTGTGCAACTCATTGAATGTAAACTTACAAGGCTGTGAGATAAGATCTGACTAAACTTTGGGATAAATCACATATGATGGAGACGTGAGAAGAAGATAGAACTATTTTATGTATACTAAGGGACGGTGAAAGATCGGTTTGCAATTAAATCAATTCCACATCTGAGAACTGAGCTCCAGTGAAAGCTGTTTATCCATGTTTACACATGGTGAAATCACTGGAGTGAATGTGTGTATGTATAAAAAGGGATGAGAGAGACTTATATAACGAAAGCTGCGCATTATCCAAAGCGAGTGGAGTACTGAAATGTGGATTCCTGGAATGTGTGAGATATCATCGGTATACTGACTGATAAGCTCGAGGGTGCGAGTCTTTTGATGGAAGTGTTTCGTTAAATGAGAGCAAAACGCTCCCCAGACAGCGCGACAATCCCCGTGCACATACTCGTACAATTCACTACCTTATATCATGTAAATCCAAATAGTTACGTCCGGTATCCTTAAACGCATAACTAAAATAACCCTGAGATTTTGCATTCCCTCTCGTGGAACTGCCCTTGGAATGCTCCCGCACCTACCTTTCAAGCCTCTGTGGTGAAGCGTTGAGGACAGTCCATTCTAGGTGTTACCAAAAGATAGCTTCTGCTAAGTCTGCTTTGAATTTACTGAAAGGTTCCTGCTACATCGTCCTACACTTAAGTGGAACTGGGGCGACACTAATTCGCGTTCTTTTAGGTCTAGGTAAGGGAAGGATATAGTCCCAGCATCCAATAAGAACCTTCTGATGAATTTAACTAGACCGAAGAATTGTTGCAACTGTTGTAAAGTAGGTGGGCGTGAGCACTCCTTATTTCTGATGGAACGTTATTCACTGTTAATACTTGACGTGCATACGTTAAGTTTTCTTACCGAATAATATTCGTGCTTTTCTGCATTCTTACGTTCGAAGTAAGGACACCCGAGCCGAGCCAGCTAATTTTAAAACAGCCCTACGGTTGTCTTTGAAAAGAGAAATACTACTTTTTTTCGGTCACGTAAAACTGACATGAGCGCTTAAGCTCCCTACATCGTTCCCCGCCGGCAGGCACCGTGCAATCGTGAACCTGGATTGCTCATAACCCTCGTTCCAACTATACCAGTTGACTCTGATATGGCATAATTGGGGGAATTGACGGAATCTGGTTTGAGGATGTAACCCACAGCAGAAGTCAATTTCAGAGTTTCTCCATCAAAAGGGACGGACTGCGAACTCCATTATTTAGCTTTTAGCTTTATCGATGGGGATTTACCGCCCAAGATTATAGAGGGACATATAACCGTCTCTATGCTATGGAGGATGCAGTCGCGAATTTGAAATATCCAACGGGTTGCACCTCCGGGCGAAGGAAGTTGGTTCGGCCTTCACTCATCATCAAGTGCGCCACAATTCACCCCTTGGGAGGATCCATTCCCGGGTCCATCCCTTCATCATCCATGATCCTGTCAATTTCAGTACTGGTTCGCGGGAGCACGGGGCCACACTACGGCAAGGGACACCCTCTTTTCTGAATTTTCATCTCACTCACCTAAGCACCTAACACATCACTTACATTAAACTTTCATTCACAAAACACAATTCAAGAAAGAAGACTTGAATAAAGAAGAAGATCAACTTGGAACTAGGTCCCCCACGCCTCCTTCAGGGGAGATGGATACGACTAAGAGAGTTCGCCTTAGGGGGCTCCCCGGCAAAGAGCAAAATATGCCAGACCCTCTTTGCCGAACTAAAAGTCGCCTTGATTCAGTTAATAGAGGTCGACAATTGATACATCGCCCTATGCTCCCAGCACAAAGACGTAGACGAACTCCTCTTAACTAAGGGAACAACAGCACTAAAAAAAATGGACTTGAAGCCCGGACCCCCCTCCCCCTCAAGTCGCAGCAAACCGAAGTATTTTCGGCCGTAAAATCGAGAGCTAGATCGGGGACCGTCCGACAGGATAAATAAAAGAAGAAATTGAGAAAAACCATTCATGGGTCCAAATTAGGGGACTCGTGACTTTCAACAACCACAGCCATGTGTTCAAGATTCAATTCAAATCCACGAAGATGGCTATCAAAGCTAAGACAGAGGGACTTCTCGCAGTTAGTATGAGAATACCATGAGAAAAGATAGAACAGGAGAAGTTTCATAGCATCCAAATGTGCTTCTCTTGCTACAAATTAGAGACACATACCAGTTTCAACTGCCCGGACAAAGATAAGAAGTGTTCTGAGTGCGACCAAGAGGGACACGGGTTTAAAGACTGTGCTTCAAACGCCAAGAAATGCATAAACTGTGGCGGCAAACACAGAACCATGGCCCTTAATTGCCCAAAGAGAAAAGAAATAATAAGAATAAAAGAAGAGGATGCGCGAACCTGAAGCAATCAGAGCAGTAAAAATGAGCGCAAAGATACTTACATGCATAATTCACGCTCGCATTACGAACATGGAGACACCAGAATGCTATAAGGAGGAGCTTAACTCAATGCTCTAAGCTAACAACTTGCCGATTGTCAAGGTGCCCCAAATCCCAGACTCGGCAAAATTTCTTAACATGGCAGTCGCCCAATCCAAACCTTCAACCCCAAAAAGTTAAGAGAAGCAGGTAACATTAGGGGAAAAACAGAAGAAAGCCAAGAGGAAGAGACTAGAACTAATGACTCGCAATCTGATTCAAAAGAGGAAAGCGAACCAGTCCACAACACCAGATCACGAAGGGCCTTTAGAATCAGGTCCATAACCCCCAAGCCCCATCAAGAAAAATAAAAACAAGAATAAACGTATGGAACCAATCAAGGAAGAAAATCCTAACTATCCATCGCAGAAGACAGTCCCTAATAGGGATCCCAGAACACAAAGAAGATAAGATAACACCTCATAATGCATAGAGACAACCGAAGGATCTTAAGCATTAACACCAATGGATGGATAACAAAAAGAGTGCAGTACGGAAACATTTTTAGAATAATTGATGCCGATATAATCATAATTTCGGAACACGGAGTCAACACTTATGGTGAAACCATGAAAATATAGAGTTACGAAGAGTTAACTGCAAACCACTCTCAAGAACGTTCCGACGGAGCAGCATTGCGGTAAAAAAGGGAATCAAATACAAGCAACTCAGGAACCTAGAAGAGCCTTACCTCGCAATTGAGGTAGACATGAGCCGGGGGAAATGGTCATCGCCACGGGATATCAACCTCAACCCCCGAGGCGCGACTGTTTACCTAACCATACCATCACGAGTATATTGGGGCGAAGGGTCCCCACCATTCTAATGGGGAATCTGAATGCACGATGTGCAGAGTGCGGGTATACTCGCACAAATGGAATAGGTGGATGCTTGGCCACCCTTTTGGACAGGAACATAGTCCAGAGACTTTCCAACTTACATTACGGAAAGATCAGCCACCAAGCCTGACATCTGCTTGGCCAATTTCCTCTTGTCCTTCAACTGTCTCATGACCCCTGAGGTAATTCCTTGTAACGACCATATAGGGATTAATTTACAAATTAATGTTGACACTATAGCAATTCCAGCCCGCGCAAGGAAAGACTACAACAGGATGAATTGGGATAATTACGAGCGTTTGCTCAGGAACTACATCCAGGCAAACTTAGATGAAGCAACGCTCGAAGAGATTGACTAGGGAATGGAAAGGCTAAAGTACCAATTAATAGAGGCAGATAGACAGTCCGTTACTGAAACCATGAACCAAATAAAATGTGCGTACAAATGGACCGCTCACATAAAAGGTTTACACTGTGAGCTGAAAGAATTATATCAAAAAAGCATCACCACTGGAACATCACGTGAAGTAATGTACCGTACAAGAGAAATCAAAGAAGAACTTAAGTTACTAATCTGCGAATAACAGGAACAAAGGTGGAACGAGGCTATCGAGGCATTAGATAGCGAAGTTACTCCAAAGGAATTCTGAACTAACATCAAAAGGCTCAAAGGAATTCCCAAAAAAAGAAAAAATGGAGCTTGAAGATACCGACGGTGTACTAAAGGCAGAAGGAAACGAAATCGAGGAGATTCTCAGAGAACACTGGGAACAGATCTTCAAAATCAGTGAAGAAGCAAATGAAGACTTTGACATTGATTTTTAATATCAAATAATATACAAGCTAAATGAGATCATAGATAGGACGCATTCGAACCACCAGGTGATCAGGGAAGAAGAAGATAAAGTGAATAAAGTGACGCTAGAAGAACTAGAAAGCACACTATACTCTTTTAAACAAAGAGCACCAGGTAGATCGGGGCTTACAAAGTTCAACTTCATCAAAGCTTGAGATGCGTCCGGGAAGGAATGCTAAACATCTTCAATGTCTGTTTAAATGTAGGCTACTTTCCTGACGCTTACAAAGTGGCTAAGATGATCTTTATAGCCAAACCTAGAAAAACTCCGACGAGAAAGGAGAGTTATAGCCCAATATCCCTTCTGGAAATTAAGGGAAAACTCTTCGAGAAAATACTAAACAGAAGACTCGTCGATCACTTGGAAGAGAACTCGCTATATAACATCCAGCAGTATGGCGTCAGGAAAAGGAGAAGCACCCAGATGGTAATAAGTGTTATCACGGAGAAAATTGCACAAGCGAAAAAGGATCAGAGCTATATCGACATCGTATGTAGAGACGTATCCAAGGCATTTGATAAAGTCTGGATAAGGGATATACAGTATTAAATCCTGCAACTGGGTTTAAACCTCAGGCTCGAGAAGATCTTCTGCGACTACGTCATGGAGAGATCAGCATATATCAGTACTCGATATATACAGGCGACATCCTCGAGCCCGTCAATCCCTGCAATCTAAAAATTCAATTTGCCGACGATATAAGTCAAGTCATCGTTGCCAGATATCGCAATGCACCTATGCAAGCTCGCATGACTGCCGAAGAAATTAGAAACGTTAACAAATACGAGAACAGATGGAAGATACGAACCAACCGGGAAAAGTTTAAGATTGTCCTGTTGAGAAGGAGAACCTTAGCAGATATGAGAGTGGGAGATGCACGTTATCCTTACACCAATGAGTGCAATGCACTCGCAATGAAAATTACTTCTACCGGATACAGGAAGCCCGTCTAAGATCCGATACTGAAAGCGAAGTTGGCAGTCAGAACCCTCTACGCTTTTAGAAACTTGAGCATGAAAAACAAAAGGAAAATTGGCACTACAAGAGTTGCAAAGAATACAGAACAAATGCTTGTATATCATCACAAACACAAGAAGAAGGGAAATTAAGAGAGCAGAAGCCATAAAAGAAAAAATAACATCTAACACCCCCGACGAGATCAGAGCCTTAGAAGAAAATCATTTGAATCTATGCAAAGCAAGATTTCCAAGCAGCGCCAGCAAGCTTAGAAACAAACATGTCCGGTTTTATGCATAAGAATACGAAACAAATCTCGACCAATATCACAACTGACAATGAAAATAACTAACAAAATTCGACTTAATATCTGAACAAGAAAATCTCAACCCAAGAAGACTTCAAAAATAAACAAGAGGAAACAAGAAGAAAAAGAAAAAGAACAAGAAGATAGTACGAAAGTAAGAAGAAAACAATGAACACACACAAGAAACAATAACAAACAACTACATCACCACAAGCAGTAAGATTAAAACATAACTAACTAGATATTCAAAAACAGAAATGTAAGAAAAACACTTTAACAACAATAAACAAACAATTAACCAATAATACGTCAAAAACATAAAGGAGAAAACAAATAAATGAATTCAAAGGCTTGAATGCCGAACTTATACATATATTTGCATGTATATGTGTGCATGTAAATATATGAAACTACATTAAGACAACAAATAAAATCATATACTTCAAAGCCAAAAAATTCTACTGAGTCAACTCTAAAGAAGCTCCTTTCTACACCTTTTCCCCCTCAAATTAAAAAAAATTGAACTTCAAATTTAAAAAGATGACTTTCATATTTTAAAAAAATTTAACTTCAAATTTAAAAGTTGAATTTCATATTTACAAAAATAGAACTTCAAATTTAAAAAACTGACGTTCATATTTAAAAAATGAACTTCAAATTTTAAAAGGTGACTTTCATATTTAAAAAGCTGGATTTTAAATTTTAAAAATGACTTTCAAAGTTTTTAAAGTTGATTTTCAAATTAAAATAAATTAATTTCCCCCGCCTGGGGGGTCACCCGAATTTATACCCAATCCATTCGCTCTAGGGTAGGAAGTCGAGCCGAGGCTTTTGCGAGCCATTAGGCCATTTCAGCGCCCATGTGCTGTAAGGTCGTTCCTTGCAACCTGAAGGTGGTTGAGCTCATCTTTTATTTCAGTTACTTTTATATTTTTACAGGATATTATTTCGATTTTTTAGAGATCTCTTAATTTTATACAGGTAGAAAATACCAGTATTGCAAATTTGCATTATTAAATATTTTTCAAGTGCAGTATTTGAAAAAATACTCACTTGGTTACTGAGAGGGCTGAGTTATGTATGAGAATGGTTGCTCGGTACTCGAAAGAGTTGCGAATGAAGATATGATGAGAAGAAATCCCACAAGCTAAGAAAATAGGCTCTTTAATAACGTCACGGTAGAGTGTTGGCCGAAATGTTAGAAATGTTCGGAAGATGACTGATGCAGAATTTTATTTTTTTTCTAATTTTAAGCACTTTATCATTAGATACGCATATGGTAAATAATACTTTAGATATGACTCTTACGAATGTTTTTATGCATAAAATATAGTATTTCATGAAGAAATAAGTGCCCGAAAATCGAAAACACTACGATACTTTTGCGTAGGTTGGTGGCGAAATTAGTGCTTTTGGCGTTAGACAAATTCAGATGATATTACATTTTTTAATTGAATTTCATTTGTTTTTAATTGAAAGAAAACTTTTTTTATGTTGAAAGACAGCTTTTTAAGTTGAAGGTAAACATGTTTAATGTAAATTCAAATATTTTAATTTGAAAGTCAACTTTTTAAATTTGAATGTGAACTTTTTAAATTTGAAGTTCATTTTTTAAAATTTGAAGTTCAATTTCTTTTAAATTTGAAGTTCAATTTTTAGTCGCGTGCGAGTCTAATCGCGAGCGACTTTACATCTTACTATGTCGGTCGGTCGGTCCCCGTTTTGCTTGTTTTTTGTTTTTTTGTAATAGCATCATAACTATTTGGCCGATTCTAAGGAAATTTGAAAATCTTATGTTGTTTTACATTCTCCTTCGAATGCTATAATTGTCAAAGTCTTCCTAAGGTTAGCCCGAGAATTATTTTGTTTTGGCAATAACATCATAACTATTCGGTCGATACTCTGCTAAGCAAGCCTAGAATAGGCTATACTCTGTTAGGCTATTATAAGTTACGCTATATTATGCTAAGCTATGCTAAGATATAATGTACAAGGGAAAGATATACTATGCTAATTTAAACTATAAAATGCTATGCTAGGATATCATATAGTATGTTAGGCTAGAAAATACTAAACTAGGCTTAACTAGGGTATAATAGGATAGTATAGGCTATACTTGTATAGGATATTTAATGCTAAGCTAGGTTATACTATGCTAGGATAAGCTAGGCTAAGCTATACTAGACTAGATTGGGTTATACTATGCTATGCTAGGGTAGATAAAGTATAATAGGCTAGGGAGGGTTATGCTCTGCTATGCTAGGTAATACTATGTTAGGGCACGATAGGCTATAATAGCCTAAGCTATTCAAGGTTATTCTAATCTAGGGTATGGTATGATATACTAATCTAGGATATACTAGGTTGGCTATAATATTATACGCTTGGCTATATTATATTAGGTGTGTTTCTGCTAGGATAGGCTATACTAAGCTAGCCTATAGTATGCTATGCTAGGCTATCGTATTTAAAGATATATTGTCTAGGCTATAGTATACTATTCTAGCTTGAATATACTAGGCTAGGCTACTCTATGCGACGCTAGGCTAGGCTCTGACATGCAATGCTAATCCATTCCTGGTTAGCCTAGGCTAGGCTATAGTAAGCTAGGCTACACTAGACGATGCTGCGCTAGGCAAAGCTATAATAGGCTAGGCTGCGCTAGGCTATACTAGGTTCAACTAAGCTAGGCTAGGCTATACTAGGATGCGATAGGCTAGGCTATACTAAGCCAAGGTAGGATAAAGTAAGCTATACTCTGCTAGGTTATACTAGGCTAGCTAGATTATATTAAGCTAGGCAAGGTTAGGCCTTGCACAGCTAGGGTATTCTATTTTAGGCTAGGCTATACTAGGCTAAAACAGGTAGGTTATACTATGATATGCTATACTATACTAGGCAAGTTTAGTCTTGGCTTTTTTTAGGCTATACTAGGCTATGCTATGCTAGACAATACTACACTATGCTAGGCTGGGCTGTTCTCTACTATGCTATGTTAAGGTATGTGGCTATACCAAGGTCCTCCCATGCTTACTCCGGGAATTATTTTAAAGTTTTGAAGGTCGTAAGGTCATAAATCAGAATAAGTGAGGGCACGTGACCTTTTGGTCAGCAGACCTTGTTTTAATATGAAAGTCGACTTTTTTAATTTGAAGTTCAATTTTTTTAATATGAAAGTCAACTTTTTTAATTTGAAGCTCAATTTTTTTTAATAGAAAAGTCACCTTTTTTAATTTGAGGGTGAAAATGTGTAGTTTAACCTGCAACTTATGCAATCTCACTCGTACAAGTTGACTACATAGGTAAACACGTAGTGTCATCCTCTGAAAACATGGTTAATGCATCGCTGGAACGATTGAACACTGTTGCAATGTCCTCGTGGAATTGCAACCTTCCTGAACAACCCAATCGGCGAAGTCCTAGCCGTCTTCCCTATAGAAGCTGGTTCCATAGGTATTTGAGACAAAATGCCCTTCAGATCAACCTTCGAGAAAATCTTCCAATCTTACGTTTACTACATGGTATGTTAAATAGCGCAATAGATAACGACGAATTTAATAGCGATATACATAGTCTGTAATAACAGGTTACTTCCTAGGAATGGTTTTATTTCTCGACTAGATTTTTCGAGCTTGCGCTATTTTAAAGGGTGAAATTTTCCTTCGCGTAACAATTATTAAATTATGTCTTTGGTAACGACTAATAATTTATTTAAAAAAAACTTCTGGGCCTATATACTATCAGGGATTTTCAGTAATTATTAGATAGAGGAATAGCCATAGAACACTGGAATTATTCACTACCTAAAGTTCACCACTGCCGTTTTTCGGCTTATATAAGTCACTGAACTCTGATAGAAAGGCAATGAACGGTGAATCTTTTGAGATAGATGACACAAGTGGTGCTAAATTGAGACGCGAAACATTACTACTCACTATGTGAGTCTCTACATCTGTTTACTTTTCGTACTTAAGATGTACTAGTAAATTATAATGGGAAAAGAAATCAGCACTAAAATTCTGGTTTTCACATATCCCACATTAATAACTTCAAATGAAATTTCGTAGAAGCTCGATAAAAAGCATTAAGGTCTACTCTCCGAAGGTCTTAATGATGGATCCTGTTGTCGTCTAAAGGGGAATGAAGGTTTTCGTTCCTGTGTTGATAAAGAATCGCGTGCATATAATAGGGTCATTTATGCGAAAGCATGTGTTCGTGAGTTCGCAAGGGAGGCAGAAGGAAGATTTCCTCTCGATGTTAGGGGGTTGGGAGGGAGGGTGGCTTGCCTCCTCCAATTTTGAGAGCCTTCTTGAGAAGGTACTAACTCTGGAGTCAGGGAAGCTACTGATGCCTGTAACTTGACCGACGTCTTGTTTATTAAGTTCTCGATTGATGCGACCGGCCGATGACTCACCCACCTTTCCTGAGTGCGGGCTGATGCGCTGGCTATCTGTTCGAGGGCAAGGACAGTTGATAAAATTTCAACACCATGCTGTATCTGGGACATCAGCTGTTGAATGAAAGAACTACTTAGGAAGACCTGGCTAATATTGTATCCCAGCCTGTCTTGTAATCTCTTGAGGAGGTACACCGGGTTTAAGTGGGAGGGTTGTGTGGTCCTGTCAAGCATCCCTATTTTCTTACCACCCGTGTGGTCATGGTGCTTGAGAATCCTTGCCCTGAGAATCGCGTAAGTGCAAAGGTTCTTCGAATCACTTAATAATAGTTAGACAATGTCGATCACGTGATAGGGGAGGGCACACACCAGTGATTTTAAATACTTCTCATCGCTCGAGAAAAAAAAAGGTTCTATTTTGGTAAAGTATGACGTGTAAAAGTTCGTTTGATAATCTGGGAATGAATTAGTGCTAATGTGTTAACTTACCAGAGGTATTCTGTCTCTCTGTTCGTGTACCATCATTCTTTTTGCTACTTGCCGTGGAGAAAACTTCGGTTCCTTACGTTGATTACTGCTGCTAGGAGTTGGAGGGTTGTTTCCAAGAATAGTTACTCCGATAGGGGCCACCTGAAAAAGGAGCCCGCCCTCTCTGCCCAAGAAAGTCCCCGATCCCTGGTTGACTTGATTTCTTTGATCGGGCTTGGAAAAGATGGTGAGTTCCCCTTTTCCTTCAATGCAGCCAGTTTTTTTCTATGACTATCCCCTCTTTATTTTTATACCTCCAATAGGATAGATTGATCGGCGGGACTAACATCTCTGCTCTAACTAAGACCTGGAGGATAGGCACATCTCCCCGCGTCCCCACTGCCCGAGTATGATAATAATATATGATCATTCGTCCTACTGCTTAGTGGAGTCGCCGTAGAGTCACCTATCTCTATTCTTCTCTATAGTATACATTCTTTTGTCTCTTCCATTCCAACTATCGCTACTATTCTCCAAATAGGCTGAGGTAGCTGTGCGCGCTTTCGTCCTCTTACCATAACCTAGCCGAATGCCAGGTTAGCACTCTAAATCTCAGACTGCTGCAAGGGCCAATGGTTACCTGAATTAAGGTGGTATTAGGTAGTGCAGATATGAAGTGGCTATACCAGTAGAATTCTTAATGGTTTAAAGCCCCAGGACAAAGTGGCAATTACTGCCGCACTGGTTGCCAAGGCCCATCTTAGCTCGAATCCCCAGGCTAAGTATGTCTAATGATCACGTTCTGGATGTTTCTGATCTAATAGTGACCTTTTTTTTACCTTCCAAGGCATTGAGAGGTCATAGTATCTACTTTCTCTGTAGCCTTTATAGTGACAACGGCGAGTGATAGTGGATTTGGGTTGATTGATGTATGAAGATCCATCTTTAATAATCCGGGGAGGGAGAGAAAGCTAAATACCCCTCTGACCGGTAAAAGGTCTCCTATCAAACCATTAATATTCGACAAAGGGGCTATCCTTTTGCCATCTTCGGAGCTCACCTCAAAGATGGAGGTGCCACCTCCATCGGAGAAGGAAGGTTCCCTCTCTCCTTTGTCTATGGGTTCGTGAGTTTACACATTACATCCTTTTTCAGAGTCGCCCACGGGCGACGATCCATCCGGCTTAGCTGCGACCTTCCATATGCATTCCAGGAAAGCCATTGGTTTCAAGCAAATGAGTAGCAGGCACCCACCCAAGGCTAGCTGCCTATGAGGGCACATTGACCGGTTCAGCCCCATCAGAGAGGTAATAGGCGGTGTGGTCCTCTGTGTTTTGCCTCTGCATCTGATTGACCCAAGTTTCTTGACATTGTTCGGCAGTCGGTATGACTGCCCCCCCCCCCACACCATTTCTCCAATGAAGGTCAGCATGCCGGCTCTAATGATGTTTGCTACGGGCCATAGGCTTATTGAGTCCACGGTTGGGATCCCCGATACCTTGGAGGATGGCCATTTTGAGGAACCTCCGGAGGTCACTCGTTTCTCGGACATGACACTTCTGCCATTATTGTGTGAAAGTAGTTTATGCAAGAGAACTCGTGGACTACTCCTTGAAAGACATCACATAAGATATGGCCAACTAAGAGCGGTCAAGGTAGAACATGCGATTAGAAAACATGTGGGAGAGAGAGCTCGAGACGCCAAAGAGTCCCCGAGGACTGAAAGATCGAACCAGTGTTCCGCTCTTCTCCATAACGACTACATGGCAGAAATCAGGTCAATCCTCCGTCCTGCCTAACAAAAAAGATGGGAGACTGCCGATGGGAACCTAAATTTGCGCGCCATTGAGTCGGGACTTTTCCCATGCACCTACCTACAATGCCTCATTTGCTTCAGGTTGCTCTCTGTTGTCTTTGAATTGGACACGTCAGCGGGACACACCGCCATTTGATGGAGCGCTTGTCTGTATCTTCTGCGACGACTGCGTGGTCCTTCAGACTGCCCGGACCATTCTTGTTGAATGTTGCCGTCTGAGAGATCTTCGATAACGTTATCTCTTCCAGTACCAGAACGAGCGAGGTCGCTACTGCTTTTCCCTCGTATTCGGGTTAGGGTAGCGCACTCCAGATTGTGGCTTATTTAACTTTTTGGATGAGGTTGGCCTCCTCTTTTTTATTTAACTTGCAAGGTGTTGTGTGCATTATCTAGCACTGAAGGAAGGTGGGCCTTCCTCTTACTCTGGAACATGTTTTCACTGCTTTTTATTTGTTCTGTGTTGTTGCTTTAGTTTTTGTGGGAGTTTGTTTTGCTTAGTTTGTTTCGGTTTTGTTTTCAATATAGCCTAATTACTAGGCAATTTATTTTACGGTGACTTATGTCCATTCAGGCAGTCGCAAGAATACTTCCATAATTAAAAAAAAAATAAGCCAAGAGAATAACCACCTTCCAAGAAAGGGTATCGGGAGTTAATGCTCCTCTTCGGCGAACAATTGTGTGACAAAGAAAAAAAACTTCCTGCGTTACAAAAAGGGTTTAATTGGAAACAAAATCTTTTCCCAAAATAAATCACGGTTATAAAATTAGACCCGAAGCAACTCCTGAGTTGAACAAGAGTGAGGGTCGATTGCGGTCCAAATTAATCCAATGGAGTAAGATGGAAACGAGAATAACTAATGCACAAGAATGACTGGGTATCGAACAGTGATGTTAAATAATGAATTATCAATGAAAATAAATGATTAGTAAGCGAGCAAGATCATAAGAACGGCTTTCATTGTCTTAAAAAGTGGTAACAATAATTAATTGCTGGTATCTATAGTGTTATATCGGACCACTGGAAAGGAAGCGTGCCCCTAACTCACTAGTGGAGATGAACTATCATGATGTTGGGACGTCCGTGGTATATTCTCGCACTTTCCATTTGCGGGCAAGCTCATGTGTCCGAGTTTCTATGACAACGGTTTTCTCTCGAATGTTTGATTTCCTTTTTTTTAAAAAAAAGCGAAATAGAATCACGGTATTTTGGATTCCCTCGCGTAGGCGTGAACTAATTAGTAGAGGTCCGTATTTGACGATTATGCGAGACTTTTTTTTTGCTATGAGGTTATTATTTATGCATTCTGTTCATGTGTTCCTTAGAGCAGTTCAAACGATCAAGGTCGATCTTTAAAATCAGAGCGTCCCGTCGCTGACCTTTCCTAAGACAGAGAAAGACAGCAGCCAAGCATGAGTCCCCTCTATTCCCCTCTGGCATTCGCAATTTGCAGACTCGCATCCACGCACGCTTTCTCAGAACCTGCAACCTCACTACTATAGACCTATGGTTGTCATTTTTATAGTCTGCATTCGGTTACGGCCTTTCTGTCCTACTATTTAATTATGCAGGTCCTCTTCTCCACTTAACGTGGCCCCATAACATACTTGACATCTTCATGCTCAATGTGCAAAACTGTTTATCGATGTCACAAGGGTTCTCAGGCATAGAGTTTCCTCTCCCACACACCCGCAAGGGGATTTCATGTATAACATGGGCAACCATGCTGCCACTGACATTTAGAGGATTGTGTGCCCTCCGTGCCCCAACACCTCAGTTTGCCCTCCTCGCCCCAAAGCCTGCTGGATGATCGGAGGCTATATATTTGCTACACATTTTCACTTTCTCTAGCTTCTCCACTTTCTTTACAGATCTTTCCTTATAAACGTCATGCTTGTTACGAACTTGGTGTTGTTGCGATTTAAATTCAAGGAAAAAAAATTACAGGTTGAAAGCTAGAGATTCAGGCAAGCTATAATTTTCCGTTCATTATTAAATTTAACGGTCTTAGTAATTGGGTAATTTTTTAAAATATTAGCTATCAAGATATACAATTCCATAAATATAGTTAAATTCAAATCAGTATAAATACTGAAATTGTAGTTTCATTAACTGGAATATAATTACGACTATTGTTTGTTTCAAAGAAAGCATAAATACAGGTAGCCGGCCAGAAAAAATGAAAGCAGTATCAAACTTTCAGCAAGTTATCATCAATAGCTTAAATTGGCTTTTCTAAGGGATGAAGACATCTAGCCAAACCGCGTTCAACCAGAAGAAATTAGTCTAAAAGAAGCTCAAAATGTAATCTAAAACTTGAAATACACACTTAAAGCTTTATCTCAAAAGGAACTGTGTGTAGGCTTATTTGGAGACAAAATAAATAAATAAATAGTGATTATCTCTCTGGTTCGAGAATGATAATCTTCGATTTGCATGTCTGTTTATATACTCCAGAGTAGCTTATTAGTCAAATCGTGATTTTAAAAGCGCTTCGATATTGAGGGAGCTTTGGTTGTTACTTGTGTTATCTGATTCTGCTTACTGGATGGCTTTAAAAGTCACTGTTCCTTCTCGAATCATGATTGCCCTGAGTTGTTTTTCCTTGGTTCTAAAAGGATGGTTCAGCAGAGTTGCTGTTTCTTCTCAAATGATGGTTCACCAGAGTTGTCGTTTCTTCTCAAATAATTATTCGTCATAGCTTTCTATCATTGACGATCGTTTCCCAAATGTTGGTATCAGTGCGTCATCATTTCTTAAGTTTGAATTTAGGATTTCTTTGAATTGCTTCTTTTGTTAACCTGATTCACAAGTTTTCTTTTTTGATTTTGTCGTTTTTTACTTGTTTATAATAATAAAACTATTTGTGAAATACATTTATACACTTGTAGGGCCAGAACTAGAAGGGTATAAAATAAAGTGGCTTATTAATTATCATATATAAATGCGGAGAGAGAGATTCGGGTCAACAAACCGCTTCTCTGATTAAGGTGCTTTTGCAATAGTTTTGTAGCCATTTTTTTTCTCATAAAGGATCCGAATAAAACCATTTCCAAATTAACGCTTTTATTATCCCAAACTTTTAAATATTTTTCGCAAAATATTCAGTTGTTGATCACGCTTTATCAGAAATCTACTCTTCATTCTTCCACATTCGATTTGTCATAAATATCCATAATGCATATGAAGAGCAAAATGTAAACATACAACAACATAAGTATTGATTAGGCCCGTAATTATATAGTATTTACCCGAATGTCATAAACTAGACACATGCAACAACATGCATAGTCCCTCGGTATATAAATGAGTGTTTGCGATACATTTACATGAGCTTCTAAATAGTAGTTAGGGTGGATGTGAGACATATATATTGATGCTTAGACATGGAAACTATTTAATTACTTTCCCTTTCCTCTATCACACATTTCTCAATTTTCTTTCGCGCTGCTTTGGGTAGAAATGTTCCTGATGACTGCGTTGGACCCCAAATTATGCCGCTCAAAAGTTAGAACGGCGGCCACGGGCATATTTACATCTCTTCCTCGGTGTTCCAAGGAAAAGGGTCTTATTGCGACTTAGGGATTCCAGTCCAACGAAACCATGTTTTTTTTATTTCCCAGTTTTCATCCAGTCAGTTCAGTTGTGGCTAATGGGTACAGAAAAAGGTTTTCCTGTTCTCAATACATGCATAAGTGGATTGCTGGATCGGAGGTAAAAATCTGAAAAAAAAGATGGAAAGATATTTTAAAAGAATACTGATTTTACTCGAAGCAAATTCTTTTGATGTAAAGTGTAAATGGTTCCAGCTGTTTAAAACCTTGGTTACGGTTCAACTGAGTAGAAGCACCACATTCTAATTTATTGAAGCTGAGTGACATTAGATGTGATTAGTCGCCTTATGGCTTCCCAATTCTGGGTCTGCATTGCTCAGGCTGCCATATGTTGCAGCAGCCTATGGTTCGGATCCAATGTTAAACTGTTGGTCTTAAGTTATTGACCCGTTTATGGGGTTTTAAATGAATAAAACCATATTAGCCTTCATAGTTCATGCTTCTAAATACCCCTCTCATACAATCCTCTCTACATAGGTTACCTTGGACTAGACAATAACATAAATGATTAGTATAGATGAGAAAATAAGAAAACACTCGAGCAGAAATCATATTGTGGCTGGCATCTGAATGCTTGCGTACTCCGTGTAGTCAAGTTTACAAATGCACATATAGGTAGTTGTGTTAACGCTCACCATTACAGACTTGATCCTCATTAACATTTCTTTAACATCTTGGACTGCTTTATTTTTCATCAATTCTGCCTTCTCATATCTCGTATTGAGGGTTGATAAGCTACCGTGTCAGAATAGAGGCTTTGTAACATCTAAAAACAAATCCTTTCAACATTCACTGGCTGCAAGAGACCATGGATAAAGGGCCCTGGGCGTGGGGACTCGATAAATTGATGAGAATTTGCGCCGTAGTATGTTCTCATCGTATAATTGTCTTCCCCATCACCCATGTGACTATTCTAGGGTGCCTAAGTTTCTACTGTTCATGACGGGCTCTCTATATTGGGTTCTGGCTGCAAGGCCATATTCATGTTTCTGATCCTGCTTCGAGACTGTTACTTGGTCTTCAAACAATAGGTCTTCAGAGTTTAGACGCTCTGTTGACGAGTAGTAAGGGTAGGTAAGCGAAGCTTCATTTGAACCGGCTTCTCTTTCTTGCTACTCAGTTGTGAGGTTAGGAATTTATGAATTTGCCGTCCAGTAGATGACCACTGGCCGGTGTTGCCTTTCTTCTTGTGGAATCATCCTTTTTTATGTACAGAGGAAGTTACAAAAGGGTACAACGCCTTTTCTTGCCTTAATAGTGATCGAGAGCTTTCAAGAGATCCAAGAGTGCTAAGTATATACTCTACTCTTTCAATAGTCTTCAGAATCCAAGATGCCGGGAGGGTAAGGGTGGGGGTTGGAGGCCGGCTATGACACACCTCTAAAGGGTGGAGGAGCTTTCCTTCCACCAGCCTCGCCCGGTAGAGGGGCGGCCTCTCGACGACCCTTTCTTCAGCGGTAGACATCACAAGATGTTCCCACATCGAAATTACATGGAATCGGCCTTCTCTCCCGTGGGTCTAAGTGCATGGCCAAAGGGCAGGGCTCCCTCGGAAAGCTCGAATAGAATATAACCAAATACAGGAGATTTCTGCCTTAGTCAAAGGTGGCGACACTAGGTAACCTCTAAGTATAATAGACCGGTTGGATGTTCAAGCGCAGATTAGATTAAATGCTCAATGGCGTACCAAGAGGAGGGTGGGGGGTGGTTCGCCCCGGGTAGCAAAATTTGGGGGCGGCATTTTGTGGTGACCCAATATATTAATTATTTTGGGGGTATTTCTCAACATTCGCACTTCTCTGTATCTATTTAATTGCCAAATGCAATTCATTTCTCTACCTAATTGTCATATTACAAAATGTGTCATATTATTGCTGTTCCTTACTATTTTGTGTTCCTAGGCATGATTCAAATTGCTTATTTAGTTCTATGTATGTGTATATAAGCTATTATGCACCATGTTTTATTTTTAATGGGACAAATTTGACGTGCCATATCGTATTCCGACATGACTTCACATGTTATATTGCACCACTTTTTCGGGACAAAGGCTACCTGGTCTTGGCAGTACCAGAGTGAGAGTTTACCCGCGAGGAGGTGCGCGGGTAAAAAAACCCAACTTTTTAAGGGTATTTTACATGATATTTGGATATTAAATTACCATAAATCTATTATTGAGTTCCTGTATTATTCCGTTTTCAGCGTTTTGAAGTGTTATTAGAACTTTTAAGGGGGCGGCCAAATAAACATCCACCCAGGGTAGCACTTTTGCTAGGTACGCCACTGTAAAAATGCTAAAGGTTAAATATTATATATAAGTATAATGAAACGTTGAAAATATTTACAATTTCCTTTACTAGAGCCTCAATAAACCTTTTGGACTCGCTTCTCAGTTTTTAGTGTGTCTCCTACTTCAAATGTGCCAGTGCTCCATAGAGAACCAAATGGGAAAATTCTGAGAGTTAATAATTTAAAATGCTGCCTTCATATGTGCTTTAGCAATTTCAACTCCACAACAAGTAAGGCAGCGAAAGATAAATAGTGTCATCAACTTAGATGGGATGAGGTTGTTGTTGCAATCCTTTTCAATTATCCTATTTACAGGGGCGGTGGATGTAAATACAATCGTAGTACACTGGAAGCTTTATTCAGACTATTTCCCGAAGTACAGACTTCCATCATAACTCCAAATAAGGAAGAAAGTCTTCGTACTTCTGAATCTAGTCTCCGAATAACGCTCCCAGTGTACTTTTCCATTTTTTGTTATTATTTATTTGATATTAGAGCTTTTTACTAATCATTCACGCTTTTTTTTCTGCTCTATTTGTTTCTCATTCCTTTTCACTTTTGTAGAACTCTGACTAGAGGCAAAAAACGCATTAACACCCTTCCCTAAAAAAACTATATAAGGTATACATTGAGAAAGTGAGTGAGTCAAAAAATCTTTACTACTCATAGGAAATTGATTTAGGCACAAAAATATTCTAAAGAAAAAAAGGGGATTTGAATGTTTGTTGCGAATGTATATATATATATATATATATATATATATATATATATATATATATATATATATATATATATATATATATATATATATATATATATATACCAACAACAGGTTTTCATATAGTCAGAATTTACTGCCTTCCTTGTACATGGATCCGATACATTATTATCCTCCATAACACTATTTTAAGAACGAGATACGAGGGGTGGTCAATAAGTTTTGCAATTTGGATATAAGGAAACGAGATATGAGGAGAGTGTTTTATTATTTTTCAATATAACTACCCTCGACTTCAATGCCCTTGCGCCACTTGTCCAAAAGGCTTCGAATTCCCGACAAGCAGAAATCTCCTGGACGGCGAGCTGAACATTTTAATCGTCCCCAAACCAGCGTCCACGCAGTGCAGCCTTGAGCTGGCGGAATAAAAAGTAGTCGCTAGGGGCCAGATCTGGACTGTAGGAGAATGGTTGAGCTCCTCGAATCCGCACTCACGCAGGACAGCTTGTGCAACTCTGGCCTTGTGGACAGGGGCATTGTCGTGGAAGAGCAGGAAACCGCGTGTCAACTTGCCGCGCCGCTTCTGACGGATGCACTTCTTCAACCCAGCCAGTTCCTCGGCGTAATATTGCCCTGTGATGGTCCTTCCACGAGGCGCATAGTCCACCATCAACACTCCCACAGAATCCCAGAAGATGGCTACCATGATCTTCCCGGCTGAGGGTTGGGTCTGGAACTTGGTGGGGGTCCGAGAGCCCCTGTGCTTCCAGGCCATGCTTTCGAGCTTGATCTCGGGATCCCAGTGATGGACCCGCGTTTCATCACCTGTCACTATGCGTGACTCGAATATCACCGGGTCTTGGTTGTACAGGAGCAGCAGCAACTCCGAACTTTCCCGACGTTGAAGTCGATCATGGGGCGTGAGGTTTCGTGAGGTTTCTAGGGACCCAACGGGCACAGACCTTCGTCATGGCAAAATTGTCGTGGATGATGTTGATAATACTTCCATGTGATATTCCAAATTCTCACTTGATTTCTTCACCTTCACCCGTCGATTTTCGAGGATCATCCTCTGCACACGGGCTACATTGTCCTCGTTTGTCACGTCTGACGGGCGTACTGGACGGGGATCATCTTCAAGGGACTCAAGACCATGGCGGAACTCCCTATTCCAGCGAGCAATGGTTGCATAGAAAAGGGCGGTGTCGGTGTACACTGCCTTCCTTGGTCAAAAATTTGATCACTACGCGGTGCTCAACCTTCTCCATTGTTGAAAATTTGTGACTGACGATCTGCGATCAGCTACTGCTTCTTAAATAGACGAGGCAGGAGCGTGCGGCTTCAAGTCCTGATTTGTCATAACTTGTCATAACACCCTCACAAACAGCCATCCCCCTCCCTCTGTTTTTCCCTACTGATTCGCAAAACTTATTGACCGTCTCTCGTATTTTGGGAGGGGTTGAATAATAATCGATTTTTTTCTCTTAGTTCGGTTTTGACCTTAGAATATTTTAAGTTTTTATCAAAGTTTCTTTAAAGAGTTCCTATAAGAGTTCCTTTAAAGTTTGATAAAACGAAATGGTGAAGTTCAGACAGAGCGAATTACAAATGTTAAAGTTCAGAAAATTTATTAAAATTTAGGCATGGCTGCTTTTTTAGTTTATTTTTTCGTATATTTGGAAATTTTATCGAAGTTATTTCTAAAATAGATTTTCAATTTAATTTTAATCGGGAGGAAATAGCTACCGGCCCTAAAAACGAATAAAGAAAAATGAAATTATTAGAGCAAATTTTAATGAAGAAAAATATAATACTGAGGATTGTTTTTTTCGTATTTAAAAAGACCCGATACAACTTTTGTTTTGGCCATTCGGCCTAGAAAATAATAATTCCTCACTTTAAAAATAAATAAACCAAGAGTAAATTATTAGGAGACCAGACAATAACTTCGCCACTCCCACCTATGGGGGGAGCTGGCGCTTCGCTACTAAGATTAAAATTTGATATCTAAAAAAAAGCAGCCATGGTTAAATTTTTATAAATTTTCTTAACTTCGCCAATTATAATAATTTTAAAAACGAACTCGAAACTAAATTTCCCCTCTTTCAAAATATCACGTTGCTAAAATATAGTTATAGAAGATATATAAAAATAAATTTTCTGAAGTTCACCATTTGTAATTCTTTGGGTTTTAAAAATTCACAAAATTTCGATACTTATATTTATTTCTGAACTTCACCATTTTGTCTTTTGATATTATGAAAGAATTATTAGAAATAACTTTGATAAAAAAACATAAGTCATAACCAAACTAAGATGAAATTATTATTCAAATACTAAAAAAATCCCCTTCTTAAATATAGTTAGTGAGATGATAATGATATGTACTGGAAACTTTTTAAAAATGTTTATACCAATAGGCCGTTGCCAATGCCGGATAGGACGTTGGCCACAGACCGAAGGTCTACCTGAGAAGCTCAAGCTCATCCTGTAGGGAAGAGTAGTGAAGCCACTCTTCTTTTCTTATTAATTTAGAACTACGTAGGTAGTTTTCCATTCTACTAAATTAATAATTTAACTAGGAATTAATGTGTAATCCATAAAATTACATTAGTTCTACTTAAATAATAACTATTTGGGGTTATTGTTAAATAAACTGTCGAATTGTTAAATAAGGAATCATGGCAATTTGTGAATTCCAGTGTCTTCGTAGCACGAAAGAGAAGTTGTTTAACAAACGTGGACGGAGGCACTGGACAATGGAGAGAATGTTGATACTGTATTTCTTGATTATCGAAAAGCCTTCGGTATGGTAGGTTTTGAGAAAAGATTGCTTATAATCGGAAACGACTGTTTTGACCGTTTGAAATCTACTAATTTTTCAAAATGTGCAAGTTTAAATAAGTAGAATTCGTTGGATGTGAGCAGTTGATCTTTGTATTTATTTCTAACGTCTGCACAGTTTGAAAGTAGTTACGTTAGCCAATTTTGACAACTGTTATTTTTATTTGCGAATCAAGAGTTATTTTTGAACTCTTTAAGATCTTGTGCAACTTTGTTGTGATATGATTTGATACGATTGACTTTTAGTGTTTATATTTTTTCCTATGATGTCCTACGATTGTATTAATTTGGGGATTTTTTAAATAGTTATTTCCTATTTCTTAATCCTGTTTTTCCGCTCGTATTTTTGTATGTGGCTAAAACGAAGTATCGTGGCAAATGGGAAGTAGGCAACTTATATGCACAGCTTGATTGTAGCGTTTTTACGGTGTGGAATACCCACGTGCTTTCAGGCACTGGTTAATTCATCTATTGGTTAGCATCTCGCCACACGCTACTTCTTTTTTTTATCGGCCCTTCTCCTCTGTACACCTTTTCCCTGTAACGTTCGTATAGTGAACGCCCTCTTGAAATTTTCTAACTTCAGACTTCAGTCATTAGTTTTATCAAATATAATTAATACGCGTACAATGTGTAGTCGGACATTATTTTTTAGAAACAAAAATCCCTAGTGGTTGACCAGCGATAGAAGCTTTCGGATAAGTACTCGTATATCTAACTCTTTACAGTTTTGCGGAGTATACTTCTTTTTTTTTCTTTAGACAAAGATCAGATTCGCAATGATAGATTCTTTGATAAGGACGTACTCGAAGTGTCTTCAAAAGTTTTTTGCTTTAAATGCTAAGAAGTTTTATTTAAGAGCTATATATAGACTTTTATTTGGATGAGGAGGGGGGAAGATTTCAAGAGAGTATGGCGGATGATATAGCAGCATTACTCGTGGGATGTGTGGTCGTGCATTGCCTCGCAGAAACACAAACTCTATGAGGTAAATCAACGCTGGATGCTTTTGGATAAATTCATCTTGAACTCTTCGCAGTTCTGTGGCGTAAATTCCACTTATTTTATGCCTTTAGACAATCAGAGTGGTAATGAAAGATTCTTTGATAAGGACGCACTCAAAGAGAGATTTGAACGGGTTATTTTTGGCTTCAAAGCCTGAGGAGTTATATTCAAGAGGCATACATAGACTTTTATTTTCTTTTGATAAGATGGGAAACGGATAGATAGTATTTTGTATCAAATAAATTAAGTTTGCGACATTTTCGTTTTTCTTTTATTGGTTTAAGAAAAATTCACGAACTTTGGAGATTTTTGCCTCTGTTTGCTACTGCTTAGTGAATAGTAGTCAACCGGGCAACAGTTTTCCTCGGAACCTGATTTAACGATATCTCTTATATTAGCTTAAGCGACTTGTTTTTTCATCGTCGCCATGACCGGATAATGGTTGCAGGGTATTATTATTAAGTAAAAATGAATCGCATTCCTTACCTCGCACATTTATTCTTGTATTTTCCCCAACGCAGCTGAAAAAGAAATGTTTGGTATCATTTTAATGCACTATTTTGTGGGAGTTAAAAATTCAGCATTTAGTAAAAAGAAAACTGAATTTATGGCGCGAGTGAAAAGTCATGTAACTGTTACAATTTCTTATTCATTTGACCTCCATAGTCGTAGGTTTCGCCATTCGTCCCTCGCATCGTTGAAGAGATCCCCGACCGGGAAAATGAAAGGCACATAAAGATCAGAATGCCACCGCTGGCAAGACTGAATACATTAGAGGCCGGTGTTGTGACACTAATCATCGATCACAATTATGGTTGCGAGTTAGGAGTATATGGAGATGAGTACTCTTATATGGGATACTAGATTTCTATACTAGAGCATGTGGGTATGAGTGGCCACAAAGGGGATACTAGTATGTTGCGCTCTGAAGATGGGAAGGGAATGATACGGTGTTGTAATTCGCTATGTGCGTGTGGAGCTACTTAGTATAAGCCTATCCGCCAATGGGCGGACAGTTCATGACAACAATGAAGGTTTTGTGCCCGCGTTTCCTCGGATAAAACCTGTGCCTCGACGCTAGAAGTCCAATGCTGTATCCACTTGGGTAGAACGTTGTTGTTTTTGTTTTTGGTGCCTTCTTCAGGATGCGTTGAATGTATCAGTCGGTAAATTTATATTAAATTTCATTTAATTTCCTTAATAAAGGATATGGATTCCTTAAACTCAACCTCTCTATGTTAATCGTCGGACTCGAGAGATCATTTGAATTGCAATTCGAGTGAAAGGAATGGGAACACTTAAAATTGACCCTCCTGATTGACAAAACTGAGTTGGTAAATCAATGAGACTAAAATTAAACATATTGCAGAGCCTACTGAGGTGTAAATCACTTAATATTAGATCTACTTTCTGGTTTAAAATGAGTGGAGGCACAAAATGTCAAAATTAAAATAAAATGTTGGAAAATAGGTTGCCTTTTTTTTTAGTTCAGCAACCTATTGACTGGCTTCTTCGAAATGACTCCTCTCAAAATAAGACCCCGGATCTCCTTCGCAAGGGACAGTTGAATATATTTATAGGACTTATCAGACGAGGCCAAAAGCAACAATAGTTTCCCAATAGTTTAAACATGAGTGTCTTGAATTGACTGTTTTTTCTTTTCGAAAGTTAATGATCCTTGAATGATGAGAGAAAATGATTGATAACAGAAAAAGACAGTAATAAAATGAAAGGGTAGTTATCTAAAATTCATTAAATTAGCTTATTAACCGAGTTATTTAAATAAAGAAACAAACGTGATATATTGGTTTAATACGAGACATCAGAGTTGAAGATGCGAATTCCGGACATTTTCCTTAGTAGGAACGGAGTTGAATATTCAAATTCTTCACAATAAAGATAATCGACGGGGTAAGTGTTGCTAAGTTTAATTGTTCGTAATTGTATCATTATCTATAAGATTTGCCTTCGCTATGAAATAAGGCAACCACAATGGAGTGCAAAATTGTTCTTTCGGTTAATTAAAAAAAAAATTTGTTACACAAAGTTTGTTCTTGGATACTAAATCTCATTTCTTTGAAAGTGTGGATTTGGGGCTGGGGCATTGTAATTTCTAAGTTTATCTATTTCAATGAGAAACTGCGGAATTCGCTTAATATTTGCATAAAGAGGTAAAAGAGTAATAAAATGAAAATTTAACAGAATTTATAAAGGATGTTCATAAACGATTTAGAACTATTTTCCAAAATTCATCTTATTCTTAGAAGTATCAAGAAACACCTCCCAGATATAGTTTCTATTCATGTTTTGGTTATGCTAACATAATAGCAGCATAAGTCTAGTATCCACCCTGCCTCTCAAGGTACGCTTCATGTCCTTAATATTTTCAAGATGTCAAAGCGATCGAATTTGGAGAAAATCTTGCAATCTATTTTAGCAACGTAGTTCTTGCACAAGCTGAACTATACATAGTTATTGTTCTTACACTGGTCCTAAACCGAAAAAGGAGGAACTAGTTAGTTAGTCAGCGCAATCTTTCCATCATACTGGGAGGATCCGCGACCGGATAATGAAATTTTATATAAGGTCAGTATGACAATCGCCGGTCGGCCCGAGGGCCCCAGGGGCCGGTCTTCTTTTGGGGAGAGGTGCCAGGAAGTATTAAGTTTTGACACCAAACAGCGTTCAGGTGGAAGCCTTTGTCACCCCGGGGGAGAGGGACCTGTTCCGCGTCAGAGGTACGTGGATTAGATACCTATCGGCAGGATTCCTTGGAACAGAGAGTGTGTGTGTGTTGTGGTGTTAAGACGGGAGAGGAGAGAAAGCAGTGTTGTAATAGGCTATGTGTGTGGTGAGAAGTGTAAGATCTCCCCACCCGAATACAGGGGTGAGCACAGCGCGTCCACCAGTCGGTAGCCAAATCTCTCCTTGCGCTGACGTTGTGTCCGCTCATGCCGGGATTCGGAATCGAACCTGGTACCGCGACGTTGGGATGCCAACGCCATATCCACTCGCTAGCGTGAGCTCTAAAGAGGAACTATCTTTTCTTTATCTTTTTAAGAAGGCATTATCTTTATTTGGTGAAAGATGGGTTCAAATATTAATTGAAAGCATTTTGGCAGTTCATCTTCATTCGTACAATAATTTTGTGATATTTTGAAATAAAATTATGTAAAACGAAAAGGCTTTTGGATCAAATCAAAATTGGCGTTTTCCTCAAAACTAATAAGAAAGATCGTAGCCTAGTGGGATTTAAAAGGTGAGATTTACGTCATTATTCCTTCGTAATTTTTGTAGTTTTCGTTTTATTTCAAGTGGTAAACCTTTTATCAATTTAAGCTTTCTCCAAATTTTGAGTAAAGCATTTATGTCGAGTTATGTTATTGCTTTGTTCTAGTTAGTTCTGTTGTTCTAGGATTGTTATACAATGCTTCCTTTACTTCTCTTGGTCTTAATATATGTAACTTCTCTAGAGGATCGTATACTAGTCTTTTACTGGTATAGTTCTTGTAGACCTTCTAGTCTACTCTGAACGTAATTTGCTTAAGGAAGTAAGTTTTCGGTCGATTTCCTCTAACCAAACATCTTCCAGGTTGTCTGGGGCAATCTGCTGGTAGCTGGTGAAATCTTATCTAATCTACCTTTCCCTTTGCTTTCTTGATATTTAGTGTCACTTATATTAGCATTCGGTTTATTTGAAATAAAATGCCTATTGGCTCTATGAAGTGATTGTATGGAATTCTAAAGTTGGTCAGACTAAAACTTGAATTTGGGACCATTTCTTCGGTAATTAATGTTGGAGAATTCAGGCCCGAGACGCTGCATTGCTTCGCTCGACCAGGGTCTTCGAGCTGCTCCTTTCTGTTTTGGATGCCTAATCTAAATTCCTACAGCTGTATTTAAGGCCTATATAAAGATGTTGGGATTCTTTTGTCAAAATATTCAGAAATGTGGGGGTCATTGCATCCTAGAGGTAAATATAAAGTGGATATAATGATGTTTATGATGTGTGAATCTGTTTTTTACGAACTAAGGTAGGTTTCCTCAGTTCCTCTAACTTCCTTATACTTAGTGCTTCATTTGACTGATAGTGATGTTCCGGCATTTATCGTTCCAGTGAGGGTTTGTTTGGCTCTTCTTTCACAGTTTAAGATGTCATCAGTCTGTTTTTACTCCATGCCCCGATGTTAATATTATGCCTGCATCAATTTCTCTGAAATATTCTTCTGTTTATCTAAATGTCACGTTTATTTGAACAATATTGAATTTATTTCTACACAAATCAGTATTTGTTTGGTTAGCGCTGTTTACTTTTTCTTGAGCTGGATGGACACTTTTTTTATAGGCTTGATCTCGTCATTTTTCTTGTATCGGGGTTTACTTCTTATTATTGCTTCTGAGAAATCTTGCTTTGTTTATTTGATCTCCGACCACAACTTAAGGTCTTTTTCGTTTTCTTTGTCTTGGTTCGTCGTGTGAGTCTGATCTCATTGACGACTCATGGCTCGTCGTTCATTGGTTCTTCCGATTCAAATGGATGTGTGAGAAAAGTGAAAAAGTCATTTTTTTTTCCTCTCGTACCTCTTCAGGTACGGTTTGGCTAAATTTAAATGAGTGCATGCATGATGTATACTAAGAGTGGTAAATTTCGGGAATTATTTAACACAGAGGGTAATAGAGAGTAGAAATCTAAATGATTTCAAGCGTAGGTTAGGCGAGTATGTGGGGAGAGAAGGTTATTGTGGATTTTGAGTTTTGTCTTGTGGTATAAATAGTACATATTTTAATATTGATATTATTGTTTGTTGTAGTTGCATGGTAGAGCTTTTTTTCGAGCCTTCAATGGTGATTACTTTAAGGAGATGTTATGGACACTATCCTTTGGATGTAGTTTATGGAGGGATGTTGGGATGGATTGAGTCGGATGTTCTTGGCGCTTGTAATCCATAAATATTAAGTTATGTTATGGAAGTTTAAGGATTACTTCTCCGGTGATATGCCAAATTTGTTCGCTTAGTGCCCCCCTTTGTTTCCTTTTTTGATACGTCTGCAAAGCTCAATTTGTTTTTTTTTTCTCTTTCATTCATTTAGATAATATACCAACTACTAAACCACAATAAATTTCCGTTTTATGGTTATAATTCTTATGATATCTAGTAAGGTGACATAAGTTGAAGTGCACGAAAGAGACAAACCATAACCAAAGACAATTCATTGGTGATCAAGAGAAGGTTGTGAAGGATTATTAATAACCTTCTTTCCCGGTTCTGAATCAGTGTATCGGGTTAAATGTGCAGAAAGAAGAGGGGAGAGGAGAATGAAGAGAGCACAAGCGTAGGGGTGGAGCTTGTGTAAGATGCTCAGGCACTGACAAGTGACTCCTAGAGTCGAAGCGTCTGTATTAGCCTTGAAATAAAGCTTGTTTTAGCTTATGAGAGTTAAGCCGAAGAGGCGGCCCATGTTCGAAGATAAGTCTGGACAGAGAGACGCCTATTCGAGCCAATCCTTTTTAAAGCCGCTTAAGTGGTCGCAGCCTTTGCTATCACTACGGAGTCTGTCATGGGGGAGGAAGGGGGGGTCTTCCCCAACTGTGGAGTCTATTTCTTTGCGATGGAATGGGGGATGGTTTGCATTATGAATTACCTTTATCAGAGGTTTGATTGTTCAGCTTCATTCAACTTTTCTCACGTAGTTGTGAAGGTCGCGTGAATATGCCACAACATTGTGCTTATTACATTATGGAAATGTACTAGAAAATAACATGTTTGTTCATCATATGAGGAACTCAACACCTTGGGTAGTTTGGGCTGACTGAATTAAACCCTAATCAGACAAATCATAGAAATTACTACCATTTTAACTACTAGATAAAGTTTAAACTTACGCCACACTTTTAATAAAAAAGTAACCTACCTAGAATAGGAATGAGAGTAACAAAATAATTTACTGGTCTTTTTTTTTTTACAGAATTTAAAGTGATGATGCAACCTTTGAATTCCAGCGTCATAAACAACGCCATTTTATAACTCATATGAATTTCTTCTACAGGGTGATCCGAAAGTGCTGTCATCCTTTCTAAATTTTGTTATAATTTTCTATTTCAGATATTGTTTTATTTTTCCATTTCAGATGACCACGAAAATGATGGCATTCATACAGACCTTCTCAATATGTGAGAGTGTCAATGAAAGTGAATACACTAAAACCAGTACATGTGTTTGATATTATTTTAGTGTTCCTCTATTGTTCTTATTACTTTTCGGTATGGGGTGTCAAGACTTTAGGACCACCCTGTACTAAGCACTGCATTGCTAAGCGGAGTCATGTAGAAAATAACTTTGTGAAATATAAATAAATAAAAATAGAATTTTAAGATATCTGTTCACTGGTTGTTTTAAAGAATTGCATTGTTGGATTAGCTGTAGTGAAGTTGGATACACTTTGTTGTCAGATCACATAAATATTATTGTTAATAATTTTAATGAAATTAATATTAAACTCTGTTGTTATTTAGTGGCGGGGCATCAAATTTTATGAGTAGTAATAATGTGTCACCTCTCGAAAGTAAATGTTTTTAATAGGCCTGGGAATAATCAGTACCCCATAATCTACAAAAATATCAATACTGTGAATTTTTATGTTCCCCTAACTGATTCAAATGGGTCTGGGGGTTTTATCTATAACTTCTTAGTAAATAAATCCTCTAGTTTTAGTCTACTACACAAAGTTGTTAAAGAAAGACGTGAAAAAAGTTCCGAACCCGTCATCACTTTGCGACTGGTTAATTCCTCTAATGGTTCTCTGGTCTATTCACCTTCCAAACACTGGTTGCGATCCCTCCTTCTCCGTTGCTAGGGTTTATTTCAGCCTCCATAAATTATGTAACAGGGAAAAGGAAATATGTAGAAGAATGAAATTAGTTGGTAGGAAAATTAGATACATTTCCAGGAACGATTTGATTCTCTGCTTAAAAAGCAAACTATTTAACCAAAGCAACTAAAAAAAAAGAATGACTCGTATCAGATATAATCCGCAGGGACCAATAAAAGGAATACATGGATAAGAAAACAGAAAGGGGGACGAATATAATAAAAAAAAGTTATGAAGTGTAAATGGCAAAACACATTGACAGAAGAAATGAAGATGGACAACAAACACAAAAATGGGTAACTTTGTATATAATTAAATCTACAAGACGCTTCTGTTGACGGAGCAAATATGAAATTTGTTAAATGGTGGGGAGGTGGGACGTAATAAACTTGAAGGTTGCATTTTACTCTTTTTTTTTCTCTCGAAGTTTAAAGCACAATACATAGCAACGAGGCCGTATCACGCAGAGAGTTAGTATGGAGAGAGATGTAAAGAAAGTATGACGGTAGACGTTTAAATAGTGGAAGATATATAGCCACAGGGCCTCCTTCTGGCGCGTCTTTCTTCAAGGTTTAGGTTATAGGAATGGAATTATACCCGTGCTACCCTTTCCCCCTCAATGGTGGAGATAGATGCGTAAAGAGGTGCGTAGGATGACCTGAGATAGCGCACCAGTTTTTCTTGGAGCCCCGGGGTCGGGAAAGCATGCCGCTCCTTCAGGTCAGGTTAACTCTTACCCGCATCGATCCGCTCGCGGGACCGTGACTCGAGGAAGCCTTTGGCCACCAGTGTGAAGGAGATATGTTGAATAAGATGGCTTACGCAGTGTAATACAAATTAAAATAAAATTACCTGCAGCTTTTGTGGTCAAATTTGATATTGGTTGAGCACTTGAGTTCCTTTTTGCAATAGCATTTGCAAGTGTTCTGGTCCCAGTAGTGGGTAGCTTTCTGGCGGCACTTTTCCTCTTCATCTCTGCAACCACATAAAATGACAAGATATGATGTCAATTCTATTGTCAAGCGAAACATTATTTTTCCCGTAAAAATTTATTATATATTAAAATAAAAAATAGATGTGTATTTATGTGGATATGCGAGAGGATTAAAATCCCATATCTACTCCCACGAAGGCTCTCAAACCGGAATGCAAGGAGTTAATGTATGTATGACTTTCCGTTCTGAGGAGAAAGTGAATATCTATTTTTTCGTTTATTAATAGATTATATATTGATCGATTACTTACGAAATGTATAATAAAACAGCGAAACAATTGCCGCTGCGGGAGTATGCAAGAAGCTAGTTCAAAAGTACAATGAATATGAGATAATAAAAAGCATATTAACCCAATGATCTCAAATACTACTCAACCTTTCCAAGCCAACTAACAGCGGATGGCAAAGTGCATCTGTAGAGCAAATGCAAGCTTTAGTAATATATTAGTTTAAATATTGAAAAAGATATTTTCCTCATTAACGTACACAAAAGTTGAAAGGTAATACGACTGGGAGTATTGCCAATAAACCAATGTAAAACGTGTAAAGGTCGTGTAATGGTGACAAACAAAGATGGTACATCCTATCTTAGCCTTAAACAAGGCACTTTTGACCTGAACAAACCTCAAGGGACTTAGGCTGGATAAGGTTCAAAGAACATACAATCCAGAATCAACCACTTTCCAATTTTCCTCCGCCTGTATGAGTTTGACGTTAATTCGAGACAGTTCAAGCAGGCTTATGTCAGCCTTTTCAACAAGGCCAAATACATTCTCTATCGTAAAATCTAGTCTAACTATCGTTCTTTTCAACTAAAATGGGGAATTTAGCGCAGTTGTAGAATTATTTCAGGCACATCTCAAGCACAAATATTTTGCATCTCAAAGGATTTCCAGGTACGTTTGAAACACTGGGTCTTCCGTCAAATTCTTAGTGAGGTAAAGAGGTTTTCCAGCCCGAAGTCCACGTCCAGCTGTAACCTCCTATTACCAGAGTAAATAAATGACTCCTCATGTGAAAATAATCCTAATAAATATTTATTTTCGGAGCCTTCCCCTTCCTCCCAGACTAGTCCTCTTATAATGCAAAATAAATAACACAGTTAGAGCTAAAGGTTTTAACAGAGGCAAATTCGGTCTCAAAAACATCTATGTATATAAACAATGATACCAAATTGTATTCAAAGAAAGAACAACTAATACGAACGAACCATCCAGGTGTCATTGATCACAACTAACAAAGTGGCTCGGATACCACCACTACTTTATCATTTTTTTGCGGGAGAGGTTATGTAGCCTACAGAGCTTAAAGATATTATTTTTATTGCTTTAAAGATGTCCCTGAAACAAGTTTAGGAACTACAGAATTGGCCTCTCCAAAAACGTTTGATCAGGACCGTACAGTTCATACTGTTATCTGCTGCAATACTTACTTATTCTTGCAAACACATGAACATGTTTGTTCGTCGTGATAGTGAACACGAGTATTGCATTCCCCTGCACTTAATTTACACATACAGCTGCAATCTGTATGTTCTTCCACTGTGACATTCATCTTTTTGTATTCAAATTCTGACTCTCGCCTTTGCCTTCCTCGTCTTCGTTCACGGGATAAGAGTGAGCTTGACTTCTTCTTCATCAACTTCAGGACCTAAGAAAGACGCTGCATTGAGAAAAATGGCCAAAAAGAGTTTGGGGGAGTCTCTTTTTCTTATCAAATTAAAATTTTAATTATAGGAAAAGGGAAAGTGCTATGAGTAAAGAGGTTATTCTTACGAAGTGGCCAAATAATGAGATGAGGGAATGAGAGACGAAGAATACAAAGGAGAAATAACAACAATATTTACAAAAGTTGGGGACGGCAAAGATGCCAAAAGCAAGCCTCGTCAGCTCTAAATAATGAAGACGGGAGAGAGTATTATAAACGTTTAGGAACAAAGTCGCGCAAAGAACAATAAAAAAATACAAACAACAAACATAAATTGACCTATAGGGAAAAAAAAGAGCGTTGAGTGAGCTAAAGTTAAGTAAATCTTAAAGAAACAGAATCGCCCTAAATCACGGATGGTCCAATTATGACCCGCGGGCAAAGATGGTGTAAGGATAAACGTCATTTGCGGGTCGAGAGTGGAGCTGAATGAAAACAGGAGCTTTTACTTAAAGAAGAAGGTTGGCAGGGGCGTGGTGGGTGTCCAATTCGCCTTTGTACGGCTTTAAGAGGGTAAGTGAGAATTTTTTTTAAGGAAACGGACGTTCTCTTTTGTTTTAATCATTGTTCTAGTTGAAAGATGTATTAATTGAACGTTCTTGTCGTTGTGAGTGTGGTTTTGGATTAGTATGTGATAGGTAGGACATCTGTGTGGATCTGTAATTTACTGAATGAGTATGCAGGGAGAATAATCCCTTGTACGACCCCAGTGAATAATGTTTTGTTTTGTTTTTATTTCGTTTTCTATCGCTTAGGATATGTTTGTTATGGTAGTTAATAGTGCAGTTATTAAACGTTTTTCTCTAAACTGTGCTGTGTTGGGGAAAATGGTGTGATAGGCAGGATCGGATTAAGAATGAGAATATCCAAAAGAATTTAAGGGAGTGGATTGGAATGACGGGTCATAAGAGAAAGGAAAGGTTGAGAGGTTTGTTAGGTGTGAGAAAAGATACATGTGTATGTTTTTAGGTGACGAGAACAAGGCTATGTAGCCAGGAGTGGATAAAATTTATATAACTGCAAATATAGCTAGGGGGGGGGGGCTCAGGTACTTTAAGAAAAGTTTTGAAATGTGATCTTCGCCCTCCACTTAAGCCATTCAGATGAATTTGTTAGTGATTGCTATTCCTAAAATTAAATAAACTCCGTAATTAGCCTACTTAACGAAAGAAAACCTACCCACCCATACACTAAACCCTTCTCTATCAACATTTAAACCCCGGAAAATTACCCTAACAACGACTCTTTTGGAAGCGATTGGCTGGCAGCTTAGAAGATCTTTCTCTGGACAGCATCCACCACACTGCTTTATTCGTATACACGTGGGGAAGTAAGTGACGTCCAATGTGTTTTCGAGGCCAAGGTCAACAACTTGCTTCTGAGGCCTACAATTTGCCCGCTTGGGATTGGCAATGTATCGATCTGAAATATCCATCAGTGAAATCAATTTCCCTGAAAAGTAAAATTCAATGACAGAAGCTCATAATTTAAGATTCCCTTCCAAACCTATGTATGCGTTTACCCTTATTAAACATGGTTGTACCTTAGTGAAGGTTAAACCGAAGATTATAGTTACTTCATCTTCAGCTCTTTGAATGGACATATTATGACTACAATCGCTATTTTAGATGTGAATTGGATAGTTGTTAAGAGAAAAGTTAATTTTAGCGACTTTGCGATCTCTCGGGTCGTCATTTGTCAACACATTCTCGCCACAAGAACTGAGCGCCCCATGGCTACTTGCGCCACAAGTGGGCGCTTCTTTTTGCTACTCTCACTATGTGGCCAACACACATTTCCACTTTACAGATCTTTTCAAAAGCTTTTTTGCGTAGATACCTTCGTTGATTTTCGCTTTTTATGATTTTCTTTTAATTTTAAATATTTTTGACTGCTGCTGGCTGACATACCGATAAAGCTATGCCCATTTCGTTATAAAGAGCCGTACGGATAATTCTTATAATGCAGGAGAAACCTTGATGGTACTCGTAATTTTACTCGAGAAGAATTGGTCAGGGAAATTTTCATGAATAACATCATTTTCCCACATCAATAGGAGTCGGCGTGCATCAATGCTACATTAAGTAACCTCCCCATCCCAACTCTTTATGCTCTTTTAAGCCCAATTCTAAATGAAAGTATTCACACAAGCGCCTACCCCCTTCCCCAAATTGCGAAAGATTTAAGGCATTTTTTTGGTCGCAATTTGAAGTACAATAGCAATGAGGCCATATCGCGCAAAAGTTTAGTAAGGAGTAATCTATAAAGAAAGTGGTGAAGATAGATGAAGTGAAAATGAGTAGAAGATGTATAAACGTAGATTCGCCTGTAGGCATAAAGGCCGGGAGGGTGGACAACTACAGGCCGTTGGGCCGCGGAAGTATAAAAAAAATGAGGTGCGAAGGGCGGCCTGAGGCAGAACACCCTTTTCTCTAGGGGTTCTTGGATCGGGGGGGGGGGTACCACTATTCCAGGCTTCAGTACTAGTAGGGAAATTACCCTCACTACATCATCCAGCACGTGCGTGGGAATTTAAGGCAGAATGATTTCGGCCAAGTACCTGATTTTTGGATTCGAAGGACATTTTTCGGAGACAGTCTCGGTTCGGGTGCCGTTTCATCAGGGATTCCGAGCATCTCTTGTAGCGCATTCAAATCCAAGGCAGAGCCGAGCTTTGAGAAGGCGTCCTCTGAAATCTTTAAGAGAAGATGATTCATAATTCCATGATTCACATTCCGCCCTTGGAGGCAATCGTAAGCAATCATTAAGAATGTTAGAAACGCGTGAATCATTTATTTTCTATAATTTGCATCGAGTGCCTTTGAGTTGATGGGATAATTATATTAAAATACGTAACTCTCTTAAGTTGTGGGAAATAATAAACTAAAAATTTCACCACTCTTTTCTAGGAAGAAGTAAATCCAGCTTTTATTTGCAAAACTGATTCCATTACATGTTCGATAAGAAATAGATACAAAGTGAATTGGAAAATAAAGGCAGGAGACTTTACGATCTAACTCTATAAAATAAAACTTAGAAACAAAGAATATCAAATTCACTCTGTAGTGTAACCGAAACAACCGACAAATAACAATAAACAGAAAAAAACGATAGCGATAAACCTGATCGCCAGGTGCCCTGCATATCTTTGCAAATCTTCTACTATTTTTCTCTTTCGTCACTAATTTTCTTTCTATCTATTACAACATGCTTTGCCCCTCGCAACATACACACAAACATTGAATTGATTTGAATCACTCTGAAGTAGTCTTATTGATGGAATAGGGTTTCTCTGTATCTATGTAATGTTTGTGGTTCTTTTTTCCCTCGTGACAAGTGCGAAAGAGGGTGGTGGTAGAACTGGTATAGAAACATCAACTGGGGGAATGTTTTCTTCCCCGTTATTCCCTAAAGTCGCTTTAACTTATTATACTACAGCTCTTTCTTTTATTATTTCTCTCTTCATCCACAAATAAAAGTGAAAACAAAGTATTGAAGACCGTAAAGTTAAGTTGCATAAAGGCCTAGGTTGTCAAGAAATTAATGTCGTTTTTAGAAGACTTCTAAAATAAAAGGCCTCCTAGAGTTTTTTAAATTCTATCAAAGTTTACTGCAAGCCTGTGTTTATCTATAGTAATGTCTCTGCCTATTTTAAACTAGCAATAAGTCATCTTTTTAAGGCTACAAAAATCGTGTTCGGGTGCCACATGAGCTGTTTGAACGACAACGTATACAACACGTGAATATTGCTTCGTTTCTATTGGCTCGAAACGCCAGCGAGTCATTCCTGGTCAGAATTATTACGGGCGATCAAAAATAGGTTATTTACTGCAAAATCAAGCTAAAAAAACAATGATTCGATCGCAAACAAAACCCATTTCTATTCTTAGACGTGGTCTTCAACATAAGAGGGATAGTCTGTGCATTGGCGACCGTACAAGCTATTCAGTAATAAGCAAAGAGCTACTGCCAACATGAATATAGTTAACAATTGCAGTGTTTAAATGAAAATTTTGAATAAGAACGTCATTTACTGTTCAACCGAAAAGATGTTCCACTTCATAGTAATATATGCGCACACGTGGCACGTATGACCCAAGCAAATCCTAATGTGTTAGATTTGGTTGTTCTTCCTCGTCCACCATATTTACCGGACCTTGCACCATCTGATTAGCATTTATTTAAGCCGTATAACACCACCTAAATGACAAAATCTGATATGAAAGAGGTGAAACCTGATATCAAAACAAATGAACTATTCAATCAAAATAATCACTGGTTAGTTAAAAGATGATAGAACATTGTTAATGATGCTGGGAGCTGCTGAATAATCCTTTTGCATGGTAAAAATAAGTTTACTTGTTTTTTTTGTAAACGACATTAATTAATTGGCATCCTAAGATATTAAATGGGAAAAGCTGCTATATCAAGGGAACGAAAGCAGCTGAAACTGGACAGTGTGTTTAATTCTGCTTAAGGTAATTAACAAAAAAGAAAAAAACGCTTCTAATACTAACTAACTAACCACCTAATTTATGCCCCTACAAAAAATTATCGTACACACACACTATGTAGTTTTATGCCATCTTCAGTTGTCCCCTAAGCAAAGATAATTCTTAAAATCAAATAATAATTTGGGTAGATAGAGTTAAAGGCTGAATTCTTTTTCATATGGGAGAAGTGACTGAATATCTTTCATCTTTGAACAGAAGTAGTAAAATAATGAACTCTTTTGCATGATAGTTTCATATATCCCCCATTCCTGATAAAAATCTAAAAAAGAAAGAGAGAAGTATTGTGCACATTTCCACATATATGTCTGTATTCAGTGCATTTATCTCGGGAATGGGCAATAATTTTAAGCAGCGGGTCACATTGAAGCTTATGCGAAGCTTGAGGGCCGTAATTAAACAGTTAAATGCAAATTTTGAATACATATAAGTTAATTGTAATTACTTTTGTTCATTTATTTGCATATACTACATAGTCGTAGGTAGAGCTACACATTAATAACTAAGGGAAATATTTTGGCATACTTTTGCAATCATTACCCAAGGCCCAGGCGTCTTCCTTCCAAGTACTAACCACAGTCAACGTTGCTTAACTTCCCTGAGCGAAAGAGATTATGTAAATCAGATAATGGGAATAAGTATTTATAAAGTATCGTATTTTAAAGAGGAACATTTTATCTAGGGATGCTATATATTTAAAAATGACTTCTGATTCTTCTTTTTCTTGTCACTTCTGATTCATCTTTTTTTCACTTCTGTATCTTCTTTTTCGTGCTACTTCTGATTCATCTTTTTCTCGTCGCTTCGATTCCTCTTTATCTTGTCACTTTTGATTCCTCTTTTTCTTATCACTTCTGATTGTTTTTTTTCTTTTCATTTCTGGTTCCTTTCTTTCTTGTCACTTCTGATTGTTTTTTTTCTTTTCATTTCTGGTTCCTTTCTTTCTTGTCACTTCTGATTCCCATTTTTCTTATCACTTTTGATTCTTCTTTTTCTTGTCACATTACTCTCTATCCACGCTTAGTCACCCTTTACGACACGCGCTGTGGTGGGGGAGGTGGAGGGAGGTGGGGATCAGGTGCGGAATACCTCGGCCTACAAACCTTTTATAGCTAGCAAATTGCCCGGAATTTATTAAAACTATGTTAAAGCTCCAGAAAAATTTATTCACACTAGATTGGGTGCAAATTATACTAAAACGGATATATATATATATATATATATATATATATATATATATATATATATATATATATATATATGAATATATATATATATATTAAGAAGAATTATTGCAGTAACGCAATTAAGTATGCGGTTAAAAGGCTAACTTCCTCAAAGCCCTCGGAAGGAGCTCTTCTCACATACACGAGAAGGTAACACTCGGAAGAGCTCCTTCCGAGGGCTTTGAGGAAGACTGCGTTTGCCAAAAATAGCCTTTTAACCGCACACACACACACACACACATATATATATATATATATATATATATATATATATATATATATATATATATATATATATATATATATATATATATATATTCTACCACGACGTGACATGTCGGTACCAAGGGCGGAAATAAAGTTAACTTTCGATTCTTTATTGTGGCAACCACGACCATTCAGCTAAATAAATTAATATAAAGAATAAAGTCGGTAAAAAAGTGGTGAAAAAATGAGATGGAGAACACAATTTAACGGAGAACCAATAAAAGATCCTGAAGGAGAAGAGAAATGTTAAGGATGACTAGACGGCTGCGCCCAATCTCATTCCTCCCAAAGAAAAAGACGAGTAAAAACACTTCAACAATAAGGACAAGGTCTTACCATCGAGGAAAATATCTTTCAAGTAGTAACTTGATTATCAAATTATGAGCTTACTGATAATAAGCACATTTTAAGTTTACCAATTTATACTATTTTTTTATTACAAACCTCTTAAATTCCTTTCAAAGGGAGACATCCTCGTTAGTTTTACCTTTCTAGTTCTTAGAAAATAATAACAAACCCCAAAATATGCTACCGGAGGAAGAGTTGTTTACCTTAATAACGTTTTGACTCTCGACACCCGTCCGGTTAAATGACGTCACTGGCTCCTCGTCAGCATCGTCCAAGAAGCCAAGATTGGGAAGAGGGACAAAGGAGAAAGAGTTTACCGCCACGAGCAGATGCGAGACAACATATCCGAGAAGGATTCTCATCCTGCGAAAAAGGAACATTGAAACATTTGAAACAGACTTTCTCCTCAGCTCCCTATCTTGCTTGTTCAATCAGAGATATCAGCTGTCCAGTGGAAACATTTAAAAGAAGATTAGATAAATGAACCCAAATAACTATGGACGACCCAAATCTACCAGGTTGCGAGTAAGCAGCAACCAAGTAATAACATCTTAAGCCCAATCAAACATGGGAACTTAGAACAAAGTGGTGCCGGCGACGCTATGGCCCATGCTTGTGGGGCAGTACACCTGAAGAACGAAGAGGACTACTCCCTCAGAGTGCACACACTCTAAGATAAGTGGAGTACAAAATGTGAGAGAAAACGAGACAGAGTACCAAAAGAGGGAGAAGAAAACAGATGCATAAGTATTTTAAAATTAAAAAGTTGCTTTTGTGGTTGTTTTGCTATATGTAGGTTTGACCCACACCTAGTCGCCCCTCGACGTCCAGTATGGGTCTATGTAGAGTTTGTATTGTGCTCCAAACCCACCGACCCGAAAGTAGGACCAATCTATCGACCTTTTAAGAATGGAAACTTGGGTTTGCTTCGTGCCAGCTGTACCCCCGGGTGTAGGGCCCGAATCAAGCCGCGGGGTGGGAAGGCAGCGTCGCTAACCACATATTATCGAAGAGTGGGTGCTATGGGGGATCCTTGCCCCCGTTTTCTTGTTTAAAAGGCTGTGTTTTTTGAAGTCACATCATTCAAGTCACTGACGAGTTTGACAAACGATAAGTTAAGCCGATTTGGAGTTTAGCAAAGAAGACTTTTTTGGTTTCCTTCAACCAAGAAAAAGAGGGCAAAAAAATATCAATGATATTAGACTAATAAAGTGGTATCAAACGAGGGCATTTTCACTCAGAGGAAAAGGGGTTCGTAGAGAGAGTGGTGAGAAAAGTGAAAGGAAAATACATAAAAGATTCATGTCTATTAATGCCACCTTTCCCATTAATTTGAGTGGGGTCCCTTGACTGAATAATGAAACCAACATAAAAATATGAATGACGATAAGTGGCAAACCCGAGGGTAGCAGGAGGCGGCCCTCATTTTCTGGGGGATCGAAAGTGACAGGAAGGATGGTGGCAAAAATATTTCGCCACCAACCAGCGATCGGGTGTTTGGAATCTTCCGGTGGCTCAAGGGAACGCCACTCTCTCGACGTGAAGTGAGTCAAGGACTCAAGCAATGTTAGTGTTGAAATAAAATTATTTGTACAAAGAGCTCATACTCAAAGGTCACCCTTGAACATTGATGAAAGGAGGAAGAAGGGGGGGGGGGGCGGATATTTGAATGTGGAACAGCGTGTAACGATACCACTTCGAGCTGAATGGTGAATTTTGGTTTGGGCGATCGTGCAGAAATTAATGGAACAAAATGTGCAAACAGACACACATTCAACCTCACTGCAGAGTGAAGACAATTACTCTGACCCTTGAGGTGCTGCGTCTCGAGATTCCTTAAGTGCGACTCCAGCGAGCACCTCCTCACCCATTTTATACCACGTTTACCAATTTCATGGATTACATCAAGAGGAAATAATGGAGAATAGAAATATTGTAAAAAATATCAAAGTGTTTGTATTTGGGTAAGAATAATCGGATAAACAGAATATTTGTTCGTGATTTCTTGATTCTCATTTTGTCCTGAGTGACCGAGCTTCCGACACATTTTGTGCTGCATCGCAATCCGGTTAATCCTCGCCAAAGAGGGCGTTGGATTCCTTAAAAAAAAATACATTGCTTTTTGTCGTCGATGCGTTAATATGTGGCGGCGAATTCACTGGATATCAAGTGACGTCTTGCGTATCTTTCTTCAGAAGCATCTAAATTCCATTCTCATTTAAGCGTAATAAAAGTTGAAATCGATCACGCAAATTTAGACAAATTATCCTTTGCGTGATGCATTGCTGTTGATTTCCAAATTCTCTTCTCTAACGTTAAAATGAATCTATCTTTTCTTTCCTGATGATAACTCAACACTTTAACTAAATTTATTTATCCATTTTTAAGTTGTTTGCCAACCACGAAGGTTATTGACACCATCATATTTGTATAATTTAAATAATGAGCTGTTGAATCCTCTCAAGTTATTTTCAAGGGAAGGAAATAAATTATAACTTTCTGCATCCCCGCCTAAGTGGATTTGGCATCCTCTTGAATAATTAGGCAGCAACAGTGTCTAAAGTGTTCTTACAGGTTAAGGAAAAGAAAATAAAGAAAAAAAATATAAATAAAACAATTATATTCCTAAGAAGAAACCCATGCAAGGTTCCTTACGGATTTGTCAAGCAAACTCCAATCTCTTAATCTTCTTCTTCTTCCTCTTTCGATTCTTCGCCTTCTACTATCTACTGATTCCTTTTAATAGTAATCTTTATGAGCTCTCTTTAAAATTTTCTTTTACCTAACTTTCCTAACGGATGGTGATTTAATTGTGATTTATTTATATAAAAAAATAAGTACAACCAAGCTTTTCTACCGCCTATATGATTCCTTGTTATTCTTCTTCACTATTCCTTCTTTCCTTTTCTTTCCTTTTGTTGTTTTTAGCTCTCCGGTAGCAGATGGCAACTCTAGTCCTCCCGACCGCTTGGGAGATTAAGGGGAAAGCTTTGATCCTACAGCTTCAGCAACGTTGCCACAATTGAGCGGGGCCGAGCTTGCTGTGGGACTGTCCTGAGGGGACCAAGTTAGAGTGAAGGGATGCTGTTGCATTCTGTGGGAATTTTAGTGCACCACTCTGTGCTACTGGTCGATGCAACAGGTAGGAACTGGGAGTTCTTTTGCAACTTAACTTCATCCTAGATATATCCAAGGGGGATGGTCTCACCCCAGAATTGCATCCAGGGTCATATCCAGTTGGGTATGACCTGACCACTCTACAACTCTTTTTCTTTAGCCCTACAGGGCAACTAGAGTTTGCAAAACACAGCCTTGCTTCCTGGCATGGGTGTCCCCCCAAAAATGTATACACACTTTAAATAATTGCAATTGTAAATAATTGTAACTTTTGAAAATTAAATGTATTTTAATAAACACCTACTTTACAATTATTTAAAGTGTGTATACATTTTTGGGGGACACCCTGTATATTTTCTTTCCAATTTTAATTATTTCTGAATCTGTACAAAGGTTCTGGGTCTTTTACCTCACCCAAATACATCAAAGGAAGAGACGTGGGAATCTATTTAAAATTACGCAATTTATATAACTTTATACGTTTCAGAATTATTAGTTACTAGTTATAGAGGATTGAAAAGGTACAATCAATGCGTTTCAAATTTTTTTTAGGAACGTTGTAAAGATAAGCAGCCCTAGTACCTGACGGCAGATTACACTCTAGATTCTTCCTACAGTTGCTTTTCATCGCAAGCTGAGTTAAGTTAGGGTAGAATTGAAATAAGCTAGGCATCATTCATGCGTTCGGGAAAATTGCTGCTCAGTATCAATTCAACTGAATTTGTTAGCGAGTTGCATTTTTATGTTATTATATTGGTATGTTATTTTGTCATGTTGTTTTATATAAAACAAGGTCTGCTGGCTGACTAAAAGTCGCGTGCTCTCACTTAATCTGATTTATGACCTTACGATCTTCAAAACTTTCAATAATTCCCGGAGGAACGTTAGGAATACCTTGGCAATTATATCATTCGAAAGAAAATGTAAAACAACATAAGGGTTTCAAAATTCATTAGAATCGGCCGAATAGTAACAATGTTATTACAAAAACAAAAAAAAGCAAAACGGGGACCGACCGACCGACATAGTGAGATGTAGAGTCCCCTGCGACTAGACTCGTACGCGACTAAAAATATATGCCTTCTCATCTGAAAAAGTGGGTCACAAGTCGTTTTTATCCCTTTCCAAATGGCCGAATTAGAGGAAGAATAAAAAAAACAAAACGTCACGAGTTGGCTCCGTTTTTTATGCGAAAAAACGCATTTCATGCGATGGTTTAGAATACGAATGAATTCAGTATTTATGTGCAGTATATGAATAACTTCGTCCTTAATATTTTAACACGTAATTGAAGTGGATAGATGCACCATTAGAACAACTTATTAGTATACTAGTCAGGACACTGTTTGGGCAGAACGCACTTACCATTTGGTTAAGAGATTGACTCTACATGTTTATGATTTCTATACAACGCAATAGAAATATGCATAAGTGCATAAGAAGAGTTTATCACCAGAAAGGTTAGAATGCAAAGGAACAAATTGGCTTGTTACGAGATAAAATTCAATACCAGGAGGTTTAGAATGCAGGGAATCAAACTCGCTCGTTGCAAGTACAAATTTATGGTGGATATGCGATGAAACAACACTAGATCAGCTAAAATGAATGCAATGAGTTAACAATCGATTCCAATTGAAATTAATGCGGTTTATGAATATACTTTATCGTCTGGTCTGATGAATTTGGTGCCTCTTCCGAGAGTGTAGTAAAAATAAAAACAAATCGAAGACCTCAAAATCATGCAGTTTAATGATGCCAGAGAAGCCACGGTTGAAAATTAACGATAACAAAAAAAAGCCGAGATAATATAGACGTTAGAGATTCACTTATCTCTTGAGGTTCCTTTAAACAGCGCTTTCTTCCTCTCAGGACTCAACACAATGTGTCTCCCTTAATGCAACCTTTGTTTGTGCAAATATGAATGGGTTACCGGAACTTCCTGTGGCCTCAGTCGTTTATCAAACAGATGGGGAGGACTACTACAGCTTTAATTTGAGGTTGCCGTTCCGACATTTTGGTGTGAAAATATTATTTTTTATTTATTGACGAAAAACCCAAACTACTCTGATTATTTCCAAAGTTAAGAAAAAGCATCCCTAAAAAATTGGGGAAAAGGAAATATTTGGAGGGTAGATAGGGAAAGTACACCCTACCACCTCACACAGATAAAAAAAAAAAACACATTACTTTGGACATTAATACCGAAGAAGGAATCCAATGCTCTTAAATTGGCCGATCGCTCTTTCTACAAAGAATCAAATACCATTAAGTTAGAAGAAGGAAGGAAAGAGGAGAAGGGAAGTTTTTTTTTCCTAATTCAATATGATTTGTCCATCTCGAACGCCTCGGGGTATTTCTGGAGCCAAGGTCAGATAGTAAAGTCTAAGAATCACATTCCTTTAGGCTCTGGATTTTTACGAAAAATAATGTGTTAAAAGGAATTTCGAGATTGTGCAATAATGTCAGAATAATATTTCCGCAGTACAGAAGTAAAGAAACCATGCATCATTGGATGCAAGTATTACATCAGATAAGAAGTAAATGTGCGTTTTCTCGGTAACTTCCCATTGGCATAAGATGAGGATAAAACTTAATTACTGGTCCACGTTTCTCGATGCTCTGGGAGATAAAGAAAATTGGCGATCACCATCTAAGGTATGGGATTCAATAGAACAACAATAAAAACGGAACGCAGAGGATAAGGGAAACGAAGATTAGTATAGAGGAAGAAGTTTAAGTTTTCAAGGTATCTTCGCATCGGTGTTAAGTGCAAGACAACGCGAAGACTTGTACACGTGAAATGAATGTTGTAATTGTAGTTTTAAATTTTAGAGCTCTATATCGACATTGCAAACTTACGATAGCCAGGATCAACAGTAGTTTCCCCACTTTCAATGAGGAACCCATAGAGAGGCGTTAAAAAGGGTTGTTTTTTACTTCAGAGACTTTAGATAATCTGTATTTGAAAATGATTACCCGCTATGGGTGAATGATGGTTGTTAGAGAAATCTCCGAGTCTCCTAGTTATATTAATTCGGGATTGCGTTTACTTTTTATATTGCTTAGAGTAAAAGGTGGAGAGAATTGATTCCAAAGTTTAAATTAAATCGTATTACAACATCTCTTTCCATGAAAGGACTTTTTAGCGAGGCAGCAGTGCACCAAAAATGTGAATACTCTGGCGGAAGGCTGATAAATCAATAAACCTTGCTAGCATATGATCAGGAAGTATTGTAATAAGCCATGTCCATACGAGAATCGCCCCGCCGCCCCCAAGATCAGGGTACTCGTGCTTAGTATAGGAGAGTCCAATGTTGTTATACTGAAGTAATTGTGTATGAATTAAAAGCCTCTTACAGGTAGAAAGCTTCTTTCAAAGATAAACAATGCGACACATTCCAGAGATCAACAATTAAGAGCATTCCAAAGGCACTGAGCGAACGAATAAATTCGAGTTGAACGTAGTGAAAACTCTACGAGAAAAAATGGACATACATTAAAATTAAAGCATTATTAGACGAATATCTTGGGAATTTTTTTTACCTATAAAATCATCTCAACTTGAATTCTCTCCCAGCATATGTATTTAAAGCAAATCGATAAACGTGTTTTTTTTTAGAAAAAAATAGATGCATACCTATTTACTTATTAAGCACATGAAATAAAACAATATTTATTTAAATTTTTAAATACTCATCGTTCTCGCAAGACCTTCCTACCTTACCTTCCGATTCACGACTATCCATTGAATGGATCTTAGGCTTTTTGCTAGTCTTAATTCTATGATAGATCAATGATCCCTTTCATAATCCGCCTCAACATAGAGTAAAAATTAAGGTGTGAGAAACGTAGATCCTATATAAGGCAGGTTTGGATAGAATGATAGAAATGAAGGACAACCCAAATATAATGAAGCAATAATATAAAATAAAAAAGTGAGTTAAGTTAGGTACACTATCTTTGGCAGGATGGCGCATTATGTGTAACGGATAGTCTAAAATGACCGGTGATTGAATGAGAAAGAATATTAAATGACGTCACAAGGAAATTAGATCAATTCACTGTTTAGACGAACATGTCCAAGGTAATCGCCTTATATTCAGACAAGAAGTTTCTTTTAGCAAATAAGGGAGGAGAGGAAAGGCAATATTTACCTTCCGAACTAGTAGGTCTTTATGGAAGACATTAATTTATAGTGACACTACAAATTTATTTTTCATACCAAATGTATTTTTAATAATGAAAAGACATGTATGAGTATAACAACTTCTAGTGACAAATACAGACATCCCATTTTCTTTGTATGTCGATATACTGAAAATATTCCGTTCAAACAATTCGTGAATTGTTACTTCCCACAGGTCGTTCACTTATTTAGAGCTAATAACACATCGTTTCATATACAAAAATGTGGTTTGAAAGGGTTAAAGTAGTTGAAGGTGCAGAATGAATGAAATTGTTCAAATTGTGGAAATAGACGAATTAGATCATTTTTTTGAATGAAACATTACTAAATTTAGAAAGTTACATTAATATTGTATACAAACTTTGTGTAAGTATATATAAATTCTTATAATTAAGGTACATTATAATTAGAGAACACAATTATACACGCCTACTCACTGTGATGGATTATTCTGGCTGATGCAAATAATACAATTTTATATTGACTTTTGAAATAATCAAACCTTGAAAAATGAAATTTCATATAATAAAACCCTAAAATGAAAATATCCTTTCCAATTCAGAAGTAAAAAAAAATCTTGAGAATACATTTACATAATCCATCCATCCTTTTCAAGTCACAAAAATAATGTGTCGAAATTTCATCAACTAATTGGTTGCCAATTATGCTCTCCCTTCCCCCCTCCCCCTAAAAATGCAGATCTTTAAAAATTAAAATCTATTCAGAGGTCATTTACTTCCCATCTAGTAGAATTATATTAAATTAAATCATTAGCAAATAGCGAAGAAACTTCGATGTGGCGTTCAACTGAATATAACCAAACGCTACATAATAATATACACCTTTAAATTCCTTGAAAATGTATCAGTTGCCTCTCAAACTGAACCATTAAGTCAAATAAATTATAAAGTAGATAAAAAATTACAATATTAAAAGTTCCACTTAGATAACGGCTCAGAAAAATACCCAACTCTACAATTCAATTCTTTGTCAAGAGTTGGAACATGTCTTTGAACTGCTTACCTTGATCAATTTAATTAACACATTAAAAGATAATTAGATAAATATATTAAATAAATTTAGTGTTAGAAGGGCAGCAACCCTAAATAACATTTTAAATCAAATTATTAGAAACTTTGTACGAGTGGTCGCGGCAACGCTGCGACTTCGCTGCGGGGCAGTACTGAAGAGAGAAGACTGCCGCCCCCTTACAGTGAAAACCCTATAAGGCAAATTTTAGGTAAATATATATATTTTATATGGCTGAAAGAGGTATAGGGGAAGTATCAGAATTTTAGCCAAAATCTCTACTAGAAGATCTGAGAATATAGGGTGTCCTCCCAAAAATGTATACACATGTAAAGTAGGTGTTTATTAAAATACATTTCATTTTCAAAATTTAAAATTATTTACAATTACAATTATTTAAAGTGTGTATACATTTTGGGGGGACACCCGGATATGTGTGTTCGGTGATTTATATTACCCTATAGGGAAGTAGTTAGCGCCATTCGTCTATCGAATCGTGGACGAGATTCCTTTACCAGATAACGAAATGCTCGTGAAGATCGAAAAAAGAATCACTGATGAGCTCGAATCTACCATGGGCCTGTCCTCGGTGTGTATGTGTGTGGCCGAAGGGGGCGAGGGGGTAGTATTATGTGTTTTGAGCTGTTTCTTTCTTTGGGCCCCATCCAGTCCATCTACAAGTAGTTTTGTCTCTTTTAAAAGAAACGTCCTTAATGGAGGGGTTTGCTCCTTCTTAAATTTTACCAAACCGTATCCATGGTTACCTCCCTTCTTCCCACACGTCCCTGTAAGATGGTATCAGAGGTTGCATGGGCAACCACGCTGCAGTGACAACTGACAGATTGTTTTGCTTCCCCAAAACGGAGGACTCACTCAAGGTGGTTGATTGTGTGCCCTCCCAGCCCCAAAACCAGCAAGTGGAACTGCTGAAATATATTTTCCCTATATTTTCACTTCCCCCATATTTAACACTTTCTGTACAGGTCCATCCTACAAACTTTCTGATAGAGATGCCCTCGATGGTTCTCGCTTCTTAGTTTAAGTACCAGCGACTATACTTCGTCACTATACATTAATCTATCCTTTGCCTCTGGTGTCTTTGTTCTTCTATATTCCGCTATGCTGTCAGTGTCAAGGTTTGGTCTATGAGGAATGACTATCTATTTGGTATCGCTACCATCTTAACTATGTTCTTGAATAGTTCTTCTATTTATGTTATGGAAGAAGTTATGTTAAGATGAAAAAATGAGGGATGGGAGGAATTCTGACATTAAGTCCTCTCAGCGTTCCCATACACCCATGTTTGCCCTGCATTAACCTAAACACATGGCCGTCGTTAGGCACCCTATCTCATATGGTCGTCGTTAGGGACCTTATGTCATATGGTCGTCGTTAAGGACCCTATGTCATATAATGTTGGTTAGGCAAACTATGTCATACGGTGATCGTTAGACACCCTATGTTATATGGTCGTCGTTAGGGACCCTATGTCATATGGTCGTCGTTAGGGACCGTATGCCATATGGTCGTCATTAGGGACCGTATGCCATATGGTGTTCGTTATGGACCCTATGTCATATGGTTGTCGTTAGGCACCCTATGTCATATGGTGGTCGTTAGGGACCGTATGCCATATGGTGTTCGTTAGGGACCGTATGCCATATGGTGGTCGTTAGGCACATGTCATATGGTCGTCGTTAGGCACCCTATGCCATATGGTGGTCGTTAGGTACCCTATGTCATATGGTCGTGGTTAAGGACCCTATGCCATATAGTCGTCGTTAGGCACCCTATGCTATATGGTCGTCGTTAGGCACCCTATGTCATATGGTCGTCGTTAGGGCCCCTATCTCATATAGTCGTCGTTAGGTACCCTATGTCATATGGTCGTCGTTAGGGACCCTATGCCATACGCAAAGCCGACAGTGAGAATAATATCACATTGGCAATTTGGTCTCTGTTCAATAATTCCATGAATGCAGTCATTGTCCTTGAATCTGGTTAAGACTCGACAGCTTCGAGCTTAGATTTCTCCATCCCATCTCGCTTTTCCTCTTTCTCCCGAATTCTATCTCGCCTATCTCCAAATTTTATTCTATTATCTTTATTGTTTTGCTTTCTTTCACAAATCCCAACCGATAGTGTTAGGTATGGCGGTTTCATATTACATATACGCGTCGGTACACGCAATCCTAATCCAGAAAATTTAATTTTGTTGTCCAGTTTACCTCTAGATGTTGCCCTGTGGCGAAGTAATGCATCCATGCATCTATCTATTCCTATTACCTGACTTCCTTCGGAGGCGACGCACATTCGCGTCGAGTAGGAGGTGAGGCCAGGAAGAAAAAAGCCCCCAAGCGATACTTCTGCCTTGATAATATGTAATAATAATTGAGGTTTTATATGGCGCCCTTCAAGACCTTGAGCTTTCACAGGGTGCACGTCCATCGACTAAGAAAAGCCTGATAGAATAGGTGAGTTTCTAAAGCCTGTTTGAAAGCGCCGATCGAGGAACAGGAGCGTATGTCAGGGTGTACACCATTTCACAGCTTAGGGGCAACTACAGATAATGCACGATCGCCCATGCAGCAGAGACGAGTGCGAGGAACCGAAAGCATGACCACTTCACGAGGAGCGGAGGGCTCTTTGTTGTCTATACACAGCCATGGTAAAGGACAGGTACGGGAAATTCACTCATCACGGAAATCTTACTAAATATTTATAAGAATGGAAGAGATAAGTATATTAATTTCTTACTCTTTTTTATCCAATCTCATTTTTTTCCTATTATTTAAAAATCCTTCAGCAACCTCACTAATTATTATAAAATCGTCTCTGTTACACTTGTCCTTCGTGTTTTTTTTTTATAATCAAGTATTAATGTGTGCGCATTGACAATAAAGCACACATGTAAGAAGTACACATGTTGTATGTGGGCTACAGCCTAGCCGAAAGGGAAAAGAGCTTCTTATTTGAGTGAAGTTAAGTCACAATGGGAGTGGTTAGTTAGCGCATGGGAGACCAATTTGAATTGTCTTTGCCGCTGCTGTGATGCCGCAAATGGAAGTTCAAAACCCTGGGAAATTTGCGGTTCCCACTGGGTCAAAAAAAGGTGCTAATCGGTGATATAAACCATTGATTTTTACCCTACGTTTTTGTAGCAGACTGAGGAATAGAGTTAATTATTGGGAGGGGCACTAATAATGCCGAACTAGGTCGGAGGTATCACCCAAGGTGGTTGATTATGTGCCCTCCCTACCCCAATACCAGCAGGTGGAAATGCGGCTATCTTACATACATTTTGACTTCCATTTTCACATCTTAACAATATCTCCTCACAAACTTTCTTGCGAAATGCCCTCATTAGTTTTACCTTTTAGTTTTAAGTAAGAATAAGTGAGAGGTCAAATAATGATTTTTATATTTAATTTCGCAAACATTCATTTTTTCACAATGCACCAACAGGGCTTTTTTTCTGGTTGGAGAGAACTAATATAAAATTTCAGCACTTTTCTATATAATTCTTGGACAAAGACACAAATTGAATTTTCTTATATACTTTCTTTGTCTTTAAACCACAAGAAAATTCAAGTGAAACTGATTCGAAGTTCTTCTTTGTATCCAATCTTGGACCGAACGTTAAACTTCGATCTTAAATGATAAAGAAGTAGAGAATGATTTTTGTTTCGTAGAGCTCATTTTAACACACATTAAGTGAATTAAAACCCATGGAAGAGTTTAGATTTCAGTGAAGATACATTATTTAATTAATAAAATAAACTGATGCAATAATCCAGAGCATTTATAGTGGATAAAGACCTAAAGATTGCAGAGATAAGTGAAGGAAAGATTGAGGAAAAAATAAAGGACAAAATTGAGCTAAAAGGTATGAGATATGTAGACTGCACTGCCAAACTTTGTTAACCCTTAAATTTGGTAGGCATGAAGGCGTATTAAAAACATTTAAGAACAAATTCATATAAAATAAACACATAAGACCCATTACAATGAATAAAAATCACAAACTCGAACCTTTCCTCTTCAAAAAAATATCTGAGAAGAGGCCCTAACCTAAGCAGGAACATCGACCTGTTACAGGTAAAATTATTCATATTTTAATCACAAGAAATATTATATTATATAAAATTCCAAGATTAAAGATCGCATTTACTTTATTCTTCAACAGAAATTAACGAGTAATTGCCAATATCAGACCATTAAGAAAAAGAGGCACGTTACCAATATTAGACCGTTAATAAAAAGAGACACTTGTCAATATTAGACCATTAAGAAAAAGAGACACTTGTCAATATTATACCAATAAGAAAAAGATACACTTGCCAATATTAGACCAATAAGAGAAATAGACACTTGCCAATATTAGACCATTAAGGAATCCAATTACGCTGGAATTTCCTACCAAATTTGATGAAAAGGTATCCTGCTACCATTTGTAAAGGAATCTTCCACTTAGCATCCAATATGGAGAGAAACACAAAAAATTACGGGCAAGAAAACGGGGATGAATATAATTCTAAACGCTTTCGCTTCATCTCTTAAACGAAGTCTTGTTTAATCAAACAAAATAGCCTTATGAATCAGGTGTTTCTTTTCTTCCGCGTGGGTTATTTAGCATCCAATTTTCAGAATTACTTAATTCTTAAACTTTTCAGCCTTAAAAATATACAATATCTACCTCTAGATTTCAATTCCTCGCATATATAAGCATATTAGTTCCTAGATTAGCAGGAAAAGGAAATAGCTCGACACATTGGGTGTGATATAAAGAGTCTAATTATATTTTGCTATGTTTAGCCGAATGGAAACACCGCTTGTCACAATGGGCAAAATTAAACCACATTAGGGATGCTAATCAATGGATGGGTGTAGCTCAACTGAGATGAGGATCAGATGGTTGTGAATTGATAGCTAAATCATGTAATAATCATCATCATCAACCGCTTTTCCAGCAAGGTGTGGTTGTCACGCATCATCAACGCCACTCTTTGTCCTCGCAGGAACGAAATAATTTGAGTACATAAACACCTTAGTCGCTTTTTACGAAAGAAGACCCGGGCACCTTGATGCGATTCGGCAAGTAAAATTGCATGTAACTCGAAAGGACAACTGTATGTAACTTGACAAGAACAACTGTATCAAATTTGACAACCAAACTTGTATGCAAGTCAACAAAGACATCAGTATTTAAGTAAAAAAGGAGACTCGTGTGCAATTCGACAAGGACACCTATATACAAATCGACAAGGATACATGCATGCAAATTGACAAGAACACCTGTCTGCGACTCGACAAGGACACTCGTATGCAATTCGACAAGGGCATATGTATGCAATTCAATAAGGACACCCGTATACAATTAAACAAGAAACCTGTATGCAATTCGAAAAGACTCCTGTATGTGATTCGACAATGATATATGCATGCAATTCGATATGGATACCCTTATACAATTAAACAAGGAAACTTGTATGCAAGTCGACAAGGGCAACTGTATGCATGTCTTTCTATTATGATGGGAAAGGATTTACCGCCCTTTTTTTACTCGTAGTTGTGTCAATCCAGGCGGAAGAAGGAGTGCAGTGAGAACAGACAGGCGAAGAAGAAAAGTGTCATGGATGAAATTCAGAGCAAAGTAAAATGGTGAAAGTTAAAGAAACAATTTCGTATTCTCTCGATCTCTTTTATTTTCTCTAAAGGAAACGTATTTCAAAATAAACCAAACCGAACGGATGCCTTAAAAAGCTCAGAACTAAAAAAAATTACACCAAATTTCCCCCCCCCTACCCCCTGTATGGGTAGCAGAAAGGGAAACTGATGAAGTCCAATGAGGGTGAATGCACTCAATTGCAGAATCTAGACAAAAAAGAAAAGGTATAAGGGAAATAAAACCGTTAAATAAGTGAAAAAGAATCGTTGGTCAAAATGATTACAGTAGCAAGATCTCGTGTCACAGCGTGATGCATTTGGAACTTCCAAAGGTAAAAACGTTCAAGAAAATCACCGGATCTCCGAAGTATTAATTTAAATCACCCCGTAAAACTAAAATTGTGGTACTCCGTTATTTTAACGAACAAAACTCATACTGATGTGTGTTGGCAATCTTGCTCACTTTAAACGATACCCGAGTACAATTAATTTTGCCCCATGATTTCAACACATTGACATAACAAATATCTACCAGATATTCCCCCAAACCCTAATTTGAAAATCATTAAAACGATTGACTCATAAAAACCTCAAAAAATGATCAGCCAGAGTAATAACAAATCCGGTCAAACCCTGTTAAGTGAACATCTTCGAAGGGAGACATACCTGAAACTTCCTTCCATCACACGATTCCGCAGAAAACACAACTGTGACGAGAGCCAACTACTATCTGACTCTCGCTGGCAACGGGGCCTCCTTGTATAGTCGAACTTGTAGACAATTGCGTCGTGTGACGCAAACACGCGCCATATTAACCTTCTGTTTCCCTAAGTGAGCCACACTTTTTGGATCCCGACGCGAGTTTCTCATTTCCTGATATACTTCCTTTTGCTTCCTTATAAAAAGGTATAAAAAGTCGATAATTAAATACAATTTAAGAAGAGAGTAAAGATTTATAGGATCAAAAAGGTGTATAAATATTATTTCTAAAAGTTTAAAGAGCAAAAGCAACGTGGCTGTGTCACGCAGAAGTAGAGAGTATAAATCTGTAAAATAGGGAATGTAGACTAAACGAAAATAGTGTAAGATCTAGAGCCGCAGGTCTTCTTGTATGTATTGGGGACCTAAAGGTGCACACCTGCAGCCCTGGGGCTGGGAGAGCGAACCATTCCTCCTGGTTTAGGAGGAATCCCCTTACGGTGGATAGAAGATGTAGAAAGAATGAAAAATGACGTGGAATATTTCAAAGGGGCGCAAAAGACGATCCAAGAGAGAGCACCAGTTTCTTTTGGGCCACTGGGCTCGGTAGTGCGTACTGCTCCTTCAAGTACCAGGTGTAATAATCTATAAAAGACACACACCCTTAGGGGGGGTCACAAAATTTTATAGAATGTATAGCTTCTCTTTTATATTGGAAAGAATTCCGACTGTGTTACATTACAGAATTTTCTATCTGACTCTACACAGAAGACAACCTGTCAAGTCACACAATAACGGTAAAAATAAACCGGATTCCCTACACAAAACAGACAAATCAACTCAAATCATCAACAATTTTTCTGTTCAATTGTTAAAAAGAAGTGAAAACGAGATTGCTCTGTCGAACTTTAACATTTTAAGTATTGTTCGTCCGTTCGTACAACAACTACCGACACTTAACAGTACAAGCTTGGATACCCCCTCGGGGAAATAATAGACCTACTGAGTCATTATGAAGCAAGCATGGCAGGATGGCAGGAATACCCACACGTATAGTTGGAATCTAGAAATCAAGACACTAGGTAAAATTCCAGGTATCTCAATGGTAGGATTGGTATCACTCTTTACTAAGATATGTCTTGTACAATCCCGCATCAAGGACAGCCTTTGAGAGAAGAATCGCTCTCGTCGAGCACTTTCTAATTTAAAGAACACGGATTTTACTGTTGGACGCCTTTGGCCATTTTTCAGGAGACTTTAGCAATTTAATGCAACGGCCAATTCAACAGGAGCCCATATAAGACTCTCAAATGTTCAAGGTCGTGCTAAGGAAGTCAAATAATGAAAGTGCTCCCACTTTCGAGTACTCCTTTCACTATTAAATATGCAATTGTCGCAGTTAAGTACGTATCACTTAAGCGGTAACTACACAGCTAACTGAAAAAAATTATGTATTTGCACATATATACACATGTGTACGCCCGTGCAACATAAATTAATTTATCAACTGGAATGAGTCACTCTCAGACTCCGTTACACGTGCTAGAAAACTATCCTGGAGTTTCCGCAAACATTCACATAAGCTTTATCTCATGCTGATTCCTGCTCTTATTCATTAACATTAAAACATTAATCCTTTTCTGCAATTGAACATAATATCCTATATTCTTTCTTCATATTTTTTGCTGTCACTATTTACAGGAACAATTAACTAAATTTTAAATTCAAATTTCGGGTCCGAAAATGAAAGTAAATAAAATAAATTTATGCATACCAAAATATTTTTTTGTGGGTTTACCAGAAAATCCCCCGATTCACATATGACCTTTAAAAAACGACCATAAGAAATCGTTTTTTTTAAATCTCCATTATTCAAGATCAATAAAAAAATAAATGTATTCATTTATAGTCAATTTTCATAAGTGAGCATCTCATGCATTCAAGTACATGATTTCGAAATCAAAATTGAAGCTCCATTCTTTGCAAATGACCAAAACGCAATGAAGCCACTCTGGACGCGCGCATGAAAACGGCACACTCAGGAGACGATTTCGTCTGCTGTCAAGGACATTTGCTCTTTCACTTTTCTTGAATACTTTTATAACTGCGACGCCTTTACCAGAACAGATCAAGATTAGTTAATGGTTTCCGATAACCTTCCTACCCTCAGGGTTTTCCAGTTAGCCAACCCCTCTCATTAACCCTCTGCAGGGAAACCTCTTTTCAAAAACGGATGAGAGTTGGGGCAAAAGCTGCGTCTCCTCATATTCCCTACCACCACAAGTAGTCTACTATGTCTATACACTTTCCTCACGCTTTCTCTTCCCCTGAACTTACCACTTATTTTTACTAGTCTCTTGTCCAAAATTCATGACTGTAATGCACTCGTTGGTTTTCGCTTTTTATTTTATAAATAACTACGCATCCTCCCATTAACCAATACCAGCCTTTCTTCCTTTCATATTAGACAAGTTAAATATAGCTTGATTGATTATTATTACTCTGTTGTCGATTGCATTTGTTATGCAAACTAGAGAGGCAAGAGGAGTCCCTTTATAAGAGGGATTCAGGTCTAAATTTGGAATGCCTATACCGTAGGTTCGATTCACACATTCACACTGTTAGAGAAAGTTTATAAACTCCCACTTCACTATTTAAGATCAAATCGGATTTGCTATTCCAAGCTGTCATTTCGAACCTTTTCCCACTATCTTGAGAGCGCTTGCTAGCCGGGTGGATACGGCGTTGGTCTGCTAACGTCACTGTACCGGGTTTGATCCCGGCATGAGTGGACACAAACGTCAGCGCAAGGAGAGATCTGGCTACCGATTGGCGGACGCGCTGTGCTCAGCTCTGTATTGGAGTGAGTTGATCTTACACTTCTCACCACACACCTAACCAATTACAACGCTGCTTTCTTTCCTCTCCCGTCTTCGCACCACAACACACGTGCACACTCTGTTCCAAGGAATCCTGCCGATAGGTATCTAGATCCACATACCTCTGACACGAAACAGGTCCCTCTGAACCGGGGCGACGAAGGTTCCCCCTGACCGCTGTTTAGTGTCAAAACATAACACTTCCTGGCACCTCTTCCCAAAGAGGATTTGCCCCTTGTGCTCTCGGGCTCACCAGCGATTGTCATACTGACCTTTATGTCTATTTCATTATCAGGTAGGGATCCGCCTGGATAAAGGAAGGTTAGCAAACCACTACTACTAATACTCCCACTTTCTTGGAGTTTTTCTTTTCTTTTTTCTTCGTTCATCCGTCTTCATCATTTTTTCTTTCTGGTGAATGAAAATACTCCATCAGTTAGAGAGGTTTGCCTTGTCTTTTAATTTCATAAATATTGAACCGATCTCTAAAAGAATATTACAGATAGAGGAAATAATCAGGTTAGGAAGTACTACCAAAAATAGGAGGAAAGATTTTCTCGAGTTTAAAGGTCGAATAAAAAAAAAGGCTTAGAAAGAGCGATTACTACTTTCTTTAGAGTAGTAATAAGTAGAAAGTAAATGGAGAGGTAAACGAATATGTTGACCGAACGCATACAATGTGGTTACATTGTATGCAATAAGAGACAAAAAGGAGGTCGATTTAATGAGAGGGAGATGTTCGATAAATAAAGATTCCTTCATGAGTCTTGAATGTTGGATAAACTTATAGAGAATGAATGGGTTAAATGGTAGGAAACCTTATGGATTTTATAATTAATGGGACGCAAATGGAAAAAGGAAAAAATGTATATATAAAAAAAAATATAGCTAGTTTTTTGCAAAAAAAGCAAGCTTAGGAAGTAACACCCGACCCGGAAGTAGATTTCTTTCTTATTAATTAATACAGAGGTTCTATCTCAAAATCCAGAGAAATTTAAGTTTTGATAACTAAATTAATTTTTTTATAAATTGGGCATTTTATAAAAAGTTTCTTAAATGTAAGTTTCCTGTAAAGAAAAGAAGAAAGAATCAATGTCACTTTAGCAAATAGGAAAACCTACTGTGAGTTTATTAGACAAGTATAGACACTTTCTTATAAATCGATGTGTTGATACCGAGTTTTACAAAAGTTGTTACACAAGTTCTTTTTAATCTTTCGAGAGGTTTACGTGTGTGATAGAAGTTCAGTCAAAATAAGATAAGCTTTTACTTTTACAGCCCGTGTCATTAAAAGTATTTTTCATTGTGTTGGTGTGTCAGGAAGTGTAAAAGAATCGAGATCTTTGCTCTCCGGCACGTGGACCACAAGTCCGACATCGGGGAAGACCTCAAAGATCGACCTCGTTCAGGCAGACCTCAAGTTGCCAACCGTTTGGATGTGTGAAAGGCCTTCGAAAGTGCTCCGAAGCTCAAAATGACACCGCTCGCGAAGAAGTACATATCGGTGACAACGGGGTCAAAGGGCCGTCCAGAGCTTGAGGTGCGTAGAAAGGCCTCTCCTCACTGACCGTATGCGAGAACAACGTCGGGAACGCTCTCGTCGACTTCTCAACGACTTGAAGAGTCATGCTATTCCAATTCTCATATTTTTCTAAAGAAAAATCCTTCACAGTCAATCCGGTCGCCAACTAACAGAAAAACCGCGTTTTAAACTACGGCAAGGACGTCTTCGAGGTCCACCACGTCTCTACTACCAAGCAGCCGGCCTTCCTGATGATGCTCGGTGTCGTGGCATAAAATGGCGAGAAGATGCCGCCGGTGTGGTTCGCGGCCGGTTACAGGCCCACCGTGGCCGATTACAAAGATATATTGACCACAAAAGTGCTGTCCTGGATGAGAAAGACCAAGAAGAAGGCGGACTACGTCTTTCAGCTGAACGGTGCCTCGGCCCACACGGCTAGGACAGTGCAAGAATGGTTGGGGTCAACATGAAGGTCGAAGGACTTTTGGCCGCCGCAGTCGCCTGATCCCAATCACCTCGACTACTGTGTGTGGCTGTATGTCGAGTGCAAATCTTGCAAGGTCCGCCACAGCAACGTCGACGAGCTGAAGTCCTCCGTCAACCGCGTGTGGGCCAGCATGGAACGCGTCCTCACCGCCGAGGGCGGCCACATTGATTAATATTACAATTTAAACCCGTATTTATATTTTAAATTAATATAAACGAGTCTAATTGCATGAAAAATATCATTGTGTTCTTTGTTTAGATGGTCGTTACGAGTGTACCAGAATCTTTGTACTCCCTGGTATATCTCAAGCTACATAATGGTACCTATTTACCACCTTTTATTGTAGCTACTCTTTTGACTACGCCTTAACACTTCCTACAACGTAAAATTTACGAACCATCGAGCCATTTGACGATGATGCCATCGTTGGTTTTTCTTTATAATTCAGCACATAAATCTAATAGCAACCAATGCAAAGAGTGTATGAAGTCAAACGTTCTAAGGATGAGTAAGAAGCACTATCACTCATCACTAATGTCTCGTTTTTTATCTCAATTGTGTTCTTTTATAACGGTGATTTTGGTTCTTTGGTTCGGGATGAGAAAACAGAAAGTGTTGAAACAAAAATCACATGGTGGTAGGTAGGAAAGAGTGGTTGTCTGTATAATCGAATGGAAAGTGGAATAATGCAAGTAGTAATAAGTTGCGGCATTCGTCCTTCCCATTGTGAACGAGATCACCCGACACGATAATGAAATCTATAAGTATAAAGACCAGAATGATAATTGCTGTCAACCCCGAATATAGCAGGGCCTATCATCAGAGTGGCTTGGGGGGGGGGGGGGGACATGTGAGGTAGTATTGTGTTTTGACACTAACTATGCGTCAAGGGTATATGACGTGGGTATATGAGGTGGGGGGTAGTACCCCCCACCTCCACCAGAGTAGCATTAGTAAACGGGTATTCTACAATGATTCGGAATGTGGATTAGCGCTAAAATTACGGGGAAGAAGTTGAAATTTGCGTGATTGTAGTGTATGCCGCCTGCAGAGTGAAGGAAGTAAGGATGAGAAAGAGGAAGTTCTGTAATAAATCAGGAGAGGCGGATGAAGTTGGTAATCGATATCAATTGATAGTTGTAAGACTGTAAGAGACATAATTGTATGCATGAATGAAATATGGAAGTCTGGGGCTTTTACCACACCTTTAGCGAGTAAAAATGGCGAGAATGTTGTGTTTGTGCAGAGGGAAATCTGTATGTGGTGAACAAGTTTTCAGCACAAAAAATTTTAAAAGTAGGCATAGATGTGGAAAAGAAAAGAGGATCTATTTAACAGTATTGATGTGTTCTTGGTGATAAAAATATGCTGAGGAAAACGATCGGTGTGAAAAGTGTGAAAGGTGTTAATAAAAAAACCTCATATGTAATACAATAAACCGTATCTGAGAATGTTTGAGAGCAGGAATGTGAAAATAGGGAGGAAGCAAAATTAGAACAAACTTAAGGAAGTTATAGTTGGTAGTGAAAGAATGTGTGAAGGTTTAGAAAGCGAAAGTGAAATGTTGAAATTACAGACGCTTTATAGTACATATGAGCATGTCAGGGAAGGGGGATAAATCTATACAAAGAGGCGAAAAGCGAAATGAAACGACTGATTAGTGAGTACAAGAAAGCAAAAGTAAGTAAGAAATACGATTCAGGCTCTGGATGGGGCGAGGAAGTTATTTTTGAAGGAATTGATGAATATAAGAAACCAACAGAAAAAAAGGCTATTTGACCATCATGCAAAAGAATAGAATGGTACTAGTAAACAATAGTACTAGTAAGTAATAAGTAAGTTAAAACTAGACGGTGGGGGTATCTTTATGAACTGTATAAGGTAGGGATGGAGACGAAGCGAATATAAACAGGAATGGGTTCTCGAGTGCAAACCTGAGACCATATCAAAATGTGTAAAAGATAAACATGTTTACGCTGTTTACCGCTGTGAAACATTTGTAAAATGAGAAGACTGCTGGAAGGGTTGATGTGGTAGCTGGGATGCTTAAAAGTGTGGATCGTGTGTAATAAAATGGGTTTTGGCTTTTTGTGTTGGGCCTTAGCCAATGGAACACTGCCTGAGTAGTAGTAATTGTGGTGGCTCGCCAACCTGCCTTTATCAAAGCTGATCCCGACTGGATAATGAAATAGACATAAATAGGAGTATGCCAATCGCTGGTCAGTCCCAGGGCAACAGGGGCCGACCTTCTTTGGGGAGAGGTGCCAGGAAGCGTTATGTTTTGAATCCAAACAGCGTTCAAACCTTCGTCGCTCCGGTTCAGAGGGACCTGTTCCGCGTCAGAAGTATGTGGATATAAATACTCCTCGGCTGGATTCTTTGGAACAGAGTGTGTGTGTTATGCTGCGAAGATGGGAAAGGAATGAAAGCAGTGTTGTAATTGGCTGTGTGTGTGATGAGAAGTGTAAGATCTACCCACCCGAATACATGGCTGAGCACAGCGCGTCCGCCAGTCGGTAGCCAGATCTCTACGTGCGCTGACGTTTGTATTCGGTCATGCCGAGATCGAACCTGGTACCGCGACATTAATGGACCAACGCCGTATCCACTCGGCTATCAAGAGCTCTAGTGCCTGAGGAGTTAAATGCAAGAACTATTGGGGACTAAGTCCATTGCGTTAGGTCAACCAGATATTTGGAAATATTTTGATTGATCGTATAAAAGAGATAATACAAGGAAAACTAGCGTTGTCCGTGTTTAATTACGACTATCTCGAGGGCATACTAAGGGATTCTGAGGATTTTTGCTGTTTCATGTTACTTTACGTTGTTTTAAGTATCTGGGTTTTATTTGATAATTCTATGGGGATCGGATGGTTATATTTATTTACAATGTCAGGTAGGAATTCTTCTTGATTGCTCAAGTCAAGTGGCTGCAGCTCCCGTGAAAGGAGACCTCTGGAGGTTGGCGTGTGAGGCTGGCACTTGGCGTGGGGCGAACGAGTAAGTAGAGGGAGGACGAGAGGATGAAAATACAATATGATTCGCATCTCTTCTCAGTACCACTAAATAGGTCTGAAGGGCATGAGGTTGCCAGGAGTCACCATCGTGGAGTTGCCACCGGTCGCTGTCTGCGCTATAAGCCTTTGATGTGTAAAGAAGGTTAGGTCAAGATTTGGAAGGTTTGTTGGTTTTATTTGATGGTTATGAGTAATTTTCTATGGTAAGAAGTTTATATCTGGTTATTTGAGTGTGTTGGTTTTATCTGACGATTTTTAGCTGTTTAATGTAGGACGAAGGTTAGGTCAGTTTTTTTAAAATTTATATTATCTTATAAATAGTTTACTATGTTATGAAGTTTTGGTCAGGTTATTTGGGTATCTTGGTTCTATTCGATGAGTTTGAAGTGGTTGTTGTGTTATGAAGGTTAGGTGAGGCTATTTGGGTATATTGGTTTAATTAGATGATTATAAGTTGGATCTTTTCTTATGTTTCTTAGATTGTATGTATTTCTCTATCCCTAAACGAATCCGTTATCGCGTTTATAGTGGACGAAATGAAAAATCGAGAAATTTGTGACCATTATAATTTTTTTACGCATGGGCCTATTGAGATGAAGCATACACCTTTAGCTCCGCTTCCAAAAAAAGTTGTATAAGAAGAGGTATTGCAGCTCGCGTGGATAGCGAGCTTCTTAGAGGTTGATGTGAAGGGTGACACTTGGCGTAAAGCGACGGTGGCAGCAAGCTTGTTGTGTGTATGACAATCATATGCCTTTCCCGTGTCTGCCAGATTAGGTAAGCCTCGAACGGCAGAGGTCGCTAGGTGTCGCCATCATGAAGTTGATTTTATATAAAGAGAAATGATGCCGATTGAGCAAAGTAAGTTTTGAGTGGGAAATGGCTGTGATCAACTGTTTGCATTAAAACTGCTGACTAAGACTGCGAGATAGAAGAAATATGGTGTATGTTGGGTTTATATATCTTGGGAAACTATATGATCGTGTAGATAGGAAAGATTTTTAGCAAACTCTAAGAATGTATAGTGTGAGAGGTAACTCATTTAACAGGATTAAAAATGTCTATGTTGGCACTGAGCGTGCGTTCGGTTAAAAGCTGGATAGAGTAGTTTTTTTGAGATGAGGAAGTGGGGGTGCAAGTGTTTGTAATGTCGCCATTAGTGTTTAGTATGTTCATGGATGGAGTGATGAGAGAAGCATTAGTGGAATGGATACTGGTGTGAAATTAATGAGGAATGGTGAGAGATAAGTATCAACAAGGAGTAACAACAAGGAAAGAAGGTACTTTAGGAGACCTTACGGTCCATTCAAAGAGGGTACCTTTGGACTAGCAATCGAGCGGGCACAAGGCTGCTCAATTGTTTTGCGTCCCTAAACGGCCACTTTTCAAGACTTTGTCTAGTCTTGACTTGAACTGGTCAACAGATTCACTGTTGACATCTTCCACTAAAAGTGTGTTCCACATACCGCAGATACTGTAAGTGAAAAAATTTCCACACAGATTGCGGTTGTAACGCTTCAGTTCAAGTTTGAAGCCGTGATTGCGCGTTCTGTTCTCACTCAGTGTGAAAATATCCCGGTAGTCAACATTGTCGAACCCTCGAAGTATTTTGAAAACTTCGATGAGCTGACCACGCTGTCTACGGGTTTCCAGCGAGAACAGATCTAATTCCCTTAGTCTATCCTCATAACTTTTATGTCGGATAGAGGGAATCAGCTTGTTTGACCTGGCTTGTACGCGTTCCAATCTCGCGATGTCCTTTCGCAATGAAGGACTCCAAAATTGTACGGCATACTCAAGGTGCGGTCGGACAAGTGAGTTGTACAGGCACAGTACAATCTCCTGGTTCCGATAACCAAACTGGCGCTTAATATAGCCTAGCATCCTTTGGGCCTTTTTCTCTGCCTCAATGCACTGTTTCGAGAACTTGAGGTCACTAGTGATAGTAACACCCAAGTCCTTCTCAGTGTCACTCGATTCAAGAGCAGTGCCCTTAAGGATATACTGAGATTGGGGGTTTCTGTGGCCGATATGCATCACTTTGCATTTGCCCACGTTAAAAGGCATTTGCCACGTGTCCGACCACTCCCCAATCTTCCCAAGATATTCCTGCAGGCTTGCAGTATTTCCATCCTTTGCAACGTTCATACCAAGCTTGGTATCGTCCACAAATTTGGAAATCTTGGCAACCATGTCACCGTCCATGTCGTTGACGTAGATGATGAATAGTAGTGGTCCCAGGACAGAACCTTGAGGCACCTCGCTAGTAACGGGCACCCACTCAGAAGACTGTCCATTTACCACCACCCGTTGCCGTCTGCCACTTAGCCAGTTCTCGATCCAGCCGGCTACCTTTCCGTCTATGCCAAGCGCTCGCATTTTCCGGAGAAGGCGGCGGTGTGGTACCTTATCAAAGGCTTTCTGGAAGTCTAGGTAGACCACATCCACCGCCTTGTCCCGATCGTGCTCACTGAAAACGAAGTGAAAGAATTCCACAAGGTTCGTCAGGCATGACCGTTGCCTTCGGAAGCCGTGCTGGGAACTCCTCAGTAGCAGGTTTGACTCTAAATACGACGTCACTTTGTCCACTATGATGCTTTCCATGAGTTTACCGACTATCGAAGTCAGACTGATAGGTCGGTAGTTCGACGGTTGGTTACGGTCTCCTTTCTTGAAGATAGGAGTCACCTCCGCCTCATGCCAGTCTCTAGGAACGCATTTGGTCCAGATTGACATGTTAAAGATAGCGCACAGATGTCGTGATACTTCATCGCACACTTCTTTCAACACTTTAGGTAGAAACCCGTCCGGTCCAGGGGACTTATTCGTCTTTAGGTCAGCGATCTTTTTCTTTATTTCTCCTTCGGTGAAGTCCATTGCCTCCAGCTTTTCCCCCGAGTAGGAATCCGTCGGCTGGGGAATGGGACCACACTCTTCAGTAAACACTGAAGAGAAGTAGTCGTTGAGGAGGTTGGCATTTTCTGCATCTGAATGCTTTAATGTCCCCTCCTCATTCCTCAAAGGGCCAATCGTTCGACGGATTGGTTTACGGCTGTTCACATATCCAAAGAACTCCTTGGGATTCTCTTTACAGAGTCTCGCCACTCGGAGTTCCTCAGACCGCTTAGCCGCCCTTATGCTGGACTTCACTCTCCTGGCTAGCCTCCGGTATTCGTCAAAGTCACCCGAGATCTTCGATTGCCGGTACACATTTCTCTTCTTCCTAAGCAGTTGCCCGATTTCTCGATTAAACCAGTTTGGTTGAACAGAAGACCGACGGGGGCATTTCAGAGGGATAAAACGCGATTGAAGACTCATGAATGTGGTTTTGAAACTGTTCCAAGAGTCTTTAACAGCATCGCACTCTTCTAGCCTCGCGTCAGTCAGTCCAGCGCGTAGACCTGCAAAGTCTGCTTTTCTCAAATCCAGTTTCATTGATTTACTAGTTGCAGGCTCTGCCTTGGGGACTTTGACTACAAATCTAATTAGTCGGTGGTCACTGCCACCGAGCTCTTCGCCAACAGAGAGGTCCTCAACGATGTCATCCTCAGAGGTAAAGACCAAGTCGAGGATATTGTCTCCTCTCGTTGGCTCTCTCACCCATTGAGTGAGGAACTCGTTGTTCGTGAACTCCAGGGGTAGTGCGTTCTCGCCACAGGGTTCTCTGGTTTCCCAGTCAACTTGTGTGTTGAAATCACCCATGACGATACACACTCTGTCTTTCACAAGTTCTCCTAGTAGCTGGTACAGATCTCTGTCCTTTTCAACGAGTTGGGCAGGAGGTCTATAAAGCACCAGGGTCCTGTATTTGGCAGGACCTATCTCTAGGTCAACACCTAGTAGTTCATGGTCGGATACGATGTTGCAATCCGTCGAGTTAAGAGTATCCTTGACATACAACATCACACCGCCACCCTCTCTGTCTGGCCTATCTTTCAAGAAGAGCTGGTAACCGGGAATCGTGAATTCACCTTCAAAATCTCGGCTTGAGGTTTTTATCCACGACTCCGTTATGGCCACCATCTCTGGTTCTTCTGTTGCTACGAGGCCACGAAGTTCTAGAAACTTGTTTCTGATAGACCTCGCATTAAACAGAAGAACTTTTAGGGAGTCCCCGACTGTAGGACTCCCTACGCTCTTCCGTTTCCCGCTTTCTTTTTCTGTGGCGGGATCACTCCACTCTTTGTGACTTCAGAAAAGGTCGTTCCTGGAGTAACACGGGTGTACTGGCGTACGTCCTCCTTTACTCGGGGTCTGACACTTCTTTGGGTCCGCTCCACAACATCCTGGATCATGTTTGCGAGTGCAGCTTTCCCTTTAAAGGAAAGATGCACTCCATCCCTTTTGTACAGGTCATTTCTCCCGTAAAAGGTGTGGTAGGGGTCTACAAAAAAGACTCCTTCCGCCGTACAAAGATCTCCCAGGCGTTGGTTTATGGAGACGTTCCTCGCGTGAGCATTGCGGGATGGACCTCGTCTTGGGAGTATCCCGACCACGACAAGTCTGCGGGTTTTTAGCCCACAGTCGTCAACTCCTCCTTAACCGTGGTCAGGATCTTCCCGCTGGCGCCTACATTGCCTCCTCGTAGGTAGAGATCGTTGCCACTTGCCATGAGGGCAACTACTGAGTTCTCAGAGATCTGAGATTTCTTAGCCTCCACCCTTATTTCTCCGCTCCCCTTTCCTGGAAGGCAGCTTACCTTCACACTGGTGCGAAGGCGGGCCGCTAGCAAGGGTTGTAGATCCCGCGCTTGGGAGTCACCGATCACGATGACCCTCGCGCATTTGGGTTCAGAGGACAGAGGCTTTCCTTTCAGTATGGGCTCTTTCGATTCCTCTTTCTTCCCCACTTTTTTGTTTTTTTTCTTCTTTTTCTTCTTCGTTTTTTCTTCCGTTTCTACTTTCTCTTCTGTTTTTCCTTTCTTACTCTTCCTTTTCTTCTTTTTGACGCCCTGAGTAACCCCAGCAGCTGCTGGCTCTGGGACGTCGGATGGTTGGCCTATCTCTATCGACGCGGTGCATGAGGGCCCAACAGAGGAGCCATCCGCGTCGTTGGGAGTTTCTTGTTGCTGTTGCTGTCCATTGGTGGCTTTAATCTCTGCAATGATGGCTTCGAGATGACGGATTTGAGTCACATGCTCAGACTCAAGGATTTTCACCTTTTCTTCCAGCCGTCGTGTTTAAAAAGTTCCTTAAGCTCCTGAAGTTCTGCCCTTAGGACGCAGTTCGTGCAGATACTTCCAGGGTGGCATTTTGAGAAACACCCCTCCGGAAAATTTACGCACCACTTGTCCTTTTGGCATGTCGAGCAGGTATACTTTAACGCACCAGGTCCTTTCTTTCCAGTCATGCTGAACACTTTATATCTCTGAATACTTTGTGACCACTCAATAAAAAAGAAAGGGGGTGGTGAGTTCGCCCCGCGTGAGTCGCTCCCGCCTATCGATCAGAGAGGTTTCGGATTTTTCAGAAGGCACGCTCCTTGTGCTGCTGCTCGTCCGACCGAGTCGTCAAACCTCGGCGTGCCGTGGCTCCCAACCAAGCAGCACTGACGGTCCCCGAAGGGGCCATCGATTTCTCACCAGGTGAACAACGGAGCACATCTCGTACTAAACTCCTACTAGTTTCCTTCACGACGGCCAAGATCTCGGAGCAGCGTTCAGTGGATATCCCGCCACACCAAGAGACTCGACCCAAGGCTTTTTGTTGGCCTGGCAACCAACATGGGAACAAAGGGCCGTCACCACGGACCAATGCTACCAGAGGCACCCGTCAACGGTCACTGGGAATGGTCAATAATTATGCGCCAGGAAAGAGGTTACCGGGGCACTACCCTCATCCCATTCATCGTGCCCCAACGCCTAAGACCCCTCAAGTCCTAGTCTCTCGCAACCAGTGAGCGTCGATTGGCGTTGTTTATAGAGGTTCCAAAGCCTCTCTTCTGACGCGTGAGGTAGCTGCCAGGTCCTTATATGTAGATAGATGAAAAAAGGGTAAGAGTGACATGATAGGTATAGGGGTTGTTTTTTTGTTGTTTTTTTCTTTTTGTATAAGTAGAAGAAATAGGATTAATTTTTAAAGAAAGATGAAGGATAGAGTAGGATAAAAAAAGACAAAGACGCACTTAGTCTGGAACCTAATTTTCGACCAAATCGACAAGGGAAACCCTGCCAGGGGTGCCAGAAGATAGGTACCCCCGCCGACATAGCTCGAAAATTCAAGGGTACGCACAAGCTCTCTTCCCGCGACAAGGGGGCGTCACCTCTCTCTACTTTCTTTATTGACCTGTGAGAGAGTTTAGGCAATTTTGATTGAAACCTTTGTGTGTGTAGGAGGCTAAGAATAAATGAAAAAGAGGATGGTGCGTGATGGTTAGGATCTAGTGAGTTATAATAGCGAGTAAGATATTTTACACCGCATTGGGTGTTTGGCGGGGCATTTCCCATAGGTGCTCATAATCCATATTATGATCTAGCAAGTGCGTGCATATACCACCTGCAGAAACAAGCATGGGAAGAGATTCAAGATGGGTTTGCCAACGAGGCATAGCCACATGCACTCTGAAGAGCCCCCCCTTTCCTGCAAAATACAAACGGCCGGGTAAGGTGACAAACTTAACTTCCTTTTCGTTCAGAAACGCAGTGCATGGAAATCATCCAAATACCAGCATAGCTGTTCTTCTCTAACTTGGGAAATACAAAACTGAGGCTGCATGGTGCCAAGAAGGGACTTGCTTCTGGCAAAGGACTCCAACACAGTTTCACGGAGAACGCTTACTACAAGGAGGGACAGAGAGAGCAAATCATCAGTTATTTTTAATTTATTTCACGTCAACGAATTACCACTACAAGGAACCATTAGTGATTCCGCATAGGTGTATCGGGAGTGATTTACTCTTTGATGAATGATTCAGATTCACAAGGTTTTAAATTGGTAAGATTTAAATTGGTAAGGAAGTCGCAAAGACAATCAACCTGTTAGTGAAAGCTAAGATTTCGTGTGTGGAATGTGGCATAAAGTTGCATCAGAGTAAGGGAGTTAGACTATTGTATAGAAATAATAGGAAAGAGCGTGTTTGAGAGCAGTACAAAAGGACAATTTAAAAGAAATCTTTCGTATAAGAATTGTAGATAAAGCAATGAATGAATATGTAAGAGTATGGTGTGAGTAACAGTGTAAAAAAATGTGACTTAAAGTGTTTTGGGGTCGTACGAACAGGAAATATTATTAAATTAGTTAAAACTTGTAAACAGAATATATGAATGTCTCGATGTGTGGAGGGTTGTAAAACCACGTGAAACTGTGGATAATAGTTGTACATATAATCGAGTGCGTGAATGAGTGGATCTTCCACCCATCTTCTCAGGGGTAAAGATATTTCCGCTTCTATTCATTTTTTATCCTCTTGTCTCTTACTCAGTGAGAACACGTTAGACACTGCCGTCGCCTAATTCTTCGAGGGGAGTAAAATTCCACTTAGGCGGGGATAGAAAGTTATTATTTACTCCCCTTCCTTGAAAACAAATTGAGAGGACTCCACAACCAAACAGGATGACATATTTTAAAGTATACAAATATGATGGTGTCAATAACCTTCGTGGTTGGCAAGCAACTTAAAAATAAATAAATTTAGTTAAAGTGATGAGTTATCATCGGGAAAAAGAAGGAGGGATTTATTTTAACGTTAGAGAAAAGAGTTTGGAAATCAACAGCATTTCATCACGCAAAGATTAATTTGTCTAAATTTGCCGGATCGATCCCAACCTCAGGCAATTTGGATGTTTCTGAGAAAAGATACCCAAGATGTCACTTGATATTGGGTTAATCAATTCACCACTAAGCAAGCTAGGTTGCTCGGCGCAAAATGTGTCGCTCGGTCGGTCGCTCGGCCCAAAATGAGTAACAATAAATCATAAACAAATATTCTGTCCATTCGATTATTCTTACTTAACTACAAACACTTCGATATTTTTTACAATATTTCTATTCTCCATTATTTCCTCTTGATGTAATCCATGGAATTGGTAAACGTGGTATAAAATGAGTGAGGAGGTGCTCTCTGGAGTCGCACTTAAGGAATCTCGAGACGCAGCACCTCAAGGGTCAGAGTAATTAATTGTCTTCACTCTGCAGTGAGGATGAATGTGTGTCTATTTGCACATTTTGTTCCATTAATTTCTGCACGATCGCAAATACCAAAATTCCCCATCCAGCTCCAAGTAATATCGTTACACGCTGTTCCATATTCAAATCCCCCCACCCCCTTCTTCCTCCTTTCATCAATGTTCAAGGATGACCTTTGAGTATGAGCTCTTTGTACCAATAATTTTACTTCAACACTAACATCGCTTAAGTCCTTCGCTCTCTTCACGTCGAGAGGGTAGCATTTCCTTGAGCCACCAGAAGATTCCAAACACCCGATCGCTGGTTGGTGGCGAAATATTTTTGCCACCATCCTTCCTGTAACTTTCGATCCCCCAGAAAATCAGGGCCGCCTCCTGCTACCCTCGGGTTTGCCACTTATCGTCATTCATATTTTTATGTTGGTTTCATTATTCAGTCAGGGGACCCCACTCAAATTAATGGGAAAGGTGGCATTAATAGCCATGAATCTTCTATGTATTTTCCTTTCACTTAACCTCACCACTCTCTCTACGAACCCCTTTTCCTCTGAGTGAAAATGCCCTCGTTTGATACCACTTTATTAATCTAATATCATTGATATTTTTTTGCCTTCTTTTTCCCGGTTGAAGGAAACCAAAAAAGTCTTCTTTGCTAAACTCCAAATCGGCTTAACTTATCGTTTGTCACACTCGTCAGCGACTTGAATGATGTGACTTCAAAAAACACAGCCTTTTAAACAAGAAAACGGGAGCAAGGATCCCCTATAGCACCCACTCTTCAATAATATGTGGTTAGCAACGCTGCCTTCCCATCCCGCGGCTTGATTCGGGCCCCACCCCGGGGGGTTCAGCTGGCACGAAGCAAACCCAAGTTTCCATCCTTAAAAGGTCGATAGATTGGTCCTACTTTCGGGCCGGTGGGTTTGGAGCACAATACAAACTGTACATAGACCTACACTGTGCGTCCGAGGGGGCACCTAGGTGTGGGCCAAACCTACATATAGCAAAACAACCACAAAAACAACGTTTGAATATTAAAATACTTATGCATCTGTTTTCTTCTCCCTCTTTTGGTACTCTGTCTCGTTTTCTCTCACATTTTGTACTCCACTTATCTTACAGTGTGTGCACTCTGAGAGTGTAGTCCTCTTCGTTCTTCAGGTGTACTGCCCCACAAGCATGGGCCATAGCGTCGCCGGCACCACTTTGTTCTAAGTTCCCATGTTTGATTGGGCTTAAGATGTTATTACTTGGTTGCTGCTTACTCGCAACCTGGTAGATTTGGGTCGTCCATAGTTATTTGGGTTCATTTATCTAATCTTCTTTTAAATGTTTCCACTGGACAGCTGATATCTCTGATTGAACAAGCAAGATAGGGAGCTGAGGAGAAAGTCTGTTTCAAATGTTTCAATGTTCCTTTTTCGCAGGATGAGAATCCTTCTCGGATATGTTGTCTCGCATCTGCTCGTGGCGGTAAACTCTTTCTCCTTTGTCCCTCTTCCCAATCTTGGCTTCTTGGACGATGCTGACGAGGAGCCAGTGACGTCATTTAACCGGACGGGTGTCGAGAGTCAAAACGTTATTAAGGTAAGCAACTCTTCCTCCGGTAGCATATTTTGGGGTTCGTTATTATTTTCTTAGAACTAGAAAGATAAAACTAACGAGGATGTCTCCCTTTGAAAGGAATTTAAGAGGTTTGTAATAAAAGAATAGTATAGATTGGTAGAGTTAAAACGTGCTAATTATAAGTACGCTCAGAATTTGGCAATCAAGTTACTACTTGGAGGATATTTTCCTCGATGGTAAGACCTTGTCCTTATTGTTTAGGTGTGTTTACTCGTCTTTTTCTTTAGGAGGAATGAGATTGGGCGCAGCCGTCTAGTCATCCTTAACATTTCTCTTCTCCTTCAGGATCTTTTATTGGTTCTCCGTTAAATTGTGTTCTCCATCTCATTTTTTCACCACTTTTTTACCGACTTTATTCTTTATATTAATTTATTTAGCTGAATGGTCGTGGTTACTTCTTATAAAGTTGCCTCCATACGGAATTGAAGGTAATCTCTATTTCCGCCTTTGCTACTGATTACTTCACGTGGGGTTACAATCTATAAATATATATCCGTTATATACTATTCTTTTCTCAGCTTTTTAGGTTCAAATACCTTTCGGGAATACCCGAGAACTTGCCGGATACAAGGTGTGGCGGTCGAAGTATTTCCGAGATGCTCCAAATTTTTCCCAGATTTTGTCAAGGTGACTAAAACAGGATATGGGCCGCTTACCTTGGGAAAATATCCCCTAATCCTTTGCTTTCCGTGTGCAATACAAAATAGCGGAATGGGTGGTATCATCGTGGACTAGTTAATCTGTGTTAAAGTGTGAAATGAATGTTTCTATGAAATGTGAGGAGGTATATGTGCTGGATGAAAGAGAGAGAGGTATGAATGCGTGTTAAAGAGAGAAATTACAGAGGTTTGTGCTTTGTGTCAGATCAAACGGACTCGTAGTGGTAGAAACACAGAGTGGGTGGGTGGAGTTTTCTAAGAGGAGTGTTATGTTGCAATAATTTGGAATAAATGTGTGAGATCGTAAATCAGGTAGGTGTAGTGGAGATTTATAAAGTTGAAAAACTGTGCGATGTGGTAATGTATGGGCCATGCAATGGTAAAAATGAGGCTAAGGAAGGTTCTGCAGTGATTTGAGACGAGTGGTGGGTGGAAGAGTGATGGGTGTAGTATGAGGGATTGAGTAGTGGGTCTTTTCGTAATTCTAGAGAGAATAAAGCTAAAAATAATGTGGCAAACTTTTGCTTACTCTATGGAAATATTGTGTGGCAAACAGGATTTTCCTATCCATTGATATGAAAAGGTATTCATGAGGGTAAAGGATATGTTTGATGTAAGGTTGTAAGAGCTATGGGCATGGATTTTATGGTACCAACAAGGTCAACTAGCAGTGGATTTTTGTATTTAATATGCTAATCAATTTTTGTCAATTTGCAAACAAATTCGGCTGGTAATTGTTTTACAGGCCTTTGAAAGTAGTGCCTAGAATGTAAAAGAATGCTTTGGTTGCCTCACACTCCATAAAAAATATGAGAGACAATGCATAAACTACAGCGGAATAAAAATGTTGTGTTGTAGAGAAAGTGTATGGAAATTTTTTTATAGATCTTTTAAGAAAGATAACAGAAAAAAATGATTGGAGCAACTATATGAATTGAGACAACTGACTGTGAAATGTTATTTCCTAATTCGCAAAAATTCCGTACAGGGGTGGGATTCGAACCGTGTACACTGAGGCAGCGAGCAACCGCTTTGATCTCAATTAAACCGTCCCTTAGACCACCCTGCTCGTGGAAGAAAAAAAAAATCTTCCGAATAAACAAGCTTTTAAGGGACGTTTCGCAAGGTCGATCGAGACTATGAAAGGGAGAAATTAATAGGGAATTCAAAGGATAAGGGAGAGTTGAGGTAAACACGCGGCTAATATACAATGTATATAAATCTTTCATGGACGTGAAAGAATGATAAAATGAATCCAGCAAACCGTAAGAAACACAAAAACAGGATAATTTTCTTTGGAAATGTTATTTCCTTATTCGCAAAAATTCAGTACAGGGGTGGGATTCGAACTGTGCACAGTGAGGCAGAGAGCAACCGCTTTGATCTCAATTAAACCGTCCCTTAGACCACTCTGCTCGCGGAAGACAAAACAAAATCTTCCGAATAAGCAAGATCAAAACGGTTGCTCGCTGCCTCAGTGTGCACGGTTCGAATCCCACCCCTGTACGGAATTTTTGCGAATTAGGAAATAACATTTCCGAAGTAAAAATATCCTTTTTTTATGTTTCTTGCGGTTTGCTCGATTCATTTCAATTGTATCATTCTTTCGCGGTGATAAAAGATTTATATATATATATATATATATATATATATATATATATATATATATATATATATATATATATATATATATACAGGGTGTCCACAAAGTCTGGGTACATAGGAATTTGAATATTTTATTTATTTATGTTATTTTTCCTCCCCAGATCGAATGATGGCTCTGTCTAAAGAAGAAATAATCGAGTTGGTACTCTTAAGTGGACAAGAAGTATGGTCTTATCGCAAAATCGCCGATGAATTTAACCTTCAACACCCTGATCGGCAACCTATTTATTTTACTGCCGTCGGGAAATTGGTCACGAAGTTTAAAGAAATAGGCAGTGTCTTGGACAAACCCCGTTCCGGGCGACCAAAGACTTCAGACGAAACGAAAAAGGTTGTCATGGCCAAGATTGCTGCTAGCCCAAAGAAATCCTTTCATCGGACATCCATGGAGTTGAATGTTCAAAGGTCAACTATTCACAAAATCCTGGTAGAGCAGAAGTTCCATCCGTACAAATTACAGATATTGCATCACTTAAATGAAGACGACCCCGATTGACGAATGCATATGTGCGAATGGTTTTCAGATAAATTGGATGAAAATATCAATTTTACTAAAGACCTTTTGTTGTTCAGTGATGAAGCTTTGTTTTATGTTAATGGTGAAGTCAACAGACAGAATCTTCGATACTGGTCTCAAGACAATCCACATTGGATGGATCCATCCAAACTGCAAGGCTGCCAAAAGCTGATGGTTTGGTGTGGTTTGTTGAAAGCTCATGTGCTAGGACCCTTCTTCTTTGATGAACATGTAACCGGTGAGACTTATCTGAACATGTTGAAAGACAAATTAATGCCTCAAATTGAGTGCCTAGGCGAGGGACTTCCGGACTGGTTTCAGCAGGATGGAGCCCCTGCCCATTTTGCTACAAACGTTAGAGATTGGCTGAATGGCACTTTTCCTCACTGGATTAGAAGAAGAGGTCATGTGGAGTGGTCCCCTCGTTCACCAGACCTTTCTCCCCTTGATTTCTTTTTCTGGAAGAGGTTAAAAGAGAAAGTTTACTCAATGAAGATTGCAAATCTAAACCACTTGAGAGAACGCATTATCAGTCAGTGTGCTGAAATCGACGGCAATGTACACCTATTCAATCGAGTTCACCAGAATTTAGCAAGGTGTATCGAATTATGCATTGCAAATAATGGAAATCATATTGAAAATATAATTTCTTAACATTATAATTAAATAAAATTGTTTTGTTCTAAAGGTATGTATTTATCCCCTATGTACCCAGACTTTGCGGACACCCTGTATATATATATATATATATATATATATATATATATATATATATATATATATATACACACACATATTTAATGGCCTAGAAGCCATTATATTCATTGGTTTTGCTAATTTTAGTAGTAGTCCAATTCTCTTTCTTGTATTGTGTTTCTTTCTTTTGTTCTATTTCCTTCTTCTTCTTTGCCTGCTTTTTTTGTAATCCGTTGTTAGGTAGAATTAGTCATTTTTAAAATTCGATATATATTTTTATGACCCTGTTGGCTACATGAATATACCCACCTGCCATACTTTGTCTACTTCAGCTCATACTCATGTCTGTGAAGGCTTTAGCGATGAAATGTTTGCCTTCATAACAATGTTTCTGCCAATACAAGGAGGAGAAAATATAAGCTATCCACCTAGGTGAATGTTTAATTCCAGTCAAGAAGCACTAATATAATTCAATGTTTCGGAATAAATGCTGAAACTACCAAAAATTAGGATGATAAAAAAAAGGCAAAACAGCAAAGGGTGGTTTAGAAAATTAAAGTAGAAAGGAGAGAGAACAAGCGAGAAGAGGATACTAACGAAAGTTTTCGGGGAAATTACGTCCTCTGAATTCTGAATAAATAAATAGAAGGAGGATTTTGAAAACTTCTTAGATAAATCTGAAGACTGCGAAATACAGTTAGTGTTGAAAGATGACTCATGTGAATGGAGTTAAAATCTGACGCCACTGTAGAGAATAAATATATCAACGAGAGAACGTGAGATTAGCCACTCAAAGTAATGGAAAACCTCCGTTTTTTAATAATTTATCTAAAACAAATTAGATATGTTCGGTTTAATGACCCGCTCATCCCCTCCCCCAAAGGTTGGCATTGATCCCGGTCCAGCGGATGAGTTGGCACCGTTACTCCTGCCATTGAGCAAATTTTAGCTTTTCGTCGTGCACCTTGTCATCATTCGGGTCTCGTCATGTCCACTTTAGGATTTAGTTCATCTCTCTTCTGTGTTCTTTGTCCTGGAAGTGTGCCCATACAATTCTTAGAAGCTCTTGCTAGCTACCCCAGTGGATGAGGCTTTGGATTCCCACGCATCGGTACCGGGTTCGATCACCGGGAAGAGTAGAGTTGGCGTTCGTAGGGAGCTAGTCACCTATTGGCAGGGTTATGAGTGTAATAGGTGGGGACAGGTAGCTCCATTCACATACGACATTACACACAACCATAAACAGCACCACCCTCTATGACGTCTCCCTTTTTCGCTAACACATCACTCTTCACTCCCGGAATCTGCCGAAGATGTTTCTATATACAGTTTTCAGACACATAAACTAATAAAAAATAAAAGAAATAAAATAAAATAATTATAAATCAGGTTTCAATCATTTATTATTTATTTAAAATTACATTCCATGGGGTCTGGAATCACAGGTGTAATATGCCACTAAGAGGATTAACCCAGGAAATTTTATTCGCCGGTGCTGCGTTAGAGTACATCAGTTTCACATTGAACAAGTCTAGAGTGGGACTGTGTAATAAGAAAATTCCTGTAGGAAAAGAAAGAAGCAACAAAGCGAAGGTGGGATGCGAATCATTAATATCAGCGTATTGGATGCTTAATCTACTCTACTATCCGCGAAGCTAAAATGAGACAAATTTTAAAATATACTCGCAGAATACCCATTTAAAAGAAATCCTATATTTTTCGAATCCTAACTTCAGGCAAGATCAGGAGAGCTGCGAATCCTTTCTGTCTCTAGCACCCTAAATACTCTCTTTTTAGGCTACTTGTCTAGATATCTTCTAGAATACTTCACCTTCCCAAATTTCTCTTCCTACTTTTTGAGGTACTTTCTTCTGGCTCGGGTACTCCGTTTGTTTTGTTTTTTTCTTATCCTGTAAATTTAATCGTGGATGTTAATCTTAATTAGAAATTTTAATGTGATCCTTGACCCAATCGAATGGCATTCATAAAAATATTATATGTCATTCATGGCCTACATTTTAATTGAATATCTTAATCGAAACCTGAAATTCATTCACTTCTAAGAGTAAGAACCAGTTTTAGTGACAAAACACATTTTACAACCAGATTGAGGAGTGGTTCAGTGACCACCTCCCGGATTTCCAAATCGTTGTCCGTTGAGTCATTACAATCCAGGAAATTGTATATTTACATCGTTAATTTCTGCGTATTATTGTGACTACAGACCACTTTGGAGCTGAAGTAGGACTAAACCTATAATAATCCTCCCCAAAAATTAGAAACTATGGATAAACCATAAAGGAGCTGGACAATTAATATAAAAGCTCAATAAAGAATAAATTTGTAAGGAAGGGTCAATTGTTGGCTCAAAAGGGGACGATATGAACTTCGAAGGCGAAAGGCTTAAAATAGGTTCTTCAAACGAGACGCTACTCACAAATGGATCAAATTAAATGTTCATGATTACCAAATATGGAATATGTAGCTTCTCAGTGGTTAGAGAAGGTGCATGAAAAGCGGCATTAGTATGTTTTGCAACGACCCTCGAGCAGAGTACCCTACATACTCCAATTGAGAGCCACCTGTTCCACGTCAGGTGAGTATGGATATGAAGAAAACCTTTGGCAGATCAAGGGACGGACGAATGATGTGATGCCCCTGTGAATTCTCTGGATATTTCTAGGACAAAGGACAAAATAGATATGAAATTTTTTTTAAAGTGAACACCTCTGTACATGAATAGATCCAAGTATTGACGACGTGGGCGACGAAAAGCTCAAATTTGTCATTGGCATGAGTCACGGTACCAACTCGAGCGCTGAACCGGAATCAATGCCAAATTGTGGATGGGAGGTTACACCTTAGTGATACAAAGAGATCCTGAGTCCCTATTGTTTTCAACATCGTGATCGACAAGCTATACCAGATTGGGAACGAGATAGATGTGAAATTACATAGCCCCCTTCACTTCATTAACGATGGTACATCATTTGCTTCAAGATTAAGAGATGTCGATGATAAAAGAATGATCGCAACTCAGTCTCAAATGTTAGACGAAAACTTGATGAGCGATAAAACGCTAAAAGTAAAACAATTCAAATAAATGATACGATTTTAGATCTATTGAAGAATATTTTGGAAAGTTGGTGACTCTATTTTGCAGAATGGATAAGAAAATCAGCAGGAATGAAGGTTATGAATGGTATGAGGCTGGGTTTTATCTTCAGAACAATAAACCTATATGCGTTAAACGTAAATTTCCATCTATACTGAATACTAGTTATAAACTTCAAAATAGAGACTACGACACTGAAAAAGAAAAATCGGAAACTAAAAACAATTCAAAAAAATATATGTGTTAGAAATTAGAGAGACCAAATGGAAGGAACGTTTGGATAGGAGGAATTGGAGATGCGCAGAGCAGAGTGTTCGAAGAAAGGAAATGATTGAGAAAAGTAGGCCTAAATTGGACATATTTTTATGTTTTAGTAGGTGGAAAAATATCATATGTGATAGTTATCAGAACCAATTGTGGGAATCAGTGATAAAACACAAAAAAAAACACAAAAAAACAATGGTTTCTGCGGGAGTGTCATGGAATGGTAAAATGAAGATCCATTTTAGCGATACACAAATTCCAAAGTTAATTCAGAAAATTACATCGAACTACTTTCTTTTGCCCTGCTTCCTGATTGCCATCAGCTCTATCCTCAAGGAGACTTCATTTTCCACAAGATAGTGCATCCTCTCATACTAGCAAAACAACAGAAATTTTTAGAAGAAAATTGTCCTTATTTTATCAAAAAGGATGAATTGCCTCCTCAAACGCCTGACTGTAACTCTATGGACTATTTCATATGGAATTTAAAACAAGAAAAAGGTTACAGCAATAGAAAAAATAAATTTGGTGAATCTGAACTTAAGGAAAAAAAATTCTTCCCGCATGAGATAACATAACGCTATCTGTTATCAGAAAATGTATTTGTTGCTTTAAAACGCGATTAAGGATTGTAAATATGTGACCAAGAAGGTGGACATATTGATCATTCATTTCAATAAAGGTTTATTGATTTTGATCTTTTCAAAGACATTATCGTTTGTCAAGAGAATCTGTAAGCAGAGTTTTAGAGTGATTTATATTTTTTAAAATTTTTGAAATGGTATTATAGAATTCATATAAGTCTTTGTACACAATGTACAAGAATATCCAAGGTTGAATTTAATAAAGTTTTTGCTTGGCCACTCAACTCATATATATATATATATATATATATATATATATATATATATATATATATATATATATATATATATATATATATATATATATATACCTGTCTGTCCATAATAGCATTTTTCACAATTATTGCAACCAATAGAATATACAATGCCTGGTTTAGGGGGGAATTTTTTACGAGAAGGTGATAGATAGTGTTTTCACATTTAAAAATAACATTTATGTTCAAAGGTTTTAATAAACGAGGCCATTTAATGAAAATTTGGTTAAAAGGTAAAACTAATACATTTTTTGGCATGAAATTTAGGAATGTTATGATTAGGTTGAAAAAATGAACACTTAGCAGAATTATAACAATTTTTAAGTACGTAGAAAGGGTAACACAAAATTAAACCTATATTATATATCCTATTAACCTATTTTAACCAAATTTTCATTAAATTACCTCGTTTACTAAAACCTTTGAACATAAATGTTATTTTTAAATATGAAAACACTATTCATCACCTTCTCGTAAAAATTATCCCCCTAAACCAGGCCTTGTATATTCTATTGGTTGCAATAATTGTGAAAAATGCTATTATGGACAGACAGGTAAAGAATTGAAGGTTAGAGTTAAACAGCACCAAACTAATGTTCGTAATCTTTGTCAACAATCCGCATTATTTTTACATATCTATAGTCAGGATCATACTATTAATTAGAATAGTGCTAAACCTGTTATTAAATGGACAAACAACATTTCAAGAAATATTTTGGAGTGAATCTCTATTAATACTTTCCCAAATTTTAATATTAGCCCTGGATCGTTTAGCCTAGATCCTATCATATCTAATTATATTAAATCACAAATTAAAGTGTTTAAAGAATTTGTACCCCCTAGTTAGGGTTTTGATGCAGGCAGCCGTATTATCTCCCCACTCCTTACTATTTAAGACATTGTCTATCCTGACCTATGTTATTCCATTAAGAGGTCTTTTAGAATAAAGCCGAAAGCGCTCGGAATCGTTTTTCCATTTTCCTTGTGGGTGTTATTTATCATATATATATATATATATATATATATATATATATATATATATATGTGGATTAACAAAAATGTGCTTGACATTTTAAGAATAATTAAGCTATGTAAATTGTGTCAGCTTAGAAAAAATCAGGACGGAGGTTCGAACTGCTGAATGAGCGATTAAGGAGTAAGCGCGCTAACCACTATACTAATCGGGAAACTATGGGACTAGCTAAAAAATATTCCTCTAATGTAGGTCATCATCATTAAATCAGAGAAAAATATGAAAATTTAAACTCCAACCATAATATTAATAACACAGATTAAGAAAAAAAATAATCTCACAGATGAAAATGATAAAATATATCTGTGGAGAGCATGGTCCAGGCACTAAATCTGTACCAGCAAAGTGCCTCGCAGGAATAGGAAGAATTGTAACAAATGTCCCCACGGATATAAATTTATTTGTAAACCGGTCAAGGAAGTAAGCGGGAAGCCGAGAATTCGGATAGCAGAAAAAATTGGCGACAGTGTAATAAAAAAGAACATTTCTTGTCTGAAAATGGAATTATGCCGATACAGCTGTGTGCGTCTCAGGAATGATAAAATTATATGGAGAAAGTGTAAATTTGTAACCCACAATAATCGATGACCTTCCGAGACCATGGGATAAGGAATATCCCGCCCAGTGAGATGGGCTAAGAACCTTGTGATCTCAGAGGACACGCCTCCTATACTATTTATAGAACAAAAATGGAGCATTCAAGAGAAGGAGATTCATTCACATTGGGGGTAGACAGTTAAGTCAGATAGACGATCGATAATAAAAAACTAATTACGGTTCGTTTAGCGTAGCAAAGCCCTCTTTCTACCCGCCTAAGTCTTGTTCTCGTAACACTCGCTTTCCTGACCGGTAGTTAAATATCCCTGCCCGTAAACGTGTAAACTCGAGCCTCCCTTTTGCTTTTCCTCTGTTTGTTGGAATTGTACATTTATATTTTTTACGTGATTCCTCTCAGTCCTTTCTCGCCACAAGCCTTTAGTAAGCCTAGCCAAGCCGGAATATTATTTGAGTATCTTTGACGTCAGATCCGAGATTAACGCCACCTATCACTTCACTCGTGGGGCTTGAGGGACCTCTCCAAAATATCCGAGTCATTTTAACCTTCAAACTGGTGACGTCCTTCCACTCCCATAAACTAAGTTTCCTCATTTCCCTATCAACTGGTGGCGGTTACCTTTATCTCTTGACATAAAGTGGTGAACCTCCTGCTATATATCAAATCAAATGCAAAAAACCTACTTATTGGTGTCTCTCCTCAAAATTTAGTTTTCTTTGACTAAATCGTTTTCTTCTATTCAAGCCAAAATATATGGTAAACATAAACATTCATGTTGGTATATCTTTTCGTCTATATCATTCAGATATCTGAACAATATTCATAATGTTTCTAAAGTTAACTACTTAAGATTCTCGTTTTAAAGTAAATAAGTCAGTATTTTCTTTTTTAAAAGCATTAAAATTATTAGTTGTTTAAATTATTATATCGGCAATTTTGAATAACGGTGGCGCACCCATTTTAGGCGACTAAAGCCTGTAATAATTGTTCGTATTGTTATAATTGTGTCCTTGGAGTAATATTTTGATTTTCGAGAGTGTATATCACGCTTGATAAAATCACAAAAAGTCAATATTTCAACTCAATTCCTCAACTAAAGAATTCTTACATGACGCATTTTAATATAGGGAAACTCGTACGCTACAGCATCTTGAAGTGCCATGACATGACCAAATTTATGCCTACTCATTTTTTTAATGTTAATATATTAATTTTTACTTCCCGAACAACGATATAGAAGGTTAGTGTAGTTGGGCATAATAAAAAATATTCCTCTAATGTGACGTCATCATTATTAAAATGATAAAATAAAACCGTCTTTGGGAAGCCATTTTGGCTGAGCAAAACTACCATAGTTTTAAAAAGGAAGTGATCGGCCTTTAGGAGAAGACCAACCCTGAGCTATTCGAAAAGCTAATAGCATCCTCCGCACAAACAGGCCGGCCCTGAATCAATCTCGAAGAACTGCGAAGAACTGCCCTTCAGGTAAGAGTAAGCGAGGACCTAGTGCGTTCTAAATTTATACAATCCTTACAGCCGAACATTGCGCCTATAATTGCTACACAGAACGAACTAACCCTGGCCCAATTAGGAAAACGGGCGGATGAACTTATTGAGTTCGATAAAGAGCGGTGTCGTAGTATGAATTCCGAAAGATGCAGTGCCTTATCCACCTCCAGTGCATTTTCTAACGAAGCGAGTGATAAGCGCGTAAATAATTCGGCGGGTTTTGCCCGATCGGTGCCTAATGATAATTACAGTGCGCGTAATATACCGGAGGGATTGCAACCATTCCGGAGAAAACAGAAACAAGTGATTTACCGCTCGCATCTTTCATTTGGCGATGAGGCCCAAGTTTTGTAAGCCCTGGTGGAGGTAGCCAAAAAGAGGAAAACGTTTTCAAATGAAACCTTCCTCCAGGCCATCTTCGCCAATCCTACAGGAAAACTAGTCAGGTATGCATAGGGGGCCAAGCCGCTGGCATGTCATTAGTTTTCACCGTCACCGTGAAAATATATCGTAAAAAGTGAAAATTTTTAATCGATACCAGGGCAAGTGTCTCAATAATCCCGGCGGAATTAGTAAGGTCAAGTGAAGTGCATGAATCTAACGTGCACATATCAACAGCAAATGGAGGAAAAATCAAGGTGCCAGGCGAGGTTCACATGAACATAGCGATCCCTAGTCTTCATCGGTCCTTTAGGTGGTCGTTTATAGTCGCGGATACAACATCTCCGCTCTTGCGGATTGATTTCTTAAGGAATTTCAACATGCTTGTGGATTGTGCGCGCAGCGTACTGGTGGACGAACAGACCGAGCTTGCATCAAGTATTAAATTATCTGAGGAACCTGCGGTAGCCCTGATCATAAATGACTTTCAGAATATACCCCCCACCCCCGTGCAGAGCCATCCTGGAGGAATATGAGGTTCTGTGCGGACCCGCTCCCGCTCAGCCATCACCATCATCGCCCACTCAATTGACCACAATATCGATACTGGAAGTGCCACAACGCCTTTTGCATGGCCTAGGCCTCTTTCGATGGAGAGATTACAGGTTGTCAAAGCAACTCTCGAAGTTCTATTGAAGGAGGGGATCTTGCGTCCGTCGAGCACGCCATGGGCCTCACCAATCCACTTAGTGCCTAAGAAGGCGCCCGGAGAGTACAGGATGGTTGGAGATTTCCGGGCGATCAACGCAATTACGAAGCCTGATAGATATCACTTGCCGTGGATTCAAATTTGACGGACTATCTCCCTAGAAAAAAAAAATCTTTTCAAGGCTGAATCTGGTCCGTTCCTACCATCAGATCCCCATGAATCTGGTAGATATAGAGAAGATCGCGATCACTACTCTTCTTGTTCTGTCAAAATTCGTCAAGCTTCCTTTCAGCCTACTGAATGCAAGTAGCACATTTCAACGGCACATGGACAACCTTTATCGAGGATTGGGGTTCGTTTATTTATAAATAGACGACGTTCTGATCTTCTCGGATAATATGGACGACCACTTAAGCATTTGGAGGAAATATTCAAAATTTTGTTAGAAAATGGGCTAAGGATTTCATTGTAGAAATGCAAATTCGCGAAGAAAGAGATTAATTTCCTCAGGCATCACATTTTAGTGGGAGGAATCTGTCCACCGGCCACAAAGGTAAAAGAAATAGCAGACGTGCCATTGCCAAAAGGCTCAAGGGACTGCGCCGTTATTTGGGCATGTTGGGATATTACCGTAAAAAGATCCCCAATTTTGCAGCAATTGCAGCCCCATTGACTGAGCTCATACTCCTGCAACCCAAAGCTCGTGAGATCGAATGGGGTGAAGAAGCACAGAGAGCAGTTGAGGAGAGAGTGTCAGCTTTAATTGGATCCGTTAAACTCCACCACCCGCTGCCCAACGATTCCCCATACCAGCTGGTGGCAGATTGCTCCCAGTTCGCGGCAGGTGCTGTCTTGCACCAAATGGCTGACGGATGTCCACGACCAGTTGCTTTCTTCTCAACAATCTAAGCCGGACGCAGCAAGCATACTCCACCTATGACAGAGAGCTCCTTTCGGTATATCTTGCTGTCGTCTACTTCAAGCACATGATTGAAGGGCGCCACGTAACCTTATGCACGGATCACAAGCCATTAGTGTCTGCATTTTCGTCGCCATTGAGGGCCAAAACTGATAGGCAGCAACGTCATTGGACAACCGCATTGGAGTATATCAGCGATATCGCCTACGTGCACGGTCAAGACAACGTACTCGCTGATTACCTCTCAAGGGACGTCAACCCAGTCCAAATTGACTCTTTTGACCTCAAAGCCTTGGTAGCAGCGCAGATAAATGAGAAAGAAACTAAGGAACCGTGCTCGCAATTAAAATCCTTCCCTTTTCCCGGAGAAGCTCAGCTATCGTGTGAAATTACATGGAGATACCCATGACCATTCGTGCCTATGGCGTGTAGGAGGACGATTTACAATTAACTACACAGTTTGTCACTCTCGGGAATCAAGTCTTCACTTCGTCTGATCCAAGCACGATACTTCTGGCCCAATATGGACAGGGATATTCGCTCCTGGACAAAGGAGTGCCTCGCAGGTCAATCCTTGAAGATTAGCCATCACACGATATCCCCGATCCTGCCCTTCCTAGACGGGTGGATGGCCAGATTTGGTATCCCACTCTACGTTGTACCGGGCAGAGGTGCCCAGTTTGAATCCGAGCTATTCAAAGAGCTATCGGCCCTCGTTGGTTTTCATCGGCTCCACACTACATCATACAGACCGTCCACGAACAGGATGATGGAAAGGGCCAATAGGACCTTGAAGAGCTCCATAATGGCCAGTCGACAAGGCTGGCTTTTGGCACTGCCAATAATCATCCTGGGCATTTTTGCCTTGCCCACCAAGTCGGATTCTCCCCTTTCATGGCCGTAACGGGCACCACACTATTGTGCCTAAAACCTTTAGTCTCATCGTCCTCATCTAAGTCGGATGCTAAGTTTATTAAATAGCTGGCATCGACAATGGCACAGATCGACTTCGCGAGAGTATCTTTTGGACACCTGCACTTGGAGCCTAAGCCTTTTGTGCCCTGAGACCTGCAGAATGCAACGCATGTTTGGGTCCGGATACACCACGTTCGCAAACCATTCGAAGCACCATATGCTGGCTCTTTTCCGGTGATCGAAGGTGGCAGCAAGGTATTCAAGCTGTAATATCCTAATGGAAGAAAGGACACTGTCTTAATAAACCGATTAAAACCGGCGAAATTGCCCACCTGACGCGATGATAAAGTGCCGGGTAATCAACCTCTCGCAAGGACACAAGATGGACACATGAGGTCCAGTCACAGTTCGCCGCCTGAAGAACCTGCAGCAGGAAAAAAAGGCCTCTGGCAACGCACAAGACACTACAGCAAGAATCGGGGAAGAAAACGAGCAGCCGGGAATGGTCACGCGCCCGGGAGAAGGATCTCGTTTGGCGTGGGCAATTTTTATCATTATTATTATTATTATTATTATTATTATTATTATTATTATTGAACATTCCGTAATTATAAATAGATCGCCACTCTTGTATGTCATAAGAGGCATAAATGCATATACAAGCCTCGCTGATTCATATTATTTGTTTTATATATGTAGAGAAATTGCTACCTTAAGCATCCTGGAGGAGTATAGGTACATTAAAGCCCCCCCCCCCCTCATGAGGAGAAACGTGGGAAAGGTAGCCGGCGAAACTGCTTACCATGTGTGATCTCTTCACCGCTGTGGGCAGTTGGAGCTAACATATGTTTTAAGGCGACCACCTAAGGTCCTTAAACGACGCTCTAACGATCCAATTACCTACGAGACCCATAAACCCGTGGTTATGGAAAAAAAAAGCGGTGCGAGTCAGAAGGCACGCCAAGTAGCGGTGCGGTTGCGAGCTGACTTGGGCACCCCAGTGCCACCTCAGGAATTCTCGCGCTCCCCAGATGCTAACTCACTATTCGCCCCCCCCCCTTGCCTCTGTGGCCTGGTCACATCCTCCTTTAGATGGGGCGGCACTCCGCCTATAAATAAGCCCCGCAAAGAAAGACAAGAAGATTATAAGAAGTCGATACGCCAGAGGAGGATTAGTTCGTGAAGATCGATCCATCGGCCAGACAAGAAGATTATTAGAAGTCGATTCGCCAGAAGAAAGATTAGTTCGTGAAGATCGATCTTTCAGCCAGACAAGAAGATTAGAAGTCAATACGCCAAAAGAAGGGTTAGTTCGTGAAGATCGATCCTTCAGCCATACAAGACTATTTCCGTGAGAAACGATAGGATCAGATTGAGAAAATAGATCCCCCCTTTCAGGGCCGTATTAACCTAAATAGTCAAGCTTTATATCGGTTCCATACCGAAGAAGCCTTTTCAGTCTGCAAAGAAGTCCGACTGAAGAAAAGCAAAGCCGCTCACACTCGAGCGACTCTCACCTCTCAAGCTCCGTAAGAGTGAGAGGAGAAGAACCCAGCCCCAACGAGCTCCCGTTCTTTAATTACGTTGAAGAAACAGCCCCCGTCACAGGCGACAAGCAATCCCTCCACGAAAATTCAACCAGCGGCCACAACTCTTCAAAGCGAGAGATAAGTCCTCCAGCGACATCCGGCAATCCCTAATACCTACCTGTAAGTTAAAAATAACATTTATCTCTCTATTGCGATAGTAGAAGTTTAGTACGTCCCACGTTTTAAAGGAAAGTAAAAACCATTGTTCGTGAACCTAGGTCATATGTGTTTGTAGACGAGAGTACGTTAATTTAATGTTTAAAGCTAATCAAATAGAGTCGCGATAAAAAAAATACTAATCGGCAATTGGTAGGTTTACGGGAAGCCTATTTGTTTATTTTTTTGTCATGGAAAGATCTTTGATGCCAAAGATAGAAATGTGTTAACTGTTGGTTTGTAATAGTTAAGTGTTTCGTTTAAAATACATGTTTATTTTGGTAGATTCTGGTGTTTCCTCTTATCCTTATGTGTTTAAAAATAGCTCTTCCTTAAGAACAAAACCACTGAATAGCACTCTTAGAACAAAGCCTACTTCATCATAGAAGTTACTCCCGCCTCTTAAAGCATACTGCTACTAAAAGGGTGTCAAAGAGTATAGGGATCAAAACTAAGGGTCATTCTACGACATATTATAAAAGTTGTGTCAGGTCTAGAGGTTTTATATTAGAAAGAACCCAGCAGTGTCTATTTGAGGAAGAGCTAACACATAAAAGGAACACCAGGAATAATAGAATATTTGACGAGTGGAAAATTGGTAAAGTTAAAGGTGGATACCATCTAAAGGTAATTGTTAGGCCAAGTGGTAAGTTTCGGTGGTGGAGTAGTTGACTGACATAAGCGCGATGGCATTGTTTGACCTTTATCGGGAGCAAGGTCAAAGCTTTGGACTGGAAGGAACCGAACTTAACTCGTTTATTCAGGAGAAAGAGAGAAACGAAAGAGAAGAAAGAAGAGAGGAACGTAAAATGAAAATGGAAGCTGATGAAAGAAGAGAAAAGGCAAAAATGGAAGCTGATGAAAAAAGAGAAAAGGCGAAAATGGAAGCTGATGAAAGAAGAGAAAAGACGAAAATGGAAGCTGATGAAAGAGAGAAGATAAGGGCCCACGAAAGAGCTCTTAGCAAAGACGAGTTAGAGGTGCAGTCAGTGTCATCCAGAACAGGAGTGTCACCAGCGGCCAGCATGAAACTCCCGGAGTACAGGGACGATGAAGATTTATGCTCATATCTCTCCCATTTTAAGAAAATATTTGAAGTCAATAATTGGGACCTAGAAGAAGATGGGGTCGCCAGACTGTTACCGCTACTCAATCGTAGGATGAGAGAGATATTCGTATCTTTACCATCAGAAGCGATTGTGGACTATTCCACTCTCAAAGCCGAACTTCTCTCAACAACAAACCTTAACTCGGAAGAATATAGGATGAAGTTCAGGCAGTCTCGTATAAGACCTGGACAAACATACAGACATTTTGGCTTTGAGCTTCGTCGAAGCCTACAGTTTTGGATAGAGTCAGAAGGGGTAGAGAACGAAGTCGCTGCGGTCGTCGACTTTATGCTTAGAGATCAGTTACTAAGTACACTACCCCAGGAAATCCGTGCATTCGTTAAGGACCGAAAAGCTTCTACCTTCAACGAGTGTCTGGACGAGGCTGACCTCCACGCGGTAAATCATCGGTTATATCCGAGGGAGTACAAGAAAGAGAAGGCTCCCTCCCCAAAGAAAAATGGGCCGCCACCCAGGCATTTGCAGAAGAAGCCCTTTAAGTGCTCAGTAGCAAAAGGAACTTATAAGCCAAATTTTAGAGGAGAAAAAAATCATAAAGAAGTTAGGATTCCACAAGGATCATACCCTAATACCGGCACGTATCCCAGGAAGCCCGTCACTTGTTATACCTGCGGGATAATAGGTCACCTAAGTTTCCAGTGCCCACAGAACTCCCGACTGAGGGAGACCTCAAGACAACAGGTGCAAAACCTGACTGCCGTGATCCCAGCAGGACAAGCTGATTCGTCCTACGTCCCCGTGCCAACATCCGAAGGGCCCCAGCAACAGGTAAACTTTCTATTCAACAAAAGTTCGCCAGGCGGCCTACAATTTGAAGAGGGCACTGTTAATGGGTGCCGAGTATCCACTTTAGTCAGAGACACCGGATGTACGTGCATAGTGGTATCCGACAAGTTGCTGCCCCCAGTAAACCCTAACCATAAGAAATTCGCAATCGTCCACGACTTTTTAGGACGCGACAATCGATTCCCCGTCGTGAGATGTCATATACAATGCAGATATTCCACCGGTTGGACGGACGTGGTAGTAGCCCCGATTAAGTTCTGCGCAGTACTAATCGGACAACCCCCCTAATTCCCCAGCAAGAAGTGCCCCAACAAGTAGTCACCCGAGCACAAGAAGCCCAGAGGAAAGAGCAACCTGCTAAGTTGACCTCGAGGATTACCCTCGAAGACAATGGGTTCAAATTAACTTCCTTCGCCAGTGCTCAGAAGGAATGCCCCACCCTTAAACCTCTATGGGAGAAAGCTATTAAAGGTGAAATTCTCCAAGTGAAAGGAAAGAAGCCTATCCAGTATATCGTAGAAGACTCACTTATCTACCGTACTATCAGCGAGGAGGATAAGGAGAACAAGAAAGCACTGTGTGTACCTCAAGAATACACGCAAAGAATTTTAAATACCGCGCATGATGGAATATTAGCCGGACACTTTGGGCACAACAAAACGGCGCAGCAGATATTCCGACACTTTTATTGGCCCCAGGCCGCTAGGGAAATTGTGGCCTATATCCGATCATGCGACGTGTGTCAGAAGGATCCCTCCAGAGGACAAGTACCTCCCGCTCCCTTACAAAAGGTGCCCGTTATAACCGAACCATTCTTGCGAGTGGCTATTGATTTGGTGGAAACAATTCACCCCTCTTCAAGTGGAGGACACTCCTACATCCTCACCCTAGTAGATTGTGCCACCCGGTTCCCAGATTCCTTGTCCCTACGGAAGATTGACACTATTTCCTGCGCGGAAGCATTAATTTCAATATTTGCATGAGTAGGCCTGCCTAAAGAAATTCTATCAGATAGAGGGCGCCAATTTACCTCAGAATTGAAGGAGCAAGGTCTAACCGCCGGGCCGACCAAGTGTTATTTTGCCTACGAATCCATTGACTACCTGGGATTCAAAATAGGACAACAACACTTGACTACCGAGCAAGAAAAAGTGGACGCCATAGTCACGATGCCCCGGCCGAAAACAAAGAAACAACTCCGATCGTTTATGGGAGCGGCCTCGTTCTATAGGCGTTTTGTACCACACTTCGCTTCCATTGCGGCCCCACTGAATGATTTGTTAAAAAAGACAGCGTCAGACCCTGTCACGTGGAACCCCCATGCAATAACTCAGTTGGAGGTTCTAAAAGGAAAACTCGTAACTGCGCTCATTCTTCGCTTACCAAATCCCAACAAGATCTTCAGCTTTCGCACGGACGCTAGTCAGGACGGGTTAGGCGGAGTATTCCTTCAATACGAAGATGACGAAACAGCCTATCCCATAGCTTATGTCAGTAGGAAACTGTTGAGTAGAGAAAAAGCCTACGCTACTATCGAAATCGAAGCTTTGGCCATAATATGGTCCATAGGTAAATTCAAATATTATCTAATAGGGCGCGAGTTTAAGTTGGAATGCGACCATAAACCGTTGTCATACCTGAGTAAAAATAAGAGTAAGAATGGAAGACTCCTGAGATGGAGTTTACTCTTGATGGAGTACCAGTACTCCATTCACTATATAAAAGGGTCCAACAATTGTATGGCCGACTCGTTAAGTCGGAACCCTGTCGACGATTAAGGAGCAGCCCAACTATTGTATTATAGCAAAGTTAAGTGTAAATCAGTAGAATTGTAAGTAAGTAGGGGCGAGTAACCCCCTAGTGGTAGGTAAGAAAATCCTAAGTTGGCACAGTAATATAGGAATTAATGTAAGGTCAGGTGAAATGTTATCGAGGCATTCCCGAGTGAACTAGAATTTATTGTATAATATAATGTTCCGTAAGTTACCCATGTATATTATTGTGAGCTTCGGATTGGACCCCCCCCCCCTCCCGTTATTTTCTTAAGGAGGGAGTTAAATGTAGAGAAATGGCTACCTTAAGCATCCTGGAGGAGTATAGGTACATTAAAGCCCCCCCCCCCTCATGAGGAGAAGCGTGGGAAAGGTAGCCGGCGAAAATGCTTACCATGTGTGATCTCCCCGCCGCTGTGGGCAGTTGGAGCTAACATATGTTTTAAGGCGACCACCTAAGGTCCTTAAACGACGCTCTAACGATCCAATTACCTACGAGACCCATAAGCCCGTGGTTATGGAAAAAAAAGCGGTGCGAGTCAGAAGGCACGCCAAGTAGCGGTGCGGTTGCGAGCTGACTTGGGCACCCCAGTGCCACCTCAGGAATTCTCGCTCTCCCCAGATGCTAACTCACCATTCGCTCTTCCCCCCGTTTTGCCTCTGTGGCCTGGTCACTTCCCCCTTTAAATGGGGCGGCAATCCGCCTATAAATAAGCCCCGCAAAGAAAGAGAAGGAGATTATCAGAAGTCGATACGCCAGAGGAGGATTAGTTCGTGAAGATCGATCCACCGGCCAGACAAGAAGATTATTAGAAGTCGATTCGCCAGAAGAAAGATTAGTTCGTGAAGATCGATCTTTCAGCCAGACAAGAAGATTAGAAGTCGATACGCCAGAAGAAGGGTTAGTTCGTGAAGATCGATCCTTCAGCCATACAAGACTATTTCCGTGAGAAACGATAGGATCAGATTGAGAAAATAGATCCCCCCTTTCAGGGCCGTATTAACCTAAATAGTCAAGCTTTATATCGGTTCCATACCGAAGAAGCCTTTTCAGTCTGCAAAGAAGTCCGACTGAAGAAAAGCAAAGCCGCTCACACTCGAGCGACTCACATCTCAAGCTCCGTAAGAGTGAGAGGAGAAGAACCCAGCCCCAACGAGCTCCCGTTCTTTAATTACGTTGAAGAAACACCGGTAGTGAAATATTCCCTGACCGTAATCGTGTAAACGTGAGCCTCCCTTTTGCTTTGTTTGTTGGAATTAAACATATATTTTGTACGTGATTCCTCTCAGTCCTTTTTCGGTCACAAGCCTTCGATAAACTTAGCCATGCAAGAATATTATTTGAGTATCTTTGGAGTCAGATCCGAGATTGACGCCACTTATCACCTCACTTGTGGGACTTGAGGGGGGTAAATACTCGTATGTAGATTGGCGGCTCGAACGATGGGACGTACTATTTCGTCCGTGTTCCAAAATGTTTCATGTTTTTGGAGTACATTTAAGGGGACAGCTCGTGTGGGGGTAAACACAATGAGGGAGACTACCCTAGGATGATCCTGAGTTTCAATCAATTCAGGGGGTCTGGGGGGCACAGTTTCCCAGTATATAATCATAAATGTTTATAGAATAATGTCCTAACGTTTACAGAGGTGAATGATTTAACCAAATCATTCCAGCGCCTTTAATCGTTTTGCGAATTATAATAGGGGTGGGGCTGGGGTCTGATTTCAGAAATGACTGATTTGAATTTTTATTTAGTTTTTCACTTAATATCTTTTTATTATCCTCATTTGGGGTAATTTTTATTTGTCAATATATTTTTCCCCATTTTACTATTTTTATTACCTTTTTTCTACATTTAAATCTACTTAGCTAGATCGTTTAAAGGAACTACTTTATTTTTAGCCATTTGGGTGGAGTACAGACAAATTCAAGACAGTTTGAAAATGGAATCCGTTTGTAAACAGTGCCCATCGTCTATTGCCAAATTATTAACTCTATTTTCGGATCGAGATGAATTTTTCACCTTTTTGGACTTTCATAATTTACTTAAAATTAAAATCGATTGCGAGGTTTGTGGCCGGGCATTAGATATTACCCCTCATTTTTAATTTAGATGTTCTAAAACTAAACGTGACTCAAGTGAGCGCCATTTTTTTTTTATAAAATCAGCATTTTCTGCAAGAGATTCCCGTTTACCAAAACGGGAATTAAAGAAAGATTTCACGCTTTCCTCACGCTATTTCAAAAATATACCCACCGCAATAAAGTAAGTAAACAGCGTTTTTCGTTTGTTTAGTTTCGGGCATTTTTTTTACCAAAAAAATGGCGCCTGCTATATTTCGAATAGGATTCAAACGCGCATGAATATTCAGTCAGGAGTGAACGAAATATAAATACACAAAAATCCACTTTTGGGGCCGAGCCGCCAATCTACATGTTTACCTTTGAGGGACCTCTCCAAAATATCTGCGTCATTTTAACCTTCAAAGTGGTGATGCCCTTCCTCTCCCATAAACTGTGTTTCCTCATTTCCCTATAAACTTCTGATGGTTGCCTTTACCTCCTGCCATAAAGTGGTGAACTTCCAGTTATATATCAAATCAAATGCAAAAAAAACATACTTTATGGTGTTTTTCCTCAAAATTTAGTTTTCTTTGGCGAAATCGGTTTCTTTTAATCAAGCCAAAACATATGGTAGGCATAAACATTCATGTTTGCATTTCTTTTCGCCTTTATCATTCAGATATCTGAACAATATTCATGTTTCTAAAGTTAACGATTTACGTTTCATGTTTCTAAGTAAATAAGTTAGTATTTTCTTTTTTAAAAGCATTAAAATTCTTAGTTGTTAAAATTATTACATCGGTAATTTTAAATACAGTTGCGCACGCATTTTAGGCAACTAAAGCCTGTATTAATTTATGCCTACGCATTTTTTTTTAATGTTAATATTAATTTTGGTAATACTTAAGATTTGGAGCGCACGGTAGGTGGCGCTGTTAGTAGGCTACAATTTTGGGCTACAACATATCTCTTATGACGTCAGACGGTAGCTTCAGATGTGACCAATAACGACGTTATATTTTTTGGTGGTTTTGGGAATTTGTAACTTTTAGTCAGTATTATTTACTAAATATCTGTGCCTCTGGTCGTTTATAGTTTTTTCTAAGTTAGGTAAGGTTTCTTGATGCCTGTTATTGTTTTTTTTTTGTTTTCATATTTTTTGTTTCTCAGTGAATGATAACAGTTTTTTACTGGCAACTTCGTAGCTATAAATAGAACCCGCTTAGCATTTGTTTCTCTTTGGTTATGGCTTTTTCGTGCTCTAGTTGTGCTTCTTCGTTATTCGAATTCGGGTTTATTTTGCATGACCGCGAAAAACTTTTAGATTATTTAGAGGCGCATAAACTAATCAAGAAAGCTATAAAAGTAAGTATTCTTTGTCATTAAGTTAGGTTTTTCTGCAAGTAAAAAGTTGTTGGAAAACCCTCCCCCACTAAATTCAAGGGGACTGCTCGTGGGGGAGATATCACTGCGGAAGGACTACCCTGCGATGACCGCGAAAAACTTTTAGATTATTTAGAAGCGCATAAACTAATCAAGAAAGCTATAAAAGTAAGTATTCTTTGTCATTAAGTTAGGTTTTTGTGCCAGTAAAAAGTTGTTGGAGAAAACCCCCCCAGTAAATTCAAGGGGACTGCTCGTGGGGGAGATATCACTGCGGAAGGACTACCCTGCGATGATCCTGAGTTTCAATCAATTGAGGGGGAGGGGGCTCATATACAAAAAAATATATAATGCCGTAATTGTTCATATCTGACGCTACCGTCTGACGTCATAAGATATATTGTAGCCCAAAATTGTAGCCTATAAACAGCGTCACCCACCGTGCGCCCCGAAACTTAAGTGTTACCTTAATTTTTATTTCCGAACAACGATGTAAAAGGTTAGGGTAGTCGGGTATAATAAAAAAATATTCCTCCATGTGACTTCATCATCATTCAATCAAAGAAAAATATTAAAATTCAAACTGTAATCATAATATCAATAACACAGATTCAGAAAAAAAATATTCTCAGATGAAAATGATAAAATATATCAAATCAAATGCAAAAACAAACTTGTTTATGTACCTCCTCAAAGTTTAGTTTTCTTTGACTAAATCGTTTTCTTCTATTCAAGCCAAAACATATGGTAAACATAAGCATTCATGTCGGTATATCTTTTCGCCTATATCATTCAGATATTTGAACAATATTCATAATGTTTCTAAAGTTAACGACTTAACCTTCACTTTTCAAAGTAAATAAGTCAGTATTTTCTTTTTTAAAAGAATTAAAATTATTAGTTGTTTAAATTATTATATCGGCAATTTTGAATAACGGTGGCGCACCCATTTTAGGCGACTAAAGCCTGTAATAATTGTTCGTATTGTTATAATTGTGTCCTTGGAGTAATATTTTGATTTTCGAGAGTGTCTATCACGCTTTATAAAATCACAAAAAGTCAATATTTCAACTCAATTCCTCAAATAAAGAATTCTTACATGACGCATTTTAATATAGGGAAACTCGTACGCTACAGCATCTTGAAATGCCATGACATGGCCAAATTTATGCTTACGGATTTGTTTTTAATGTTAATATTAATTTTTATTCCCCGAACAACGATGTAGAAGGTTAGGGTAGTAAGGTATTTAGGCATGTTTAGTAACATGATCTATTCGCGATTTTGTGTCCTTAATCTGTAGAATTATCAAAACTAAACCTCTTTAGATAGCTTGTGGAGGTCGAACCAAGTAAAACATTCGAATGAAAAATTTAAACGGTTCACACATTGAACCTTATAAATGAGAAGACAAACTTTCCGGTATGTATTGTTCTCTTTCGTAAAGAGGAAGTCCATCTTCCCATCTAAGAAAGAGAAATACATACCGGGAAGTCTGTCTTCCTATTTACCAAAGAGAAATATATACCGGAAAGTTTGTTTTACCATTTATAAGGTTCAATGTGTGAACCGTTTAATTTTTCATTCGAATGTTTTACTTGGTTCGACCCCGACAAATTTGCCTCAGCTAACCTTATACATCGCTGCTCAGACATAAACACATTCACCTTACACAATTTGTTGGTGTTAATCCGTAAAATTACAAAAACTAGACATTCTTAAATAACCTGCTACCCCTAACTTTATAAATAGTTACTCAGAATGTTAAAAAAAAAAATCTGTTTTACTCTTAATATTAATTGTTATTTTCCAACCATCGATATTAAAGGGTAGGGGTAGTATGGTATTTAAGCATGTTTAGTGCAATTTTATATTAAAAATGGAAGTTATTAATCTTCGATTTATCCTCACACAATACGAGCGAGTATAAATTTGGCTGCCTCATGGTATTTCAAGATGGCATCTTGGAAAAATTCTTCAGTTGCAGAATCCGGTTGAAATATCTTTTTGTCAGAGGTGAGCGCGATTCGAAAAAAGTGAAGTCCGATTAGCGATTACCGATTCGCCAGCTCGTCAAGTCCGATTCGATTATCTGATTCGGGTGCCAAAAATCCAAGTCCGATTAAGCGATTCAATGTTTTTAAAGCGATTTTCAATGTTTCTAAAGGGAATTTAATGCTTTTTTACCCCTAAATAAGCCATTTCTAACTAATACAAAGAGAAACCAAGCTTTTAAGATCAAAAATAAACATTTTAATTAAAATATAATATAACAAAAAATTAAACAGTACATATTACACAAAATACACACAGTAATACTAATATATTCTCCCAGAAAAAAATAGGGTCAACTAACAGCTTTGTTCCATATATACCTCATAATATTTAAAGTTTTCCACTCTACTCTACTCTAAGCCCGACAGCTTAGTCTTCGTCTTCCTACTCCATCTCGTGGGCCTTCTTGAGGAGGTGGAATTTGCCCTTTATGAAGACGAGGGCCTTGAAGTTCAGTTCGAGGGCTGCCCTCTTAGGCCTGAGGATGTCCATAGCTGAACACGCGCTCGACAGAGGCGGAGCTCGGGGACGGGGTGTTTTACTTGAGGAAGAGTGTTACCCAAGCATCACGGAACTCGAGCGGGAAGAGATTGGGCTAGAGCACCGGTTTCCCCCTCAGCAGCTTCCTCGACCAGTTGTTGCGGTGCTTCACTTAACCGATATGAGACGCGTACGAAAAACTAAAACTAAACAAGTATTATACTTACTTTACGCTTGTAAAATATAACATTTTTATTATATATGATTCAATAATTAATCATGATATTTTACGCATTATATTATAGAGAAAATACGAAAGTGTAAATAGAATAGAATAAAAGGAAAAATATTTACTTGAGAAAAGTATAGAAAAATTTATTAAGAAACTGCTATTGTGAAAAAACAAAGACGACGTCGACCTGGATTAATCGCAAATCGCTTTAAATTTTCGGCAGTCCGATTGCGATTATCCGATTCGTTTGGCGGGGGTTAGTCCGATTCGATTATCCAATTCAAAATTGCGAGTCCGATTAATCGAATAATCAGACTTCCGAATGGGACCACCCACCTCTGCTTTTTGTGACTTTCTAAAGTGTGATAGAGCCCCTCCGCCATAGAAATATTACTCCCAGGACACTATTTTAACATACAAACAATTATTATAGGCTTTACTAAAATTTAGTTACCTAAAACATATGCGCCACTCTTATTCAAAATTACCCAAATTTCCTGCAAGGTGTTTGAAGATAACTGGAATAATACCAGAATTTATATAAGGCCAGACTAATGCATAGGCTTTTTTTAAGCTAGCAATACCTTCTAGCCTTTTTAAGCTAGTAATGCATATGACTTTCTTTCATTACAAAAATTGTGTTTGGGTGTCACTTGAACTGAAGGACAATGTTTACACTTGTAAATATTGCTTCATCTCTATTGGCTCAAAATGCTCGTGAGCCACTTATGGGTAGAATTGTTAGGAGTGATGAAAAGTGTTCTTGACTGCAATATTAAACGCAAAACAATGGCTCGATCGCAAACAAAACCCATTTCTACTCTTAGACGTGGTCTAGGGCAGAAAAAGAATATGCTTTGTATTTGGTGAAGTGTGAAAGCAAATTTTGCATTGTGACCTACTGAATAATAAGCAAAGATTTACTACAGACTTATACGTTTAATTTCAATGTTCAAATTAAGCTCTTGGACAATAATGCCCTTCACTGAAAAGGGTCTCCTCTCCATTCAGGACAAAATAATATTTACAAATCAAATATATTTAACAAAAATAGATTAAATATTAAATTGTTAGGAGTGATGAAAAGTGTTCTTGACTGCAATATTAAACGCAAAACAATGGCTCGATCGCAAACAAAACCCATTTCTACTCTTAGACGTGGTCTAGGGCAGAAAAAGAATATGCTTTGTATTTGGTGAAGTGTGAAAGCAAATTTTGCATTGTGACCTACTGAATAATAAGCAAAGATTTACTACAGACTTATACGTTTAATTTCAATGTTCAAATTAAGCTCTTGGACAATAATGCCCTTCACTGAAAAGGGTCTCCTCTCCATTCAGGACAAAATAATATTTACAAATCAAATATATTTAACAAAAATAGATTAAATATTAAATTGTTAGGAGTGATGAAAAGTGTTCTTGACTGCAATATTAAACGCAAAACAATGGCTCGATCGCAAACAAAACCCATTTCTACTCTTAGACGTGGTCTAGGGCAGAAAAAGAATATGCTTTGTATTTGGTGAAGTGTGAAAGCAAATTTTGCATTGTGACCTACTGAATAATAAGCAAAGATTTACTACAGACTTATACGTTTAATTTCAATGTTCAAATTAAGCTCTTGGACAATAATGCCCTTCACTGAAAAGGGTCTCCTCTCCATTCAGGACAAAATAATATTTACAAATCAAATATATTTAACAAAAATAGATTAAAACTAAATTCAACTAGAATAACTCTGCCAATGTCAGAAAATGCATTACCTCGCAATGTTAAAGCAAGTGAATAGATGATTCTAAATCTGCATCAGGATCTCTATCCGCCCCAAAATCTAGCAACTCTTCATTGGCCTAAGGTACACCCCTCAACAAAATTCGATCGAAATCCGTCAATAACATTTTTGAGATATCTTGTATGCAAGCAAACAAAGGTGATCACACAACCCCAGGTAAATTTTGTTGGCGGAAGTAATAAACCATTATCGTTAAATATTTACATAATCTCCACCGCTAGATCCTGACCAGTAAAACTAGAGAAGCCTTTTCCCAGCAGTGGGATGATAGACAATCATTTTCCCACAGTAGGATGATAGACACTCTTTTACATTGCCATCAGATGATAGACTAGACAATATTTTTTACACAATCGGATGTTAGACAATCTTTTTCCAAGCAGTTAGATGATGGACAATCCTTTTCCTAGCAGTGGCCTAATAGAAAAGTGGTGCTTGGCTAGATATATAGAACTTTGGAGTGGAAATATAAGTGAATCATAATAACAGGGGGATATTTAAGTTACTTTTTCAGTGCTGATGCTGTATTACTTGCCTCAAATCCAAATAAATTATGATCAATAATAAAAAAAGCAAGTCTCACAGTAAAAAAAGATTATAAGAGGACGTATGTTTACCCAAGGCATCTTGTGACTCATAATGAGAGCATGCAAATGGAAATCACTAAATGAAAAAAATTAGACTAGAAAGGTGTAAAAAGTATTTTGTTTAGTCTTTAAATTTTGGCGGCAGCCAACGAGGGCACAACAACCATAAGTACAAAAGAATGCTATCTACAAGAGTATAGGTCGTGGCGCAATGACACACAATTTTAAATTCACGGACACTCTCTCCTATCTTATTTTCCATGCAACCCGAAACGCCGGACTGTGGCTCAGTTTGGGCAGAGAGTCTGGCCACTTCATCAGTATGCTCGTTCCCAGGCAATGTCGGCTTCGTCTCGACTCAGGTAGTCATGGCACCACGGATACTGCAAACCAGTTGATGTGGAGATTCCAATGTCCCATGGGCATTTAGAGCATTATATGAGTCGTTATGGATTATAAAATAGGCTGCAAACAGGACACGGTGCGTAATCTCCTGTACCAAAACGCTATATTGCGATCAACCCGGATGTAAAAATAGAAGCAGAACCGGCAAGAGCCCCGCCGGTGTAATAAAAAGGGGAAGTAGCATGGAAGACATTCCACCCCTCAAACTTGGAGCCATCTGTGTACACCAGCACAGCCCCTGTGTAACAAGATACATACGCCCTGTTGAAGCTTTGGAAGCAGAGGAATGGCGACAAACGTTTAAAGGTGGTATCCTATAAGGTAGCGTTTTGAGCAGAATCATTGGCATCATCGTTCAGAGAGTTTCCTTGCAATGAACTCGAAGTCTAATGTTTGATTGGCGTCTCTCGTACGCATATGTACCATCTAGATTATCTTTGGTGGAAATGAGGGCCATTGGTGATTTGAGAAGACTATAAACTCGTGCATACAAGCTCATCATGCACTAAGCAAGACTTAAAACAAGGAATCTGTGCGAGTCTACTTTTACAAAGGAAGTCCATTCGGGTTGGGGGAGATAATCATGACGGTGGCAAAATTTTCCGACCATGGTTCGGGCCAATGAAAACCGAAACTTCTGCGTTTCCGCATAGCGAGAAACGCATTACCAGAGACTGATAGCATCATCGCTCCAGTATATACATATGTCTGAACCCCGCAAAACGAGATCAAAAAGTTGTGCAGGATGAGCTTGGCCATAAAATCATCCTCTAGCAATAAGTTTATCCCTTCGATACTCATGGCAACATTCACATAGGGTGAAAAACCACAACTTGGGAGTTTAAAGCGTTTATAGGCAAACCACTTCTCTCTAAGAGGCGTATGACATACCCGATCACCAAGAAAGCGGTTGTCATGCAAAACGACTGGACGTTTGAAGAATATATATATATATATATATATATATATATATATATATATATATATATATATATATATATATATACTAAATATACTAAGTGGTTCAAGTATATAAATGCGTGATCTCTTCCACATTGAAGACCAATTTCATGTTCTTCGAACAGTTTCACCAGGTCTCAGCCTATGAGAGTAATCATGTGGTCCCCCCAGAGAGAGTGTCTACCGTTTAAGTCCTCTAAGAGAAGGGGCATTAGTAAACAGCCTACGATACGGCGGTACTCCTCCCTATCGAAGTCGGCTGACGGTGGAAAGTACATAGAAAAAAACAAGATACCCCTATTCAGGTGAAGGTGAACTTTTATCACCAGAAGGACACTATAAAGAGGCGACAGAAAAACGAATACATCGTATTGGGTGCAAACTGTTCCCGCCCCCTTCCCTTCTTAGAGATTCGGAAAACAATTTTATCTATGGAGGATGGACAGGGGGGACGTGCTAAAGATTTTTTTCTAAAGTCAGACATAGAGGGAACGGTAGGAGAGGGTGATTCATTTGAAGTAAAATTCATTCCAGGTATAATTGGAAGAAGTTGTCAAGGCGTTCTCCAACAACACCCTCACTGCAATGGCATTATGAGGTAGAACTCCGAAGAGTATTTGGCCGCGAAGAACACCCAATGCGTTTTTACTAAACAGGTTTTATTTGTTAAGGTTATGTTAGGCAAGCAAGCCTTCCTCTTCTAGAATTCTTTGGCTGACTGGGAGCATTTTATGTCCTAGTTCCCTCGTCTTGTAAAAGAGACCGACACCCTGTTGCGGCTCGTCCAATTTCAGACAGGGGTGAGGGAGCCGAAGCTCCCTTATTACTACTCTTCTTCCGACGGGGGACCTTTGAAATGCTCATGTGGCCTGTTCCTGTGCTTTAACTCTTCCGAGTCTGGCGACTCGGTTGATGAATGTAGCTGCTTCGTTTGCGAAGAGGAACGCCTGTATTGGCTGGATTAAGACTCAAACCCATATGGCTGTCAGCCGAACCGTGGTGGAGGTGGGACAGTTACACTCCGGTCAATTATTATAATTTAAGAAACTTTAATGCCCTCATTCTCTTTCTTTAGGTCTATCCAGGCGGGTAAAAAAAGGTGATTTAAAAGACGTGTAAAAGACGACCAGAGAGAGAGCACCAGTTTCTCATGGAGCACTGGCTTCCAGAGTGCATGCTTTTCCTCGAAGCTTCAGCTACACCATCTATCACCTTACGCAAAATCCACTCAATGATTTATAATGGGCCGCGGAAGTCACCACGTTTATAAGCCTAGAATGGCAACCCAAGAACAGATGATGTTTTTCTATCCTAATTAGTGTACATGCTTGGTCTCAGAACTGAGACAGTACTATCTCGTTAGTCTTTCTGTACGAAAAGGTATGAATCAAAATACTTGGAAGTAAAATGCGTCACGCCATAATTCGCACGAAACAGATTTATCATGAATATTTGGGGGGCTGATCCTTCTTTGTTAGTTGACAAATTTACTTTACTTGCATGATCAAAGTGATGGCAGAGATAAAATCTCGGCACGAATGCCGTCACATGGCTAGCGTACTAGTCAGTACGCACCATTTCAGTGAGCCTCATCCTGTCACATTCAAACCTGACAAAGTGTTGGAGTGGTTCTTGAGACACCTAACCCTTCCTCACTAGTCCCTCAATCCTGACTGCCTTCTGGTGGGCCAGCTCTTGATAAATGCCTTTAATTGGTTTGTCTAGCAGTTCTTTGGTAGAGACGACTACTTTTACAAATCCTTAGGTAAAATTTGGAACCCCCTGCACATGTGCGCTATTGAGTGTCCAAAGATCACTCAATTTGGCAATCTGGGAGGGATTGGCCTCATTAACCAGAAAGATGCCGGCCGAAAAGCGAAAAACTTTCATGTCCCCTTCGGACAACTTAATTTCTTCGGTCGAGTGGATAAAAGAAAAACGTATAAAGCCGGTGGATTCAAAGGCGGCCGATCAACCTCTGAATGAGGCGTACAATAGTACATATTCTAGACCACTGATTTTTCTTTATCATCTTTTTGGGTGAGGGGCGGGTTATTCGCGCTCTTCTCATTCTTTCCTGACTGGGCCCAGCGGCCAGATGCCCTATTTCCGAAGCTCTTCCAGAAGGAACAGAACATCAGTAATCTTTATTTTTATTATTTTAGTATTGGGAGGAACCAGTCCCTTAGGAGGGATTTGCCAATTAGTGAGTTGAGGCTTGGTGTTTGGTCTCACAAAGACACGATACCTTCAAAAAGAACACTCTACCTTCTAGGACGTGATTGCCTTGGTACTTTTGTCTGGACCCCCGCTCACCTGATGCGGACGGAGTCAACAACAACGAGTAACAACAAGGAAAGAAGCTACCCTAGGAGACCTTACGATCCATTCAAAGAGGGTACCTTTGGACTAGCAATTGAGCGGGCACATGGCTGCTCAATTGTTTTGCGTCCCTAAACGGCCACTTTTCAAGACCTTGTCTAGTCTTGACTTGAACTGGTCAACAGATTCACTGTTGACAACTTCCACTGGAAGTGCGTTCCACTTACCGCAGATACTGTAGGTGAAAAAATTTCCACACAGATTGCGGTTGTAACGCTTCAGTTCAAGTTTGAAGCCGTGATTGCGCGTTCTGTTCTCACTCAGTGTGAAAATATCCCGGTAGTCAACATTGTCGAACCCTCGAAGTATTTTGAAAACTTCGATGAGCTGACCACGCAGTCTACGGGTTTCTAGCGAGAACAGATCTAATTCCCTTAGTCTATCCTAATAACTTTTATGTCGGATAGAGGGAATCAGTTTGGTTGCCCTAGCTTGTACGCGTTCCAATCTCGCGATGTCCTTTCGCAATGAAGGACTCCAAAATTGTACGGCATACTCCAGGTGCGGTCGGACAAGTGAGTTGTACAGGCACAGTACAATCTCCTGGTTTCGATAACCAAACTGGCGCTTAATATAGCCTAGCATCCTTTGGGCCTTTTTCTCCGCCTCAATGCACTGTTTCGAGAACTTGAGGTCACTAGTGATTGTTACACCCAAGTCCTTCTCAGTGTCGGTGGATTCCATAGCAGTGCCCTTAAGGATATACTGAGATTGGGGGTTTCTGTAGACGATATGCATCACTTTGCATTTCCCCAGGTTAAAAGGCATTTGCCACGTGTCCGACCACTCCCCAATCTTTCCAAGATCTTCTTGCAGGCGGGCAGTATTTCCATCCTTTGCAACGTTCATACCAAGCTCGGTATCGTCGGCAAATTTGAAAATCTCGGCAACCATTTCACCGTCCATGTCGTTGACGTAAATGATGAATAGTAGTGGTCCCAGGACAGAACCTTGAGGCACCCCGCTAGTAACGGGCACCCACTCAGAAGACTGTCCATTCACCACCACCCGTTGCCGTCTGCCACTTAGCCAGTTCTCGATCCAGTCGGCTACCTTTCCGTCTATGCCAAGCGCTCGCACTTTTTGGGGAAGGCGGCGGTGTGGTACCTTATCAAAGGCTTTCTGAAAGTCTAGGTAGACCACATCCACCGCCTTGTCCCGATCGTGCTCACTGAAAACGAAGTGAAAGAATTCCACAAGGTTCGTCAGGCATGACCGTTGCCTTCGGAAGCCGTGCTGGGAACTCCTCAGTAGCAAGTTTGACTCTAAATACGACGTCACTTTGTCCACCATGATGCTTTCCATGAGTTTAACGACTATCGAAGTCAGACTGATAGGTCGGTAGTTCAACGGTTGGTTACGATCTCCTTTCTTGAAGATTGGAGTCACCTCCGCCTCACGCCAGTCTCTAGGAACGCATTGGGTCCGGATTGACATGTTGAAGATTGCGCTCAGGTGTCGTGACACTTGATCGCGCACTTCTTTCAACACTTTAGGTAGAAACCCATCCGGGCCAGGTGACTTATTCGTCATTAGGTCACTGATCTTCTTTTTGATTTCAACTTCGGTGAAGTCCATATCCTCCAGCTTTTCCCCCGAGTAGGAATCCGTCGGCTGGGGGATGAGACCACATTCTTCAGTAAACACTGAAGAGAAGTAGTCGTTGAGGAGGTTAGCATTTTCTGCATCTGAATGCTTTAATGTCCCCTCCTCGTTCCTCAAAGGGCCAATCGTTTGACGGATTGGTTTACGGCTGTTTACATATCCAAAGAACTCCTTGGGATTCTCTTTACAGAGTCTCGTCACTCGGAGTTCCTCAGACCGCTTAGCCGCCCTTATGCTGGACTTCACTCTCCTGGCTAGTCTCCAGTATTCGTCAAAGTCACCCGAGATCTTCGATTGCCGGTACACAGTTCTCTTCTCCCTAAGCAGTTGGCCGATTTCTCGATTAAACCACTTAGGTTGAACAGAAGACAGACGGGGGCATTTCAGAGGGATGAAACGTGATTGAAGACTCATGAATGTGGTTTTGAAACTATTCCACGAGTCTTCAACAGCATGACACACTTCTAGCCTCACGTCAGTCAGTCCAGCTCGAAGGCTTGCAAAGTCTGCTCTTCTCAAGTCAAGTTTCTTTGATTGACTGGCAACAGACCTTACCTTTGGGATCTTGACGCTAAATCTAACTAGCTGGTGATCACTGCCACCGAGCTCTTTGCTTACAGAGATATCCTCGACGATATTATCCTCAGAGGTGAAGACCAAGTCGAGGATATTATCTCCTTTCGTCGGTTCTCTGACCCATTGAGTGAGGAAATCGTTGTTGGTGAACTCCAAGAGTAGCGCGCTCTCGCCACAGGCTGCTCTGGTTTCCCAGTCAACTTGGCTGTTGAAATCACCCATAACGATGCACACTCTGCCTTGAACCAGCTCACCCAGCAGCTGGTACAGTTCCCTGTCCTTCTCAACGGGTTGGGAAGGGGGTCTGTAAAGCAGCAGGGTCCTGTATCTGACAGGACCGATCTCTAGGTCAACGCCTAGGAGCTCGTGGTCGGATATAACTTTGGAGTTCGTAGATTTGATTGTATCCTTGACATATAACATTACACCGCCACCCTCTCTGTCTGGCCTATCTTTGTGGAAGAGTTGGTAGCCAGGAACCGTGAATTCGCCTTCAAAGTCTCGGTTTGAGGTTTTTATCCACGATTCTGTTATGGCTACCATTTCGGGTTCTTCCGTCGCTACGAGGCCATGGAGCTCAGGAAACTTGTTCCTGATTGACCTCGCATTGAACAGAAGAACTTTCAGGGAGTCCCCTAATGTAGGACTCCCTATACTCTTCCGTTTCCCGGCTTCTTGTTTGACGCGGTGGCACCATTTTTGACAACCTCCGAGAAGGTTGTTTGGGGAGTGAATCGGGCGTACTGGCGTACGTCCGCCTTCCCAATGGGCCAGACACTCATTTGGGTGCGCTCCACGACATCCTGGATGAGGTTGGCTAGGAACGCCTTGCCCTTACAGGAGAGGTGCACCCCGTCCCTTTGGTAGAGGTCTTTTCTACCATAGAATATGGCGTACGGGTCCACAAAAAAGACACCCTCCGCCGTACAGAGGTCTGCAAGGCGCCTTTTTAGCGATATGTTCCTCAAGTGGGCAGTCCGGCTTGGACCTCACCTCGGAATCATCCCCACCACGACGCTCTGCGGGTTTTCAATCCACAGTCGTCGACAGCGCCCATAACTGTCCTCATAATCTCACCTGTAGGGCCTACCCTACCTCCTCTGAGGTAGAGGTCGTTGCCACTTACCATAAGGGCAACGACTGAAGTCTCTGAAATCTGAGACTTCTCGGCCTCAGCTCTTACCTGCTTATTCCCACAGCATGGGATGCAGCTCACCTTAACGCTTGTGCGAAGGCGGGCGGCTAGCAGGGGCTTCAGACCCCGTGCTTGAGAATCACCAATAAGGGTGACTCTTGCACATTTGTCTGCGGACGACTTAGTCTTTCCTTTCGGAGGCGACTTGCCGCTTTCCTCTTGTATCTCTAAATTTCTTTTCTTCTTCTTCTTATTCTTCCTCTTATTCTACTTCTTGACTTCCTTTTTTATCTCTTCGTTTGTTTCCCGTTTCTCTTCTTCTGCTTCTACTTTATTTTCTTCTGTTTTCAGTTTCTTTTCTTCTCTTTCTACTTTCTCTTCTTCTCCTTTTACTTTCTCTTCTTCTCTTTCTACTTTCACAAGCGTCTTTACTGTTGAAGATTCGTCCCAATTAGGATCGTTAGTTGAAGAAGTAGATAATAGTGATATTTGCATATCCGATATAACGATTAATGAAGTGGAAATTCTTAAATATATTAACCTGATGAAAAAGTCGAAATCACCCGGGCCCGATGGCGTTTACCCCACTCATTTAAAGGAACTTAAGAATGAGCTTGCGAAGCCGTTGCGTGCAATTTTCAATCGCTCATTAGAAGATGGCGTAGTCCCTGTAGACTTCAAGCGTGCGAACGTTACACCAATATTTAAGAATGGGAATAGATACGAAGCAACGAATTTTCGTCCTATTAGTCTAACTTCGGTAGTTGGAAAGCTTTTAGAATCGGTAATTAGAGATAGAATAGTGTGCCACCTCGAGCTAAATAATCTGATTAAAGATTCCCAACATGGGTTTAGGCGGGCGAGATCGTGCTTGACAAATTTGCTCGAATTCTTCCATAAAATGATTTGCGTTTACGACGAAAGCAAAGCTGTAGATATAATCTATCTAGACTTTAAAAAGGCGTTTGACACCGTTCCGCACGAGAGATTATTAATGAAAGTTAAAGCAATCGGTGTGAAGGGTAAGATATTAAATTGGATTAGAAATTGGCTGAAGGATCGTTCGCAGCGAGTAGTTATAAATGGTGAATGTTCTGATTGGGTCAACGTCAGTAGTGGAGTGCCACAAGGCTCCGTTCTTGGCCCATTATTGTTTCTAATATATATAAACGATTTGGATAATGGCGTATTTAGTACGATTTCTAAATTTGCTGACGACACGAAGCTGGGCAACCGTGCCTATGTAAGATCGGATGTAGAAAAATTACAAAAGGACCTAAACTTTATTGTCAGATGGGCGGATAAGTGGCAAATGCAGTTAAATTTAAGTAAATGTAAGGTGATGCATTTGGGTTGCCATAATTTGAGGGTAGAGTATACCATAAAAGGCCAGGTCCTCGACGTAGTTAAATTGGAAAAAGACCTGGGAGTTTTAGTCTCGGATGACTTCAAAGTCACGAAACAATGCGCGGATGCATGTAAAAAAGCAAATCGTGTGCTGGGTTATATCGCGCGTAATTTCACGTTCAAATCCAAAGAGATAATTTTACCATTGTATAAATCACTTGTGCGTCCACTGCTCGAATATGCGGTTCAATTTTGGGCTCCATACTTAAACAAAGATATCGCGCAATTAGAAAGAGTGCAGCGTAGGGCTACAAAATTAATTCCCGAGCTGAGAAACAGGCCCTATGAGGATAGACTCAGGGCATTAGATTTGCCATCTCTCGAAGGCAGAAGATTACGTGGCCAGCTAATAGAAGTATTTAAAATATTGAAAGGATTTTCAAACGTTGATTATTGGAATTTGTTCGAATTGGATCATAGGGGAAACACTCGGCAACACGGATTAAAATTAGTCAACAAGCGATTTAACACTAGTATAGCCCAAAACTATTTTACGTTTAAAATTACTCAAATTTGGAATAGGCTACCCACCCACGTAGTGGATAGTAGGTCGGTACATATGTTTAAAAACCGTCTCGACGCGCACTTAAATAGTATAAATATAACGTAGTCTGAGCACAGTAAAGAATAACGTCTTTGCAAAAGGAGTTTGGAGCGGAGGAACAACGAGAGTAAAAATGATGACTAAAAATGATGCCAGCGATTTCTCTTGCATGTGTAGTTTAGATATCCATTTTCTTTTCCGCCTATCCTATAACTAGATTTTCACCACTAGCAGTCGAGGGCTGCGGAAGTTGAGAAGAAAAACTTTCTATCACCCCCCCTAGGTTGAAGTAGTTAATATGCATGATATTGTACACATGTAGATAAGTGTGTACAGTAGATTATATATTTAAAAAAAAAAAATAATAATAATAAAAAAAAATATATATAGCATGTTAGAGATACACTCGTAGATAAGTGTGTATCGTAGTTTCGGATGTAGTGTAGCGGACTAGCCTCGAGCGGACCTTAGGGTCTTTGCTGGTCCTAGATTCTGTAGTTCTGTAGTTCTGTAGTTCTATTTCTACTTTCTCTTCTTTCTTCTTTCTTTTCTTCTTTTTGGCTCGTTGAGGAAGCCCTTCAGCAGAAGAAATCGGCTGTTGGACGTCGGGAGTCTTCTCGCCTGAGCATCTACATCTCTCTGTTTTTAAGAGTTGAACTTCCCTTTTAAGGAGGGAGTTCTCCTCTCTCAGTTGAGCGATGCTCTCGCCCAGGCGCTTCTCGAGTACGCAAAAGTCACAGACACTGACGCCATCTGTGAGTTCCTTGCAACTCCTTCCCCCGAAGTCTTCACTCCATCTGTAGACTTTGCATATTTTGCAGGTTAGCTTTCGAAACGGAGGACCATTCTTCTTCGCCATTTTACAAAAATCTCGGACCATACGCATTAAAAAAGGGGTTTTTGGTTGTGATTTTCTCTCGCACTAATCACATTCGCCTATTTCCAGGAGGTTTTCGGTCGTTCGGCGAACAGAAACCCTTTGATCAAGCACACCAACCCTAAGGTCTCCCCTGGGCCGGACGTCCGCAATCGTGCCGCAGCTCCCAACTGAGCAGCACGAGAGCCCCAGTGAACTGGTTCTCTGATTTTTCGACAGGGGTGCTTGAGGTGTAACTGTATTCCTACTAAGCCCTACTAATCAACTAAAAACGGCCAGACTTGAGGCAAATAGTAAAGCTAAGTGCCCACGACTTCATCCAAGATCTTTAGCTGATCTGGCAACCAGCAAGGCACAAAAGCTCTCTCTCCAAAGATCAGTTGAGTCTTTATCCACCAAGTAGCGGTCACAGGGAGCTAGTCAGGCAATTACACGTTAGGAGAAAGCTTCTAAGGGGGACCTAGCATTTCTTCATTAATCGTACCCCAAACGCCTAAGATCCCTTCAATCTCAGTCTCTTGTAGCCTATGAGTGCTCCAAGGCGTTATTTAAAGAGGTTCCAAAGCCTCTCTTCTCACGCGGCATAAGGGAGCTGCTAAGGCCCTTATTAATAAACAACTTATGTGTAATAGAGATGAAGGTATTTTTTTTGTTAATGGGTTTTTGTTTTGATTTTTTGACAGTTGAAGAGAGTTGGTGAAACTTAGTACTAACAGAATCGAAGAGGTTGGTAGGGGGATACAAGGAGACGCATCAAAGAAGTGGTAGAGAAGGTTGACAACCATTAGTCAGGATCCTACTACAGCTACCTTACTGGCATGGGTGACCCTACCGGACTAAAAGTCCCCCAGCTTAGCTAGCTTAACTCAGGCAGATCACGCAAGCTCTCTCACCGACGACAAGGTGGTTGTGTTGAGAGAGAAGACATCCCCTTTGAGTAGTAGGGGATACCATCTGATTTGACTTCGACAGTCCCTCTAAGGGGATTTATTCTGGTTCCAGTGAGACTTCAGTGCGTAATCTTTGTTTTGTTGTAAAACTTTGTGTTGTAAAGTTTGTCCGGTGTGCCAACGAGCACCATTCTGTTTAAGAGATTTGGGATGTTTCATAGGATGAAGTATGGACCTTTTCGTACCACACTTGATACGCTGCATTTGTTGTACTCTGCTGGATCTGAAAAAGATAACGGAAGATTTTTAAGTTGTTTGGCGATCATTAGTTTCGTGTGCCGTTGCTGCAGTGATATGTGTGGACATACGAGTATCTTTGTTTGACTGTAAACGTAGCTGATTATTTGTTGGGATGAGTGGTTAGTTAGGTGCTCAATTACTATTTTTTTAGTCCCATCTTGACCGCTTTCTTACACATGTTTCTTTACAAACTTTCTGCCGATGTACCCTAATTCGTTTCCGCCTTTTAGTTATTGGGGATGATATTGGTCTATTTGATACAGCCTCTTGTTTGGCGTAGATGAGGATCGTCCCGCAAGTGTGTCCAATGCATTTTCGAGGATGCAAACTATTGTCATTTTTAACGCAAGTAGTTGGTAAGAAATAAAAGTGATGAGGATTTGCGCAGACTTTGCGCTGAATTTAAAATATCTTTAAAATTAAAATTACCTTTCAATAATTGATTCTATATAACAAATTAAACTATGTATAAAATAGTAAGTCACTAAAGAGATACATTATCATACCTCCTAGTTTAGAAGATTAAGATTAGGAAAGACAAAATAACGCAAGTCTCAGCGACAGTGATGGCTACAGTCTTTAGTTGGAAAAAATCATTCCAGCTATTTTTTTTTTTATTTTCGATCACAAAATCAAATAAATTTAAACGAAATTCATTAAATGTTTTATTAAAAAAACAGTTAACTTCTCTCTCTTTATAAAACTTAATAATAGTATCAAGAGCAGCCACAAGTTAGAAAAAAATCCGGGGCTTCCTTTTCTGTCCTAACGAGAGCAAATGTGTCGTCGAAACAAATACGTGTAAAAAGAAATTAAGGAAAGAGGGACATTGAGATCCACTAAACTTGATGGAAGATGCACAATATACAGGATGAGTAAGATATTTGAGGACATATGTTATTTTTTCTATACCAGCATATTATTTGACTTTATATTTTCTATATTTCAGAATTATCAATTGCAGATCCTATGCTTACATAAGAAATGAAGAGGCACGGAGTTATCGTGCTATAAAGGTTGAGCATAGCAATTTAACAATAGCACAATTTTTAAAAGTCGTTAGATCCTTCGTCTACAAAGTTTGCAAGGAGTTGGAGGCCAAAGATGGTTAAGCCATGGATCGAAAGTGTACGCAACGGAAGACCTTATGTGTTTTAACAAGACTCTGTACCATCACACAAGGCTCAAGCAACGCAGGAATGGATGGCGGCAAATTTTTATCATCACATAACCCCTAACATTTTGCCTTCTAGCTTACTTGATCTCAATCCATTGGACTACTATGCATGTAGCGAAGTTGAGAAGATATTAATGAGCACCCTCATAACACTAAAGAATCCCTAAAAGCCTCCATAGTCAGAGTAATGTCCAATATGAACAAGAACCACTAGATACTATCATTTAGGTGATTCAGACATCGCATAGAAGCTATTATCGGAGCTGAAGGAGACTTTATTGAATAAAATTACAAAACAATATGTTTATTCTTATCCTCACAACCTTTTTTGAGCAAAAAAGACATCATTATCTGTTTCTAAGAGTCATTTTTTTGCAAGTATAAATCTGTCTTCAAATACCTCACGTTCCCTATATTTTCCTTAGAGTCAAGAAGTAACATTTATGAAAATCTGCAGCATTTGAACCCATGAAACATCATGGATTGAGAGAGGAATGCTTTGTCTAGAATACTATTTAGGAACTTGGCAAAGCGGACATTTGTAAAAAAAACAACTTGACTTCCTAGCTCACAATAAACTATGAACATGTAAGCAAGCCAAATCAAACAAGAGACACCCTTAATCAATTAAAACATTCTAGTTGAGACTAAACAAAATGTTGCCAGATGATTTAAAAAACTTCAAGAATGTTCCTGAAAAAAATCGTTCTTATTTTTCACGTGTCAATATTTTATTTTGTTAGTTTATTTATTAAACTTTTTTTAATATAAGATTGTATCATGATTTTTTTTATATAAAACTATTAAATTCATGTCGTTATGTACCATGAAAATTATATTTACCTACTCATCATATTTTTAAAAGTATTTTAATAAAGAAAGAATCGTTTACTTATTTTGCCCCAATAAGCATAACCTAACTTGTTTAACCCATGCTTTTCAACCCTTCTTTACCCACCCATCCTTTCTGTTGTTTGTTTGTTATTCGATTTAATGTACGAGAGCGAATAAGGATAGGCACAGGAGTGCTATGGTTGATTGTCGTGCTTACTACTTCTCTCTCGTATGTTCTGATCGGAAAAGGTTGCAAAGAAAAGTGAAATTTAAGGCGGCAAAACCAAGCGAGGGTGTGTGGAACGGCCAAAAGTTTTCTCGATACCACACTCAAACCTAAATATTTTTTCTTCAAGTGCAATCCCAATGGAAATTGAAGTGCCTAATTAAAATCAAACTAAGTGCCAGTACAAAACAAGGAATAAAGCAAATGAAAAGTAAGAATAAAAGGGAGAAACCCCCACCACAAACATGGTAAAGTGACATTGGACGTAAAAATTCCTTTCCTTTTCTTCTGTTCTCCCACTATAACCTCCACGCTCACCAAAGAGACAGGTAAAAAATGGACTGACAATGACAACATGATGGGCGACACCCTTCGGATAAGTCTAAGGACCCTCTTCGACCGTGGGGAGGTCTTTGCCAAAGTATATGGGGACCTAAGCATCACATTAGTTAGACTAATAGATACCCCAACTGGATACACGGTCATATGCCAAAAAGAGGCTGAGGCTGCGCTTTTGGCCGCATCAAAAGCGACTCAAATTCTCACGAACTAGGGATCATTCAAACGAGAACTTAACCAGAGAACCCTCCCTCTTAGGACGTTTTGAGAATCCAGATGAATCTACGCAAACAATTTCTATGCAAACGGAAACTGTTCTCGCTCCTGTTCCCACCCCAGCAAGCATCCAACAAGATCTTGAACCTGGAATGCTAGAACCCCCAACCAGTAGATGAAGAAGTTAAATCAGCCAGCAAAGCGAAATAACCCGCCCGACAACGTGCTCGTACCTGAAGATCCCCCAACCTACAGACGATGAGGTCTACCTCAGCTTCAAAAGAACACAAACATGCCTATCACGGTAGGAAGATCAACCTAAAGATCTACGCCACAGAGAGAGAGAGCTCCATTTACTGCTGTGAAAACAGACAAGGCCATCAGTAAGGGCGTGAGAGACGGACTGTACAAATGGAAGTGCTGTGAAGAGATCCCAGAGAGGGTGGTCGAAGAGGCCCTCCTACTTGGGATGGTCCGACTCAACCAGGATGCATTCACCACGATTACGGACTCAGAATTCAAGGAAAAGAGATCTGGCAAATGCCGATCTACACCAGCCAGCCACTCCACTCTGAAAAAGCACGACAAAAAGAACGAGTAAGCGATATTCAACATGGACAGGCTGACTAAAGACCAAACAATTCAACAAATGGGATTCAATTCAAGGAACTACCTTCTCTATAAGAATCCTGTCTGGCTATCGAGGTTCAAACCACTCTGGGACCCCTAGTGGTGTCCACAGGATACCAACCTCCAAGACGAGACTACTTGCCGTTACACAACTTTCTCCAACTTTGTGGACACGGTAGAACAGTCTTATTTGAGGAGGATCTCAACGCCAGATGCCAGAAATTCGGCTATACCGGACGCCCGAATAAGAAGGGTAAGAATCTGAAAACACTTTTAGACAGAAACATTGTAGTCCGCGCTGGGCCCGACTTCTCCGCCTACATCAATGGAAATTGTACAACAAAACCCGATATCACTCTGACCAGCTCGCATTTTCCCTATAACTATTTCATACAACCTTGCCCCCTGATACCAAGCGACAATGTTGCCATAATAATTTGTTTGTGGTCACCTCTCCCAACTGGGGGAGGTGACCCTTCCTTTATTCAAAGATACAAAATGTGGACCAGGGAACTGGATCCTTAACAAGAGGAATACAAAGGTGGGCCAGAAGATTGAGCCCTTAATAAACACTAGACTAAGATGGAGACGAGGAAGAAGGTGGGAGAGTCGACCCAACTTGTAGAGGCGACACGCGAAAATCAACCGTGCGATGGGTTGAGAGAGCAGCTCTTATATATCTATTCCAACTGCTGCTCCTCAAGAAAACCCTTTCAGACAGAAACATTGTAGTCCGCGATGGGCCCGACTTCTCCGCCTACATCAGTAGAAATTTACAACAAAACCTGATATCACTCTGACCAGCCCAAATTTTCCCTACAACTCTTTCATACATCCTGGCCCCCTGATACCAAGCGACAATGTTGCCATAGTAATTAAGATATCCTCCATCCCAATCCAAATTCCCGTTAGGGAAACGAAATGCTTCTCCCAAGCAAACTGAGAGGAGTACCGAACTCTTCTCAATGAATACATACCTCAACCACTTGAAGAGTTCACCCTGGAAGAAATCGACCAGGAAGTGGCAAGTCTAACGAAAAAAATGGTGGAAGCGGACCGCGCAATAGTGCCCAAAACAACCTACAAGACGCTACCAGCACCAGCATAGACTCAAGAATGACATGACCTATCAGACGAGTACAAGAGACTATATAAAGAAATCAGACTACTAGATACAGACAGACAAATAAGCAGACGACTAAGAACATTAAGAACGGAAATTACAATTCACATAAGGGAGCAGCAGACGACCTTATGGAATGATTTGATATGAAAGCTTGACGAAAAAATGGACCTACGTACCTTCTGGAATACAGTATCGGGACTAAAAGGAAAACCACCGGACAGAGACATCTACCTGAAAAAAGTCGATGGGGAAAAACTAGACGACGAAGCGGTAACGGGAAAAGAAGTTAGAGTCTTTTGGAAGAAAATCTTTACCATCTCACTAGAGGAAAACGAACACTTTGCCCTTGACTTTGAAGACCACATTCACGACCAGCTAGGACAAGTACTGGACAAGACACACCCCTTCAACAACGCATTTGTGACAGAGAGATGACGGGCTATGGAAGAAAGATCACCAGAGACGAACTTACAACGTCACTGTCTACTTTCAGATAGAGGGCACCATGAAAAACAGAGTTAAGAAAAATAAACTTGCTGAACGCCCCCACAACATCATTGAGGGGCTTGTCAACATCATGAACGCATGCCTGAACGCTGGCTCTTTCCGGACGAATGGAATATCACTAAAATTATCTTCATTCCCAAACTTGGAAAGCCGCCCGACACGCCAAAAGGCAAGCTATTCGAGAAGGTGCTTGCTAGCAAAGTCCATGAATTCATGAAGCCAACAACCTCCATGACCAAAATCAGCATGGATTCAGAAGAGGGAGAGGGACTGACACGGCGCTGGCAACCATAACAGAAAAGCTGGCAAAGATTGCTAACCAAAAGAGGTATCCTGACCTGGTGCTCAGAGACGTCAAGAAGGCATTTGACAAAGTATGAAGGACTGGACTTCAGTACAAAATATTAAGACTAAAACTAAACCCAAGACTAGAGAAAATACTATGTGACTATGTGACAGACAAGAAGCGTACATTCAGTTGAAAGAGTAAACGGGACCAGAATTCGAGCTGTCTGCAGGAATATCGCAAGGAGGGAGCCTAAGCCCCCTCCTCTACAACATCTATACCCTCGACCTCCCAACCCCGGTCAGGGAAGCCTCGCTGTACGTCCCAGATTATTACTGCTCCCTTCAGAAATCCCGAACTCCTGGCTCAACTAACAGATAGAAATCAACCACGTCACCAGGTACGAAAGAAGGTGGAAAATCGCCACAAACAAATAGAGGTTCAAAGTAATATCACATCAAAACTGATGACGCCCCAATTCCCTACGGAACGGAGGGAATGGTACTGGGACTAAATATAGGTAAAAATGGGTACGGTTGCCACGTTGCTCAAACAGTAGCGAGAGCGAAGGCCGAGCTCAAAAAGCTCTACAGGTTCAAAAACCTACACACGGTCAACAAGAAAAAAAATCTACAACGCGCTCATTAGATCAAAGCTGCTGTACCCACTTATACCTATCAACGCATGTCCCCCCCCCCCCACAAAAAATAAATCCCTTTAAAAAGTAAAAATTAAAGCGGTACTCCTAATTGCCAACGTTAGGAGGAGAGACAGAGGGAGGCAGATGGACCTACATCAGGAGATCCAACTGTCCCCGATTAACGTCGAGCTTCAAACAAGACCTCGTAAAATTCTGAGAGAAAGTCCCGGGATGTATGACGGAAGAAATCAGACAAAAATACATTAAAATTCCGCTGTAAGACAGATACAGAAGGACAAGAAACTTTACTAGCAGTAAAGAACAGACTGAAAGACAGGAAGAACCTATATACACCTAAGACCACGCCTATGTGATGAGAGAAAAACAATCTAATGAACAAAGAATCTGACAATAAGAACACTAAAAACACAAACAAATACAGTCAACGAGAGAAAGACATAAAGCACCTACATAAATTGAATGCCACAAGAAAACTACTAGAATATACATGAAACAAAATAAAAACACTAGAAAACATGTAATACCATCAAAGAACCAATAAAAACAGATACAACAACAACTACAGAGTATAAAAACGCTTGAAAAAATAAAGGTCAACAAAACAATGAGAAGAACACCAATCTTAGAAAAACCCTTGCGATTCCTTTTGACCAGGGAACTCTACCCTGCAATACCCTTTCATCAGGGATCTCTATCTTTTCACCTGCGATCTCTATCTTTATATATGTGTGTAGATTTTTCACACTTTATTATGTCTAATATCCAGGATAGGCACACCTATTCTGTTGTGCAAGTAGTGAATTCCATTTAGTATATTTGGTTTCGGTAAGGTTTTTCTTTTAAAAAATTAACATTGATGGAAGTTTGGTCTTATCAGCACAACTAGTTAAAACCGTTGTAATGAGTCTTTTCATGGTCATTGGTTTTAATAGTTATGGATTTTTGTCCTGTTAGATTTACAGTATTATCGGATGGATGAATTCTAGCATGAATAGTATGAATAATAAATTTATGGAAATATAATATTTTCTGTTCATACCCATCTGGCATTCTCTTAATTATCCTAGTTCTTGTGCGTAAACTAAGAGTCATTTCTTTTCATGAAGCGATAACACCAAGATTCCTTCTCTTTGAATTCATACATCTTCATCTCAGCTGCCCGTTTCCGTGCTTCGACAATAAACATTTTAGTATTCACTGCAATACTCAAGTCTCTAAGATCTGTTAGGCAAATATACAGGTTTTCTTTTAAATTTGGCCACTTAAGTTGTAATTTTACAAAGATTGTGCTTTATTTAACAGCTCTTTGTACATATGTAACTTCCTGCTTCCTCCACTGAGGAATATTCTCATTTGGTGGGGTCCAAAATGTTGTTCTGCTGCTCTGTTTCTCTGTTCCTTCGCATTTTGTATTATTTTTAGCTCAAATCTAATAGTGTAGGATTTCCTTCTTGTTGGTCCTGTATTGATTAAGTTGTTAACTACCGTACTGAATATCACTTATAATAAAAAACAAGTATTGTAGTAAATGAAAAAAAAAGAATGCCCTAAATCACGATTTAACTTTCCATTGACTAAAATTTGTCGCTCGTTGACTTTATGTTTTGCGTTTAGGCTGCGTTGCCACCTTTAGCTTATGGGAAGCATATAGCGATTTTTAGAGGCATATATAGGGAAAATAAGTGAATTTTATAAGCCGACAAGTAAGTACGTGCGCCACCCGTCACTTACTTCTTAGACGAGATCCCCAACCGGATAATGAAATCTACAGAAAGATCGGAATGACAAGACTCGCCAACATTCTTTCCTTTTTTCCTGTCGACTGCGATCTGACACATGTCTTCTACGAATTTATGGTCACTGAGCTCAAATATGGCAGCGAATTTTGCCTATCACACTCGAGGTGGGGTGGGTGGAGTCAGCCTATTTTTGATCAGTCAACAAAAATGCACCTTATTAAAGTGATTTCCGCAATCACCTTAATCCTATTATTTTATATATAATTCCTTCAACTAGAAAGTACATATATATATATTTAAACAAAAGGAGATAGATAACTTCAAAATAACTTGACAGACATAGGTTTACTTATATTAACTAAGATCCGTCGCTCATGGAATAAGTGTTCGCTTACAAGATTTTCGCGTGTGCTCTTTTTTTCAGACGGTCTCTTTAAGTACTCCAACAGTAATCACTCAGCTTATGAGTGTCACACATAAAAAAAAGTGCTGCAGTTAACTTCGGAGAGCCGGGGAAGGAGACATGATTACAAAAAGACTTCGTTAGCTCTCATCAATCCTTAAAAATTCGCTCCAATAATGCCACAGACGTGGAGGCCGAGGAAAGAGAGCTAACTACTCCTCGATTAAGATATCCAAGACTAGTCTCTCCCCAATCCTCAAATTCGCTCCGCTGTCTGATCTTCGTTACAACTGCACCTGCCCTACAAGAGAATCAAAAGAGTGCTGCGGTGAACTTCGGAGATCCGGGGAAGGAGACCTGATTACAAAAAGACTTCGTTCGCTCTCCTCATTCCCTAAAAATTTGCTCCATTAATGCCGCAGACTTGGAGACCAGGAAGGTGAAGCTACTACTCCTCGATTAAGATATACCCAAGACTAGTCTCTCCCCAATCCTCAAATTCGCTCCGCTTTCTAGAAAGGGACCTGTGTAGGGGTGCGAAATGTATGAGAAAAATTATTTCCAGAAAAACTTAACCATTCAGAAAGAACGGACTTAGCCAGACGTGTGACATGAACATTGGAAACGGAATCAAGAGGTACCTCGTTCGAATCTCAGCAAGTCTAAATAAATTTTAGAAAAGCAAACGAAGACATTTAAAGGAAAAACTCAACAGGACTACGGAAATAGGAAGAAAACGAAAAAGAAAAAGTAAAAAAGAAATCTGGAAAAGGAAGCAACAAGAAGCAAAGGAAAAAAAAAAGTTTGAAGGGCCAACTCAAAAAGAAACAGGAAAATCAGTCAAGAAGAAGAAAATTCGATAAACCAGCACTTAACCTGCAAATGGGAAAAAGCCACAAAATAAAGATAATATAAAAGAAAATTCAAGTGAAAAGCAATCTGAGACAACATATAAAATAATATAATGGCCCCCCTCTATAACTGGTCACCCTCTACAGCCGAACAATTTTCTGATCAACTGTACAAAAGTGCTGCGGTGAACTTCGGAGAAACGGGGAAGGAGAAGCCATTACTCATTGATTTACAATTTATAAAGACTTCGTTCGCTCTCTCCAATCCTCAAATTTGCTCCGCTGTCTGATCATGTACTCTTCGTTACTCTGCACCTGTCTAATAAATAGAATAAAAAAGTGCTGCGATCAAATTTGGAGAGCCGGGGAAGGAGAAGCCACAAAAAGACTTCGTTCGCTTTCTTCAATCCCTCGCATTCGCTCCACTAATGCCGCAGACTTGGAGGCCAGGGAGGGAGGGAGGGAGGGCTACTACTCCTCGATTAAGATATATCCAAGACTAGTCTCTCTCCAATCCTCAAATTCGCTCTGCTTTCTAGAAAGGGACCTGTGTAGGGGTGCGAAATGTGTGAGAGAAACTCCTTCCAGAAAAACTTAACCATTCAGAAAGAACGGACTTAGTCAGTCGTGTGGCTAGCGTATCGGAAACGGAATCAAGAGGTACCTCGTTCGAATCTCAGCGAGTCTAAATAAACTTTATGAAAATCTCTCAAGGAAGAAAACGAAGACGCTTGAAGGACCAACTAAAACGAGAATACGGAAGCCAAGGAAATTGGAATAAAACGTTTGAAGGGCCAATTCAAAGAAAAAAGGAAATTCAGTCAAAACAAGAAGATTGTTCGATAACAAGACAATGTGGCAAAAAAACAACAAAAAGCATCACCCCCCATAAGTGAACCTTAATGCTCATGCTGCAACCCAGTCTAAGAAAAGGCTGAAGTAATATTTCAATAAGAGATTTGTAGTTTTTGCTTTTATAGTTCCCGAGGAACCTTTCACAAGAACCATGTAAGAATTCCGTGTGTTTTCCTCCATATCATATACAATGGTTGAGGATTGTGGACCTCTAAACAGTTTTCTTATTTGTGGCCCGTCCACCACACCGTCATGTATGTTTCCATAATTAAAGCCAGTAAATTTGCGCAGATGTACTGCAAACATTCCCCTTCTTTGTTTACTGCTTTCCCAATTTGATGTGAAGAGAAGGAAATATGATTTTTTCCCAATCTACTTGCGGTTGATTTATGCTATTTCTTTCTTCGACAATTAATTATTTCTCATGAGCTAATTCTTTTGAGTTCCACAGGTACAAGAAACATCGTTAGTTAGGGTATGCTCCTTGTTGACCATGTAAAAATTTAACCATTTTAAGATCCACACAGATGACCCAGTTGTGTTCATCATAATTGATTAACTCAAAAACTGTTTGCGTTTGTATTCTTCTTCAAGATATATAGAATGAGCAATTGGGACTCAACTATATATGTACAATGTGAAGCAAGGCCGCCAAGAGGATAAATAGTACTCGGTAAAATACAAAATTTAGGCTCCCTCATCAGGTTTCAAAATACAAAAGGCACATATATACCGGATGTGTAAAATATTATACCACTTTGCAATCTAATAACTTTGCCAGTTCCCGTTCAAATGACTTCAAATTTAAACAGCATGTGTAGAAACAGGTTAAAATTTTATGTTTAATGTTTGATGTTTTTATCTTTAGAGTTATATAAATGCAATTCACTGGTAGTGAAAAGGCGTTTTGTGTGTTGGAGTATACTCGAACACAGCCGAACAAGACTGTGCAGCATGCATTTGTGAGAGGGTTCTCTAAACAGTCACCAACGGAAATGCAGATTTGGAAATGGCACAAAAAATTCAAAGAGGAAGGCTGTCTGTGCAGGGCAAAAGGATCTGGACGACCAATAACATCAAAAGAGACGGTCGAGAGGGTTCGCCAAATCTTTTGCGAAGCCCCAAGAAGTCCATAAGAAGAACAAGTCTGGAAACACAGATTGCTCCAAAGACAGTTTGGCGCGTCCTGAGGAAACGCTTGTTAATGAAACTCTACAAGATGCAGCTAGTTCAGGCCATAACGGCAGATGACAAGCGAAAGTGCAAACAATTCAGTGTTGATATGCAAGAGGAACTTGAAGAAGACGAGTTCAAGGAACGTCTTGTTTTCAGTGATGAGGCCACATTTCATACGAATGGCAAAGTCAATAAGCATAATGTTCGTATTTGGGGCGAAGAAAATCGTCATGCCACAGTTGAGCAAGTGAGGGACTCACCGAAAGTGAATTTGTTCTGCGCCATCTCTAAGAACCATCTTTATGGCCGATTTTCCTTTGAGGGAAATGTGACCGGCCATGTTTATCTGCAAATGCTTCAGAACTGGCTAATGGATGAGTTCATTGCAAATGAACAAGAAGACTTAATTTTTCAACAGGACGGGGCTCCACCTTACTGGAAGATCACTGTGCGGGCTTATCTCAATTACAATCTGCAAGAGAGATTGATCGGGCGTGCTGGTGATGAAGACAATGTGCTGTTGAAATGGCCGCCACGTTCACCTGACATGACACCATGCGATTTTTTCTCTTGGGCTATATGAAGGGACTGGTTTATGTCCCCCCCTCTTCCTGCAAACCTAGAGGAACTTAAGCACATAATAACTACCACACTGGAGAATGTTACCAAAGACATGCTGTAGCGTGTTTGGGAGGAGCTGGACTACTGAATTGATGTGTGGCGTATCTCAGGCGGTGCGCATATTGAACATTTGTGAAATCGTTCATGAAATCCACATACCTTTGATTTTCTCATTCAAATTTGGAGGAATAAATCTTATGTTCCTTTACATTAAGCCTGTTTAGTTTCATTTGCCTTGACCATGTAGTTTTTGTGATATTTGCATCTCAAATGATATCAAATTTTTTAAACACCCTGTACTTTGTTTACAGTGTGGACAATATTTTATTTCTTTTTGCAGATGTTCATACTGTATATTAGTAACCAATTTCTTTACGTAAATAAAATCATATAAAAGGTAGAGCTAAAAATATCAATAGTAGCAATTCTTTTAATTGTAGAGCGACTTCTTGGCCATCTAAATATAATGGACCATAAAAAATATTAAAAATAATCATGTACTGAATAATGCTTTTCGAGCTTTCATGGAAGCAAAATTTTTTATGACATCATCAAATTGGATTTTTCATGCAAGTTTACATTTAATGCTAATTCTCTCCACAATCAGATTCACCTCATTCACTATGCTTGATGAAACATGTTTTGCTTCATTCTATATTTTCTTCCAGTTCCCACGAAGATCTTTCAAACTTGCTATCAACTCGTTGACATTTGTCACTTCAACATCAAATGTGGCATGTCTTGCTTGCAGAATCTTGTTGTCTTTCAATTTGTGCCAAAATCTTGCGCTGAATTGCTGACATAATCACACTAGTAAACGATGAGACATACTCAATAGTGCCATGTATTTCAGTCCTTGTTTTAGGTGTCAGATTTAATGTTAACAGTTCTTAAAGTGCAGCCCTAATGCTTGTAAGGTTTGCCGCAAATGGTTTTACATAATCTATTCTAGAAGATCATCTTATATCAGACTTGTGAGGCGACTGATTTCCTGTCTTCTTCAGAAGAATCTCCCAGCGTCGTGGACTAGAGGTTGAAGAGAGTGTATGTCGTGGTATCGGAAGGACCCCACAAACCTGACACCAAGTATTTATGTCATGGTATAGGAAGGACCGATTGATGGAAGGTGTTCGTACGTATGGGTTGTTTACGTACTACGAAAAAAAGAAGACTCCGTGATTAATGTTATATCTCTCTAAGAGTGCTATATATGATTGCTTATTATTATTATTATTATTATTATCTTGATCATTGACTTCTTTAAACTTTGAGGATTCCTTGTGCCGTACTTAGCGATTCGAGGATATAATAAAAACTTGTTAAAACAAATTAAAACTTTAATTAAAACAAAAAAAATTAAACATGAACCAAAGAAATAATACACACTAAATACACAAAAATGACTACAATCAATTTTTAAGTAAGGCTTTCTAAATTGACCTCTCGAACTTATAGTGACGGTTGAACCACCTCTCCCTACACTATAAAAAGATGTTAACTGTCTCTATTGGAGTTTAAATACCTTGTTTCCTCTGGCGACGGGTTTGAGTCTGACCTTGAATTCAATGAGCTACATAACCTCAGGAATCTTGTTGTTTTGTTGACACGTGCCGCTCGTCCATATGGCTGGTGGCGGACGAAATAGACTTAAAGCCACAGAGGACTTTGGCGAGCATGCCAGATGGGGGAAGCCACACGTCTTTGGTAGGAAATGATATCACCACCGGATTGTAAAAGAATTTTCCTTTCTCTTCTTCGGATTACTCTGGAGAATAATTAGCACTGTCTAGCGATCTGCCAGGCGGGAATCCTTGGACTCAGGGGAGTGCTGGGCGGAGTTCACTCAGGAGTCTTCCTCAAGGGCGAGGACTATCTCTGTGCTTTGGGCTGCATCAGGATAGGAAGGAGGCGGGGGGGGGGTCTCTGATGAGAGTAAGTTAAACTTGATTCTTAAATCAAGTTAACTTAAAGTTCGGTGTGACCACCGGGAACTAGCTCGAGGATGAGCTTCTTCTTCTTAGTTCTGGTGTTCCTCAAGGGCGAGGCCTATCTCGGTGCTTTGTGTTACACGAGGATAGGAGGGGGCGTTCTGACGAGAATAAGTTGAACTTAGATAAGTTAACTTAAAGTTCGGTTTGATAACCAGGAACTAGCTCGAGGATGAGCTGCTTCTCAGTCCCTTCTCTTGGTAGCCCGGGCTTCTTGTTGGGAACTTCGTAGCCTGCTGACTCACCTATTCTAACTCGTTTTTCCCAATTTTTTAGTATATATATACATCGTCACCCCACTGGGGTAAGGGTAGGAGGGGGAAATGGGCCACATGAAGATTCCTCCGCCAACGGTTTTTCTCAGGGAATCTTACCTCTGCTACTAATAGACCTTCCGGCTTAAGAGAGACGCGTCTCCAATTTCGCACTTGAGGTACAATTGAATAGTCACTCTTAGGGAGATCTTGCAGTTTTAACCGTTCTGCTTTTCATCGGGACGAGGGGCGAGGTCGCTGTGGTCGAGTCTGAACCGTGGCGTCTACATGGCCAGTCTGTTTGTGTTCAACGTCCCGTGTCTCAACTGAAAAGGAGGGAGAGGGTCGATTCCCCTACAGTGTATGTTGTCTGAATTGTTTTGAAAAGGGTGATAGCTTCAAGGCAACATTCAGCAGAGTCTGTTTCACATAAATTTAACGTATGGCATCCACAGGGTGAAAAGAGTGCCAAAGCATTTACAAACAGAAGACGTGTTTGTATCCCTTTGTATTTTCCCGCCATATTGTATCCAATGTCTTAACTATGTTTCCTGCAATCTGAGAAAGAGATGTTCTCCTTCAACGTTTCTAGTACCGTTTTCGCAATATCGTTTCCAGTTTTGTTACTACAATCAATAAACTTCAAAAATCGCTCCTCGATAACATATGCAAAATCGTCTTTCAGAAGATATCGTAGTATAAAGGCCGTTTACTCAACATAATAATAATATAATAATGATAAGTATTTATAATGCACCCTCCAGGGCTGTTAACCCTGAAGCTTCTTTCAAATAAAATTTGTTTTGCAACAAGTTCTGAGCAAAGAAAAACAAATTTGTTTTGAGTCTCTGCTGAGAGATAGTATACCTGTAGTCTTCCTCCTTTCTGCTGCAATTCCTTTACCTTTAGCACATTTTATTTCATAACAGGATCCCACCGGGATATGCAGTTCTACCAAGCCCAAAATTGTTCATTTCTTCCATCTCCAATTCTTTGCGAAGATCCTCTAAATGCTATGCCTCTCTTCCCCAGAAAAAGAACAATGTCTATGATCCGCCTCAAAAGATTGTGCCATCTTACTGCTTCAGATTCAATGGAAGTTTCCATAAGATTTTAGATTTTCAATGCAGTTGTCTGATTTCAATCTCCGTTCAAAATAACGCCAGGCCAAGTAATACTCTCTATAGGCATTGCATCTTTCGTGTTCAGGAATTCTCTTAGCTAGTATTCTCCATTTTTCTCTTGCAACATAGCCCTGTGATGTTTCTAGACGCGAATGCGATTTTTAATTTCGGTTTCTTTTTGAAATAGACGGCACGAAAAACAATAGAAAGCCTGTTGTGATGGACTCCAATCCAGACAATCTCGTCTTGAAATTTCACGATTTTGAATTCGTAATGAGAATATACTCTCAAGGAATGCTTGTTGATTACTGCCACGTGGAAATGAAGTTGGGCAATCTAAATGGCACTTTCTAGCACATTCTTCAACTCTCTCCGCGGTTAATTTCTCAAGAAGATCAATATCAACACCAACATCTGGCATACAGCCTGTCATTGTAATTGCAGCACAAGGCGCAGCATTATTTGTCCCTTTTCTGAATACCGTAGCAGCCGGTGCCACTTCTGTTCTTGGATCATCTTCAGTTATCTGATTTACTGCTCTTTTATGTTTATCTAAACTTAAAAGCATTTCCGCAATCTGTTCCTCATAGAATGAGACGGTATTAACAACTTTTACAACTAACAACATGACAATTAACAACTTAATAACAACCATTATACACTCACCTTTATTTTGTTCCGTAATTTCGAGTCTTCTTGCTCCGCTTCTCAGATCATACCTAGAGAAATGATATATATAATACATAATTGCTATATATTAGAGTTTAATTTATTTTAATGCCTAAAAGAAAGAAAAAATATATTGATTTGTAGAAAACAGATGGGAACGCCCCCCCAAAATCACTAAAATTATGTCATTTCGACAGAACACTTACCGCAATGCCAATTTTCGCAGCGCCAATCACTCTCCTTCTTCAGCCTCTTCTTCTTTTACATATTGACGAAATATTATTAATAACATCGCTAGATCAAAGGCGAGTTTTAGTTGCACTCTCGTTCCGAGGTAACCTAGAGAATATTATTTCCACTAGAAGTTACTCCCTACAATAAATAGAGGAATAAGGTTTATCACTATAACATTCGATCTGTGCTCTGTATACATACGGAAACAAGGGCTCCTCTCGGCTGACGTCCTGACCAGGCAAAAATAACAGTCAATACGTGGATTTCGGCTCTCTCCATACCAGTGTAAATCCAAATGTTAACTGGCTCTCCTTTCCTCGGCTACTGTGGTAAATTTTCAACACAAGACTTCCATACTCTATGTAGAGTCCATGGCTTGTCCTGATTGCTAAGTTTGAATTAAAAGTAAACAAGCACCTTCACAAAATCACCTATTTTCACCCTATGACTGGGAACATTGTAGCCACCACATATGTAAAAAAACAGATATGGGCCATTCAAACACCTCCGAGCAGTGGCCATGATTTGTAAAACGACAAATAAAGATATTGTAAACATATGGAAATTGGCTTGCCTGCCGGAAGTCGACTACCAACCGCACTGCCGGCTGCACAATCGTAAGAGTCGCGCTATCATACATAAAATAATAAGATTGAAATAATTGCGGAATTCCCTTTAATCATGTACGTTTTGGGGGCTGACTGATAAAAAATAGGATAGACTGCAGAAAATGAACGACGGTGATAGGCAAAACCCCTAAATTAGTACGAAAACAAATCGCGGATATGCCACTAAAATTTGTTTTGGCCAGTGCAATCGAAGGCACCAGGGTCCGCCCTTCGTTGAGGAGAGGAGGTGTCATATAGTATTGTGTTCTGACGCCAACCAGCGATCATAGAACCTTTCATGGTTCCATGTCAGGAGAATGTAGATATGAGTACTATATAAAGTGTATGTACACTTTAGTACTCCATGTCAAGGTATATGGATATGGGTTCCCCCTTTTGATATACTATTACTCCATCGACAGGTTTCTGGAACAGATGAAATAATGTGTATATGATGCTGTGTAGACTCGAAGGGAAAAATAGCGTAATTGGGCTTGGCTATACGCGCGATGATGGGCGTAGAGCTACTTAGCAGCGGAGGTAAGTTTCAGCGTATTCGCCAATGGGAAGCTTCCAGAGACGGTACTGAAATCTTTTTGTTCGCGCTCGCTTGGATCAAACCCGTGCCTCGGTGCAAGCAATCCAATGCCGTACTCCCCAATAGACTAGCGAGATCTTTTGCGTGCTTTGTGTGTTCAGTTTTCAATTTTCACTCCCAAGGCAAACCTTACTATTTCGTTTGCCTTCTTTAATCTTGCGCTCCTTTCTCAAACCGTGATGTGCTATTTCGTTTTCATTCTTTAATCTTAGGCTACTTCCTCAAACCGTGATGTGCTATTTCGTTTGCCTTCTTTAATCTTGTGTTACTTCATCAAACCGTGATGTGCTATTTCGTTTGCCTTCTTTAATCTAGGGCTACTTCCTTAAACCGTGATGTGCTATTTCTTTTGACTTCTTTAATCTTGGCTACTTCATTTGCCTTCTTTAATCTTAGGCTACTTCCTTAAACCGTGATGTGCTATTTCGTTTGCATTCTTTAACCTTGGGCTACTTTCTTAAGCCGCCATGTGCTATTACGTTTGCCTTCTTCAATCTTGGGCTACTTCCTCAAACCGTAATGTGCTATTACGTTTGCCTTCTTTAATCTTGGGCTACTTCCTCGAACTGCAATGTCAACTCGCTTCGTTGCCTTTCTAATCCAGGTTATTCCCAGGATATCTCTAGAGGATAGATCATCAAATCTTTTCCTCCTTTCTGTTGTACTGTTTTCTCTATCTCGTGTGCGCATCTTTTCTGAAATGCGCATTTTATTGAGAAAATAACTTTGGGAGAAGAAATTTATATAATCCTTAATTATTTAAGCATATTTATTGTGTGACTATGGTTAATAATGTGATTCCAGACCCATTTGATTTTTGAAGGAGGACAGGTATCGTCATTCGAGTACATCAAATGAAAAGAGATAACGAGGTTTTACGGTCTAGGATACGTCGCCAATGGGTTGTATCCGTCATGCATTCCATCCATCTCGGATCTTTTGATCTCAAATCCCGTCCTTCATCAACCAACCGAATCCATCATCGTGGTTAGGCTCTTCTTTCCACTCTAGAAACTTTGAGCATATTGTATCAGCCCACTCTTTTTAATTCGAAATCTCTTCTGAGTGTTTATTAAATAGGATCAACTTGAATTCGCTTTGCATATATGGACAAAAAATAGTTTGGGTCGAATTTTCCAGAGCGCGAAAACAATAGAACCGAGGAATCTATTCGCACGGATTTTAATGTCGGAAAATTGAGGCTGTTTTTTATGCAAACGGTACCATATCTGTATTTTCGCCGGGGGGAGGGGGGTCAATATTAAAAATAAAATACAATTTCATGAATATCCCAATAATGAATAATTAAATTTTCTTCTTTAATAATAGAAAATAGAAAACATGGCCGTGAAGCTCCCCCAAAGGGGTGGAGAGTGAAGCAGGGGCAATACCCCGCCCGAAACCTGGAAGGGATAGCACGCTCTCTCAACCCCACTGCCCCTTAAAGTGGTGCTCTATATCTGGTTATCTTTTGCACCTCTTTTAAATCTCCCACTATCTTTTTCGCACCTGTTTAGGCCCAGTAAAAATTATATTCCAAAAAATTATATTCCCGTAGCACCCATACTTCTGTCGCCATCGACTAAATTGTCCTAAGGATATGTTTTTATATAATTTCGGCGACTGTGCCTTCGTTGATGGACTCCTGAAGAACTCATAAAATGGAAAAAAAAATCGACCCTACATGCCAAGTTGGAGAGCTGCGTGTCCAGTCATTTACTAACGCCTCAAATAGTCTATTTTGACTATATTTGGACTATCTACCCTATATATATATATATAAATATATATATATATATATATATATATATATATATATATATATATATATATATATATATATCTTTCTTTTCCCTGATTTCTCCAATTTCTTTTACGAATCTCTTTCCAAAAGGTTTCTACTGAAAAGATTCCCAATGCCTTCTGAGTCATTCAGTGAAATGCAACCTGAACCATTGAGAGCAACTGCAGGTTTTCTCCTTTTCAACCGACTTACACAGTCATCTACTATATAGATTTCCCCCTTTGAACACCAGATGTGGACGATCTGCAATCTTTTCAGTCTGGTTGTGTGGTTGTTTCTTAAACGCAGCCTCTTTATCAAAAGAGAATTTACGCTAAGGTGATTGGATACATAAAATATTTGGTACTGAGTTCGATTCTTCATGGCGCAGAATTCTTTCTTAATATGCTTAGAGGTTTGGGTCCGTCCAATGAGCGTATAACTTAAGGCTAAATAAGTTTCATGTGTCTGTAAACATTCATGTTTTTTATCAATAATTATTTTACAATATTTTATACTATCTCTCTTTTAGATGGAGAGGGGTCTCCTCTGTGATTAAATTTGTCGAGTAGGTCATTTGTAATATTACTTCATTATTATAGAATATATATTCTTCATCTATTTGTATTCTTTGAAGATGTAGGAAAAGAGTTGTATGATTGAAAATGTATGCTGACTAATGGCACTTAAATATTTTGTTTCATTTTAGCAACATTTTATGGCTTTAACCGAAAGCCTAGCAGTAACTCGGTTGCTTATGAATGGCAACACTGGTACAAGACCTTCAGCAATTTCTTTACGATCGTAACTCAACATGGTCCGGATAAATTGAGTGTTCTCACAAATTACGTATCGCTAAACGTCTACGGTTACATTATAGATAGCAAAAATTACGATTGCCATTTGTGTTTTACTGGTCTTATATGTCCAGCCTGAAAACGACGTCTAAGAGCGACCTTTCTTGCCAATTTGTCGTCACAAACGTGGGGAAGTATTTCTTTAGACTTTAAAGCACCTTGTTTCGGATTGCATTCATAAGCCTGCCAGAGTGAAAAGCATAAATAAGAATCTATATTGGATGCCTTCATTACTGGCATACATTTAAATGTTATACGTCAAAGTCTGTTAGAAAACTGACTCTCAAACTATCAACCTTTGTTCCATCAGGCTCGTGCCTTAGAGCAATGGCAAGAGAGCTCTGCAGACAAACAGGTCATTGAGGGTGCTACAGATGTATCACTGGTTTCTTCTGACTCTCTGGGTATTTAACTCAGAATACAACTGTTGCGAGGAAGCTAGATAGATGTTGATTTCTTTTGTCTGTGCAATCTTCCCGGGAGCATACATTGCCATAAGGCTGTCTTCACGACAGCTAAATGTCAATGTAGACTTAATGTGGCATAAACACAAGACAAAAATGTATATACTTCAAAATTACCATAAAAAGAGTAGTTAGGCACATTATTGGCAGACAACTCAGTTCCTGAACTAGAATTGAGTTGTAGATCCTTGCCTCAACTGCCAGCTCTAAAGGAGCAACAGATTCAGAGGAAAAATATAACCCAAGATTACAAATGAAAATCACATTAACTCTCTAACTCAAGGGAACTTTCAGCCACTACATTGCCTAATATTAAACATTAAAGTTGGTTCATATACTGAATAAAAATATTTCAGAAGCCTAAGATGTACCTACTCTAAAGGGGGTAACAATGTATAAGGAGCAAAGTAACTTGCGATTACTTTAAAAAAATTGCTACCGACTACCGAGTGCTTCTCTGACGTGGCAGAGATTTTCATGCGAACATAAACTTAATCCCGAAAAGTGAACCTTACTCAAACAATATCTGCTGACCAAAAAGTCGCGTTCTCTCACTTATTCTGATGTATGACCTTAGGACCTTCAAATCTTTCAATAATTCTCTGACTAACTTTGGGAGGACCTTGGCAATTCTATCATTCGAAAGAGGATGTAAACCAACATGAGGTTTCAAATTTCGTTAAAATCAACCGAATAGTTATGATGTCATTGCCAAAACAAAATAATTCCCGGGCTAAACTTGGGAGGATTTTGTCAATAATATCATTCGAAAGAGAATGTAAAACAACATCAGGGTTTCAAATTTCGTTAGAATCGGCTGAATAGTTATGATGTTATAGCAAAACAAAATAATTCCAGGACTATCCTTGGGAGGACTTTGACAATTATATCATTCGAAATAGAATGCAAAACAACATAAGGGTTTCAACCTTGTTAGAATCGGTTGAATAATTACAATGTTATTGCAAAAAAAAACCCCAAAGCAAAACAGGGACCGACCAACCGACATAGTGAGATGTATAGTCACACGCGACTAAAACTATAAGTAACGGACCTTTTGACTAAGGTACAAAAGTTGCGTATGAGCTAAAAGATCGGGGACTTATTTGAAAACTAGTAGTTTGAGAGGCGAGATAAGGTTAAGATCAAAGGTCAGGTCTCTTGCTTTTATTGAACTTTTTGTAGCCATCGATAATAAATTACCCTCTGCGTTGTATCCAACCAACTTTTTTTAGACATTGGACATATAAAGTGAGGAATATAGTAGAAGAGGGTTTTAGTAGGAGAAATAGTGGGGAAATAGGGAAAAATCATAGGAAAGCTTTCTTTGCGTTTTTGTTATATTTTTTTGTGACAATATACAAATATACTATCGGGTAATGAGCTGGGCATTCAAGCCTTTGTAGTAGTGGGTGTTTTTTACTCTCTACGTGGTTTGTTGAAGATTTTCATCTTCTTTTCCGGGTATTTTACACCCAGATTTTGGTTTTGGTTTTGTGTTGTTTTTGCTTGTTTGTTTGTTGTTGCTTTTGACGATATTTCGCACAAAAATATTTGGGAAGTATTTAATAAAAACTAATATTAACAAATGCTAATATAGTGGCTAATTTCGCTTGGCTTTGTTAGTGATTTGTGTTGTGAATTGGGTTTTTTTTTACTTTAAGTGAACCTTGGGTCGACGTCAATGTCAATCGGTAGTCTACTGCTTTTAAACGATATTGGTCGTCTTATGTTGTTTAAGTTGTCAAAGTCAATGTGCCCGAGCACAAACTCGAGAGGGATGTGCCGGTGCACCTTGTCCCAGATTTTGGCTGCTCTGAGGTGAAGCTTCACGTTTATGGAGGTCATCCCCAATTCAGCACGGAGTTCACTCTGCCTTCTCCCTTCCCTCCTACGGGTTTCCGTAATGATATATACTGCCTTATTCTGGACCCTTTGCAGTTTAAGGATTTGGGTCTTGGAAACTACGTTTATAGGGACCGGGGGGGGTACCGGAGTTTTGAGCGAATGCACGCATTGTAGATTTTGAGTTTGTTTGAAAAAATCACCCAAGTCCCTCCGGGCATTCTGTGTAGTTTTCGCTACATGATTCCTATATCCACCAGTCGTAATATGCAGTCCCAGAACCGTGCTCTCCGTGCGGTATGGGATGCGTGCACCCCCCTCCCCCCCACGGATGTCTGCCAGTGTCCTTCGGAATAATGGAATTACACGGAACTTTGGGGCATTGGTGGATATCTTCCATCTTCTCTCGAAAGAGTTGATGTTTTCGATTTCCACTGCCGTACTCTGTGCTATGAAATTCGCATTCCGATAAGGCCCTGTACATATGATTGTTATGTCGTCCGCAAATTTGACGTACAAGGAACCTTCAGTCAGAGGTTGGGGGAAGGTCAATGGTGTAAATGTTATAGAGCAGGGCACTGATGCACACGCTTTGCGGCACCCCCGCCTCGAGTTCGAACTCAGGGCCACTATAACCTTTAATACTCAAAAACGCCCTCCTCTAAATTACGTAGTCACAAAGGATCCTCTCAAGTATGGGATTGAGGCCCAGTTGTAAGATCTTGTATTGTAGGCCTCTCCTCCATACTTTGTCAAAGGCCTTTTTGACATCGCGTAGCCCCAGATTTGCGTGGCGTTTTTCTGATTTTACTTTTGCCAACTTCTCGGTAATTACGGCTAGCACCGTGTCTGTTCCTCGCTTCGCTTGGAAGCCATGCTGTTGGTTGTTGTGAGAATTGTTATTCTCGAGGAACGCATTTACCCTATTGGCCAATATCTTCTCCAAGACTTTCTTTGAAAATTCTGAGAGAGATATAGGCCTGAAGTTAGCTGGACTGTCCGGTGGTTTACCAGCTTTTGGAATGAATATCGTTTTCGCTACCTTCCAGTGGTCAGGAAAGTAACCCACATTCAGGCACGCGTTCATGATATTCATGAGCCCCAATAAGATGTTGGGTGGGGCTCGAATAAAATTCTACTTCGTCAGTCCTGTACGCCTCGGTGCTCGCTGTCGAAAGGACTTTAAAGTTATTGAGAGCTCCTCGGCAGTAATTCTACCACCGAGTCCTTCCATTTACCTATCCTGTGATACGCAATGGTGAGGGTGGGTTCTTTGTATTTGATCATTCAGGTCGTTAATGATTCTGTCTTTGAAGTCCAAATCGAAGTCATCATTCTCTTCCGGGGATATCTTAAATATAGATGCCCAAAAGAGTCTGAATTCCTCTTCGATTCTTTCCACGTCCGAAATTTCAGTGTCATCACGTCTGAGCTTAATAGTCTTTAGTGGTTGCCCGCCTTTTAGTCGTTTAAAAGTCTGCCAAAATGTACGTGAGTCAGTTTCTACGTTCAGTCTGTCAATTAAATTATTCCAGAGTACATTCCGTTGGTCCCTTATAAGAGTCATTAGTTCGTCACGAATGAGTTGTGTTTGTCAGGGTGTGTTGAAGGTGGGGCCAGTGAGGTTCACTTCATTGATCCGTTCCCTATACTCCCTCGCGAGGGATTTCATTCTAGGGGTCCATGAGGGGGCAGGGAGAGTTTTATATTTAACTCGGGGGACGGCTTCCTTGTCGGCTTTTATTAAATTTTCATTCATTTTATCCAATTCCTCGTCAATTTCTTCTAGGGAGGCATTAATTAAGGGTTCTGGGTTATAACTTTCGAGGAGTTGTTTATACTTATCTCAGTTGGCTCGAGAGTAGCTCATTCGCTCTGGGATAGGGATTTGAATGGGGGAGGTTGAAACTTTAATAAGGATAGCCTGATGGTCGCTGGGAATAGGGGGGCCCGGCTCAATGAAGTAATTATATGGGAACATATTGCTGGTTAGTACAATATCTGGTTTGGTGGCTGACCTGTGTGTGATGAATGTGGGGAAGTCTGGTCCAATTCTAGTGATAATATATCTATCGATAAGTGTCTCGAGATTCCTGCCTGCTGGGTTGGTCAACGTATAACCAGAGGCAGCGCTTCTTGCATTGAGGTCACCGGCAAAGAGAACGGTTCTGCCGTGACCACATAACTGCAAGAAGTTGGGAAGGGGCAAATACCCTCTCCTTGGGGGTTGGTACCCCGTTGCCAGGACCAGGAGTCCCACTGCCGAAGGACCTCCACAGCGAGGTAAGATTCGTCGAGTCCACTTATTGATTTGAAGTCAAGACCTCTTCTCACAGCTATAGCGCATCCGTCAAAACGTTCTCCGCTGTGATTTTTGGTCAAGACTTGGTAGGGAAAAATTTTAGTGTGTTTGCGTCATTTATTCTATGTTCGGAAATAAATATAACGTCTGGGTCGCATTGTCTCAATACATTTCCGTACACTGCCTGTTTATTTGTCCATCCGTCAGAGTTAAAGTGTAATATTTTTATAGTCGTCATTGTATAGTTCACTTAAGGGTTCTTGAGTGTGATATGATGTTTTTTAGGACTTATTCTCTTACTAGCTTAGGTCCTTGTGGAGTGTTAGGTGGCATGATAGTTTTACCTGTACGTTTTTTCCTGTATTCGCCGTCAGTAAGGGTGACAAAGGTATCCGGAGTCAGTTTAATCAAGCCTTGGAGTAAAGTCTCCTCGACCTGCTTTTCACTGTACTCTTCCGAGGTAAATTCTCATTTGTATCTTCCGGCTATTATACCTTCTGATACATCAAGGGCATCCATCTCCTTAGGAAAAGGGACCTTTCGGCAGCGAATACCTTCAAGTTAATTTTTCTTGAATGGTATGCAGGCTTAGATTCCCTCTTGCAAGAAGAGGCCGATCTCGGGCGACTCTGGGGCTGCGAAGTTTTCCGTGAGCGGGGCGAACGTGCACCCCCCGTCCCCTCGGCTCTCGCAGCTCCAGTCTTGGTAGCCTCATTGTCAACTTGTGTGGGTATTTTTGTTCTGGTGAGTTGCGTTGTTTGATGATCCGTGCGTACTTTTGCAGCCTGGATCCTGGGGCCCCTGGAGGAGGCTTGGGTTGTGGCACTGCTGGGAGTTGGGAGCTTCTGACAACTAGTCTCGCACTGGGGTTTGAGACTAATTTTCAGGATCTCCTCCGATCGCGGGTTCGGGAAAACCACATTTTTTCTATTCTATTATGAATTAGCATCTTATTAAGCTCATCTGCAAAGCACTCCGGGGAGGAGAGATTCGCAATATGAGCATAATAAATGCAACACATAATTTTAGTCGAGTTTTCATTCTTGACGTGGAGAAATGTCGGGTTTCCTTTAGCCTCCGCTACCGCAGCTTTTGCAACTTTGGCATAGGTTGTTTTAGCCTTTGTTTCCTCTTCCAGTTTCTTTTGGTTAGCTTTCTTTTTCAAAATCTGTTTCTTGATGGGGCAAGCCATGGAGAGCGTCTTATGTTCACCAACGCAGTTGAGACACTTCATGGAGGTGCTCTTACAGCTCCTCCAAGAATGGGTGTCCGACGGGCAGATCGAATACAAGGTAGCATTTCCTCTGGGACAGTTGGCTGTAGTGTGCTCCTCATACTTATAGCATTTGAAGCACATTTGGAGGTCGATAAAATCCTCACGCTCGATCTGCTCGGGGCAGATTTAAACGTTAAAGAGGAGCATACCGCCCTCTGTGGCCTTTACTGCCAATGCCGAATCCGTAAACACTATTTTGAAGACGTGTGTATAGTCCTTAAATTTAAGGACTTCCGCTACCTTAGCCCATGAGGGATTATTTTTTGACCTCAGCATGAATTTCTTTGATGCTGTGGCCTCCGACCAAAGGATCGAGGCGGCGAAGAATGATGCTGCGGTCGGTTTTGATCTGTGGTGGCGTGTGACGTTTTAAATTGATTTTCTTCAGGGATTCTGCCGCTTTTTGGGAGGTGAGGACTTCGCAGTCGCTCTCCTTTTGGTAGATAGCCGAGTAGCCGTTGTGCGTGTCTATAAGTCTTACTAGGGTAACCCCTAGTTCCCCATGGGTAATAGCGAAGACCTCCCCCCGATCTGGCTTGGGGCCATCGGAGAGGGTCCTCAGCGGTATCCGCCGAGTCTCCCTCATTTATTTTTCCATTTCCACATTTAGGGTCCGGAAAAACAAATTTTTGTGAAGGACTCGGTGTGCTTGGCTGTGTTCGTGTGTGTGTGAGAGAGATTTTTCACCAGTGAGAACAGAGCTAGTTAAAGAGGGTAGTCCCTGTCCAAAATGATTACAACCCAAGCAAAAATGGCACTTTACCTTACGTGCAGGCGCTTTTCAAGAGCCTGCAGGTCCTTGGTCCACCTCAAAGGGAGTCCGATGAGGAAAACGGAGGGGGAGGATGGAAGCAAGTTCACCCTCACTACCGGCGCACGAAGCGAGTGAAATTTCACTTATTACTGCAATGCGTAATGTCACTTTCCACGTAAGCTGCGAAAGAACTCGTAAGCGAGGAATCACTTTAACGCGCGAAACACTTTACACAATTCTCGTGCGAAAACAAACAAAAAGGTTTTGCTGTATCTGTACGAACTTACGTAAAGAAGAACTAGACTGGCTCAGGCAAGCAAAGCAGTCCAACCAACATTCAGTTACAGTGAAAAGTTTATATATGTGACAAATCGTAAAGGTTGGCTAATTTGTTGCTCACACTACGCGCATTTTCATAAAGGCAATTTAATTTTTTGCTTTACTGGAAAGAAAATTTAACTTTTTAATGTTAAACGTGGATAACGACGATATGGGAGTGTAGGTAATGATTGCAGAGTTGGAGTTTGCTAAATGTAAAATTTATGTTGTCATTTTGTATAGAACGCCCACCCAAATTGAAAGAAGGCAAAGGCCTCTTTGATTGACTCTCCTCTATTATTAAAGGAAATACAACGATAATATGAAGAGATCTTAACTTCTCAAAGGCGACTTTATAATAAATATTTTGGATAAAGATGGGATAGGCTGTTGAGATTACTTCCTAAAAAAATTAATTTCAAAGGGTTAATGAACCCACTTTGGCTGAAATTTATGGGCTTTAATTCTTACCACGGACGAAAACTTAACAAATGAAGTCGAGCATAACTGCAAATTAGGGTAACCAATTAATACCGCCTTATGGGAGCTGCAATTTCGATGTTTTTCGTTTTCGTTTATAAGAAATTGACTGGGGTAGCTGTTTTTCTAATACGTGCGCTTAAGATAGGTATTCATAGTTTCATCAAGTTGTACTTACTTTTGATTCCGAGTTGTTTAAATACGTAGGCATAAAACATGTTAAATCTAAAAGAGGCCTCTGAATCAGCAGCGGAATCATAAACACAATATGAGAGTGCAATAGACGTTTCCAAACCTAAAATTAAATGAAATGGAAGAAGTAAGTCAAGCAAGATATATATTATATCGTAGACTGATTAAGCATGGCGTTAGGAAAGCGGGACAAAATTTATGAAATAAATATAGCACTAAACTCCAAATATGAGCCTAAGCTTTTCTATAGTTACGCGAACACTAGAAAGCCCATAAAAGAATACATAGGACCGATTAAGAGTAGAATGGGTCTACTCACCAACAAATCTAAATAAAGTGCTAAAATATTAAATTAGTACTTCGTAAGTATTTTCCTGTTGAAGAACATTAAATTCTCTCCGACGCGCGAGTAAATGAAGGGAAATTATTGCATATATAAAAAAGATCGAACGATCGAAGGCACCCGAGCCAAATTGCATGTGCCAAACTCATCTAACTGAGTTAAAGGACGAACTATTAAAATCACTGTGTGCGATCTTTTACCGATGTACTAAGGAAAGGGAAGTCCCAGTAGAATTCAAAATAGCTAATGTTACCCTAATCTTCAAAAAAGAGGACACTCTGATCTTCGTAACTTCTGTCTTACTAGTTGTATGGGAATCGTCCCCCCCTCCCCCCCCCGTTCTCTCTTAGTGCAGTCACAAGGCGGTTACCGAAAAGACATCCGGCCGAAGGCATCGGCGGGTCAAGCGCTTAACCGCAGTGTCACACCACTCGGCGAAATGAAAGACCTAAAGGTCAAAATGCAAGATCTCCCCCAGGAGAGTGAGATTCAATTTCACGTCAAATAAGTAATTGGAGACGTGTTTCTCCCAAGCTCGAAGGCTAACGAGGAGCCGATGTAAGACTTGGTGGGAAAACCGTTGGGCAAAAGAACCCTCCTGGGGCCGTCCTCAAGCCCCTCCCCCCTTACCACTCCCCCAGTGGGGTGACAAGGTATAAATGAGGAACACTGAGGAAAATCGGGGTAGTATACGTCAGACGCCAGGTGACGAAGTCCTCGATTAAAACCGAGCTACCTAGACTGGATTGGTAGTGTACTTGGCTCGCCAGACTAAGAAGTACCCTGCAAGAGAGGCAGGGCTACCTACCTTAAGGGGCTAAGAAAAAGCTCATCCTCGAGCCAGTCCCTGGTTATCAAACCAAACTTTAAGTTAACTTTGTTAAGTTCAACTTACTCTCGCCAGAGAGACTCCTCATATCCTGGTGCACCTTAAACTCCAGGGGTCTTCCTCGTCCTTGAGGAATTAAGAAAAGAAGAAGGAAAAGGCTCCCCCTCGAGCCCGTTACTCGGTGGCCACACCGAACTCATAAATTAACTTGGTTGAGGAACCAAGTTCAACTTGTTCTCGTCAGAGAAACCCCCTCCCGTTATACTTGCCCTTGAAGAAGACTGGAACTAAGAAGAAGCTCATCCTCGAGCTTGTTCCTAGTTACCAAACCGAACTTTAAGTAATTTATTCTCGCCAGAGAAACCCCCCTCCGTTATCCTCGCCCTTGAAGAAGACCCTCCCCGAGTTCAGTCCTCGTCCATGAGGAATTAAGTAACGAAGGAGAAAAGCTCCCCCTCGAGCTCGTTACTCGGTGGTCACACCGCACTCGGTGTTAAATTGGTTTAAGAACCAAGTTCGACTCCCTCTCACCAGAGAGACTACGACTACCTTGGTGCCGCATAAAGCACCGTAATTGTTCTCGTCCTCGAAGAACCACCCCTCCCGGAATACCGTGTGGCCCCTCCAGCTGCTACCCTCGCCAAAAGGACATCCGTGATCTCGCCCATCTACATCTGGCCAGGCGGCACGCGCGTGAGTCAATAACATTTCTGAGGCATTTAAATTCAAGTAGAGTCCGTAAGCCTAAATCTTATATTATTGTTGTGTGTAGAGAAATTAACCAATTTTTGAGGGTCAAACTAATTTAATTAATTCTTGTTTATGATAATATTCAGAGTATTGCTGTAGTTAATGTTTAAATGTTGTGTATTCAATGGTTAAAGTTAAAATATAAGTTTATTTGGGGATTATTGTGCGTTTCTCTATATACTTACGTGTTTCCAACGGCTCTATTCTTTATGATATTATTATAATATCAATATATTAGACTCTTAGTACTCTTAGAGCAAAAAGGGGGCGGGGGGCATTCTACGACACTAGTTTAACGTCATTATTTAGTAAACTCTTAGAATCAATAGTTTAGAGATAGGATAGTGGGTCATTGCGAGTCAAATTACCTAATTTTAATAGATAACACTGATTTCGGCGAGAACGCTCGTGTTTTACTAATACCAAGGATATTTGTTCATAAAATGATTTCTAACGATGCCAACAAAGCCGTGGCTATAATTTACCTAAACTTCTAAGGAGCCTTTAAGACCGTTCTGCATGATAGTTTATTTGCTGAAACTTAAAGCGCACGGAATAAGTGAATAGAAAACTGGCTTTCAACTCGTTCACAGTGAGTTCCCATTTAGGAAAAGGAGAGTCAAGCTAAGACTAATGGGCGAGTTACCTCAGAGGTCATTGCATATATTAATAACCTAGATAATAGATAGCTTGGTAAAATCAAATTCGAAGATGACACGAAACTAGGAAATAAAGCTTTTTAGATGCTATGTTGCGGAAGTGCAACATAGCATCTACATTGTCAAACCAATTAGGATCGAAAAGTATGTCGTATGGTCGGACAAATGGCAGATGAACCTTACCATACGTAAATGCAAAGTAATGCACTTAAAATGTAAAGATTTAAAAGCGGATTACCAAATGAAGAGCCAAATCTTTGAATACTTTAATTTGAAAAAGGGCCTAATTGTTGTATTTTGGCAGGATCTCAAGGTGTCAAAGCCATGTATCATGGCTACCAAGAAAGCAAATCGAAGGTTGGGTTACATTGTCCAAAACTTCACTTTTAAGTAGAAAGATGAAATTTTACCTCCTCTATAAAAAATATCTCGTCTGATCTAATCAAGAGTACCCTGGGCCATTTGGGGCTCCTTACCTCAACAACGATGCAGCGCTGCTAGAAAGCGTGCGACGTAATGCAAGTAAACTAATTCCTGAGCTATGAAATAAACCGTAAGGAGAAAGCCTCTTCTCTTTAAACTTATTATCCCTTGCAAGTAATCGATTACGTGGACAACTAATCGAAGTATTTAAAATCTTAAATGTATTCAGTAATAAAAATAGTAAATGGCAGATGAACCTTACCATACGTAAATGCAAAGTAATACACTTAAGATGTCAAGATTTAAAAGCGGATTACCAAATGGATTCACATCAATAAACCAGCACTTCAACGTGGTCATAGCTCGAAATGACTTTAGTTATAAAATCACTCAAACAAGAAATATGTCTAAATATGTTAAATATGAAATATGTATAAAAATCAATTTAACGAGTATTTTTTGAGTGCAAATATTTCCTAGTAGGAGTCATAAATGAAAAAGTCTAGTTAATGTTCAGGAAGGGTTGATGAAAAATATAATAAATGACTAAAATGATTTCAGCCTTTAGTCCCCTGTAAAGTATATGTTCATATGTTTTTTACATATTTTTTTCTTCTTTCTTGTCTCTATATTCCTTTACACACTAGCAGGCGAGACTGCAAGAGAGGAAGATTTGTCCTATCCTCTCTTTTGTATGATTGGCAATGTCTTGAGCTATATTAGAACCCTTCGTGAATCATAGGTGCACATGTAGATTAAAGTGTACTGTAGTTCTAGAAATAATAAAAGAAAACCCATGATTTTAATTTATACAAATGTAAATAAGTAAGCATCGGCCTTCTCGTACTAAGATTAAAGTTAAGATCATATTTCAGGTTATGTAATTAGTAGATGGTTAATCTGGTCCGTCTTCCGATATTGTTTGTTTGCTGTAGCTTTCAACTTCTGTTCTTCGGCCTGGCCTTGAGTGGGTCCAAGGGTGTTTTACTCGGCTTAGTTCTGTTCTGTTATGTAGTTCTTCGCCACACCCAATCCAGGCGTTGGCATCGCTTATTTCTTAAAGATAAAAAAATGGTGCTGGGTCTCATTTCGTCTCGAGGGAAACAAAGTGTACAGCTCTCAAGAAATTTTTCACCTTATGAATAAGACTATAAAGCCGTTTCTAAGCAAAACAGACAAAGAAAAATGTCTGTTGTAGGTCCAGACCTGGATTAAAACGGACTTTAGCAAATTTATCTTCACTATCGAATCAAGAATCACTCTGGATGGACCAGATGATTGGGCAAGAGTCTGGGTAGCTAATGGACATCAGATGGATCATCCACCAAGCGAAAACAAGAAGGATTGAAGATTTGGCCCAATATCGTTGAATATAAGTTAGTAGGACCTTTCAAAATGGATGATGACTTCAAAATGGATTCAAAGACGTGCTGCGATTTCCTGACAAAAAATTCTTACCTTGGTTCATTGATATCAAGAGAGGATAAGCAAGTGAGTCACTTGTCTTCGTGCAGGATATGCTCCTAGTCATCTTTCCAAGTTTTATACGAATTAGTTTGAGTAGAAAGATTTGTAGGAGACTCAATCATGGACTGGCCTTCCAAAGGTTACGACCTAAATGCAATAGGAAACTTGTGAAGCCTCCCGAAGAGAGACGTTTACACACATGACAACAAGTTAACAACTAAAATGACCTTTAGGAAGCCACCCATGCTGCTGCAAAGAATGCTTCTGCTGATTGAATCAAAACTTTGACTTTATCAAGAAACAACAAACTGTTCAAAGTTGTTCAGAAGGCTTTCCCTATCCAATAGCTCTTGGACAGTTCTTATTTAAAGGTGTTTCATTTAAATTTCCCTGCATTGTATCTTTTACAATTAATTTTTAGAAGTTTTTATACCTTGATATTATATGATTTGCTTAAAAATTTAAGATTAATGATCACTTGACAGTAAAATGGCATTTAGATTCCATGCATTCACATTATCTTTTCAGCTTATGATTTTCTAAACTCCATGAAGAAGTTATACAAAAACAATGCTGTTTTGAGAGAGCATCGACAATCTTTTATTATTTATATAGAAACTCTAGATGGCATCAGTATGCTTCACTAGCACTAATTAGTTAAATTTTATTGCGCTCCACACCGCCATCGAAATGACATCTTAGTATTCCTTCTTACTGTGACGTCATTGCAATCGAGTCAGGAAGCTTCAGTCTAATATGCGTCTGATGTCCCAGAATCAACATACCTGGAGGCATCAACATACCTGCATAAGTTTAAAGTGGTTGAATTAATATAATTTTTCACACTTTTCTCCTTATTGTCATTCGGAAAGATACATTATTTGTTTCTTTGGCCTCCACCAAAAAACTTACAAAAATAGGTTTTTACCGAAAATAGTAAAAGTACGAAGTGAAAATATATGGAAAGAACACAACCAACGCGCAATCCAAGAATGCTCAAAATCCCTCTCATAGATGCATTTGCCTCTGATATTTTTTTGTTTGATAACCAATAAGAAAGACAATATTAAGCACAGCTAATATAATACTCGACCTAATAGAACCCTTCGCAAAAGTCCTCTCTCGAGTACATACAGCATCACTGACGTTTCAAACGTGCGCTTCACATGAAAACGGAGAGCGCTGCCGAACTTACTCCAGTGGTTGCAATGCAGTCTGTGCGGCTAGAGGGGATGTGTCGTTCCTCGGCGCCACCAGTGATTGAAATTCGTGAATTTGTTCGACTGTGACTCGGCTATAAAACTATATAATAAACAAAGATTTTTTTTTACCGATTCTCTACTAAACATTAATTGTCAATTTATAAAAGAAAAAAAATAACTAAATTTTAATGTAAGATTAACTACCTTTATATACTACTCTTTACAAAGTAATCTATTTCCAATTTGAATATAGGTCACTAGGCGTAAATTGAGGAAACCGGTTATTTACGCCAGAACCCAAAAAGTTTGAATTAAAGTATTGTGGATTATTTTTTTTAATCGTAAGTACAATTTTTGTTTCATTCTTTGAATTAACTACGCAATGATTAGATCCAGTCTCACTTGTATCTGAAATTGGTATGCAATCTTTTGTAGATACGTACATAAAATTTTAGAAAGCTCAGTTCATTAAAACTATGATGGAAATCTTTAAAATAAGGATGCGGTTGGTAGTGTAAGACTATAAGGATTCATCTGAATTCGAAACCCAGTGGAAAACGACCTGTTACGGGATTCAATCTTTGGTGGGATTTAGTAATAAGTTTTTCAAAAACTACCGCCAAGAGCCCTGTGGCTTACTTTGAACCTTTGAACTCTTGTGCTATATGTGAGGATAAATTCCTCTCTACTTCTGAAATACGTTCAATTTGGATCTACGAGTACGGTTGAAAAATCCGCTGCAACACTGAATTCTATTATCCATTTTTACCCTAACTATCCTTTGTTTTGTACCTATATTTACACTTCGTTATTTTTCCTTTAATTTACATCGACGTTAATCGCCTCAATTTGATTTTGAACTATTCATGTATAAGTATCATCCTAGTTTTCTAGAAGGTGAGTTATAGTATCTATATTGTCTTTTTATTGAAGGTTTTCTTTAAGCTTAATGTTGTATGGCGAGACTATTACCTCACTATGTACTCGACCAGAGGTCACTGGGGATCTGAACCGTTGATTTGTTCCTGGAGGTGCGAAAGAGTTCGCCAGTAGACAATTGTGCCAGCAATGTTTGAACTATTGCGAATAGTTTTTTCTTTATTCCCGCCCTTCACTGATGTAGTTTTCCTCTTCTTGTAGATCCTTTTTTAACTATTACACTTCATTCTCTTTATTCCTTCCGTCCGTCTCATTTTAAATTCCTTTATGTACCGTTACTGTTAATTGGCCCGCCCCAAAGTGGTACTAGATTGTCCCTTTTCTTTTGCATTATTTATTCACTCACTTATATTATTATTATTAATGGTATTATTAGAATTATATTAATGAAGGAAAAAAAATGGAAAGGGCTAAATTTGATCGTCCATTTCGTCACTCGTGTTTCGTATCGGTGGTGAAGGGTGAGTGCAATAGAAGCCTTTATCCCTTAATAGCATTCATTGACAAAGATCCGTGAACCGACTAGGTATCACCACGCCTTTGTCGTCATCTCGGTTCTCCCTACTTCGAATTGTCCTATAGAGGAAATACGAATTAAAAACAAAGAACTTGAAGAAAATACGAGCAAGGAGGAAGAATCGCGGAAAAACTAAACAAAGACTGTAATAAGCACCCCCCCCCACACACACACACCTCCTATCTCTCTTATGCGAGGGTTAAGGAGGCCATTTGGAACGGGGAGACAAGTATAAGGCCTTAAATTACCTGCCCAGCTCGTTAAAAACAACCCTAATGGCTTCATTGTATAAAAACTCGTGGTCGCTTATCTAAGTGCCTTCCGCATCAAAGGTCAGCTATTACTTAATGTTGTCCCATAAACAAAATAATCCTGGTGGTCAGAACTGTTGCGTTATAACAGAGCAAAATTAATTAGGCATAATCAAGAATCTGGATTCTTTATCCGACACAATATCCTATTCTTTATATCGTATAAAAGTTAAAAATTCGCAATTTCCTCTATAAACCCTATCATTGATCTGCAGATTCAGGCTTTAAATTGCGCGCGGCTAAAAGAAAACGGTCAGATCTGTGAAGGTTTAAACAGTTTTACTTCTGTCTCAGAAACTAGTGAATCATTCAAGGATGAAAGTGGAACTAGGTGACTCGAGGAAGGAGGAATTGCATTGTAGGGTCCCCAAATACGAATATTGACGAGTCAATGGTGAAAGGTACAGGGATTAATTTAGTTGTAACTTTCGAACCCTCTACTCATTTATCAGTCAAGATAAGGGCTCATTAATCATGTCCCATATGTTTCTTCTCTTACTAAAAAAATATCCAAAAAAACTGATGGAAATATTAATTTATCAATGTTCTGCATATCTTGTCCCTTGTTCTCCGCGAAGATAAATTTATCGTTACTTCTGTTGCTTCATAACGTTCCTGTTACCCTAAACTAAGGATAAATTAATCGCACTGAAGTTTATCAGTCTTCTTCATCTTCTTTAAATGCTGCTGTGCCTTTGTCGGTGAGGACGTGAAGGATTCTTAAAATCCCTCTTCCCTATATCAGGGCTACGACAGCTGACTGTAAATACCGCTTCCAACATGGCCAAAGTTAGGTCACAGTGGGTATGTTAGTCTCCAAAGGGGAATGGGGGCTCTATTTAACACGTTGACCACAACTTGAGTCATATATGGTACACTGGTAGTTTCAAATAATTTATCCTTACCAGTTTTTTTCCATCACTCTCTGAGTATTAACACATACGGGCACTGTTCATAATATGTACTACCTGTATAACTTACTCTTAGCTCTTTGGAAGCCTTCGCAGTCAACGTATTAAGTCAATTCAACATGGCAGCCTGTACCATATCCTCTGGCGCTGTGGTTTGAATCCGGGTTTAAAATTGGCGTTATAAACTTTATTGTGATAAAAAAAAAATCTCGTCTGGACTCGCATGCCTATTATTAATGGATGATGATGATGATATATTTGTAGGAAACAGTACAAGAAAATTTACATTAAATAAATAAATTTATACAATGCAAGAATATATTTATAGTTAAAGTGTTGAAAAAATAAAAAATATAGCTGAGGAAGGGAAGGATTTAGTCGGAGGCAGGAGCTCAGCTCTTTGTTAATTTACAGGTTTTACGTTTAAATTGTGCCCACTAATAGGGTTTTTATATTTACACTAATATTGGTCTTTTGGTTTATGATTTACTTATTTACACTTGTTTAATTTTTGTTTGTTAGTTTTCATTTTAATTTAATTCTATCATTTGGAATTCACCCACACTTTTATTATTACCTTATTACTTGTTGTCTATTATTGTTTTATATATTACAGTTTGGATTTAATATAATGGTTTTATTTAATGATATCTACTTCTATATTTGTTACACTGTACATATTATGTTTTTATGATTTACTTAATTATAACTTTCAGCTCACTTCGTTTTTACACTGTCTGATAATTCTTAATTTTATAATTTCTTATTCACACTCGAACTTGTGTAGACTATATGTTATACGTTCACTTATTTGACGTGTTTAAACACTTGATTATTTTATTTTCGTTTAATTATTTATTTGTCACTTTTATCTATTTGCTTAATTAACTATTTCACACTTTTATCTATTCGCTTAATTATTTATTTACGCTTTCATCATTTTTGCTTTATTATTTATTTACCGCACTTTTCACTTTAGTCACTTTTTACTGTTAGCTAATTGATGAGGTCATCATCCCGCACTTTATGTTTTTGTAGGTAGTCGCGTTTACTGTATGTAGACTGGACTCGGGGATGTACATCGTACCGCTGCATAGAAGGCTTTCCATTTCCTTTGGGGACCACGGCCCCTCAAAGGTCCACTTGTATTCACCATTTCTAATGCCTCCACTAACTTTATTCGGTTGCTTTTTTCCGGTCTACATCCAGTAGTCCCGAAAATCTTTAATTTCAATTATTCCCCGTCGAAAAAATGTCCTTTTTCCAAGACATCGACTTTTTCGGTCAGGAAAACTCCGGGCTAAGACTGGTCGTCTTCCGACTCTCCGTCCAGCCTCTCCTCTTCTAATTGTTTTGCGGGTCTGATGTTCCTCTTCTTCTTTGTTTTCTTTTCCTTCGGGTTGTTCTTCGTGTTTTCAATGCTTTCGTCTTTTTCACGTTCTTGTCTCCCATCTTCTTTGTTGTTTGTTGGTTGATTTTCTTCCTTTTGATTTGTGGCTTTGTTAGCAGTCTCAGACTGTGTCTTATCAACGAACTTGATGGTTAACACGTCTTGAGATGCTGGGTTCGGTGAGAATCACAATTTTTTCTTTACACCGTTGTGTTGCAACATGGTGTTGAGTTCCTTCGAGAAGCAGCCGGGACGCGCAAGGTTTGCAAGGTTCGACCATAGTCATAATCTCCTTGCTTTCAGCCGGTAGGACTAGCTTCGGACTCACTCTATCGTTTGCTGGTGTGACGTTGCCTGGAGTAGATGCCGCGGTGGCATAAGAGCTTGCTCGGGCCTTTTCCTCCTTTTGTAGTTTTAACTTTTCTCTCTTCTTCCTTATGGCTTCTTTGCGTAGAGGGGATCTTATGGCCAGAGCCCGATGTTCCCCTCCGCAGTTTATGCATTTCAATTGTTCTTCGCGGCAATCTCTCCAACCGTGGTCGGTTTTTGAGCATGCCGCGCAGATTTCTGTCTTAGTCAGGCAGTTTTTTGTTGAGTGGCTTTCGATAGCCAGGCAGATTTTGCAGTTTTCCAAGTAAATGTACTCTTCTGCTTCTATCTGTTCTGGAGCGACCCGCAGGTAAAAGCCCAGGAGGCCGTCCCTCAACGCTATCTGAGCCATCTCGATGGTGCCGAATGTGACCTTGATCAGGGTTTTGCCGATTTTGTCAACTTTTGCCCATGTCTCTTTAGCGTTTAGTTCTTCCTTTATTTCCTCTGTGGAATTATCCGCAAAGAAGGGATCTACTCTTCTCAGAATGACGTTACGCCTCACGAGTAGTTCATGGGGGGCTACCGCTTCGAGCCTAATCTTGCGGAGGGGTTCTTTTGCCTGGTCTGAGACAAGGGCCTCCACATCCTTGTTCTTCCAGCAGACGGTGGCCCACCCGTTTAGTGTCGCGATGAGACGGGTGGGCTCAATATTGATTTTACCGAAAATTGTTTCGAACACCGATTGTCTGGTTGGCTTTTGGTTCCCCGCTATTAGACGGAGGGGGATCCGTTTGGTGTCCTGGGGGGCGGGGGGACCCATGTCCCCCTCTGGGCAGTGCTGCCCTTCCCCCTTCTGGGTCTCTCTTGCTTCTCAGGGAGGTGGAGGACTTCACTCCACAACAGTCGAAGATGAGATTGCCTGGTAATGGCGTTTTGGCAGTCCTTCCCCTAAACGTTTCCTGCTTTGCCAGGACCAGATGACTCAGGACACAGCACAACACTTTACTCCTACTCTACTCTACTTACTCTACGCTACTAAAATTTCTTTTAATGGATTGGGATTGGGATCATATAAGAGGTGAAGGTGTAGGAGAGAGATAGAAAGGTAGATATAATGTGTGGTGTGTGTGTGTGTGTGTTTATGAGATGGATATGGGTGTTAGATGATATTTGCGGGGAATTTGGTGAATATGATAATGATCTGGTTAATTGTGCCAGGTTGCCTGGCAAACGCTTTCGTTTTGCATTAGATTTTATTTAATATTATTTTTTGAATATTTAAGGTTTGTGGTTTAGCATTCGAACCTTTGATTTCAGTTGCTCATATGAGCTCTTATATATTTTTTTATTTTATTTTATTTTTATTATTTATTTATTTTTATTATTATATTTATTTTTATTTTATTTTTGCACTTTTCAGTGGTTTTATAGTACTATATTTATATCTTCTTTATATTTTCCTCTTTGTTTATCTCATTCTTCTTTCCTATTCTTGTTCCCTGTAGTGTAGAATTCTTAGTTGGTTGTCAATATCGGTAATTCTTAGTTCGGTTGGTCACTTTGTCTTGTTATTTATAAATTGGGTTGACATAAAACGTTGTATTTTTCTTACTTCCGTCGAATCTTATCCTGTATTTTATCCCGCGAATTTCGTCGTTTGGAATGATTATCTTATTGAATTCCTTCTGTCGTAAAGTTACATTTAACTTTTCCCAAATTTTTTGGACACGTTCGTGTAGTACTGTATTGATGGGTTCGAGGTTGGTTCTTCGGTGCAGGTCCTCTGATGGTATTTGGTCCTGTGTTTTTTTATGTTCGATGAATCTTGTTGCCCAGTTTTGTACCTTCTGGGCTTGTCGGAGCTGATTTTTACTCAGAATGTGAGTTGGTATGATTGGATATAGTAATTTAGAACGGACGAGGGCTGTATATAATTTCCTTTTGTTGTTACTTGACAGGTTATGAAAGCGTAGCAGGGATGACATTGTCGCTTTAGCTTCATTTACTTTATTTGCCAGGTGTGAGATATACCCATTGTCGTTAGGTTGAGTCCGAGGACTCTCCCTTCCGTATTAGAGTGGTATCCTTTCCCTTCGACTCGAATTGTGGCTGTTTTTCTTATATTGATTTAGATGATTCTAAATTTATTTATATTGGTTTTAATTTTATTCCTTTTTTCGAAATCGTTTATGTTTTTTATTTCCCTCGCTGTTCTTTGGGCGATGTCTCTTGGGTTTTGTCTATTGCTTGTGATGATATTATTCCATACTTGGTTTGCTTTTTCTCTTATCATTGTCCCCAGTTGTCTTATAATAGTTTTTAGTCTATTATATTTTTCCATCGTATTACCCCGTTCTGTTATTTCTCTTGTCAATGTTTTAAGTTCATCTATTTTCCCTTTAATTTCGTCTCCCATCTCGGTGCAGGGAGGGTTCTGTATTCTATTAAAGGTGAATATATTGCATCTGCTTCTATTATTTTTCTCTTATCTTTTGTATTTCTGACTCTATTACGTTTGTTTTTTGATGATTAAAGGTTCTGGTAACTATTGTACTTAAGTAATATTTATATTTGTTCCAGTCTGTTCTGCCGAGTGACTTGCTTTGCGGTATCTTAATTTGGATGGGAGAGGTGGTGTCGTAGAATTCTTTCTGATAAAAACCCTACTTACCTGACACCACTTTTATTTAGTGTCGTAGAATGCCCCCCCTTTTTTTGTTCTATTCTAAGAGTGCTAAGAGTGTCTAATATATATTGATATTATAAGAATATCTTAAAGAACAGAGCCGTTACCAAACACGTAAGGATATAAAAGAAACGCCCACTAATTCACAAAATAAACTTATATTTTATCTTTAACCATTGAATACACAACCTTTATACATTAACTACAGCAATACTCTAAATATTATTATAAACAAGAATTAATTAAATTAGTTTACCCTCCAAAATTTGGTTAACGTTTTCTCTACCCAAAACAATAATATAAGAATTAGGCTTACGGACTCATGTGGAGTTTAAAGGGCCTCAGAAATGTTATTGACTCACGACGCGTGCCGTGTGTCCAGTTGTAGATGGGAGAAATTCCACGGTCGTTTTGGCGAGGGTAGCAGCTGGGGGGTCCACACGTTCTTCCGGGGGGGAAGGGTTCTTTAAGGACGAGAACCAAGACGGTGCTTTATGCAACACCTAGGCAGTCGTGGTCTCTCTGGCGAGAGTGAGTCGAACTTGTTTCTTAAATCAAGTTAACTTGGAGTGCGGTGTGATCACCGAGTAACGAGCTCGAGGAGGAGCTTTTCTCCTTCGTTACTTATTTCCTTATGGACGAGGACTGAACTCGGGGAGAGTCTTCTTCAAGGGCGAGGATAACGGAGGGGGGTTTCTCTGACGAGAATAAATTACTTAACGTTTGGTGTGGCCACCGAATAACGGGCTCGAGGGGGAGCCTTTTCCTTCTTCTTTTCTTAATTCCTCAAGGACGAGGAATACCCCTGGTGTTTAAGGTGCACCAGGATATGAGGAGTCTCTCTGGCGAGAGTAAGTTGAACTTACCAAAGTTAACTTATCGTTTGGTTTGATAACCAGGGACTTAGCTCAAGGATGAGCTTTTTCTTAGCCCCTTAAGGTAGGTAGCCCTGCCTCTCTTGCAGGGTACTTCTTGGTCTGGCGACACAAGTGCACTACCTCTCCAGTCTCGGTAGCTTGGTTGTGGATCCGAGGACTTCGTCACCTGGCGTCTGACGTATACTACCCCGATTTTCCTCAGAGTTCCTCATTTATACCTCGCACCCCCACTGGGGGAGTGGTAAGGGGGAGAGGGGCTTGAGGACGGCCCCAGGAGAGTTCTTTTTCCCAACGGTCTTTCCCACGAAGTCAAACATTGGCTCCTCGTTAGCCATCGAGATTGGGAGAAACCCGTCTCCAATTTCTTGTTCAACGTGAAACTGGATCTCACTCTCCTGGGGGAGATCTTACCTTTTTGACCTTTAGGGTCTTTCATGGCACCAATTTGTGCCACATTGTGGTTACGCTTTTGGGTCGCCGAGGCCTGGGGCGGATGTCCTTGCGGTAACCGCCTTGGGACTGCATCACGAGTGAACGGGATGGGGGGGGGGAGTGACCATTCCCCTACAGGTGGATATGGTTGTGACTATACTAAGGTAATCGGATGGAGTTACAGGCCCGGGCATGGTATGGTGATTAAGATTAAAATTGGAATTGGTGAGAACTATATCTGGTGTAGTGGAGGATCTCTTTGGATTATATTTCTTTGCACGAGTAGTTCTAGTGTTCTACCCGTGCCGTTCATGTTGGTTGTATATCCTTCTGCTCTACATCTGGCGTTGAGGTCTCCTGTCAGGATTGTAGAGCTTGTTCGGCGGAAGAGTTTGATAAAGTTGGGAACGGGTAAATACGAGCGTCTTGGGGTTGATAAGCTCCGGCTATCACCAGATCTCCTGTAGTCATTTTGATTTTTACCGCTACGTAGGATTCCTCTAGATCCTTTATTTCGGTGTAGGGAATCCCCATTTTTATCCCTATCGATACACCGTCGTATCTGGTTTGGGTATGGTTGGTAGATATGATTCTATAATTTGGTATTTTAATTGTTTCTAATTCGGTGTTGATGCCATGTTCGGTTAGTATGAGTATATCTGGATCTTCTTTTCTAATTATATTTGAGTAGGTAATTCTTTTTGTCATCCAGTCGTTCACGTTTAGCGTAAATACTTTTAGTTTGCGTCGTTGATACGTGAACATGATTGGTTTAATTTCTGTTCTCGTTTCCTGCTTTAATTTTCTCGGTTCTTGCTGGGGAACGGGTACGGCCAGATCGTTTTTTCTTGAATTGTTCGCTGGAGGGAGATGTTATAGCATGAACCAGGAACATTTAAGATCATTCCTTATTTTAGAGCATTGTGGACTTCTGTCTCGTCCGCATCTGCTTCGTAGTCCTATTTATACCTTCCTTTGACCAATCCTTCTACGATTTCTTTTTGTCTTCAAGTTTTGGTCAAGGGGTTTGCATGGGTGCCGTATATTTTAATGTTTAGTTCCTGGGTATTTGGTTGCTGTTTTTCTTTTTCTTTTTCCAATTTTAGTGCAATCTCTCTTGTGGCTTTTGCAATCTCTTCGTCAGAAGTGTCTGCATCGGTTTCCTGGTCGGTCTCCATTTGATTTCCTTCTTGGTTATCCGTTTTTAGTTCCTCTTCATTTGGTCTCATATTTATGTTATAGATTTCGTTTGAGGGAGGGTTCTCGGGGAACCACATCTTCTTTAGATCGTTCTTTTTAAGCATTATGTTTAGTTCGGTAGCATATGAACCAGGTTTTGCAATATTCACTAAGTGAGCATGTATAATACAGAGGATGAGGTCTGGCTGCATGTTTCCCTGAATGTTCACGGTGGTGGTTTGTGGAGTGGCTACTCTTGTTGGTCCTCCTGCCGTTACAGCGGCGTATGTTGTGTTCCTTTTTTCTCTCTTTCTTCTGATAGTTCGACTTTCTTTTTCCTTATTAATTGTTTTTTTTTGTGGGCGAGACATTGCAAGAGTTCTGTGACCGTTTCCACATTTCAGGCACTTTTTTCGGCTGCTCCGCATTCGTCCCACCAGTGGTCTTTGCTTGAGCATTCTGAACAAGTTTTCCCGTTGAATTGGCAATCTTTGGTTGCGTGCTGGTCCAAGGCGTAACATTTGAAGCAAACCTGAATAGAGAAAAACCTCTCTCTTTAGATTTGATCCGGGGAGATTTTGGTATAAAAGGCAAGCAGGCCATTTTCTGTGTCTTTCTTTGCCATTTCCGTTGTCCGAAAGACTATTTTGAAGACGTGTTGATGTTCTTCGCCGGTCTGGTTTTTTAAATTTCACGATGTCTTCAATTCTGGCCCAATTTTAATGGATAATTCAGGCATGCCCGTACATATACTGATCAGTATAGCAATAGACCAGTGTGGTCTCACCAACAGCGCGCCTCTTTTATGCACCAGTGGCCTAGTGCTCAACACGTAAACCAGTTTACTGTTCCTTGTCAGGGTTGGTCAGAGGAAAGGAAATAAAAGGGCTACCGGGTTAGCTTTATATATTCTCCTTTATTTAATTTTCTGAATTTTATTTCTCTTTCGAACCCTCTACTCGCCACACCCGACCAAGTTTGGGAAAGAGTTCAACTGGACTGGGGTTAGGAAGTATGGGGGGTAGGGAGGACCTGACTGGGCTCGTTCTCCTAAAGAGAGGGTTCACCTAATCCTTTTTCTCTCTCTCTCACTTTATTTATTTCATTTACTCTCTCTTTCTATTAAAACGAGGTCCTCATCCCATCCGAAGATCAACAAAACAATAATTCACCATAGGACTATTCTCTCCGAGCGAATCTCAGCTCTCGGTTAATTATCACTCGAGGTCAGACCTACTTTTTCCTGTTCTCGTTAATCGAGTGACGGGAGGGGGGAGCGAGGTCTCGCTCGAGTTGCCCAGTGGCCGACTTTAAGTCGATTAAATCAAAGTGTAACGGAAACCCCTGATGGAAATGCGTTTGTTTTGTTTTTTCCCTTGACCACTCGGCCGTTGTGAAGAGGGCAGACCACCGTTGGTTGCAACATGGTCCGGTTCTTTCTCGCATGACGGCTAATTTACACCAGATGATCTCTTGCCCTTTCCAGACATCTTAATACCCTCTCCGCGCCTTTTCTCACGCATTACATATCAAACAATTACGTATACAGGGAACAAGAAGAGCGATACGAGCAATCTGGTGGTACGAAAGGTAGTTGAGAGAAACCAAACGGGAAAGGTAGAAGAAGAAAACGAAATAAATATGGAAAACACGAAAAATTATAACAATAGTAACCAGGAATGAACTAAACCTGTAGTTTTTATTCAAATGAGAAGGACACAAGAAGGACTACTAGGTTCCAGTTAACTGTTCCGGAGGGTTAATTTCGAAAGCAACCCCTCAGAAAGGAAGTATGACCACACCTGCATCATTATTGGGGGTGGTGTGCGGCTGTGTTAGAAAGGTCAATCCTAAACGACAGTTGTTATTAGTTGTTATTTAAAAAAAACAAAAAAACGAGGGCATCTCCCACTGAAAGTTTTTAATGACAGCTTTGTAAAAAAAAGTAGTGCAGTTAGAAGAAGTGAAAATGTATGGAAGATACATAACCGCCGGTCCTTCTTTACGGGGTCATAAACGATTGTCCAAGCCGTCGCTTTTGTCTTTTTCGATGAGCTTCATTCAGTCCAGTGGCGTCTCGAATTTGGGAGATTTGGGACCCATCGTACGACACCCCCTCGCTGGTCCACGAGTCCTCGCTTCAGGTTTTCAAGAAGGTCACCAACCAAGGTTATGCACACTTTCCGCCATCTACTTTTGGCATTTTCCTTTCTAGCTCTCGACCGGGAAAAGTAGTGTCAGGAAGAGCATGGGTCGTCATGTTGCAGCTGACATCTGGTGGAATGCACGCCCTTCTGAGTTGTGCACTTTCAGAGTTCAGAAGCTCAACTAGTATCTTCTTTAGACTACTCGGGTTATATGCCAAATTATGCCATATAGGCTCATTTCCACTTACTCCTTCGCCAGTTTCTTTACGAACTTCTTCTCGTAAACTTTCTGTCAAAGATGCCCTCGTTGGTTGCTTTCGATTCGTAGGTTTATGTAAATAATATTAAATAATATAATAATCCATTTTGCAGCCGAAAATTTGTTTCTGCTTTCGTCTACTTTTTGAGACCCCAATGAATGCCCTCAGGCAAACACTGGGCAAAGCTCCATAGAGACTGAGGAAACCAATTTGGGTCCAGAGAGGAACGGTATCCGTAAGGAAAAATGGAGGGCAAAAGGAAAGCAAAGAGAAATAGGACAAACATAAACTTGGAAAAATCTTGAATGACCAAGGATACATATATATATGTACTATCCTTTTAATTCGATGGCTCATTGGCAGGACGGACTCGGGGTCACATTGATCTATTGGAGACAGACACTTGACCGTATACTCGGGCCGCGCACACTGTACTTTAACTAGCAGTTATGTAGCGTGCTCCGACGAGTGGGAAAAATCCCCGTGTAAGGCAATGGCAAAAGTGAAGGTTAAAATATCCAATTGATGTAAAAATAGTGGATTAATTGTATAAAGAGGAATAGTGAAGTTAAGAATGACAAGGCCTGCTTAGCAAATCATCTACACTTCTTAAGTCTGGCAGGATTAAAACTTCATTGTAAACCAACTTAACTTTAAATATTTGGCGGTGGGAAGATGTACACTGGATAGTCAAAACCTTTTGACTATCTGAAATTGCGCCCCTCTCTCTGCCGGTGTTAGAGTTGAACCATTAGAATGTTTTAATATGAGATTGGCCTCCATAGAAATCCGACTACTGTTCCTGCCTGGGATATATGGGAGCATGTAGATATTTCCTTACCTTCTTTTATCTGTGTTTGTACCAAGAAAGGGAAATAATTTCAAAGGTACTTTCCTAAGCCATAGAAGAACCAGTTACTGAGATCAGAGGAGTAATTTTGTTTTAAAAAAATTGATTAAGATTATTATAACATAGTTAAATCTTTGCAAAGGGTTTATCATGATTTTACGCTACTCAGAATTTCCCTTTCCTTAGGTGAATGCCCTTCAAGGAAGGTGTTAATAAAATCTGAAGGATGTCGAATGTAGGAAGATCATTCACTCGATCAATCAAGAAAATGCAGATGTTACAACGATAACACAGTAATAGGGGGAATTTCTAGCTAGCAACGTTAGAACTTTTACACCTTGCTCTCAGCAAACTATCGATCGGTTTGCTGATTAATTATCAACAGCATTTCGCGAAGATTAACTTGGTCAACGGACTGATTTTTACTTGGGTCTTTTGGCCAAAATTGAAACCGAAGAAGATTCCATGCAACGGATTATTACGGGTGTGTGTATTGTGGGGGGGATGAAACATATATTCAGCAATTCTAACCATGGGTATTACGTATATCATGGGTAACTCGCCGGGCTACCCATGATGAAATTTGACTTCATGAACCCTTGAAAAACCCTTGCCAACCCGTCCTCTGACCCAGAGTGGACCCCGCGGGTAATCCGTATATGTGTAAACCCCCCCTTAAGTAGTTTTCTAAGGGCTTTGGTGTTAGTCAAATTTAAGACAGAAATAATTAAAGGTGATGGAGAAAGCCTTTTAGGATGCCAATGGAGTACTTTTGATTGACATTCTTGAAGTACAAAGAACAATCACAGCGGTTTATTATGAAGGGTATTAAGAAAATTGAAGACTCTATTCTCGAAGAAAAGTTTCCTCAATGCATTTTTTTTTTACATAGCAATCCTCATACATACGCATTTTACAAGAGTAGCAAAGGTGACATTTCGGGAATTTTGGTGGTAAATGATACCCCACCTTTAGACTCCTGATCCTGTTCTTTGGACTGGTTTTTGTTCTACAAACTTAAAGAGCACTTGAAAGGAAAAGATTCCAGTCGATGGGTGAAGCAAAAAATGAAGTCATGGCGTAGTGCAATTCAAAGAGCGCAGAATTATTCAGGGATGGACTAAGAAGATAGAAACCGCATTCAGAAATGTGGTGATTTAGACAGAAAATATATTGATAATCAATAATAGTTTCAATTTGGGGGGTTTAATCAAGCTTTTGGGGAGGCAATGTGCACCACATTATGTCTTCCATGGAAGATTTGTACAAGGAGTACAGACCCTAAAAAGAATGATATTGCGCCACTTTGCCGGGGTTAGAGACACTTAAACCATTAGCGTATGTCTATTTACGGTATCCAATCAGGGTGTTTAAGCGTTACATTCTTTAATAAAGTCTTCTTTATTCTTTTTTATTAATTACTCCCATTGTTCCTGGAAGTGCCCTCTACTCCTATTTCCACCCTATCTCTTCCCCCTCTTACTGTCCTACTTTTTTACTTCGTCTTGGGAAGGAGTATACCAAAAAAGACCTGGAGGCGACGTAGCATTGATAAATGAAGTGTAACCTCAAGTTCTTGAACCCATGTTTGGAACAGACTCAAATCTGTTCAAGACAAAAAGTCCTTAGTACGTCTAAAGCGTTCTTACCTTGAACAAACTCCAAGATGTTATTAGGCGTCCCCCAACGGTGATCGTAAAGAGTCTGCCTATTAATTTAGGACTCTCCCAAGATCCCTCTCTTCCGGAATGTCCTTCTTTCCTAGTCCTTTCCCTACTCTTTACTACTTCTTGCCATCCAGGCTTCAAACTGGTGTTCTGCGAGTGCTATCTCCTCAAATAAGCGACTTATAAGAAAACATTATTATTAATTATTATTATTATTATTAATATTAAAGCAGTATAAATGCATCATCATCCCCCCCACTCCTTCATTCTTTTAAATGAGCTCTTGATTCTGGCTCACTCTTAGCGTCGCTTGAGCCTCTTCATTCCTTTTTGTGACTCATTTCCCGTTGGGTGGGACAGATTTTTCATGCCATTACAAATAACTAAGAATCATCCGATATTATTTAAATGAAAGGGGGCTAATAAAGTGAAACGATAATTAGAAAGAAGAAATAGTGAAATAAAGATTAGGGATGAAAGAAGACAATAACATACAGCAGGTCATAGACCTTAGATGTTGAGGACAGGAGGGAGTCGTATACATCTTTAGAAACAGGTTCGTAACAGGAGAACGAGCATTCATAAGTAAGTATATATATGTACACAATTGAAGGACGTTAGGGTAATATTGGTATCCAATTGCCGACAGGAAGAGCGTCAGAAAGGGAAAGGACAGGAAAAACACTTTAAAAGGAAAATAACAGAAAGACACAAGACAGGAAGAGGAAAGATCAAACAGTAGAATTAAAATGGAATGTACAACAAAACCAGTAGAAGATGATGCAGGACGAACACTTGAAAGGAAAGAGAACGAAACCTTAAAAGCAAAAACAGGGAGCGAACACTAGAAAAAAAGTAACGATAAAGAAAAAGTAAAAAAAAAAATAAACAGGATGATCTTTAGAAACAGAAAATAATAGGACAAAAAAAGAAAGCAAAAATTACAGACTACACGACTACATACAACTGTAAACAATGGCAACAAATAATAAATTCATAAGGGCTCAGTAGGAGAGTGAGAACAGACAATTAAGAATTCAGTGGTAAACCCAGTGAGGGGCCAAAGAGATGAATAATCACAATCGATAAGGAAACCGAAGCAAAATTCATGCACCACAGTTATTGCCTGAAGCGGAAAAGTGCTGAACACAGGTGAACGAGCAGGGGGAAGGGGATGGGGGGGTTACGAAAAAAAGAAATGCACAATAGCTACTATAGCAAATTTAAAGATAACTTCTGTTGTATTGTTTCAACATTTGTATACTTTTCTTTTCGGTCGAGATCCACAGGCGTTTGGAAATTTGAATTATCACTCTGTTCCACTATTTTATCTCCCATGATGGGGGAGTAAGAATATTACAACCGGGATCAAGACTGCCATTATCGTAGTTTCGGCTGCGAGTCGTATAATAATCTCATGAATGGGTCCAATGACTTTTGACTGGGTAGCGAACTCACTCGTACCGAGCTGACTTAAGAGAAACCTTTTTTCTTTGCTTTATTTCCAAATATATTTCTCTCCACCTCGCATTCTATTTCACCATTCCACAGCAATGACGAATGCCAACACTGCCCATGTCCTTGTAGGTTATAATACTAACACTAGTGCCTCCTAATGATGCATCCCAACATCAGCAAGTTTATTAGTCTGAAAAATTAACAGTTAAATAAACAGAGAAAGACAAATAATAAGCAGTAAAAGGATTTGTTCAAGGGACCAACGATAAAAAGAGGTTAATGGTTCAACGCTCCTTGTATCTGTATATTATGGCTGAGTTGTTTTATTATCTTGCATGGTTCAAATATGTGGCAAAATCCATCCAGCACCACCTTGCAGTAGGTGCAAGGTGGTGCTGGATGGATTGTTATGGGTCGTGGAGAGACCGCATCGATATCAAATGTTTAGTTAGAAAGAGTTTGTCTCCAGGGATTGTATAACCTGAAATGTTATGTATGCGTGTGGATGAGTTTGCATGTTTGATGACGCTGGTTTGGTGGTGGTGGTTGTACTTCATGGAAGATCTCGGTGTAGTATATGTTAGAAGTGCCAACTATGTTTAAGCAAAATAACCCCAATGGCTAAGCGTATCTAATCTACTACAATTTCTGTGCAATTTTAAATTTTTCTGACATTTTTTTCTAAAAAAAAATTCAAGTTCTTCCAAGTCTATGAACGAAAATTTTCATCAAGAAAGTCACTCTCGTCCTTATATTCCTTTCCAATATATTTAGATTTAACATCTGAACTCTATCAAACTTTGATTTACTGAAGCCGTATCATCTTATCCATGGACTTGAACATCTGTGTGTTCAGTACAAACTACAATCTGAATGTCGTCAATCGTTAGTAAGGGAAAAATCTGACCACTATTTTTTTCTTAAATCGTTTTTTTTTAACTTGTAATTGACACATTACAACACAAAATCCTCCTGAAATTTCAATATAATAAAAACTTCTTTATTTCAAATTTTCTTAATTCACAAGTCAATTTACTATATCCAGAGTGCGCATGTGCGTCAAGTCTCAACTTTCATTACAGTCAGCATTCCCAATTTTTATGACTGCGAGTCGTTTGCATGTTTTAAACACGTCACCAAGCTCGCGTGGCACGTGTTTACTATGTGTATATTTGTACCGTTCTTTTTATTTTTCAATACATCCATATATTGTAGTATAAAGCTTACCTCGGTAAATAGTAACAAAAAATGTTTTAAATGAAAATGTACAAAAAAAGCTGGAATAAGAAAAAGTAGAAAAAAAAGGTAAATGTATATATGAAAAAAATCATCAAAAAAATATAAAATTTCTTAAGGAAAAGGCAATATTACCAAGTGTGGCTATCAAATGCCAAAAAATAGCAACCCTGCTGTATGTGTCTTGGTAGCTTTGTGATGTTTTGCGAGGGTTCAAAAGCAAGAATATAAAACACTTCATCCATGACAACCAGTTAGTTCGATGGTCAGCATGATTTTCAGAAGCACTGATTCTGTCCGTGAATCTCTTTAAAGTTTTACACTGTAATATTTAAATATTACAGTACTTAGAACTGGTAAAGACCCTCAGATCCACATGAGGTCAGCCCATAATCAGGAAGGTTACATTCTCATCACTCGCAACAGCGTGATGTAACGTTATTATTTGCGAAGTATACAATCTATTCTTGAACATGTTAACTGAAGTACTGAACACAACCTTATCAAACAAGCTATTCCAAGAGGTTACTATTTCAAATGAAAAGAAATTACTTGTTATTTCTGTATTGACCCAAGGATAAAACAACTTAAGGCCATTATTTCTAGAACACTTTCTTTATTCGAGCTAAAAAGGTGTCTTGAATAACGTTATTAACACATTATAGAATCATCGAAGTGGCCCTATGCTGGACTCTGTCCAATCTTTCTATATCCTTCACAAGAAATGGGGACCATGACTGAATCGTATACTCCAGATGCGGACGGATAATTGACTTTTATAAGGGCAAAATTATGTCTTTAGATTTATATTCAAAGTTAAGACCTGATTTCACAAAGGGTTTTGACATAACACTCGATGAATAATGTTAATGACTATTGCAGCCCTTGGTATATTGAGTATAGTTCTGAAAAAAGATCGAAACGTTGTTGTCTGAATGAAAACAAAAAGAATTTTACATAAACGTTTTCATACAAATGGAGATGCGTGAGCAAAGGGATTCCACAAGAATTGCTTTAAAGGATATTAATTTTTAAAATATACCCAAATTTAAGTTATTGATACTTATTAAATGAATGTCATATCTAAATTTAAGTGACACTAACTTGGGAAGAAGCTTGCCTTGCAGATCTAGTAAAGCTCTAAACCAATATTATAACTGTTGAATGCTCAGGAAGGGGAATAAGCATGATGAAATATCAAAAGAGAATCGAGAATGTTGTGGCATGAAGATCACAAAGGAAATTAGGAAAAACTGTCTAGAGGATAATAATTTCCCAGTTCTTTCTTCTCGAAATATAATCCAATGTTGTTATTCAAACAGATATTCTTTATGCTGGCATAGGTTCAGGGGCTGTCCCACCAAAATGATGCCCTGCTTAAAACACAATTCCTCTGATGAGAAACCAGGAATTAAAAATTTCAATCATAAGAGAAAAGATGAGTGAAAGAGGAATTAATCTTGGTTTTTGAAATCTTGCGAAGCGGTTATGATAGCAATCCTTTAGCCATATTCATTCTATATTGGCACGAGAGATTGCTGCTATCTTAGACACATATTCTAACTGTGTCAGTGCAGTTTATTTGAAAAAAAACAACAACTTTGAGAAGAATTTTCAAGGGTACGAATTTCATCCCACTTAAGGAGAGAAAAAAATGGGAGTGAGGCGAATTAGGAGGTATAATAAAGAATGTTTCAACAGACCTTATTAACATCATTCCCCTCATTCATATCAAGACGTTAAATCATTTGAGAATTCTCACCTTGAAATCTCTTTTCACATTTCCACTTCTTTAACAATGTACATAATCGAACAACTCAGATTATACAAAAAACTTTAAATTACTTCATTTATTTTCTCATTATTTTCTGAAGTACGTGATTATCATTTTGACAGTAGAGGGTGTACATACGAGGGGCGGTCAATAAGTTTTGCAATTCGGATATAAGGGAACGAGATATGAGGAAAAGTGTTATATTATTTTTCAATATAACTACCCTCGACTCCAATGCACTTGCGCCACTTGTCCCTGATGCTTCGAATTCTCGACAAGCAGAAATCTCCCGACTGCTGTTCAATCCACTCCTGGACGGAGAGCTGGACATCTTCATCGTCCCCAAACCAGCGTCCACGCAGTGCAGCCTTGAACTGGCGGAATAAAAAGTAGTCGCTAGGGGCCAGATCTGGACTGTATGGGGGATGGTTGAGCTCCTCGAATCCGCAATCGCGCAGGGCAGCTTGTGCAACTCTGGCCTTGTGGATTTTGACGACGTTGAAGTCGATCAGGGGGCGTGGGTTTTTTTAGGGACCCAACGGGCAGAGACCTTGGTCATGGTCAAATTGTCGTGGATAATGTTGATAACAATTCCATGTGATATTCCAAGTTCTCGCTCGATTTCTTCGACCTTCACCCGTCAATTTTCGAGAATTATCCTTTCTACACGGGTCACATTGTCCTCGTTGGTCACGTCTGACGGGCGTCCTGGAAGGGGGTCATCTTGAAGGGACTCACGACCATGGTGGAAGTTCCTATTCCAGCGAGCAATGGTTGCATAGGAAGTGGCGGTGTCGCTGTACACTGCAACCATGCGTTCATAGATCTCTTTTGAATTATTGCCTTCCTTGGTCAAAAATTTGATCACTGCGCGGTGCTCAACCTTCTCCATTGTTGAAAAATTTGTGACTGACGATCTGCGATCAGCTACTGCTTCTTAAATAGACGAGGCAGGAGCATGCGGCTGCAGGTCCTGACTTGTCATAAGTTGTCCTAACACCCCCACAAACAGAAATCCCCCTTCCTCTGTTTCGCCCTATCGATTCGCAAAACTTATTGACCTCCCCTCGTATAACCAAGTGAAAAATTGTTGACCTACCTCTTAACAGTTGTCCTCAATTTCCTTTGTGATTCATGGTCCAACACCGTAGGAAAGAGTTCCTTGCAATTATCTTCAAACGAGTGTGCTTAATCTCACTAACATGCAAAACACTAATAAAATACATGTAATGATAATTAATCAAATGTCTCCAAAGAACAAGAAACTGTTCTCTCGAAGAAATATCAATTAAATATGAAAGTTGAGCAATGAATCTAAAGCCTAAAGAATAGGTCAATATTTTATAGGGGAAAATTCACTTTGTGACTCGTTAACCTTCGGATGTCAAATGCGTGAGAATTGAAGTTCCTCGCTCCAGGTAACTCAGAAAGAAATATAAATTAAATTACTATTTATTTTATTTTAATCACAATATTTTAAATTTCTCTTTCAAGTCAAGAAGTTTAATAGTCGTAGGTCTCTTTTTCATAGCAAATAATTTTTTTCTTAGTTATAAATTTAATTCAACCAAATAAATCATCTATATGTATATTTTTCTTGACATTTCTCCCAGATCGCCTTGAAATATCTGGAAGAAAAGCATCAATCCCTGTTGCAATATTGAAACTGGTTTCAAGTAAATAAATTATTTCACGAAAATATATTTATACTTTCCTGTGGATGTTCACTCCCAAATGATAAGTGAAAGGTTCAAAGAATCTTTCAAGCTGAACATAAGATGAAGGGCAAAATTAAGCTCAATGATCAATATTAATGACTATTTGTAATTCATTCTGTTATATGGCGCTATTTTCTTCAACATTCACCATAATTCGCGATAGTATTTAATGAATTTTGAGCGTTTCTACAAAAATGACAAGAATATAGCATGCCAAGTGTTTGGATACATATTCAAAAGTTCTTCAATTTAAAATGTTGAAATGAGACATTAAAATCGATTACAGGTAGTGGAAGATGCCGGATCTAACGAGGAGACAAAGGTAAAACTATAAGAGTGAATTAGAAAAATAATTAAACAAATGATCAAACGAATGGTACCATTGTATTACAATCTCAATTTGCTTTTATACATTGTTTTGGGAGCCTTTGGGGAAGTGTCATTCGTCGGAGGAGGTTAGCGGAAGCGAGCATTGTGATCTTTGTTCCCTGCGATCATGTTTACCTCCAAAGATCTTCCACATCCGAGGATTATTGGAGATGGTACTTTTCTCTTTCCTTTATGAAAGAACAGGATCTAAGTTTATTGAATAATTTTGATACCGTCCTTCATTATTAAAGGGTTCTGTAAAGGATTGAAAAACAAATTAAAATTTGGGGACACCCTATACATGGAACACTACAATTTTGTGCACAGCACAATTAGAACATGATGAACATAATTAAACAAGAATTTTTCATAAAAGTTTTCAATTTCATCAAAATACGCACTCAATTTGAGGACACCCGGTATATCGGTGATAAAACCCTGACCCTTAAAAAACCCTTCTTTTAACAACTTGATATTCTTTGAAACTCATTAACGATATTGCTTTTGTTGGATCCCGAGGTATCAATAAATGAATCAGCGTTATATTGACGTTGTACAGAACAGATATTCAAAACCCCTTGTAAATTTAAAGCAAAAAATATAAATTGTGTAGTCATCGTTCAAATAAGTGCCTTTCTTCCCTCACGTCGGACGATGAAGGCGATCGATGAGAGGCAGACGGGTTGGCAGTCAAGAGTGTTCTTCTGCGTGACGTCACCAGAGTTATATTTGGGATGAACCGCTGGTCAATTTATTCCCAAAAAGACGGACTGAGTGCCCCGTCTGTAACTTAATGACTTCTCACAAAGGGGGTGTAGCATGAGAAACCCTGCGGCAACCTGACATCTTTGAGGATTGTGTGTCCTTCATTCTCTAACGTACGGAGGTGGATCTGGGTCTATATCTTCAACACATTTTTACTTCCTCTATCCCTACCACTTTCTTCACATATCTCTCCTTACAAATTTCTTTCGAAGATGCCCTTTGAGGGTCGTCGCTTTAGTTTTAAGCAACAACAACACTTATTACTTGATGATGGGAACGGGGTTCTTGAATCCCCAGGTGGAATATATATGAATAGGGGGAACTCAGCCAACTACCTACTATACAAAAAACAGGTTTCTAACTTTCATTCAGTCTTCAAGTGTGATATACACAAGTTAATAGTTGTTTTGGATTTACAGACAACTTTTAAGAGAGTTGGGGTCTGTTCTCCTTGAATTGAGACCTATTGCTTAGCGTTATATCGATTCCTGGGTTATTATTACCTTTGCGAATCACTGCAAATTCAACCCAAATCCAGATTCATCCTGCAACTAACCTTACACAATATTGTTTCACCTAGTTAAAAGAGAAAGCAGTCGTCCACTTTTGCCTTGTTTCATGCAAACTTTCAAATTTTAGCCATAAAACTAATCCGAGCAATAACAACTTTAAGCATGTTAATACTCGTCTGGAGCGTCACTTTTAAACATTGGGTGAGGCAAGAGTAAATCGCATGTCTTCTTTCCTATTATAATCTTAGAATTAGCATAATATCTCCTAATTAGCACCACATATCTTATGACTTATCTATCCTACATTACATTTCATGAATTCGTTATTAGGACCACTCTGCGCAGTATGACGCAAAGCTTTCACCATTTGCGCACGAATGCGATTCCTAAGGCCAGTCTTAATCACCACCCAATTACTTCATTTAGAAATGACCTTAAGTGGCGAATTAGGAAATCCATGTCTTTAGTTTCCTTTTTGGACATAAAGGCATAAATATTCCGGGGTCAAAGACAAATTCGTCCTTCGACTAGCTAGGAATCAGCAGGATAACTATTATGAAATCAAGCAAAACATTGAAAAAAATAGCTTAAAAAAACAGGTTTTTTATCACCCCATGAAAAATTTGTAGGCAAATATTTTCCTTATAGATTCCAAAGACCCCCAAATTCACTAATTTGTCTTATAAATTTAATTAACATGGGGTCGGAAGTGGTTCACTAGCCTCATATTCCTGGCATGTCACGTTCATCCCGAGGCAACCCCCCAAACTAATATTCCGTTATTTGGGACGGTGGGCATGTTCAGGAGAACTACGCATTCTTCCGGTTCCAAACGCCTATTGTAGTCTCGAATTTAGAATACTCAAGGTATGTATATTCAGCATGTTCACCTTTCCTATCTTCACCACTTTCTTTACAGACTTTTCATAAACTTTCTGAAAGATATATGATCTTAGATTTCTGCTTCTTAGCGTAAAATCGATAAGAACTACAGAACTCTAGAATTAGGACCCTTTGGATCTGTGAATCCAATCAATGCAACTTGCTCCAGACTGCAAGTTCCCGAGGTTGAAAGAGAGGCTTGCTTCAGATCGCACGATCTCATGTTTGAAAGCTTAAAATTAGGGGATGAGAAGAAATTTGATAATAAATACTATTTGATAAATGTATTTGATTTGAAAAGAGTCTGCACGTTTGTAGTCTGAAGTGAATTTAAAGGATTTAAATGTTTGTTACAAAATTAGCTAAATAGTTACCTGCAACATTTGGAATATTTGATGAAAAGTCACAAGGAATAGTAGTATCTCAAAGGACATTGTTGACCATACTGAGGAAGTACTATTTAGAGAAGGTAGTTAGCTCTAGCAAGCAAATTATATCAGTTAACTAACCATAATAGTTATCGTACATATTACTGATACACACTTATCTACACGTGTACTAAAAACAATCATGCTTCTTTTGGTACTAGTTCTTTGATTACGGATACACATATTTGTGTACACCTATTATTCAAATAAACATTCATATAAACAACACAGGAAAATAGGAAAGATCGTCTTCTTCCCACAAGCCTTCAGCTGCTGCAAGCGCTGAAAGGAGTAAAGAGTCAAGAAAGTTCGGAAGAAGTACGAAAATTGTATTTGTACACATGATATTTTAGGGGCTTAATCGCTGCTATCATTTTTTCTTTCTTTAGCTCTCCTTCTTGCTCGTGTCGCTGGGGTTCTCATGTGCGCTTGCCTACTTTGTAATATTTACAGTTGGAAACAATACTTAAATCGAATTTTAAACATATTAGGTAAAAAAATTCCATCGACTAGTACTTGTCGAAAGTATTTCTTCATACGGGGTATTTATTTCTAAAACTCGAGAATTAATTTAGTTGCTCTACCTTGCTCCCGTTCTTACAGCCTACGGATTTATTGAGTTAGGGAGTCTATAATTGTACCTCGTACTCGAGATATGGACGGATTTATATAACGGCAGGAATTATATTTTTCGACGTAAACGTGAAATTAATTTCAATGTATACCAGCATCCTGTTAGCATTGCTTCATCACGTTGAGGTCCGAAGTTAAAATCCCTAGATTCCTTTCGAATGTGACCTACCCTAAGGTTTGAACGTTCATTTTACAATTCGCTTTTAAATTTCAACATCCATAATGCCATGACCTTGAATTCAGTTACCATTTATCAGACAACTCGAGAGTTTTAGATCCTGATTTAGGTTTACTTCGCATACAAAAGGAGCTGTTTCCTACTTTTGTATCATATGCAAATTTATAGATTTTACTAATTAAACAACCATCACGACTATATATATATATATATATATATATATATATATATATATATATATATATATATATATATATATATATATATATCTGTGTAACACCAGGCTCAAGATGTCTCCACCCTTAGTCCGATTACTGAGGAGTTTCAGTGAACTACTCAGCAAATCTAACAGATGTTTTTCTGCGATTCTGTAATGTAACCCGAATGCTAGAGCTGTCTTGTTTAAGTGTTGTCAGGCGTTTTCTGTCCCTTCTCTCCCTAGCATTGAGAAAGCTAGTTGAGAAAACATGGCGTAGAACATTTAAGATTTATGCTAGGTCTATGAATCTGGAAAAAGTGCAGAATCATGTTGAGAGTAAAACGTTATGGCAGAATTAATGGATGTACGCAGTGGTGCGAAATGGTTTTTATCTTTTAAGTAAGATGTACATTTGATGGATAAATGTCTGAATTGAGAAGTTTGATATATATGGAGGTGTGAGGAAATGGTAAGCGTTTGCAGGCTTCGCTGTTTACTATATTTATGGATGGAGTGGTGAGATAAGTGTGAATAGGAATGAGGAAAAGGGGTGAGGGAGGTTTATGAGAAATAATGAAAAAGTTATGTCTATGTTTATGTATGCTGGTAATCTAGCTTTAGTGGTTGAGAGTAAAAGGGATTTAGCAATGTTGTTTAAAGTGCTTTACATGGTATTTGGGAGGAGGAGGTTGAAGTTCAATTCAGGAATGATTAAGTGGTTTGTGTTTGGAGGTGAGGGTGAGGTGGAGGTGTTTCCTTTGACCAATTGCGATGTTTGAGTATCTAAAATGTATATTAATTGAGAGTTGTGCTGGTGTGGCAGATTGCAACAACCAGGTTTTGAATAATAGAAGATTCTCAGGAGCGTTCAGAGCATTTGTAACCAACGTTAGTGTATGGGAGAGTGACTATGGTACGGAAGAAAGAAAAGATGGTGAGTTAAAGTATGGTAAAGGCACAATTCAAGAGGGATGTGGGGTTTGAGAAAAAGTGTGAATGAGGTTGTGAGTGAGAAAGTATTGAACAAGGTAAAAAGAATAGATTAGAATAGTTTTGTGGTGAAAATGTACACTAAGGAACAAAATAAGAGAATAATTTTCCTTTATTATAATATTGTCAAAAACATAATGAGTAGTTAAATGAAATTTCCATGGTAATAAAGGCGTGCATTTAATATATTTTATAAAGATTTCATATGATACAATCGTATATTCAAGAAATTACACTAAATAAAATAGCAAAATATAATATTGACACTGGCAAAATAAGAGAACGATTTTTCCTAAAACATTCTAGAAGTTTCTTGAAATCATCTGGCAACATTTTTCTCCATAGGTAAAAACTTTACGACCATCATTGTTGTCTTACTCACTCTGTAGATATGCCATCTCTTTCTGCGATTTCAAGCGAGGTAGGAAAGTCTAAATGTGTGATTTCGCGCATTCTGAAGTTATACAATGAAAAAAAAAACTAGAAATTTCCTGCAAAAGTCGATGGACCCCGCATTACCATCATTCGATAAGACAGAGCTATTAGGTGCTTCTCTATGAAGGAACTCTTCGAGCTATAGCAGGAATTTCTCAAAAAATTAAAACCAATAGTAGCAAATAAGTGAGCCATTTCAGTGTCCCGTCGCCTTGATACATCTGGTTTAAAAGCTCTAACTCCAGCTATCAAACCAATTATCAGTCAGAAGAACCAGAAGGCAAGACTTGTATATGCTGAAGCTCATGATTCATTTTAGCGGCGAAAGTAAATTTAATTTAGGGGTATCTGACCGCAGACGCTTTGTTAGAAGTGCTGCAGGTGACAGACTTAACAAAACAAGTGGATTATATTTGTATGACAGGTGTTTATAGAAACGGATTGTGAGAGGACGTGCTTAGGACCTTCTGCTCAGGGATGAACGCTGGTGGGACGAGATAATATAGCACATAACACCCCTTCGTAATGCGGGGTCCATTTTGGTGTGGAAAAAATGATGGGTGGCTTTTTCCTTGTTAGATTATTACGGGGTGTGAGTAGATGAATATATTTTAGGTGTTTTCGTAGCATCCTCACCTTGTGGTAAGGCATTTATAATGTATTAATAAAATAATCATATCAAATTTAGTCAAAACATTAATCTGAAAATATCATAGTAGTTTTATTCTAAATATTACTTTAAACACGAGGAATACGTTTACTAAAAACAAAAAAGAGCCTTCGCAGTAGAAGAATTTTGATATAAATACGCCTTTTGCTATTCCTCATTACGTTGTTTCAACCGGATTTTCTTCCCTTAGAGTTTTATCTCCTACCCCTATTTATCGATTAGCTAAATATATGTTAATGTTCCCTAATAGGAACTCCTGTTGTATTTATTTTGTCCTATTCCTAAATGACAAGTGGGAGAGTCTGTTGATTTTGATAGAAGCATTTAGCAACACAAATATGATAAATGATAACAGAACCGAAATCTTATGGCTGCTAATGTTTGTTCCTTTCCTCTTTTCTCTTTAAGTCCTTCAAAGATTCTGGTTGCTGATAGCCGTAGGTCTTGGAAACATTTTTCCTTGACGTGTTAAATGCCAAATGCATTTTATCTATTTATGAAATATAATCTTACAGCAGAGATTTTTATTCTGGCATCTAAATTGTTTTATGGTAAGTTCGCATTTTCTTACACGTCCGACTGCATTTAATTTTCTCCACTTTTTTATCCACAACACAAAGTACGCAAGATGCAACCACAACACCTGCTAGCCCATTGCCAAGCTTCAAACACCTGCGATAAATAAACAATCTTGCGTGAGTCAGAGACTTGGGATCCGACCTACCGTGGTGACGGCCTTTTTGGCAGACGCGGGCTGGCCATGATACGAGAGCAGAGGGGCCAAAGAGTAATTTTTTTGATCCTGAAGGGACAAAATGCGTTATTGCCAAATGAGTGTTCCTGTCGTTTTCTCTAGTAAGTGTTGTTTTTAATTACATCACTCGTACATTTTAAATGGGGGACGAGATAATCACTGGCAAGCCCGAGGGAACCAGGGGGTGGTCATCGTTGAGAAGGGAATGTACGAGAAATGCAGTAATATTGCAATCTGCTACCATCTAGCAAGCAGCGAATCTCTCGTTGCCCAAGGGAGAGCCACTAGTTACACGTCAGATGTATGTAGAAATGCATACCTCTTCAGCAGATTCCAGGAGGGAAGAGCGATGTGATATGTTTGCAAAACGAGAGTGCGGAAGAGAAAGCAGTGATGTGAGTGACTATGTGTGTGATAATGCTTGAGGATTGAGATACTTGCGCCTACTCCTTTTAGATTAAACTTTACAAATGTGTTAGTGTTGATTTCACCAAAGTAATGGATTAATCGCATCTGGGTTTAAAATGTAGACGTTTGAATAGGCAGAAGAACGGATTGATTCTTTTTTCGAAAAGTTTAAATGCCTTCGCCAAGAGCTGGTTTCAAAATAGTCCATAATTCTCTCGTTAGTTAGAAGGTAGTTGTAGAAAAAAGGAATTTGATTCTTAGAACGTTTGAAATAAAGGAATTGAATATTTAAAGAGAGGTATGAAGAAGATTGAATGTTTGAAAATAAAAGTGTTAATAGTTTAATAAAGGCAACTTTAGTCAGACTGCAAGTTCCAGCGGTTGAAAGAGAGGTTTGCTTCATATCGCACATTCTCTGGTTGGAAAACTTGAAAGTAGAGGAAGAGAAGGTATTTGATAAAGGAATTTGAGTTGGAAAGAGTCTGCAGGTTTGTAGTCTGAAGAGAATTTGGAGTATTTGAAAGTTTGTTACAAGATCAACTAAATAATTATCTGGAAAGTTTGAAATATTTGCCAATGTTGGAGACACCACGACAAAATAAAAAGAGTAAACACTCACCTGCTTGCTTTATACGAGTTTAAATTGACTTACTGTTAACACACAATATTAAAAATACTTAATATCTTGAAAAGTCAATTTGAAGATGAGACGAGAAAGCTTTAAGAGTTAGATCAAGATAATTTGTAGGCGACTCTTTTCTCGTCATCTGACCGAGTGGGAGGTTTCTGGTCCATTCAGAATGCGAGAAAACAAGAGAATTGGTTATATGAAATCTTGTAGCTATCTGAGTAAAAAAATGTAGCGTCTGAAAAGTCCCACACACCCTCACGCACACCATAGGGAAAGTCTCAAGATCCTTGGAAGACCCATCCTGGGCTTGTCTTAAAATGCTTCCTCGCTTATTTTAATCGTTGGTCTATAGCACATTCCACACAAATCTCCCTTCCTCCTCGGGGTGGAAGACCAGAGGCTGTACCTCCACCCCTCCCCATGTGTTAGAAGGACCGACCGCTAGATCACAAGGCCCAAGCGCAGTCTTCAAACAAGGTTTCAAAATAACCCAATAAAAATGGCCAGCGTGGGAGAAGAAATTAGACCCGCTGGTGACATAGACGATCTATTAAATAGACAAAGAGTGCAAGAGGGTAGACAGACGAAAGATAGGAAGAGAAAAAGCTATACGTTGAAAATATAATTCTAACACGTGTCATGCTCAGAGCACCCGTTTGTCTTCTCTCTTGTGTCAGTTAATGTTTTAGTCGACAAATCTATCTATCTATATATATATATATATATATATATATATATATATATATATATATATATATATATATATATATATATGCTTTTATGTAAAGGTAATAGTAAGAATTCTTTAATTCGCTAGAAAAGTACCCTGGAGTTACTCAACCCTCTTCAGGAGCGCCATCCATAGCAATGGGCAACCATCCATTTCTCAAAAAAGAAAAATTTCAAGAAGGCTTTTGTATAAGATAGCGTTTACTTTAACGGAAAACGGGAATGGTGAATGTTCGCGTGGTTCTTTGCCCATCTATTTTTTGATAATCACTGGTCGACAACCAAAATGCTTCCGAGACCATAGTAACAATTTCCAGCTAATTTTAGGCTGCTAATACTGAATACCATGGTAAAAATTGTTTGTTAGCTCTACTTTTCAAGATACACCTACGTGTCACAATAGGTTCCAACAGGCTTGCGGACGTGTGTTTCTTACCACACTCACAGTCTCACTGCCCTTCAGCATTGTTCCAGCAGTCATAGAATGTGGTCATGCTGTGCAACTTTACATTTTGTGGTGAAGGGTAGGTGATTTTCCTAGTCAAACACTTTTTAAACTTATAATAAATATTTATTGAACAAGGTATTGATAAGCATGTGAAGCATTTTATATTAATTTTATTTTCTTACTGAATGATATAAATACATCTGCTGTCATGCTTTGTATTAAAATGCTAAATTTATGAATAATTTTTTTGTTTATCTTCTAATTGTTTTTGTTTTCTTCTTTCAGATGCCTCGTTATGGGTCAATAAAGTAGACAACTTCTGCTACATTTGTGGTGGGGTGACCTTTGCATCACAGAAGAGTCGTATAACTGCTATGGTTAGAATGGCATATCACCTATATTTGGGATGCAAGATTGGTAACCAAGATAAAAACTGGGCTCCTCGCATATGCTACCACTCTTGTGCTACTAACCTTCACCAATGGTTGAACAGGAAGAGGGAAAGAATGTCTTTTGCTGTGCCAATGACGTGTCGTGAGCTAACATACCATACTAACAATTGCTATTTATGCATGGTACCTTTAGTACAAAAGAGCTTGTCAAAGAAGAAAAAGGAGTTCATTGAATATCCAAACATTCCATCAGCTATTTGCACAGCTTCACATGGAGAAACTCTATCTGTTCCTGATACACCAACTTCGGTATCCTTCGAGTCAGATGAGGAAAGTGGGGAGGAGGAAGCAGAGAAAAATGGCCATGCTGGATTACATGGTGACCCTAATTTTGAATAAGCACACTCCTCTAGGCCACATCTCATAACACAAGGGTAACTCTATGACCTTGTCAGGGATCTGCAACTACCCCAAAATAAGGCAGATCTGCAAGGGCGCTAGGCTCTCATTTTCAATAGTGGAATCTCCTAGCATCTGATGTAAAACCTTCGTGACCATAAGCAGCAGTTCAATAATTTCTTCGTAATAAATGGTTGCTGTTCATTGATTCATCAAAAAAGAGTTTGACAGGTGTCTTGCTACACAACGGCAATAGTGAACCATCAGTTCCTGTGTGCCATGCACCACATCTGAAAGAAACTCATGATAAAATAAAGCACATGTTGCAATGCATTAAATATGATGAACAGCAATTGCAGCTATGTGGTGACTTAAAGGTTGTTGCTCTTATGATGGGCTTGCAGGGCGGATACACCAAGTACTGCTGCTTTCTGTGTGAATGGGACAGCCGTGCAAAAGGTTCCCACTATTTCCAGAGAGACTGTCCACCTCGTCAATCATTGGAGCCAGGGAAGAAAAATGTTCAACATCCACCTCTCACTGAACCAAACAAAATTTTGCTACCACCACTAGACATAAAACTGGGGTCCATGCACATCTTTGTCAAAGATATGGACAAGTCTGGTCATGGATTTAAGTATTTAAGTTCAAAATTCCCCTCACTGAGTGACACTAAGATTAAAGAGGGAGTTTTCATTGGTCCTCAAATTCGAGAGCGTATTAAAGATGGTGACTTTGAATCATCGCCTCTTGGGAAGGAGAAAGCTGCTTGGAAGCATTCAAGTTAGTGGCGAAGGGATTTCTCGGAAACAGAAGGGAAGGAAACTATGAAGAATTGGTGGAAAACCTCATCAAGGCTTACAAGAACATTGGAAGTAACATGTCACTTGAGAAATACTTTTTGAACACACATTTAGACTTTTTCCCAACGAACTGTGGGAGAGTTAGTGACGAACATGGCGAAAGGTTTCACCAAGATATTTCCACCATGGAAAAGCGGTAACAGGGTAAATGGAGCACAACTATGCTTGCTTGCATACTATTGCTGAACATTGGCGAGAGATGATTCTTCAGCCCATTATAAGCGTCAAGAAAAAGGCAGAGGCTAAATAATAGATATGGATTAGAGTTTAAAAGATAATAACACATACTGTACGTTATAATAAAATAATCAAATATTATATGTCGCATATCCTTATAGCCAATAAGCATTTTTCAAAGTGATATTTAGATTCAGTGCATGAAAATATATAAGAATTAACTAATCTCATTTAAGAAGCACACGAATTTTCAAAAATTGTTGACCAGTGGATTGAACAATAACGTTCAAGTCAATGCTGTTAGGTAAGGAATTCTTACCATTATACTTACCTAAACGCATTGATTTGAACATTATTGTTCAAATCCATTTTCATGCTATTCCTTGAAAATGAACTTGCAAATATAGTTCGAAAGTGCTTGGATTCATTTTTTTATTTTCCTGTGGGTTAATTTTCATATATATATATATATATATATATATATATATATATATATATATATATATATATATATATTAGTGTAGATGGGTAACAGTCTTTCTTGAATGCAAATTTTGTTGAAGACTATGGTGTATTTCGCCTTAGTTAATTTCCTTTGGCAACTTTCTCTTCTGTCTTTTTTATTACATCTTGTAGATGGTAGATCACTTGTCCTGTATTCATCTCTATTTTAAATGAGCTCAGCAATTTAGTTTAGTTTTTACCAAACCCAATCATTTAAAATAGAGATGAATACAGGACAAGTGATCTACCATCTACAAGATGTAATAAAAAAGACAGAAGAAGAGAAAGTTGCCAAAGGAAATTAACTAAGGCGAAATACACCATAGTCTCCAACAAAATTTGCATATATATATATATATATATATATATATATATATATATATATATATATATGTTTAATTCCACTGCCTGGCAAAAGCGTTCCCATGAAGTTTCCATTGATTCCCAGTCCAGGGCACGAGTCTACCACAATATTCCTACGATTAGGCGAACTTCATCCTGCCACCTTCTTTCTGCTAGGTCATCTTCTGATGTTCTCTATACATAAAATGTCTTGTTCATGATTTTGCGTTCATCTTATGACGCTCCTTTGTGTCATGCGTATTTCCACCTCACAACTTAGACTAAAATTAACTGACATTTTTTATATTTATGTTCCAAATTTTAAATAACTTGATTTTAATTCCTTTTAGCAAATCAGAATATAATAAAAAAAACCCACTTAAATATCTATATATATTCATATTAAAATTTTGGATTTCTTTAAATTTCTAAAATATTAATTACATCCCACATGCCTCTGCGGTTTCCAGTTGAAAGGTAAGATTGATTTTGATAGAAAATCGCTTTCTCATCACAAGTAATCTGATTTTTCATTAGGTTTTTAAGCTCCAGTTTAAGATATCTCAATCACTTGCTCTGTTCAGTATCGAGTAAGTGTAAAGTGTTTTGCGATGTCAGGCTTTTTGCTTTCACCCTTTACAACTTTTCTAAGCAAAAGGTCTAAGTAAATTTCACTTTATTGTATAATGAATGAGCTTCATAAAAGATTTCAGGTTTGTGTTTTAGTGTTTGTTCTTTGTTCGCGTATAAGTTTGACAAGGTTTGCATGAACCAGTCTAGGTTTTCGCTCATCCTCACGCACAGTTCATTTTCATTATCATCTTTGGTCTTACTTCACTGCTACCTAGTTTTTTTTACTACTAAATGAGTAGCTCCATGCGTGACTCCCCTCTCCTCAAAATTCCTCCACGAAATTCCACCTGACAAAAACTAAACAACCATTTCTTTGAGTCAAGCAATTTGATAAAATCAAATCAATTTGAAAATCGAAATCAAATGAATGTAAAAATCTAAATCAATTCAATTTGATAATATAAATCAACTGAATTTAATAATCTAAATCAAATCAATATGGTAATCTAAATCAAATGAAATAAAAATATAAATCAAATCAAGTTGATAATCTAAATCAAATGAATTTGATAATTAAAATAAAATCAATCTAAAAATCTAAATCAAATAAATTTGAAAATCTAAATCAAATAAATTTGAAAATCAAAATTAAATCAATTTTATAATTTAAGTCAAATCAATTTGATATTTTAAGTCAAATCAATTTGATAATTTAAGTCAAATCAATTTGGTAATCTAAATCAAAGCAAGAGGCACTTAGTTTCTAAATTGAATAGGAATCAAACATGAGTCTAATCACTCATTACGAAAAACGTGAGATTTGTTGATGATATAAGAAAAAAAGAAAACGAAATGAAGAATAAAACGGAGGATATTTATGAGTTTTATTAACCACGAATAAAATCAACAAACAGAAAGGAAATATAAATAGGAAACCGAGAGAACGAGAGATCAACTCAACAATAGGTTAGTTATTTTAAAATCCGCCAAGGTGTCGGAATTATAGAGTAACATGGTCAGAAACTCGCCGAGCTCATCGAAAAATCTATCTGTGGGAGGTCCTGGGGACGACTAACGATGGCAACTACAGTCAGCAAGGTTTCATTCAGAGCTTCGAAAGTGTTTGAAGATTAGATTTGAATTAGAGAAGGAGGGTGGTATTGGGCTGTAATTAAACTAACCCACCCTCCCGTTCCTTGCTTAGAGCAATGTGGATAAAAGAATCCTTCCCTCCCTGCGGGAACACAGTAGCAGGGAAAACTATATTCTCCTAATATAACTACGTTTCTGGTGAGCCAAAAAATGACAAGCTTCTCATGATGAGATAAAGTCAGAGAATGAACATTGTGAGAATGGAGTGAGGTGTTTGTGAGTGTGTTTGAAATCTTTTCATTCGTTCTTGTTTAAGTAAAGGGAGCCTAGGATGATAAAGCTTGGTAACCCGGGGGGTTGATGGTTGGATGCGAGAAGAAAAGAGAAACAAAACTGCATGAGAAATCGGTTAGAAATTAGTGGACCTTATTTATAATTTTCTACTCCAGTGGGGCATAAAATATCATCATTTATGGACCTAATATGAGATTCCATGGCAACGCCATCTTTGGGCTGATAAATAGGGTCCATCAAACCGGTATTTTAGGGCCGATATGTTGTCATTTCTTATGACAATATGTCTCAATTACATTTCATAACTTGTATTCTTTTTTACTATATCTGTGACTCGAGTTTGTTTTCTTACATATGTATTTTTTTCACTGTCTCTGTAAGTCATTCATAAAAAATACATATACCTTCCTTGCTTTTCTGAATTGTTCTCGGTATTTTTGAGCTTCTTGTGTTGTGTCCAAGTCTCGCTTCAATAGGTTAAAACTGGCAAAATGCATTTATTCAATATTTTTACTTATATGCAGAGACTTTTCTTCTGATTTCCTTATCTATGTTGCTCTCAAGCGTCACAAATTGTCCTGAATATACATATTTTTCCATATCTTAAACTTTTATCGGCAAATCTGACTGTTCGACTTTATCCCAAACTACTGATTATTATTTTCATCTTTGAAAATTAAATTGTAGTCCAACTGTGTGACTGGTTTGTAATAATTTCGATATCTATGATTGTAATTCTCCGGGATTCGAGGCAAGTAAGATGATGGCTTTAGTGAGGCAAAGGTGACGTAAAGTTTGCATATAAATTCTTATTCCCTTTGGTTTCCAATGCACTCAGTAGCTCTACTCACGCGCTACTTTGTGAGTTTCTCATATATATATATATATATATATATATATATATATATATATATATATATATATATATATATATATATATTAATAAAACCACTGTTTAATTCACGAGACCAGTCAACTACATCCCCTTCCCCATACAAAATTGCTTTGATAACTACCCTTTTACAAGTATTTGGGAGTATATTTTTTAATGAGGGCAAACATTACCCGCTTCGGAGATTCATGATGTTGTGGAAGCTGATAATTCTAGTCAACCATTATTATATAACTAAAATCTCCCTCTTGCCTTGTTTTTTCTCTATCGAATCGCCCTTCCTATCAGATTTGAACGTCAGTGCTTCTAGCGATTAAAGTCCCCCTTTTTTTAGTCATTCGCAATATCTCGTTCTTTTGGATCATTCCGAGTTTATTTATGGTTTATTCATGGTATTTATAGAAATAACGCGTTATCATCGTGTACCAGTTGCACTATGGGTGTCGATATATTTTCATATGGTTCTTAGGATTAATTCTTGGACGCACTGAATCGGGTCAGTCATCCAAAATCCTACTCTCCTAAACGTACACGCTTTGAAAGTTGAAATAAAGTCCTATGGATCTTCCTAGGCATGATTAGTTTTCTCGATACTTCACTTGTCCTCCTACCTATGTTGCCCCGAAATTTAGTCTTTCACTCACCTCCTTCCTGGCCTTAAGGTACCACCGGTGCTGGTCTTATAAATCACCAAATCTTATATATTCCAGCGATACTCGCCCGATTCTTGTGACTTTGATTACCCCAATTCGCAGCCATCGATTTTTTTTTATTTTATAGCCTTAGAAATCTTTAAGTCACTGATTTTTCCACTATTGCCATAGTATTCCTCCGTCTCTCCACCTCTTTTCTCATTGTTACCTTTGTGAGCTTAGAAAAATCCCCTTTTATCTATTCGATTCTATATTAAATCCCTGTTAATATCACTTGACACTGTTTGATATCTAGTATACACATTAAAAATGAAAAGAAACACTGTCAGATCCAATCAGAACCCCCACAAGCAAAATAAAATGATGACCTGAAAGGACACCAAAAATAAAACTTATTTTCAATCAGGCCTACAATAGGTAGATAACCTTAAGACCCCGAAATGCTTGGGCCGATAGGGTTTACTTGCCCATTTCCACCAAATACAAACCATACTCTCCCATCAAGGTTGGAAAAATATTTCTAGGCGGAATTATAATTATTGGATGATAAGATTTTCTCTACCACTTTTTATCATTTGGGTTTCTTTTGTATCCATCTATACTTCTATTCCATTCTTTTGTACATATTTGTTTGGTTCTGTTGTTTTCCCTTATTCTCGTGGCTTGTAAAGTTTCATTTCGCCATTGGTAGCCCTGAATTTTGCGGCTTAATAATGAATCCATCACTTAAATATCAACGAGCTACGCTCCAGCCAAGTGGAAACCACGCTTCCACCATGGGTGAAGTTGTCAACTTCCGGGGGGACTTCCCATTCAGATAACTTTGTGGGGGCTACACTATGTTGTAGCAATTATTAGGGGGTTCAAACTCCAAATTCCTCACTAAGATTCGTATCAGAAGTATGAAATTTGTAGTAAAGACCATATGAAAACAGCCACCTAATTATTGATCAAACCATAACCCTTAACCTAAATTGGTAGGAAAAAACATACGAAAACACCCACCTAAGGTATACAGGGGAATACTAGAATGTCTCTGTAAGTCATTCATAAAAAATACATATACCTTCCTTGCTTTTCTGAATTGTTCTCGGTATTTTTGAGCTTCTTGTGTTGTGTCCAAGTCTCGCTTCAATAGGTTAAAACTGGCAAAATGCATTTATTCAATATTTTTACTTATATGCAGAGACTTTTCTTCTGATTTCCTTATCTATGTTGCTCTCAAGCGTCACAAATTGTCCTGAATATACATATTTTTCCATATCTTAAACTTTTATCGGCAAATCTGACTGTTCGACTTTATCCCAAACTACTGATTATTATTTTCATCTTTGAAAATTAAATTGTAGTCCAACTGTGTGACTGGTTTGTAATAATTTCGATATCTATGATTGTAATTCTCCGGGATTCGAGGCAAGTAAGATGATGGCTTTAGTGAGGCAAAGGTGACGTAAAGTTTGCATATAAATTCTTATTCCCTTTGGTTTCCAATGCACTCAGTAGCTCTACTCACGCGCTACTTTGTGAGTTTCTCATATATATATATATATATATATATATATATATATATATATATATATATATATATATATATATATATATATATTAATAAAACCACTGTTTAATTCACGAGACCAGTCAACTACATCCCCTTCCCCATACAAAATTGCTTTGATAACTACCCTTTTACAAGTATTTGGGAGTATATTTTTTAATGAGGGCAAACATTACCCGCTTCGGAGATTCATGATGTTGTGGAAGCTGATAATTCTAGTCAACCATTATTATATAACTAAAATCTCCCTCTTGCCTTGTTTTTTCTCTATCGAATCGCCCTTCCTATCAGATTTGAACGTCAGTGCTTCTAGCGATTAAAGTCCCCCTTTTTTTAGTCATTCGCAATATCTCGTTCTTTTGGATCATTCCGAGTTTATTTATGGTTTATTCATGGTATTTATAGAAATAACGCGTTATCATCGTGTACCAGTTGCACTATGGGTGTCGATATATTTTCATATGGTTCTTAGGATTAATTCTTGGACGCACTGAATCGGGTCAGTCATCCAAAATCCTACTCTCCTAAACGTACACGCTTTGAAAGTTGAAATAAAGTCCTATGGATCTTCCTAGGCATGATTAGTTTTCTCGATACTTCACTTGTCCTCCTACCTATGTTGCCCCGAAATTTAGTCTTTCACTCACCTCCTTCCTGGCCTTAAGGTACCACCGGTGCTGGTCTTATAAATCACCAAATCTTATATATTCCAGCGATACTCGCCCGATTCTTGTGACTTTGATTACCCCAATTCGCAGCCATCGATTTTTTTTTATTTTATAGCCTTAGAAATCTTTAAGTCACTGATTTTTCCACTATTGCCATAGTATTCCTCCGTCTCTCCACCTCTTTTCTCATTGTTACCTTTGTGAGCTTAGAAAAATCCCCTTTTATCTATTCGATTCTATATTAAATCCCTGTTAATATCACTTGACACTGTTTGATATCTAGTATACACATTAAAAATGAAAAGAAACACTGTCAGATCCAATCAGAACCCCCACAAGCAAAATAAAATGATGACCTGAAAGGACACCAAAAATAAAACTTATTTTCAATCAGGCCTACAATAGGTAGATAACCTTAAGACCCCGAAATGCTTGGGCCGATAGGGTTTACTTGCCCATTTCCACCAAATACAAACCATACTCTCCCATCAAGGTTGGAAAAATATTTCTAGGCGGAATTATAATTATTGGATGATAAGATTTTCTCTACCACTTTTTATCATTTGGGTTTCTTTTGTATCCATCTATACTTCTATTCCATTCTTTTGTACATATTTGTTTGGTTCTGTTGTTTTCCCTTATTCTCGTGGCTTGTAAAGTTTCATTTTGCCATTGGTAGCCCTGAATTTTGCGGCTTAATAATGAATCCATCACTTAAATATCAACGAGCTACGCTCCAGCCAAGTGGAAACCACGCTTCCACCATGGGTGAAGTTGTCAACTTCCGGGGGGACTTCCCATTCAGATAACTTTGTGGGGGCTACACTATGTTGTAGCAATTATTAGGGGGTTCAAACTCCAAATTCCTCACTAAGATTCGTATCAGAAGTATGAAATTTGTAGTAAAGACCATATGAAAACAGCCACCTAATTATTGATCAAACCATAACCCTTAACCTAAATTGGTAGGAAAAAACATACGAAAACACCCACCTAAGGTATACAGGGGAATACTAGAATGATAATTAGATGAATTATTTCACCATAGCATAAATAGACCATTAATGCAAAATACAGGGTGAGGCAAAAGCCCTTATACAAACATTGAGAATTAAATCAATGATTTTTAAGGATCACTTTAACTTAACGCTTCCCAAATTAACTATCAAAAATATTGTTTCGTATTTTTTAACATTTTTACATATTGCTTCCATTTTAGAGTAATGTAAAAAATAAGGTGTAATTGTGAATTAATCTAACCTATTAGTTTACTTTATGTTAGGTCAAATTATCTTGGCCCTTCAAACAATAAACGTTGTTGTAGATGCCATTTAAAACGAGCATTTTAACATATTGGTTCCCGCTGGGTCCTCGAAGAAATAAGTTAAGGTCCTCTTTTCTTTTTAAAGGTTTGTATAGAGACGTTTGCCCCACCCACATAAGTATTAAAATTTAGAAAGAGGTGATCCAAAAATTTATATTATTTCAAGAATTTAATAATATATATATATTTTCTTGGTATTTTCTTGGTATTTTCTCGAAGGTTGGGAAACTACTATTTTTCCTTTTTTCGAAATCAAGATTCTTGTTTATTTGCCCTTTGACATGATTTAAAAACTAATTTTGTGTTAATATTAAATTTGTATCCAAATCGATTATCTTTTTATTTCTTGCCACACTGTCACTAAACACGTATTGCGCAACACATTTCTTTCGCGACATTCACCACAAGTGGATCGCGATTTGACTAATTGTTGTTTGTTTTTTTAAACCAGTTCGGTCATTCCATTGACGCCTAACCTGATGTAATTATGCAACATTTTAGTAACCAACATGTGTTACCATTCTCTTTTTTTCGTAATTTTGCTCCAGGCTCCTGCCGATGGCTTCGCATATGTTCTTCCAACCACTCATTTCATTAAATTGAGTTTGATTAACGACTTCGGGGCTTCTGAAAGGATCCCTTTCGAACAGTATTTATGGATCAATTCGAAAGTAATGTTTTCAGACACTCGTATGAGACGGAGTCTTACTGAAGAGTGGTAACCACTCCATCTGTCTCTTAAATGTTTCAAATGCACTTGAATGATACATTTGATGATTCACTTTCTTTTTTTTAGACGAACAACAGAAGTCAATTTTGCTACTCTCAAATGGTAAGCTGGAGAGATGTTGAGTGCACTTGGGATAAAGGCAAATATGTTCCTATTCGTGAAAATAATTATGTTATTAATATTATTTCCATAGAGAAAGTTTAAGGGATAATGAAAAAAGCAAAATGTAGTATTGATAAGACCAAATGGAAAAGGAAAACCTGAATATAACAATAAGAGTAGAAATGGGTACTGATACGAGATTAGATGAGATGAAGTGAAATGAGAAAAGAAAGAAAAGAGAAGGGAAGCAGAGACAAAAACGAGCGAGAGGTACTCTTTTACCATCAAATATTAGGTAAATATATCGCTCTAGTTACCCGAAGAAAGTCGCTGCATTTAAACTCGACCTGACAACACTAGCTGGGACCTACCACACGTTTCTGGATGGCCCTGGTGCAATCAAAGTGGCCGGCTAAAATAAAACAGATCAACACTGTTGAATTTTGGGGGCAATTTTTTTCATCTTTGAAAATTCCAATATTAAGCACGTTCGGAAGAGTGATGTGTTGAGCGTATGGAGATTAATTTTAAGTGAACATAGGCATTCGTTAGCTTCATATTTCCCAGTTCCTATGAGGAAATTTCTGGGATCTGGGATACCATAAGTAGTTATGTGTGCATAGGAGAAGATATTAGATAGAAATCGTGCGTCTTAGATATGTATATATGGTCTGATTTTGATGGGAATGCGTGTGATGTATGAGAGTGTAAATGATAAAAATTTATATGTGCCAGGTTGACTGGCTATTAGTTTATTTTCCTATAGCGTTTCAGCTTGTGTATTCTTTTGCTCATCTGAGCTTTTCTTTGTTTCCTTAGGTGGTTATTTTGTTTTCCTTTGAGGAAAGTTGAGGTGGTTTGCTGGTGTTTTATATGCGATGACAAAGTCTGTTGAATGCGGCAGAATCGCCGTGAAAGTCGCGACATCTGCCGAGGTTTCGTTCCTCTTCGTTGCTCCGTCCAACCGCCGAGGGACAGAAAGCTTTCTTTCTAACGATGCTCTCGCGGTTTCCTTTCTGTTTAATTATGCTCATTGATTTAAATACCTCTAAGTGATGCATCAACCTTTCCCAACATACCACACGCATATAAAGGTACACACACCCTGCCAATTTCCCAGCTTGTGGATTACTCGCGACGTCTATGTTCCATTCAATTTTACCTCCTCATAGCTTCGCTATTTTTATGATTCCCTTTTCCCAATTTTTGTGGGGTGTGTCCCCTTTATTTTTTGCTTTATTTTTCTGAAATAAAGAAAAATAAAAAACAGAGAAATACCAAAATAATATAGTTTTCTATTTTCTTTTTAGTCCATGTTCTCTTTAGAGTCCCTGGGGTTCTTTGAATGCATTTCTCCCCCCACCATTTCAAGGTGACTATATTTTCCTATCAAAATCCTTTTCATCCTTTTTCCTTTTATTTTCCGCCCATCCGTTCTTTCCTTCCATTTCCCTATTACTCATTCCAAGAAGACCGGAATGAAGGACAATTTAGCACATTTTCCTGTTTGTGTTCCTTGTACAAACTTGTTCACGGAGTTTTATAATACACTGGGGCTACAGTACGTCGGGAATTTAAAATCACTGAGATAAGCAATATACTGTGTGAATTTATGGTTAAAAACCCCCAGCGATTTCGCTAGTATTAGCCATTTTCATGTATTCCTCTTTATTTAATTTATCCTAGTTTCATTTTTATCTTCGTGCCAGTTCTTTTATTAGAAATGTATTGAATGAAGTACTATAGTTTAACTACAAAGCTTCATCGTCCTTAGGATGATTAACAGAGGTTCTGTAAAAATTATGGTCATAGCCTAACTTGAAGAGGAGGTTAAGTCCTCTTCGTTTATATGTTGGATTTGCGTACTCGCCTCGAAAATTGTGTAGACCTCGCCTTCAAGAATTCTGAGGTGAATTTTGAAAAATACACAACGTATTTTGACATCAAATCCAAAGAACGGAAATTCGAAGCAGGCGACGAAGTACTACTTCTGTTGCCCTCTGAGTCTAATAAGCTCCTATCTCAGTGAAAAGGACCTTTTTTAGTAGTACATAGAATCCCGAGGCCCGGTCGACTAATTAATTCAGACTCCCTCGGGTAATAAAGTGTACCATATCAACCTGTTAAAAAGGTACCACCGACCCACCGGCGCGCGGGCATTAAAAATGTGGTTGCTTTAGACGAAGAACTCGTCTTAGAGGCAACTTACCCGATCGAACCCCTCTGCATCGTTCAAACGGTCTGTGTCTCTCCTTTCTCACCAATTGGACTCAGCCCCCGAGCTCGATTTTAACCCCCGTCTCCGACTCATCGAGCAGGTTCAATTGGCGAGCCTCCTAAGTGAATTCTCGGACGTAGTCTCCGAAACCCCAGGTTGTTTAACCCAATTTACTCATGGGATTGTTTTAAAAACACAAGAACCAGTAAAAACTAAGCCTTACCCAATTTCCGTTCATTTACGCCCCGCGTTTAACGCCGAAGTAGAAAATTTGCTCAGGTTGGGGATCATCGAGCCTTCCTCATCTGACTTTTGTGCCCCGATTGTGATGTTCAGAAAGGCCGATCAATCATTTAGGATGTGCGTCGATTTTTGCAAATTAAATTCAGTCACCCAGTTTGACGCTGAGCCCATACCTTTGATTGATTAAAACCTACATCTTTTTGAAGATGAAAACTTCATCTCCAAAATTGATCTCTGTAAGGCCTACCATCAGATTTTGCTCTCCGAATCTTCTCAGCGCTTTACAGGATTTGCTACAGAGAAAGACTTAATGCAATTTACTCGTCTTCCATTTGGTTTGGTAACTCCGTGTGGTAACTACAATCGAATAATGCGCCGAATTGTAGACGGCCTAGTCAGTGTAACCTTTTATTTTGACAACGTGTACGTTGCCACCCGTACATTGAACCAGCACGTACAGTCCCTTCGCGCTTTATTAATCTGTTTGCACGCACACGGCCTCAAGATAGGCCCATCGAAGTGTCATTTTGCATATGATACGATTAAATATCATGGTTTTAAGATCAGAAAGAACTAGATTGTCCCCCAAGAAGACAAAGTTAAAGCCATAACTGAAATGCCGCTTCCTCGGACAAAGAAGCAGCTGCAGTCATTTATGTGTTCTGCTTCATTTTGCAGGCGCTTCGTTCCCAATTTCGCCACTATAGCTTCACCCCTTAATGATATGTTAAAGAAAACGGGACCCGATCCTGTCAGTTGGACTCCCCTCGCGGTGTCAAGCTTTAATAAGCTGAAGGAGAAACTGATCTCTGCTCCTATTTTGAGACTCCCGAATCCGAACAAAAGGTTTGGGATTCGTACTGATGACTCTCATGATGGTATAGGTGGTGCCCTCATGCAGTATTAAAACGATGGAAGTGGATATCCTGTTGCGTATGCGAGCAGGAAACTGTCTGTCCGCGAGAAGGCTTACGCCACCATTGAATTCGAGAGGTTAGCTATAGTATGGTCGATTCGACATTTTAGAATGTACCTTGTAGGAACTGAATTTGTAATTGAGAGTGACCATAAGCCATTTTCGTACTTTCGTAATTACAAGAGTCAAAATGGACGACTAATGCTTTGGAGTCTGTTGCTCATGGAATATCAATTCCGTGTTGTGTATATCAAGGGTACTCAAAATTGTTCACCGGATAGTTTAAGTAGAAATCCTGTAGAAGAGCCTATTGCCATAAATTAAAGATACCATTAGCGTATCTCCTTGTAAATATGTTTGCTGATTTTTTTTATATATAGGTTAATTGTTTCAAGGGTTGTATAATTATCTTCGGTTGTAGTGTGTCTTTAATAATGGTTCGTTTTTTTCTTTTATTTAGATACTCAATGTGTTGTATGGCTTATTTTTTTGGGGGGGGGGTACCTGTGCGTATAGCCTGAAGTAATTATTATCATTTGCTAACTCCGCTTATGACCGAATTTTGTTTGTATCTCCTGCACTAATTCATTTTTATACCATCACCCCTTGAATAAAAATTAGTTCGAGACATTTTTTTTTTGCGTCAGACTTTTGGAAAAAAAAATGTCTTCCTGAAAAGGGAGGAGTGTGGAAGAATGAGAGAGAGAAGGAATTCCGCCCTCCCCCCCCCCCCATCCTGACTTCCCCAGTTCGCCGTTGGCGGCTCTAGATTTGTCTGCCCTATATACTGCGAAAATTAGCAGAATGGAAAGACTATTAAGAGGGATTTGCGCTATGGAACCTTATCGCGACCCAAAGCAATTAAGGAAGTCTGTTGGCGATGAATCTCTTTTCCCCTTCTAGATAATTTCGGGGTATAGATTCGACACCTCAAAGTTCACATGCAGATTGTGTCAAAAGCCGCCGTCCAGTACGTTAGGTGTAACGTCTTCGTTAGTCGAGAGGAAATCGACTACATCAGTAGCGTCCAGAGAAGAATTGAGCGATTGTCGAGGAGCCAAGGAAGAGCTAGTCGTCACTCAGTGTTGTTTGTGGAAATAGTTAGGCGCGCTTCAACCCTTCTCACCACGTTTTCGGATTTTAAGGATCTGAAAAGCCATCCCCAAAGCACCCTCCGTTTTCCTCTTAAGGATAAGAGACCCCGCAACTTCAGTTTCCCGAAGTTGAATTGAGCGTCCCGTGAGACGCCTAAAAGTTCCAGGTCGAACTTACCTACCTGGTCCTACTCACTGCACATCAAGGTAAAATGGATTTAACCCCCACTTCGTCACGCTCCCCCCATCTTTACTGCGTTGAACCTCAAGGATCACTTTTGCTCTAGTATTTGCATAATTGTAAAAATCATTACTTAATTAATTATCCCTCGGTTCAAGCTTAATTGATAATGTTAATCATCTTAGCAGTGAACCGTCAATATTTAATTGCATTGCCATTTAACTTTCCCTATATGTATATGTAATCTTTAGTCCTATTAAAGTATATCTTTGTAGCCGTATTTGAATATTCCTTTGCCTAGCAACTGTGTATGCAAAGCACTCTTAGAATCATCCCCAGGTGGAGCCTTAATTTCGGTCGGCCAGTAAGCCTGTGTGCGTATAACGGCGTACACCAGTCATACCACGACACATATTTTCTTGGTCTTCAATCGCGTGTTTATACGATCAAGTGGTTCTACTCTATGGGTGCATTTCATACATAGGTTTTGTATATGTATGCCGTGCATTTAGGTCGGGAAATTTCATCCGGAAGGAAATACTTTGTATTATTTGGAAGAATTTTTTTACCATGCTTATTATACAATAACCTGTATTAAAACAAATCGATACAGAACTCCCATACTGAAGTGCATACAGTACGTATATAGGGTGTATATGATGGTAATACAGTATATATTGTAGGTACATGGGTCTATGTTGGGTAAATACTGTGTATACGCTGGATATATCGTGGATGATGAGCAAATATAGTAAATATTGTGTGTATGATGCGCATATAGTGCGTATATGCTGCGTATACTGTGTGTTCTAGTTAGATATATAGTTTGCGCGATGCATATATGGTGCGCTTGTATTGTACCCATGTTGGGTATATGGTACGTATGTGATATGTACATTCATATATCATGCACACAAATATGTGTATATATGATGCGTATATAGACTATGTATGCTGGACAAAATATTTTACAGTGCATATGAGGCTCTATATGGTGTGTGTATATATATAATGAATATTTGTTACGCGGTGTAGGTGCTGCGTGTCGAATAGAGGCAGGATGTCTTCTGTAAGGACCTCCTCTTTGAGTGTTGAAACATAGCGACCTTTTTGTATTCTATTAAATTATATCTTGTGAAAATTTCCCTCAGTTCGAACTCCAATTTGGTGAACGCAGCTGGCACAGACAAGCCAACGTTCCACCCTTAAAAGATAGATAAATTCAGTACCTTCTTCAAAGAAAGCGGTTCAGATCGCGCGCTAAATTGTATGCTCGCCACTGAGATCGACACCAAACGGTGCAAACCAGTGGTAAATACAATACCAAAACAACAAAAGAATCTGCTAATAATATAAGAGGGTTGACATTTAGTAATGACCTTTTAACGTCAATTTTTGGTACTAAGTGAGGTTATGTAAGGTCGCTACAGTTCCGCAAATTTATGATTGGGATTTGTAGTTAAATGAAGAAGATTTTGTGCAATGGTAGGAGGGAAACTATTTCTCTGTTAGACTTTCCTTCCACGCATTTCAATCTTACAGTTAACAGTTTTATAATTCCCACTTCGGTTTTGATTGTTTGCAACAATCATCTTAACTTTAATTCTACAGTTTTACGTTTATTTAGCGATCAAAATATTCCCAAATATAAAACACAATTCATATATTTAGGGCAGGAAGAATACCGTCCTTTGTCACGTGTCGTCAAAGGCGACTAAACCCTGATAGGGGTGGAGGCCCTGGAAAGCCGTGCACCCGACAGCCTTGTTCTTGCAAGCGTTATATGGCGGAATGGGAGGGGCGGGGCAGTCGCGGAGCCCATCGAGTTTTGTCAGTTAATGTGTGAAGCGAATGGTTGCGTGGTTATGTGAAGGGTTATCTGATTTTGGAAAGGGGGGATAATCAATGTCTTGAAACAGGGTGATTGCGGATGCTTGTTCTATGTGAGACAAATATGAAAGGGAATGAAGAGTTTGTTTGTGATTGGAAGAATTGAGTGGTAGATTGGTAGGAGTAAAAGGGCGTGGCAGTGCTTTTGAGTGAGAAGTGGCAGGATGCAATGTCTTGGTATGAATGCGCGGTCTCAGGAATATAGGGGTGGAGTTGAGATTTGCATGGGTAAAACTGTGCATTTTATGAACTATAATGAAAGAAATGAATCTATAAATAGAAGTTCTAGAATGACCTGATGAGTGTTATGCGGAATTAGGAATGGGTGTAGGAGATATGAATGGACGAAAATGTGAGAGAATGGGAGATGGGATAACTGGAGCTTTTGGTACACTCGGTGAGAATTGAAATGGAGAGAGGGTGGTAGGGTTCTGTGCTGAAAGGAACTTGTTTGTGGCAAACTCCTTACTCAGGACAAGAAGAGGCATAAATAAACATGAGTTGAGTGGAAGAAAGGGTGGAAAGTTAAGGGTGTGACTGATATGCTCCAAGTAATAATATCTTACTAAGTAGAGATAATTATAGTACTAGCAGTAGAAGAAGAGCCGCCATTTTTACGGCTAATACCGTTGTAGATCGTGTTCATATTCGCTCAGGAACACGCTCTGACTCTGAGCCCAACCCTGTCATACTCACCCCCACCATAAACCGCCCCCTCTTCTTGCAAAATCACTCATTTTTCATCTCTTCCACTACGTCCCAAGAAGACCCATGTATCATCATTCCTTCACTCTTCTAAAAAGACCAGTTCTCTTCCTGACTCTTTCCCGCTTCCTCTTTCCGTATTCTTGTCCCTTGTCCCCCATCTTGAATCTCCTCCCTGCCTCATCTACCACTGTTCCTACCCCCCCCCCTCTTTCGGTGGTCTTTCTAAACTTCCTTTACCTGTCTACTAATCTCTTTTGAGAGGTTCGAACTCGGGCATAGCCGAAGCATGGTCCCATAGCCACACTAATGTCATCTTTGCTGCCGCTTTTCCCCGACGAATCCACGTTCAGGATGACAAGAGAACCACTTACTATGATAGTCGGTCGGTTTACTTGCTGCTAGCCATCTCTCACCGTCTCTCATCCCTCTCACTCCCTTCCAAACCTTCTAAGTCTATATTTTCTTCCGCACTGAACCGTCTCTCACAGATGCAGGAAACAGATCGTATCTAATTTCCTAGATCTTTCCCAGTATATCAATTCAATTTACGATGGCGTGCGGACAGTTGTTATTTTGTATTTAGACTTTCAGAAGACATTCGATAAGGTGTGATCTAAGAAGTTAATATCTTAATTAGAGCATTAAAAATTGTCGGAAAAGGAGCAAAGTGAATCGAAAACTGGCTATCTGATCACAGATAGAGTACTAACCAATGGCAAACTGATGCATACAATAGCCTCAAATATCCTCGGTAAACTCACACTAGCCGTATCCTTTCCGAGAATATGAAAAACTCTAGGTATAATATTCAATCAAGCTTCTTTCTTGCCTCTCCCCCAAGAGTTACCCCAGTCCCTCCCTTCTATCTTTCCTGATAATTTCTCAGCATTCTTCTCAGAAAAAAATAGTTCATATTCTCTCGGAAAGACAGTGCCTCTGAGCCCCTCAATTTCGTACTCAAACCCTCTACACCTCTCCCGCACAAACAAATACTCGATTTCCTTCTATTTCCCCCTACTTCCAGCATTTTAAATACGGCTGCCATTGCTCTACCTATCTTGTTCATTGTACCTCCCCTGACCCTAGATAACCTTGCATCCCTGATACGCCTCTTTGTTGTATGTAGCTCCTAGTCGTTTGCTCTGCATGGATAACCTTGCCTTGTCACTCCCTGCGCCTAAGACGGGAAATTGACTCCCGGCTCTTATATGCTCTCGTTCCTCTCTTAATCTCTTCAAGAGCACCTTGAAAATCCCCCTCTTTAGTCAAGTCTTATCTCAGTGTTAGACAAACGCTCTACGAGGTCAACAACTTTGAAGAGGGTCATATTCTTGCATTATTATTATCACATAAGAATTCACCCTCCAATTTTTCGCCTCTCTCTTATTTACACTTCGAAGACTCGCTTCACCCTTCTTACCCAATTTCTTCAACAGGAAAAAATTCATGAGCGATCTAGTTTCTTAATCCTGACGCCTATTTAATCAATTGACGCAAGTGTTTTAATCACTTCAATGACCTTTTCACTCACTCGATTACCTGAAAACTCCTTTTGAAACTCTGACCTCTTAAATTCAAACCCACGTTCGTTTTGCTTCCTTGCCTTGGCCCCTTGAAATTCATGGACAAGAAACTTGCTCTCATTATTGTCTCCGAAAAGCCTTTTAAGCCCTTAGTCATTCTATCGTGATTAATAAAGGTAATCTGACGCGAATCACGGCATAATATAGTAAAATTACTGATTTATGAAACTCTGAATTGATATTATGGACAATATTAATTAGTGTTTATTAATACCAGTATATTTTCACCATAGAGTGGGGTTTTGTTTTGGAATGGAGGAGGGGGGGCAAGAGTTAGTTAGTTAATTGTATCACCAATCCCTTTTTCAATATTAAAGCGACTCTGCCCTTGTTGTGAGCCGCCAGAAAAGAATCTCCGATCTGATAATGAAATTCAAATATCAGAATGACAATCGCTGGGAAGCCCGAAGGCACCAGTGACCGATCCTCTTTGCGGGGGTAGATAAGGTAAGGGTAATAGTACTATGTTTTGTCACCATCAAACAAGCGAGAAAACTTTTTTGACCCCCAAGGAAGGGGACCACCCGTTCTATGTCAGAGGAATGTAAATATAGAAGCGCCTTTGGCAGGTTCCGGTACCGAAGAGTAATGTGTTGTGTGAGCGAGGAGAGGAGAGAGCGGTGTTGTAGTTGGTTATGCCTGTGAGGGTGCATGTGACTGGAATTGTCTGCACGCATGCGCAGACTCGACTTACCGTTCAGTGGCGTCCACTTTGGCCGGAAATCGAGTCTGGTACAGACGCAAAAGCAACTATCACCAAACCCATGTATTCAGTAGAGGTAGGAGGGTGCTTTGGAAGGTAAATTATGCCTGTGAGAATGAATACGTTAAATTGCATACAGTCATGGCCAAAAGTTTTGAGACTACTATATTTTTTCCTAGAAGAAAATTAATAGAACTAATCAAATGTTGAATTTTGCTTTAGTATGTTTATATTATAATTTGAAGGTGAAATATACAAAAAAAAATAGAGCTCAAACCCATTTTATTAGTAAATAGTCAATTGATGCGCTCAGTCAATATTTACAATGATGTTCCTTATTCTTAATGGCAGCTTCAATTCATTTTGGAATGCTGGAGACGAAATTTGTGATAATATTTTGACTGATATTGCTCTATTTTTGTTCAATAAACACCCTCAATTGCTTTTATTTTGGTGGCTTCTGTTTATCAACAGCCAGATTGAGTATCACTCACAAATTCTCTTTTGGGTTCAAATCTGGCGAATTGCCGGGCCAAGGTCCCAAAGGTTCGATGTTATTTTCAGCCAAAAACCTTGTTATTGCTTCTGCTTTCTAACAAGGTGCGTCATCATCTTGAAAATAGAGTTATCATCTCCATTTTGGTTCTGACTTAATGGTAAAAGGTGTTTATGAAGCACGTTTTGGTGCAATATTAAGTTTATGGCAGTGTTCTTGGGCAACAGTATTCGTGCTCTAGTTCCCTTAGATGAGAACCAGTCGCAGACATGGAGAGTGTCCGGATGCTTCCCCGTGGTCACGACAAAGACCCGTGAAAGCGCTTCCCTTTTCTCTTACTAACGAGGGATCTTCCAGAAGCTTCAAACCAGCGGAAGGGAGCTTTATCAGGGAATATCACCTCGCTCCAATCTTCAACAATCCATTCTGTATATTTCCTACAAAAGTGGAGCCTATCCTTAATGTTCTTTTTGGCGAGGTGAGGCTTCTTCGCAGTCCTTTTCGACTTGAGACCTTTGTCAAAAAGTTTCAGCCTGACTGTCCGCGCTGAAACGTTCACATCTGCCTCTTTTCAATCGGAAGCAAGTTTTGCACTGGACGTTACCAACCGGCAATCTCTTGGCGTTCATTTGAAGGTCTTGGGCGTGACTGTACACTCGGTGCGAGGAATCGTCATCCCCAAGAATCACTGAAGCGGACTAATGGAATATAGAAGTGATGTATGGAATGTATGTATGAAAAAGCTTGCAGTATGTTTTCAAAATCTAGATTCTCACTGTTTGCAATAAGTTTAATAGGGAAGAAAATGGGAAGTTTTTAAAGAGTAGTGTTGTACGAGACGTAATATGTGATAGAAAGAGGAGAGGGAAGTTAAGAGAGTGTGATTCATTGTGCAGAATTGGTATGAGTTGGAGGAGGATGGTGCAATTGAAATGTACAAGAGGTTTGTGCAATAATTATGTATGGAAACTGTAAAGACAAAATTGTCAATTATAATAGTTTTAGAGGATGTTAAAAATGGGATCTAAATGATTACAGGTCAAACAAAAGTCTCCATAAAAACATAAAAGAACGCTTTAAGAGCTAATTCTCGATAGTTGTATGAAGAGGTTAAGCTCACCTTGCACTCTGGAAGATTGGATCGGCTGACACAGAGTTGAGTTAACTTTTTAAGATAATGTGTGCGAGGAGGCGTAATAACTGAGCAACCGAGGGGAATTATGTATTAGTTGTGTCTGAAGTCGAGTTGTAAGGTATCCTTGGAGTCCTAAATTTGGGAAGCGGAACACTGATACGGGGAGAAGTCATGGATCTCGATATCCTGACTAATGAAGAGATTGTGAGGATAAACTTTGTGATCAAGCGGACGTTTCTTGGACGATTGTATGTCGAAGAGATACAAACTTACTCCCATCTCTCAAATCATCATTCGCGCGCTCAGAATCAATTGGCCCACTTGCTGAGTTCATCCTACGACAGAACCTCTTCTGCTCGTGTGCGAGTATTTAACCACCCTCGACCTCTGCCTCTCTCATTTTCCATGAAGCGATAAATAATTAACTACTATTAAGTGTACGGTGAAGTATTTTTGTCGTTCCTAATCCACGGGATCGTATTAAAGGCGCAATCCCGTGGCAAGGGTAGGGCGGCCTCCCGATACAATTACTTCTGACATGATAAAGCATCATTACATGGCAACGCCCAATCATATATCAATGTGGTTGCGATGTTCATGATAATGTCATATCATTATATCGGTATTTACTGTGATAGTGAGTAATTATACGTTTTATTGATATTAATGATGTAATAGTGTTCAAATCAAATATTTTCTTCGTAAATTTCTTTTATAGGCTCAGTCTCGTTGTCGGATGTATAAACATTTATCCATTGGCGGCCTTTGTGAAACTCGGCATTAACTGATAACTCAATTGGAAAATTTACATTTTTATCAATGAATCTAAAGATAAGAGGGGCACGCCCGCCACTTCTGGAAATCCTTGAACGAGAGAGAAAGAGTCAAACAAACTAGTATATTTTCACTCAGTAGATAAAGGATGAAGGTACACACGGATCAAGGAAAATGGGTTTAAATGGAAATACTTTGCCAAAGTGGGGTGTATTATAAGCATAGATAAACAACTTATCAAAGAGAGTACATAATTAAAACATCTCTAGTCTTTTGGGAAAGAGAGGGAGAGTGTATGTGTGTAAAGCAGAAAGTGGGAGGATTCAAGATGACCTACATATATCTTGCACCAAAAGGTTCTGAAAGCCACGCTCAAACCATCCTCAGAGTATTTAATTAAATGCTATAAGAGATCCTTCAACAACTGAAAAGAGGGAGTACATGTAAGTATACAAGGATTAAAAAGAGAATGCACCTATAAGTGTCTCCTACCAATAATAATTAACTTTCTGTTATCTTTGGCAAGAATTAAGCAATTGGTAATTCTATTCACGCTCATTTCTTACCGTTTAATCGTTGAAGGACAGAGGATGTAAAAGGCTCTTATCTCGATAAGATAGTTTCCTTCTATTTCCGTAAACTTTTAATTTTCATGGAGTACAACTTGAATATTTATTTACCTGTGGAACAAAGCCACTAATGGGATTGTTAAAATAACCTTTAAGAGCTTCATTAGTGGAAAATCATTAAGAGATCTCTCTTATTTTATAAATTGCAGCTTCAGGGCATCAAATTCGTGGGTTTGTTTTATCTATCCAATCGGCTTCAGTTTGGAAGCCAATGTTCCATCACATAGAAGGAACAACTCTCTCTAGAAGGGTACAGACGAGACCCTCCATAACAATCCCAGACGTGCCTCCAGGAAGAGAAACATACACCCGTCAACAACAAAGAGAGGATCGTTACGCGAAAAATAAATTAATACTCGTATATGCCGCTAAATTTAAATTGGCAACACTATAGGAAAATTTAGTAGTGCTTAATTGACTGATTAATTTTGTAAATAATCAAATAAATAGAAAATTCCGTAGTCAAACGAGGGGATCATTATTTTTTTTATTGAGTGGAAACTTAGTGTGATTAATGAATGCATTTTTTATTCAATTAAATAAATGTAAAATTCTACATAAATTCATGATGCTAATTTTATATATTTGCGCAGTAAGTTAATCTTCCGTCAATTAATTTTTCCCTAATTACACTGCGCCTTATTGGTCCCTTATTGTGGACCAAATCGAATTAGTTTTCTTTTTCAAGTATCAGGTTGGAACGAAAGGAATGCTCGATTTTCTAAACTAAAGTTTTAGAAAGTATTTATTAAAGTGGTGCCTCTTGTTATCGTTTAAGAATGGTAGAATGAGTAATTTATACCTTTTTCTTTTAGATGATAAAAATATTTTTCATAATCTTCTTAAGTATTCACTCCTATGTCCTTCCATCTAAAGATCACATTGGACATGCTCTATAAGTGTCATAAAGGTGTCAATGCAAGTACAGTGGCAAAATCCAATCAGAGTACTTATGAGGTTGATGCACTAAATGAAAAAAAGTTGCAGGAGGAAGTTTTTTTCGTTTCTAAAGTGGGGCTTTCAATCTAAAAGGCTGACCAAAAGAAGGTCGTCCAAAAGAACTTGATTCCAAAATGTTGGAAGCTGTTGTCCTAGCAAATCCTGCCAGAACTTCTAGGAAACTCCCAGAACAATTTAACGTAGCCCATACGGCTGTCCTGCGCCAACTGAAAAAGATGGAAAAGGTTCTGGTGATTGTAAAATAGGTACGCACGAACTGACCAAGGTGAATCCGCAACATCGTGTTACTTGCTATGTCTTTGCTCTCACCATACCTTCGTCCATCATTTTGGGGCAGGCTTGTTACTGGCGATGAGAAGTGGATCCTTTATCATAACTTGCAGAGCTGCAGTTCATGAATCAGTTGAGGAAGCACAATTTCTCAACAACCAAGAGTATTTCATCCAAGAAAGATCATTTTGAGTGTACGGTGGAATATTGAAGGACTTTTCCATTACAAACTGTTAGATAACAATCAAACAATTAATGTTAATCTCTACTGCAATCAACTTTGTCGTTTGAAAGCCGCTCCTCACACAGCTCGTATGACAAAAGATCTCTTGGAGGAACTCGGTTGGGAAATATTGCTTCATCTTTCATATTCTCCTGACTTTGTCCCTTCTGATTATTACATGTTTAGGTGATTGCAAAACCATTTAGATGATTTTAGGTTGACATCAATAGAAGACGTTGAAAACGAGCTGGATTCATATTTTGCACCAAAACCTAAAGAATTTTACAAACTTGGCATTTATAAGCTTGTTGACAAATCGAATGAAGTTCTAAGAAGAAATGGAGGTTGTGTTTCTGATTAAATATTTCCATACTCATAAGCTTTTCAATTTTTAATATATACCATAAAATCTGACATTACTTTCGTTCCATCCTGTTATTAAATATATGAATTATTGCATCCAATTGGAAATTTCGACCCTTCCGCTACTACGCTTTTTACTTTCCCTTTCTCTCTTTCGCCGTTCTATCCTCATTTTCCTCAGGTTGAGTATTTAGTTCTTTGATTTTGGTTCCTATAAAGTCTTGAGGAATTAATTTGACCATTCCGACTTTGAGTTTTATGGCGTTCATGCCAAATCCAGCGAGTATATTGAGGACTCTTCTCGTCACACACTTGATGTTTGGCAGATGACATACACGATCTTTGTCATCCCGCATTTCTTTGTTTTCTTCCATCTCCCCGATTTATTATTATTTTATAGTATTTCTTCCATTCATTCCGATTCCAAGGAAGCGTTTACGAGTCCCTTGCTGATGTTTGCCCTTTTGAGGGATTATGTGATGGAGAAAAGCGCACCACTTAGAACCAGTTCATTTTTCTTTTCTTTAGCTTTTTTTTTAATAAATTATCTCTTCTAACGTCACAAATACGTGACTTTTTTCACTAAGACTTGGTTCTTCCCTTTCTACAAATCAATTATTTGGAGTTCTAAATGCAAACTAAATGATTAGATTTGAGAGGGATATTTGATTAGGAGTGTGAAGCAATATCGAGAAGGAAGCAGTCCTTAGCTTTGGAAAATCCGAGATGAAGTTAAAAATGAACTTGATATGATTATTGGAATTAACGAAGGTTCCCTCATCTTTTTTGTGATAAGTTTGTTGAAAACTTGATAGCACATCCCCAGTATAACTTTAGAAATCGTGCCATAGAAATAACTAGTGATAGAAGTGCATATACATAAATTTTAAATATCCTAACTAGTATAAAAATATAGCAGGGAACATCACAATTTAGTTCGCATCATGAAGAACTGACAATAATTCGCCATACTCGTACTTGCATCTTTAGACATTATTTGCTATACAATGGAAAGGTGCATTAACTTGGGAATCGCATTCAGACACATTTTAGAAAGCGTTTGTGTATGTGTGACCAATGTGAATGAAATGCAATCGAGAAGCATAGCGACTAGTTTGTGTTATTTTGATCGCTCGGCGACGATTACATTGGTCTGCATTTAGGATTTTTTTAATTTTTATTTTTATTCATGGATGTGATCTTACATATTTTTAGGTTGCTGATTTTAAATATCTAAACCATTTTTTTCTATCACGTAAGGATTTTGAACAAAATACTAATTAATGATAACAATAAAAATGCATTTTTAATATATTGTTACTTATATAAAATAAATAAGTAATCATTGAAAGGCACAGTATTTTAGTTTTAAGAACATATGTATATAAAATCAACATGAAATAAAACACGGTTATCATGAAATGAATCAAAATCATCAACATCAAATCAAATGAGTGTAAAAAAAACATGCTCTCATGGTTAGCCTACATACTGATTCAAAGGAAGGCGTACCGCTGTGATTTCCGCTTGTGCTGTGCATCGGGACCATCACGTTTCAATGACTAGCAGTAATCCGCCATCATGCTGACATTCCATTTGCCCTGGTATCGAGTTTCCATAAGTGTAAATATCCTGATGGAAACGCTCTCCTTGTTCCTCACTGTAGTTCCCACAATTCGTGGGAAAATAGTTAAGATGTGAGTGCAAAAGTGCATCTTCACACTCATTCTAGACCCAAGTTGGTGGAAACTTGAAATCAGACTTGGATCATTTCCTCATATTCTGGGGAGCGGGTGTTTCACAAGAAGTTATGGACAATCTGCTTGAAGGAAAACCAAGCATTCACTTCGACGCCTGCTAATGCTTCCTCAAAATGCGTCCTTCATCAATTCCCAAATCTGAGGGCCAACAAAGATTCCTGCCTTTAGCTTGCTTTCACTTACACGAGGAAACTTTGACTCCAGGTACTTGAAAGCAGCTCCTTTTTTGTTCAAGGCCTTCATAAAATTTTTCATAAGCCCTAATTTGATGTGGAGTGGTGGTAGCAGAATTTTCTTGGGGTCAACTAGTGGCATAGCTCTCACGTTGTGATTTCCGGGTAAAAAGCTGGTTCTTGGTGGCCAGTCCTTTTTTTCATAGTTCCGGCTGTTAAGCATACTATCCTAGAGATACAAAAACATGAATACTTGGTGTATCCCCCTTAAGGACCTAGTATGAGAGGAATAACTTTTAAATTACCACAAATGAGAAAATTTTGCTGATGGTACTTGATTGCAGTTATTAGTAGTGTTTTCAAATTTTCGTATGTTTCGGACATTTGGATACTATGGCCAATTGGCACAGATGCAGCTGTGTTGCCATTGTAGAGAAAAACAGCCTTTAAACTTCTGTTAGAAGAATCACTGAAGAGCCTCTATTTATCTGCTTTGTACGGCAGCCCCATGTGTTCGATAAGGCCATAAATATTTGAACAGAAAACTAAAAAATCCTCTTTCTTAAAGAACTGAATGAATTCTGCTTCACGATGACGGTACCAAGCGAATGTTATTCTAGAAGCTAGAAGCCTGTGTTCCTTCAGTCTAGAACCAAGTAACTGTGCACTTTCTCTTGGAAGGTTAAGGTCTCGCACCAGGTCGTTGAACTCAGATTGGTTGAAGAGTTTGGGATCGTCATTTGTTGGTGGTTCGTAGTCTACTTCCATCTGATTAGTACCACTAGTATCGGACTCTGATGAAATTTCCCACATATCAGGTGGCACAGGCACGGGTGTATCATCTGAGTGTGGAACAGGCCTTATTGCTGAAGGAATATTTGGGTATATTATGCGACCTTTAGGCTTGTTGTTTAATCCAGCTACTTTAGTCATACAAAAGTAGCAGTCATCATGGTGATTCTTCTGTTCTCGCCATACCATTAGTACTCCAAAGGGCATACATTTAAGTTTTCCAACTGACCACATTTGGAGCTTACTGATGCAACTCTTGCAAGCCTTGTGTGGGGGAAATGGCTTGTCCTAATCTCCTAATCTGCAGCCAAAATAAGCTAAATAATACCCTTCACCAAAGGAGTAATATTACTCCTGGAAAATGAAGGGGTGAATTGCCCGCAGACATAGCAAAATATGTCTGCTGAATTTATACAGTCTCTAGACATATTCACAATCTAAAAATAAAGAAAAATATATTATCAATATTAGAAATATATCTATGATATATATATATATATATATATATATATAAATATATATATATATATATATATATATATATATATATATATATATATATATATATGTATATGTATATATATATATATATTATAATATATATAAATATTTACTTATGCTATACAAAAATAGAAAAGTAACGTCTCCGTATAACTCGACAACGTGATGTGATAGAGATGAATAAAAGACAAAGTAAATCACCAGTTATCATATATATTTTGAAAAAGATGTCATACTTTCAATAAAAGAATCATGCAGACCAGTGTTATATGAAACTTTAGAGATCAGGTCAGGAGTTGAGTCTCATTTCCTATCCCCTGAACTACACCCTCTAATACATACATGTGGTTTCAGACACATATTTGCTTTCTTTTTCTTTGCCATATTATTCTAATTAAATTGGTATTGAATTTTATGTAGTAGACATTATATTTAAAGTATGATAAGATATAATATTATAAAGTGTAAATTTCAATGAGTCATTAAATGAGGTCTGGAGCACAAAGGGGTTAATCAGTTTTCATGATAACTTAAAAGGTGGAGATTGGCTACTTAAGAAGGGATCCGCACAGGACTGTGGACGATTTGTTAGTTTTCCATCCGTTAGCAATTTAATTATTTTAATAGAATAATGATTGCTTTAATTGGTTACAGATTAGTCAAAGTTATGAGGAGGAACAATCCTATCTTACGAAGTAATAATACAGGATCTCCCCAAAGTCTGGACACAGGGAAAAAAGCATATTAAAAAAAATAACTACATTTTATTGAATTTTAACTATATTATATTTAATCGAAATATTACTAAACAACATCTTCAATGTCATTTCCGCCATTTATGATGCAAATTTAGATTACGCTTTGCGAGATTCACCCGATGAACCCGATGAATTAACTCCAAATTTCCGTCAATTTGAGCAGATAAAGATGTCAATGGGGGTAAAGTCTTCATTAAGGAGACCATTAAGCACACCTTTGCTTAGAGCAGACCTTGGAAAAAGAAATCAAGATGGTAAAGTCTGGTTAACGAGTAGACCATTGTGATATCTCCTGTGTTCAGACTTTAAGGACACCCTGTATTTTAACTCACATTTCCAAAGGGTCGGTTATGAGTTCAGTAAAATGGTATGGTGAGGTATAAAAGTGAGATGAGTGTTAGAAGAGGTGACAAAAATTTCACATCACTCTTCATGATTCTTTTAAATTGAAAAAATAAACAAACGAAAATCAACCTGGCAATCTCAACATGAAAATCGGAATAAAAAAGTTCATAAAGAAATATGCCGAAAAAAGAAGAGATTTTATTTTCGTGTTTTACTCAAGACCAAAAAACAAAAACAAATAAGGGCAGATCTCCCCCTTCCCTTCCCGAAATTTTATGTGAAGTTCGTAAAGAAGAGGTAAAGTCAATGGAGTGGGAGGTCACACCATTCTTTCTAAACCTATTCAACCTAGACAATAAAGGCAGATCTCCCCAGCACTGCAGGTATTGAGGCGTGGAGGGTACGTATCCTTCTAGATGTTAGCGGCAGCATGGTTAGCAATGCTCCTCTAGACGACCCCCCTTTCGGGATGCGATGATTTAGACAGGAAACCAGTGTCATGATGACCCCTTTCGTCCTGATCTCGTTTCCTGCCTTTGTGTATCAAAGGCTCGCATTGCTTCGCACTCGCAAAATGGCCGCATATACATAAATACAAGGCCATTTTTTTTATTCAAATCGTAGATGACACCTAAATGGTTTCCATGGAAACTATTGGAGGCGGGTTCAATTTCCCATCTCCCCCTAATGGCCCACTAATGAGTAAATACTACTGCGAATTCCCCATCAATATACGTTCATTTGAGAAAGAGGGGAGGAAGGGAGCAGTCAACTCCAGCTCAGCGCAAATTGGCTTTTGACTTTAATTGCCCATTGATCTTTAACAATTTTCTTTATTTTTAGTAACTCCACCCTACGTGTGTGTTTTTGGCGTGAGTGTGTGTATGCGTTTTAGGCCGGGGAAGTGATTTTAAATCACCCTATTCTTATAAAGATAAAAAGGATACGTGGAAGGAAAGGGATTTACAAATTTTCCAGGAATCAGCGAGGCGAGGGAAGGCACCGGACAGCATGTGAGAGGAAGCGAAAGTGTTATAAATTCGAAGTCAAAAGCCCCCCCCCTACAACATTATATAGCTATTTTTTGAGTGCTGAAGTAAAAACAACAACAACAGTATCCTAATATACTCGTATCACATCATTCTTTTAATGTTAAATTATAAATTAATGCCAAAGGTATGAGCTATATCACCTCGTTGGATAGGAAGTATGAAGTCCATAGAATTTTCAATATACCCTAAAAGAAGCGTTAAAAATCACTTCCCTCTAAGTACTGGAGTCCGGAGAATGCCGTCGAATATACCTGTTTAATATATCTCGACAAAAGAAACCAGATCTTTTCCTTGCGTGTTGGCGTTGGTGAGAGGTGGGAGAGATAAAAGAGAGAGTGCGCGTTAGGGCTTGACGGAAATCTTCTTCGATCCAAGTTTTCCACAGAAAATACTTAAGCAATTTCCTCTAAACCGAATGCAGAAAGGCAAGGCCCTCTGCGATACAGGATAAACTTTCGAATTTTCTTAAACAGGAAAAAAGAACTTCCGTTTTAAGTGAGGCAATTCCTGATTCCAGGCAGAAACATAATAAGACTGACTTAGAAATTATGATGAAACGAAATAGACCCATTCATTTGTTACTTTTAATAATTATTTAATCGAAAAAGTTGCCTATGATCGTGTGCTTTGTTATTAAAAACTTCAGATCCACCTTGGGTCATACAAGACATACTATTTTATGTCCCTTTGTGTTTATCTAATGAATAACTCTATGTATCGGTTAAACTATCTAATAAACAACCCTGTGTATTTTTAAATTCACTGAACGACTATGTCTTTTTATTCAAAAATCAGTGGTAAATTAAATTGGTCCATTACCTAAACGACACGACACTGTCACCTATAATCACAATGACCCATTTCCTAAAGCTTCTCACAGTCGTTTTTCGGGTGTGGATGTTCCGTTTCCAGTTTGTTCCTTCGTTGTTCCTTCTTCGGCGAGGCTTCGCTTTAGCAGCTGCGAGTTTCGGCGAAACCCGACCGCTGTGTCCTACATTTGGAGTCGGTTAATGCAAGAAAACATTCCGACATGTGCGTCGAGTACGAGGAACGAATTCCGTTAGGCGGCGGATACCAAGGTCGTGCGAAACAGACACACAGAGGTTAACAAGAATAGGAAATAATAAATCCTCTATCCTGAACTTAACATAATGATTGAAAATAAAAGTGGATCTCTTTTCTTTTGACGTTTCAAATATGAATGATCTTAGACCTCTTCAACATCCCATTTCTTTTACTAAGATGAATTGAAACACTGGTATCAATAATAAATAATTACACGACCAAATCGACTGTATGATATAATGCTACCTTTTCCCTTACTCCAACATAATCGTATTATTCAAAGCTATAGTTTAATTAAAATAATAATATGACTTCTTTTAGAACAGAAATATACATTTACGTTAACTAAAAGACTCCATCGCGTCTCTTGAGTTGGTATATATTTTAAAAGGAAACTAATATAAAAGACTGTCTCTGTAATCAGTATAAACTCAATTGCACTAATGTGATTCGCTTCCTCTGCTCTCTCGGATCACGTGAACTCAATTCGAACGCTTTCTCCTGCTTTCTCAATATGTGTAAATAAGGATGCGTGTGCACACGGCTGAAGAGAGGGAAAAAAGAGCGAAGAAGGAGAAAAGAGGAGATAGGACTCGAAGGTATCTCTTCAGATTTGCTAACGTAAATTAAATAGTAATTAGCATATATTTTCAACTACTACGGTGAGATGCGTTGCTATTGGAGTGTAGAAAATTCAACAGAACTTGTTTAATCCGAAGTGGAGCAAAGTTTTGATTGTACCAAGTATCTTAAGTGGCTAGATGGGTATACAAGGGATTTTTCATCTTTTTGTTAAATCGGCCAAGCCTAGTGAAGACTAAAAGGATGTTTGGAAGGAAAGTGATTGACGATTTTTCGAAGAATCAGAGAAGTGAGGAAAGACACCAGAGACTATGCATCAAAAGGGAAGGGGGCAATTTTGGTCCCTATGGAGTTATTTTGTATGCAACTAATTTTCATGTTTATTAACGCATATATTCCTTGTTTAAAAAGGCAAAACAAAAATACCAATAGAGAAGCATTGAGAGGAAATTTCTTTAATATACACGGTTTTCCCCAAAGACTATGTACTATTTATAATAGCATTATATACTCGTAGTTTCCAATTAAAAAACTTGTAAAAACAATTATTAATGAAAGGTAAATTAATAATCAAAGTTTTTTCAAATATTGTAGCGAGTTGTTTACATGTTAAAATGAATTAAGTACTCCAAATATTTTCTTTGAGAGAACAAAAACAATATATTGTTTTCTTGTTTATAGGTTATTAAATATATGTGATGCTATAAAGAGTCCAATAGTCTTTTAAGGGATTGCCTGTTCTCAAAATATAAAAATGCCTGAATTTTGACTTATTGAAGATTCGAACTGGCGTCGTTTTTAAAGAACTACCCAGAATCTAACTCTTAAACTGATGGCAGTTGTGACTCCTAAATTAAATTTAGTTTGAATCTTAATAAGAGTACTTTTAAGTACTCTACATGGAAGACTTTCCTAAATTCCTTGCTTCTTCTCTCTTCCAAATGAGATTGGAATCAAATACCGTAGTCAAATTTGCTTTTGCCTTAGCGACTGCGCATGAAACATCACTCGTCGCCAACTAACTGCAGTACCAAATCGCATTATTCCCCCAAAATACTTTTCCGTCACCGCAAACATTAAAATTATGTCAAAATAATATGTATAAGCCACTGATTTTTACAGTTATTCCGCCCATGTTTCACAAACGCAGCGGATGAAGGTTTTATCTTGCGCTCTGTGTACGTTCATGATGAGATATATGAATTTACATACACTGAAAGCTCCATGTTTTTTCCCCAAATTAATTATGTGAATCGGCTTGAAAATCAAACGTGGGAAATAAATCAGTCACTTGATCACTTTACCTTGTGATCAAAAGCACAATTCGAGAGGGAAATGAAAGGCCTCATGTCCCGGCTCTTATGTTCCGTTAAAGCCACCAGCAGGATTCGATGTAGGTTTGTTCGTGTGATTCCCTGTATTCTCCTTCAAGTATAAAGATGCTCCTTTTGTGATTGAAGAGATTTTTCGTATCAGTTCTTGATATTCAAAATCTTTTTGTACTAATTATAGTAATAATAATAAAGAAAATGAGAAAAAATATTAAAATTAAGACCTAATTCATCGGTTAGACAAAAGCAGTGAAATACTATTTCAGCGTAAAATGAATTTACGCCCCATTTTTAGTTTTAATATGTTGACTATAACAGATGAGTGTATAGTTAAAACAGATAACATGAACGGCCAGATAGCGGCATTGCCTGCGCCCTCCCAGCTCTGGCGGATGCAACGGAGAGAATGAACTCTTTTCTTCCTTATCTAACAATCACCTCAAACTAGACTCTATGGGACCTTCATAGAGGCGTCAACATAGAAAGCCGTTAGTTGTTCGGTCCCTCATCTTACACCCAAGACTATCAGATTACGCGAAATTCAACCACCTCTAATATTAAAGTGGTTGGAAAAATTGGGCAGTGAATTTAAGGGGACAACAAACAATGCTTCAGAGAAGATAGAACGAGATCAAGATGAACAAATAGTCCTTGACGAATACTCGAGTCCCGAAAGGATTAATACGCGGAGTACAACAAGAACAAACATAAACTCTGAATGGTGAGGATATGAGAGCACTTCTCAAGCAGGGTTGTCGAATGCTTTTCTACCAAAGTACCAATAGGATCACCTAGAATATCTGAACTTAGATATGCTCCTATATAACTACAGTAAAAATTTGGGTAAATAATTAGATACACAAAAGTTCATTAACTTTTCAACAAGCATTGTGCTCACCTGTTGCTCAGGAGGCAGTCTCCTATACATCGTCGTGATTCATTTCATTTATTAGTGTTCCATAGCCCCTAGAGTAGAATGTATTGAGTATAATTTGTGTCTTGCAGCAGACCTTTGGGCTGTAAGAAGGCATCCATTGTTTCTTTTAAGAAATTAACGAGTGTTAATATTCATGTTTACGGCGCTTGTCGTAAAGGCGATTAAATCAGGCTTAAGGCGGCTAGCCTGAAAAACCATAATTACACCTGCGAGCGCCATGTATAATGGCGTTTCTTGATGTGCGATGATCACACTTTACGTGGAAGTGGATATTGATTGTGTTATTAAATAGAGAAAATACTCTTCAGATACTGGTGATGAAGGAGGCAAAAACATTCTACAGGGCAATATGTAGAAACGGCTCTCATGCCCACAATTGTTTTATGAAATTTTAAACCAAAGTTTCTTAAGCTCAACTTCAGTAGAATCGTCTTGTAACGTCAATTTTTCTCCATTTTTTATTAAATTGTACAATTAGTTGATTTTGAATTATGTTTGTAAATTTGCATTTAGAAGTCTTGGATTTCTAGCTAGAACATTAAAAGGACCTATATTTAATTTGGGATTATCACTATTTTGAGGTAATTTCATGGTTAATTATAAATTAAATTTTTAAAGTTAAAGAGAAGAACTAAATCTTCCCAATCGTACCCAAAGTACTAAATTTGGTACGAAAATACCAAAATTCGGCAACTCTGTTCCCCCAAATTATGGATTGAGCATTTCTTCAAAAAATAGCCTTTGCCGTTCCATTCGGTACTCTCTTGCATTGTAATACTAAAATATACTCTAAATACCAACCACAAACCTTTCTTTTCATCATTTTGTTCTCTATAAACCCTATAATGACACATTGCATTGGTCCCGCAACAAAAAAACTCCACTGAAATAGAGCATTGACTTTCAACGTATGTTGCTCTAATTCATTAAACCGCTGGTGACGTAAGAAAACTCGATTACTCACATCTCTCGCTTAAAAGGTCAAGGCAGCATCGCTCTATCACTAGTGAAAACATATATGTTTGATACGTTTCCTAATTTGTATATGTGTGTTCGATACATTTCCTGATGTATATATGTGAGTTTGATACGTTTGATGTTGTGTGCATGTGTCCGGCTTCTACCATTAAAAAAAAAACAATGTCGTATCAAGCTCTTTAAAATTTATTTGAGTGAGAAATGCCATATCAATTTTGTTATGTTCCATTACGAGGCAATAAAACTACTTTACTTTAAAGGATATTACCACACAATGAAAGAAAGATAGGCAATAAATATGGACTTGATTTAACGACGGATAACCATTAAACGAAAAACATTACCTCGTTTAAATTTCGACTTTAGAATGAATGTTAACAGGAGGGATCATAATACATTCGCCTCTTAATCCTATAGCCTTTTTATTTCCAATAAAGAACTAAGAACTCAAATTACTTTCTGTCTTGTCATCAGCACTCCTGCCACCAGGTAGAAGAGAGACCCAGTGAGTAAACTCCTCCTAACATTCAGGAAAGGTCATTGGCAATTAGACCCATTCCTATTTTCTGCTAGGTAGTGGCGCAGTCAGTGATGGCTGGCAACCCTATGATGGCTATACCTGACATCCTGCACTGATGGAGGCAAAGAGATTGAATAAGTGAGAGGGTAGAGGACTAAATTTTCTTGATTGATTTTCAGTCCGCTTCTGATAAATTTGAGCTTCTCGAGAGCCATTTGCTACTATCAAAAGGTGAAGTTGGGTAGCCAACTTCACCCTCCATCGAATAAACCTGGGAGACGCTCTTCATCCACTCCAAGCAAATGACCGTATCCAAAAGACCAATAAGAGCTGTTAGATTGGTCAATTGGATAGTCACTTACTTGGCGTAGAGGAAGAGCGTCCCCCAGGTGTGCCCGATGCTGTGTGAAGGTAGCGTACATTACAGTTTACCTTACTATTTTACCATTATTTTTTTTAATAATTTCCCTACTATTCGCCAACTCCTTAGTGGTTTCTTGAATATTCCAGCAAATTCTCTAGTTATCGCGATACAAACCATTACCAAATATAGAGTGATGTGAATTTTATAATTAATTACATTGATTTTAATATTATGCAACGGGAATTGACTCGCAATAAAATTCGCCACTTAAAATACTCCTTTTCAAGGCTCCTTAATCTTGATCTATATACGCAGAAAATATGCAAACCGCCAATATTTATGACCCGCTTCCATTATCGAAGGTTGAGCAAAAGAGGAAATTCGGAAAACAACAAAAAACAAAGGGTGGAAAGTAGGAACGACAGACGTCAGCTGGCATTAATTTGTCTCAGCTTTGTTTCACCTCTGTCAAAAGTATTTGTCAAGAAGTCAACAAAGAGCCATTGAGAAAGGATGAATGTTATCAGTGCTCGACCATTATTCGATTCTAACCATATAGTACATTCTTTAACTGAGGCCAAGAAACAGTCATTAAACCAAACTAAATTTCTATTCATTTTTCGATAAATATACGCTATATTTCTATCTTACGTATGTTTTTCAAAACAAATATTGTTTTAATTCCGAATGTACGAGTATGATTTATTATTTAGTTTCCTGGTATGCGGACTCATAGTCAAACATGACCTCGAAATTAATAAGAAAAAACTTATTACATATGCTGAAAAGCAAGGCAAAATAAGCCTTAATAATATTGTGGAAAGTTCCTACGAACAAATGACCTTTGTAAACCTCATTGATTAAAATACTAATTTATAGCCCATTGTCGATAGTTGTCGCATTTGACTCGTGCAATGAGATTAAAGGGTTTTTTTACTTGTTTTGGCACTTAAAGAAATATTTCAACGAATTATTACTGGTTTTTGGTCCAAGGCAATAAAATATCATGATTCTTCTTCTCCTACGTCAAGCTCTTGAAATACTGAGGAATGGCTAAGACAGAGTAGCCCCTAACGAAGGTGGCCCCAATGAAATACTAAGACATTTCAAGGATGACACCAATTCTCTTAATATTAATGAACGGCTCCTTCGTTTCCTCGAATCAAATGCCATTCATTTATATGGAAACGATACAGAGATAAGTGTATGTTTACTTATTGATAACCTGATATTATCTTTTGAGTGTTCTTTATTCGGTGTTTAAATTATACTAACCTAAACTATACAAAAACTTTGCAAGGACTCATATTGATCTGCATGTAAGGTTAAAGTGAATTGTATTTGAACAAAAAGGAGAAAGAGGAAGAGAATTTGGCCTTTTAAGGCTGGTTTGTATTATTTTCTTTCTGGAGGCGGAAGAGTATATCTTCCTGATCCAATCTGGGCTATAATGGCAGAGTTTACCATTGCTTTTTTCCTTTTTATCGGCTGTATGAATTTTGACTCTTTTTTTTATTCATTCTTTCGAACCAACCAGAGTATCTCCGCCAGAAAACTTAGGAGAGAAATTCCTAAAGAAGCTTAAAATGGGGAAAGCCAAGATGTTTGGAACATCTATAATACCCCGAGAACCAGAAAGAGAAGATTATTTAGCATATAATTAGAGTCGATTTTGCACACAGGGAGCTTTTCCACATCCATTCTTGATATTCCCCCCCTCCCCCAATAAACAACAATTCCATACGAAGAAACATGAGGTATGATGGATAAGAGGACAATTCTTGTACCTAAGAGAGCAGACGTGCCCTTCTGACCCCATGGCTACCTGCAGTCTCAAACTATTATATGTCAGAACAAGTCCGAACGGTTTGGAGAACCGATCTGAATGAAGTTGAAGACGAGTATATTTTTCTAACGTGAGGCAGAATTAGTCAGATGGAGTGATCCGTTGTAGTAGTGACCACAAATTTATTCAATTGATACTTTTGTAGTGATTTTATTTCAGTACAGATGGATTGATTCCTTATGAGGACCTCATATGTAAACGAGTGACACTTTTGGAGTGATTTTATTTTAGTACAGATGGATTGATCCCTTGTGTAGACTTCAAATGTGATCAATTGACACTTTTAATGTGATTTTATTTTATTTCAGTATAGCGGCCCCTAATTTCACCTCTACCGGATGGTGGAGAATATAAATAAACGCCAGTACTCTTTCGGGCACCTGATAATTTGAGGCTCCCTGTGTTCTATACCTCCTAAACATTTCCATTTGATTCTTTTATCGCCACTTTCTTTTCAAGTTTCTTCTCGGTTTCATTTTGTGACCAGCGGCTAATTTCGCAGGCTACTTACTCGCTGACCTGCTTTCGTCCATTCATCTCTGATCGGGGCCGCGAGGCCAGAGGAAGGTGGTTCAGCCCTCCCTCTTGGTTCTTGGTTGGAGCTGCAAAACAAACCATATAAAGAGCGATTTAAATTGAAATTGTTCTCGCTTGAAGATGGACTTCTTTGCGGATAATTGATAGAAAACTTGAGGTCCTCAATGGCTACGATAATATAAACTTTGATTCACTATTTGATCACGCTGAAAAGAGCACGTGAGCAATTGGTCATAAATTGAAATTAAAGTTTTATCAGTTAATCTTGGATAGCTCTTCAACCTAATGTAGTTCAAAGTACGTCGATCAATATGTTTAAAAGTAAATTAAACAAGTACCTATTTAATTATTAAAATACTCATAGAAAAACACGTAATAATAAGCATAGATTAAAATTTAACTTGCTTTCTAATCTAAAGCTACTCCAATTACCTCTTTACCTTATCTTCCTCACTTTTTCTAACACTAACCATAGAGGATCTAAGGGTCTTCGCTAGAATTTGCTATAATTCTATAAAAGATGATGCCCTTAAAGAAAATCTTTACAGAATACACTCTATGTAAGAATCCTTCTCTATGCATTCGGGCTTTATACCATCAACACATTTTCAATTTTCGTTACTTCACAGCTTTCTTTACAAACTTTTTCTCAAACTTCTTTTTTTTAAAGATAATATCGTAAGTTTTTGTCTAAATAATTTAGGTAAATAAAATTAATGGGCAGAAAAATCCCATTTCACTCGCCATTAATGATTTATTGATCCTTTCTCTTATTTAGTTGAGGACTCACCACTTATCGTATCTCAAATTACCACTCGATAATGCAATTCTAGATAATTTTCTCAATAAAATGGTACTTTGTAGTCTTGTTCTGAGTTTCCCTTAATCCCTCAAAATGTATCAACGTGATTATTATTATTTTTATTACCATTAGGAATTTAATTCAGTGGTACACAGGCTGTCGATTATCTGGAATGTAATACAGGGTCACCAAAAAAACGGGCCTGCACACACTGCATATACTGCCTCAAACATTGCTACAAGACAGGCTCGTTCAAGAAAGTGCAGGACGCTTTCGTGGTTTGAATGTGAAATAGCCCCCTCCATGAGCAGAACTCAGGAGTAGGTGACCCCTTCGAGAACTATGGGACAGTGGAGAACTTTAATGCAACCAGTGACAACTGTGTTAGCCATTCACGATGCCCCAGGAAGCGTACAGCTGAGCTGGTCGATAGTGGGAGAGAGTCAGTTCAGCAGAGTCCAAAACACTCTGTGTGCAACGAAGTCAGTCCCTCGGTATATCCCGTGAAACTTGCAGGAAAGTGCTAGTAATGGAGGCAAAGGCCTACCCATACAGAATACAGACGAAGCAGACCCTCAAAGCCTCAGAGAAGGAGCACAAAAAGGCTATGGTAGTCAAGATACTGGAGAAGATTCAGGAGACCCCAACTTTCCTTAACCTCTTTTAGACCTCAGATGAAGCTCACTTCCATCTTGAAGGAAAGGTAAAGTCGAAGACAAATGCCTTCTGTGGTACCTCCAGACCAAATGAGGTAGCCGCCAAGCCCCTACATTCCCCTAAGTGCACGGTATGGAAGGCAATCTCAGCCAGAGGCATCATCGGACCATTCTTCTTCGAAAAATCTGGCGCAACAGTTACAGTCACCAAGGAGCGGTATGTTGAGATCCTAAAATCCTTCATGAAGGAGCCGCAGACCCTGTTCCCGTCGCTTATGTGGAAGTTCTGGTTCCAGCAAGATGGAGCAAGCTCCACACCTCAAACCTGTCCCTAGATTGGCTGAAAGAGAACTTTGGTGGCCGTGTGATCAGTCTCAAGACTGATTTTAAGTGGGCACCTCACAGCCCAGACCTTAGCCCCCCAGATTTCTTTCTCTGGAGCTACTTTAAAGACAGAGTGTACGCAGGGAGACTCAGGACCATCACGGAACTCAAGGAAGCCATCAGGGAGGAGATCAGAGCCATTAGTCAGTCGGACAACTTTGTGCTGCTCCTCAAGAAATGCACACAGCTAAATGGAGGTCATTTCGAACACGTGGTCTAGAATAAAGAAGAAAAGTCCAAAGAGTCTCATGTTTTGATATGATGTTTTTAAACACAATAAACTAGTTATCACCATAGTTTCATTCAATCCTTGCATGAAATTAAGAAATGAGGCCTATCGAAAGTTGGGGCCCGTTTTTTGGGGGGTAACCCTATACATAATATGTAGGACGTAATGGTCTCGTAGTATCGACTCGTGGCACACCTTCGGCGAGAAACACAAGCCTGCAGCATCACGCCTCTGTATTCTGGCTCAAGGCCCAACGGGAAGTGTGCTGAAAATTAATCCCCCATCATTTTCAAATAAACAACAAGAGAATTCTCAGTTAAAACTAATGAATATTCTTCGTTCTCTTCGATGTTTATGAAAATTTTCAAGTCCTTAAATCGTGGCTTTAGCATTCAAAGACGGAATTTTATTGTAGTGAGACTCGCCATTTTCGGTTCCTCCATCATGACCCAATATATTCTTACCTGCTGTTCTTTTCTTACGTTGATGTGTGCAGGCACAATTCACGATTGTGATTCGCATACATTTTTCTTAGAAGTTTATATATAAGCCGATAATAAATACTTGACATAATATATTTAGATAATAGAAGGTGGCTAGCCATTGTTATGGTAACTGCATACCACCGCTGCGTAAATTGCAGTTAAGCTGACAAATTACGGTTTGGTAAGAAAAGCAGGAAGCGTTCTATAATAGGAAATAAAGTGTTTGGTTCTCCTGTGGTCGCATTCAACCAATCTCCCATTTTGTCTTGCTGTGATCGTAAATACATCAAGAACAATGAACTACATTATACTGCTCTAGCAGGCGTAATTATATGCTAGCTTCCTTGGTTGAGGGATATAAATACCCTTGTTGTTAGCCCTGCTTCTACAGGTATATAATAAAACTTTTCTATTAACCTTTTTTTGGGGCTATAAATAATAAATTGGCACCATATATAAGGCATTATAGTCAAAGCACTAAGGTGAATTATATTGTGTGTTTAATATTTTACGAGACACAATGAAAGCTTGTAACACTCCATTAGGCGAATGTTCACGGGCAAAATTTGCATTTTTAACATGTTTAAAATAAAATGGATCTACCTTTTCGGATATTTATCTTCAGCCCCATTTTTTTTGTAATATATATATATATATATATATATATATATATATATATATATATATATATATATATATCCTTTATGCGGGCAAAAAGGATATAATATTTACAAAACATGATAAGGGAAAGGGTGTAGTGATCTTTGATAGGGAGGACTATGTACAAAAAGCCCATAGTATACTGAATGACAGAACGAAATTTGAACCTATCAATGATTTACCTAAAACTATTCTTCTACGATTCGAAGATAAAGTTAATCGTTCTTAACACAACTTAAGCAGGCATCAATTATTCCTAAAGATACCTATAATGAATTATTTGTATCTTCCAGTTATTTAGCATCCATGTATTTTCTACCTAAAATACACAAAGAAGGAGTCCCTTTGAGACCCATACTTGCCTCTTATTCTTTACCATTATACAAACTGGCCAAATATCTAGTTAAAATACTTTCACCTTTATCTAAATATCAGTTCTCCATACAAAACTCCTATAAGTTTAAAGAGGAATTACTCAGCAAAGTTAACGATGGATATATGGAAGTTTTGATGTTGAATCTTTATTTACTAACATTCCCCTCAACTATACAATCAATTTAATATTAAATAAGGTGTTCCATTCCAAAATACTTTTCATGAAATCTCACGAAGCCCATTAAAAAAGGCGCTGGAATTAAGTCTTTCTGAATCTTGGTTCACGTTTAATAATAAAGTTTGCTGCTAGATTGATGGTGTTGCAATGGGTTCTCCAATGGGACCACTTGCAGCTGACTTTTTTATGACCATCTCGAAGATAAACAACCATTTACCGAAAAAAAACTTTCACAAGACTATGTTTGAACTACTTTAGTTTTTGTTATTTCAGATACAAAATATCTCCAGTAAAAACTTTAATACATAGAAGTTTCTCGCTATCATCCACTTACCAATCAATCCATAATGAATTTATTTTTCTTAGGAAATATTTTATAAAAAAATTATTTCCTTCTGACCTATATGATAGAGTTTTAAAAAAGCTATTTGATAATCTCATTGACCCCCCCTCAACCCAGCATAGAAGTTCCTAAAATGCCGATATATTTACTAATTTCAGAGATGGGTTTTTTAAACGATAATTTTAAAAGAAAAATCCTATTTATTTTTAAAAGATATTTTCCCCAAATCAACCCACAAATAGTTTTTGTAAACAAACTATCGATAGGAAGTTCCTTTAACAGTAAAGATCCTATCTCTTTGGAGTTCCGCAGTGATAATGTTTATTTATTTAAATGTCCCAGTTGTACTGGAGCCTCTTGGAGCTAGGTTCTCTGCTCATATGGGGATTAGTTCGCGCACAAACAAAATATTAAATAAAAAGGAAAAGTCATCTATTAGGGAACACACCATAAGCTGTAAAACTGACATTTCTATTGATAATTTTCAAGTATTAGCCTTTAACAACAACAAACATTGCCTAAGAACCCTCGAATCTTTATATATCAAACACTACAAACCTACACTCAATGAAGATTTAATTGCAATATCATTATTAATTAACTAATTTTAACTACAGTTTGTTAGTTGGTTTGCTTGTTAACAAACCAAGCGTCACTGTAACCTATAAATACTTGCCCCTTGTTAAACCCACCATTCACTCTCTAGGATGGATCCACTTTAGTAAGTACCCAAATTTACCGTTTTTATATTAGATGTTTTTAACTCTTAGAGGTCTTTAAAAATTAAAAACAAAGTTTAAATTTACTATCTTTAAATAATGCCAGGTCAATTTCTCTTATAGTTTATAATTAATTTCCGCAATAAACTTTAAATTTATTAACTAATTTTTTAGTCAGTTTTAAAGCAAATTTAACTGTTGCCAAGTCATATTTAATAAAAAAAAATTAACTTATAGTACATTTTACTGATATTTTATAATTGCTCACCTTTTAAAATAATGCATTGTTCGCCTTTTCAAGTTTTCTTCTTATGTATTAGCAATTTTTTGAGTCAGTTTTAAAGCAAATCTAACTGTTGCCAAGTCATATGTAAAATTTTTAACTTATATTACATTTTACTGATATTTTATAATTGGTCACCTTTTAAAATAATGTCTTGTTGGCCTTTTCAAGTTTTCTTCATATGTATCAACTTTGTAAACTTATTCTAGCCTGAAGATAAAAACTTGTAGTTTTCGAAACGTTGTGAAAAATTAAAAGATGCTGCATCCGTTTCTCGTATCTCTGGGTTTTATCCTCAATATTATATATATATATATATATATATATATATATATATATATATATATATATATATATATATATATATATATATATATATATATATTAATATATATATGGGTTGGTTTGGACATAATAATTCGACACGAATTAAATTCAATGAATATTTATTTAATACGGAGTTAGTGCTCCTTTTGCTTTTTGAACAGCATCAATGCGTCTTAGAATTGATTTATACAACTTCCTGACTTCATTGGGAGGAATCTTGATCGATTCTTCTTGCAATACCTGCTCCAGCTGTTTCAAACACGACAGTGGAGAGTACTATTTCTAACTTGTGGCTCAAAAACGCACCACAAATGCTCAATAATATTAAGATCTGGAGATTGTGGGGGCCACTCCATGTGTTGTAGCTCACTCTTATGCTCTTCATACCAATTCTTAACCACATGAGGCGTGTGTATTGGGGCATTGTCATCTTGTAAAAACAACTCACTATCAGGAAATAATGTGTGGACTATGAGATGGACTTGATCTTCCAAAATATTTAGATATTCGTTGCTGTTGATCCTATCATGAAGGGCAACGATGGGACCAAGAGAATTCCAAGATATGGCTGCCCAAACCATCACTAACCCTCCTCCGTGCTTCACTGTAGGAAGAAGGCAGTCAGGATTAAAAGCATCTCCGGGCTGCTTCCACACATAAACTCGCCCTGCAGTGGGGAAAAGAGAAAAACTGGATTCGTCGGAGAATATTACTTGCTTCCATTGGTCTGACGACCAGCCCTTGTGGTCTCTACACCAGTTCAGCCTTTTTTGAATGTTTTGATGATAAAGCAGAGGTTTCTTGGTGGCGGCTCTTCCATGATATCCGGCTTTAATGAGGTCACGGTGAACAGTTTTGGTCAAAACTGGGCTAGTGAGATGATGATTCAACTCTGCAGTCGCTTTAGGGAGTGTTGTCCAAAGATTTTTCATCGCAATGCGTTTCAACACTCGTCGGTCTCTTTCAGAAAGCTTCGAAGTCCTGCCGGAATTATTCCTCCTACTGGAGATTTTGCCCTGCTTCTTGAATTCTCTCATGGTTCTTGATATGGTAGCTCTTGAAAAAACAAGAGTTTAGCTGTTCTGGTGACGGAAGCTCCTGAAATTCGAGCTCCAACAATTTGCCCTTTTTCGGACTCAGTGAGGTCACGCATCTTAGCATCTATACCATGATGTGAAAAAGAAATACAAATAATCATTGAAAGTAGTAAATAGAACTATGTATCTACAATAAAATCAAAGCCCTCATAATGAAATTTAGATGGATATTCGTAATATAATAGTTCATTGAAATATTTTAATTGCTATCCCTGCTATCAAAGAGAATGGAAAATTCTAATAATCCACTTTAGCTCGTCCTTGTATAATGTATATCGATAATTATTTTTGCAATGGTGCAATTATAATTATGCGGTTATAATGGCAATGTTATAGATAACTAATCTCTTCATCCAATCCTCGGAAGGAGCTCCCTCTTACAGACAGTAGAGAATTGCTCATTAGGACAGTGAGTGGCGTTTCTTCCCTATTTTCATGATGCTCTGCTCAAAATTTCTCACTTTTTTTTAGTTAGTTAGTTTTAGCGATCCCGCTAAATTTCGGTTTATTTTCTGTTCGAATTATTTCCTGATAAGATTTCATTGTGACCTTTTTAGTTAGGAAGTCTGTATCCATAGACAACCCCTTTAATTAAGAGATAACTAATCTCTTCATCCAATCCTCGGAAGGAGCTCCCTCTTACAGACAGTAGAGAATCGCTCATTAGGACAGTGAGTGGCGTTTCTTCCCTATTTTCATGATGCTCTGCTCAAAATTTCTCACTTTTTTTTAGTTAGTTAGTTTTAGCGATCCCGCTAAATTTCGGTTTATTTTCTGTTCGAATTATTTTCGGATAAGATTTCATTGTGACCTTTTTAGTTAGGAAGTCTGTATCCGTAGACAACCCCTTTAATTAAGAGGCCTCACCTTCTATTGAGCAATTTTACTAAATTAAAGCCTACAACTGTTAATTTATATTTTCAATTAATTTAATTTTAGTTTTATTCATATTGATACAGTAAAGTATCTTAAAGTTAGGTCCACTTTTTATTTCATTTATGATCATTGTGATCTTATAGATAATTAAAAAAATGTAATTGAAGAAGGTAGATCTAGGGCATTGCGCGCCACCTGTATATGTATAAGTGCGTTCTTCTTGCCATTGAGTTAACCACGCTAGGTTTCAGTGCATCAGCTCATTTCAATTCGTAATTTAGGCAAACTATTTCGTGTAACATCTGATGGTGATTGGAGAGTCTACCTGGTTCCAGTGAGATAACTTAATTTCACCTAACGATTCATATCTTTGGAGCTCGGATTCGACCGAGATGTTGCTCTTTCTTTTTTCCCTGAGTTGCTCCTTCGGGGTAAATGTGGAGAACGAGAATTGTTTAGATTTGGGTGAAGTCGTCCCCTTACTTCTCATGAAAGAGTAGTGCGCTTTCGGACCTTGGAGAAAACCATTCTGCATACCTGATTAATCGCCTACATTATTTTCATTAAGTTATCCAATACTATATTTTTAGAACGGGATTTTTTAGGAAAGAATGGAAAAAAATCGTAATTTTTTTGTTTAGTTAATGAGCAACCTGGTATGTTTTCGCAGTTTTCTAAAATCAAGATATTATTATTATTAATATTATTATTATTATTATATTTCGGGGGTCATCAAAGAGGTGTCTTTATTGAACATGGAGAGAAAAAAAACCATGAGAATGTGCCCCTGAGCGCTCTCTCTGACCTGGAGCTGAGAGTTGCAAATTTTTGATGAGGCGATGCAGAAACGACACCGTCTTCACATGCAGCAACTGCAACAGGACCTGCCGTTCAAGGATCGGGCTGTACAGTCACAGCCGGTGCTGCAGTTCCACCAGTTCTTCATCCATCTCCTAAACTCTCCCGTGCTAGCCCTAAGTGCCACACCCCGGTATACCGCCTCAGCCGGCGGGCAAAACCACGTCAGGATTTGGTGTTTACCCAACACCATCAAGCTAGGCGGAGGAGCTATCTCTAGTAGCCAACGGCTAGCCGAGCGGAGAAGATCCTCGACTGATCCAATGGCGAAGTATAGGGAAGTAAAGCTTCCAAAACAGGAGTGGAGCCCTGAAGGTGGTTCTGCAGCCAATTTGGTGCCAAACGTACTGCTCTGCATTCCTTTGGATGACACCGGCGAGGCCGAGAGGTGGATCTTGACGACTGGGCAACCCAGGATCTCCATACACTTCGCCCAGACCTGAGCCATAGCGCAATCTCCATTGTCTTCCGAGACAGAAGGATGCCAATAAAATAATAACAATAATTGGTGAAGTTAAGAAAATTGATAAAAAATTAACCATTGCTGCTTTTTTATCTGATTTTTTTTTGTATATTTGAAATTTTTATCGAAGTTATTTTTAAAATAGATTTTAAATTTTAATCTTTATCGGCAGGAAATAGCTACTGGCACCTAAAAACGAGTAGAGCTAACTGAGGAGGGAAGAAGTCGCTCCTTTTGTCTCTAATAATATATTTTAAGAACGGGAATTTCGGGATGGGTTAAATAGAGGGAAATGCATGAGGAGAAGAAGGAGAATAAGAGTAAGCGAAAAGAAGAGAAAGAAGGAGAGGATGAGGAGAGGAAGAAGAAGTATGAAAGAAAAAGAAGAAGAGTAGAAAGAAGAGGAGGAGTAGAATGAGAAGTTTAAGAAAAGGATGAGGATAAGAAGAAGAATAGGAAGAGTAGGATAAGAAGAAGAAGAGAAGTAGAGGAGGAAAAGTAGAAGAGGAGAAGTAGAGGAGGAGAAGAATAGAATAAATAGGAGGAAAAGATTAAAAGATTGAAGAGCAAAGGAAAAGAAAAAAAGAAGGATGAGTATAAAAAGAGGAAGAGTTGAGAAGAAAAGGAATAGGAGATGGATAAGAAAAAGAAAAAAATGAAGGAAGAAAACAGGAGGAAAAGGAGAAAAGAAGAGAGAGACAAAAAGAAAGAGCGAAATGGAAGAGACGTAAGAGAATGAATAGGAGCAGGAGGAAAATAGGTAGCGAAAGAGGAGGAGAAGAAAAGATCGAAAAGGGCAAGAGAAGAAGATGGAGAGGATAATCATAATAATAATAATAATAATAATAATAATAATAATAATAATAATAATAATAATAATAATAATTAAAGAATTCCCGGTTGTTAAAAGACAGAAGTGGTTTGAAGAAAGAAATTCAGAATGAATTAATTTTTGTAAGATGTGGGTTAATTATCATTAACAAATACAGTATTTATTTTTGTTTACTTTTAATTTAAATATGATTCTATTGGCGTTTAAACAAAGAAAATTAAGCTTAATGAAATGGGGTTGAAAAAAGCGGTTCAAAGGCCAAATATGCCGGATCGAGCGCAGCGAAGCGCAAGCTCCTCCTACTGGGGGGCGTGGCGAAGCCATGGCTTGTTTTTATATCATTTGAGTACTTCTTAAATAATCGAATACTTCTGTTATAAAAGTTTATCGTCGCTCAAGGGTCAGCTGAGCATTTTGTTTTGCACTATTTTCATTTATTTACTATAATTAATTATAATTTGTAGAACTTAACTATTTTGAAGGTGGCAAAGGGTTACTTTCCGAGCTTTGTTGGATTACGAGAATCGATTCGCTTTTGTTATTTCTCTTTGGAGATCAAATTTATATATATATATATATATATATATATATATATATATATATATATATATATATATATATATATATATATATATATATATATATATATATGAGAGAGAGAGAGAATCGGTTTTCTCTATTGATACTCGTATATACAAATGACAGTATTTCAGTATTTACTTAAATATTGCAATCATTTCTGACGATATTGGTGCACTAGTCGCAATAATATAACAACATAAATATGTTAGCTTGATTATATTGTAATTTACAGGGTGGTCCATAAGTCCCAGGACACTCCACGTACAACCTTTTGTATAAATATGTTATTAACAGAAAACAAATGTAATTTTTTTATGTAACTGTAGTGTCTTGGGACTTATGGACCACCCTGTAGATTAGAACGACAGTTTTAAACGAATAAACGCTTTTTATTGTTTTTTATTAGCTTGTCAAGAAATTAAATCTTTTTATTTACAATCAAAATAAAATCATCATCATCATCATCACTTCATCACTAACTCTATAATTTAAGAAGGGGATTTTTTGGAGTATTTGAATAATAATTTCATCTTAGTTTGGTTATGACTTATGTTTTTATATCAAAGTTATTTCTAATTATTTTTTTTATAATATCAAAAAACAAAATGGTTAAGTTCAGAAATAAATATAAGTATCGAAATTTTGTGAATTTTTCAAACCCAAAGAATTACAAATGGTGAAGTTCTGGAAATTTATTTTTATATATCTTCTTCTTCTTCTTCTATAACTCTATATTTTAGCAACGTGATATTTTGAAAGCGGGGAAATTTAGTTTAGAGTTCCTTATTAGAATTATTATAATTGGTGAAGTTCAGAAAATTTATAAAAATTTAACCATGGCTGCTTTTTTTAGATTTTAAATTTTAATCTTAGTAGCGAAGCGCAAGCTCCCCACGTAGGAGGAAGGGGGGTGGCGAAGCCATTGCTTGCTTTTTAGTATAAAAAAAGTACTTTTATTTAGCAAAGTGCAATGCTTCGTTTAAACTGAGACGAGGATACCCGGATCGGATCCCTTTCTTTAAGAATGCATTCGATTTTGATGAACGATATGATTTGATATCCTTATCTACCTCCACCTCAGAATAAACGTTGGCATCGAGGTTATGTTTTTATGCATTAAATAAATGGTAATTAGATGGTGCAACGTCCGGTGACTATGGCGGAGGAGGAAAAACTTTCCAATCTAACGCATTAATTTTTTCTTGGCTTAAACGTGCCAAGTGTGGGCGCGCTTTGTCACGAATGGGGAGGAGACCCTAAAAGTAAGAATGGGGTTTATTTGCGATCATTCCATTGTTTTTGCCTTTAATATTACGATAAAAAAACACTTTTCATCTCTCGTAACAATTCTAATAGAGATGACGTCATATTCACCCGTTGTAAATAGTGTCCTTCAGAAAGTGCATGTGTCGCCTAAACACCATTTTTTGAAGACTTTCCCTATAAGATATTTCCGCGCTGTTTCATAACTGACATTTGAAATTTTTATGATTTCACGCGTGTCTAGCCGATGATTAAACTTCACAAGAGCCTTACGATGATCAAGTTCAAATATGGCGGCCTTTACCCTCGCAGTATCTTTTAGTCCAAAATCACCTGAACGGAATGTTTGAGCCGACGGTGACATTTAAACCTATTCAACATTTTTATATACACTTCTGTATTATCTTTTATAATATGTCGTTATTCCTTTTCTTGTACTCATAATGCCATCACTATTGAAGGGTTCTACCAAAATGTATCTTTAAAAAAGCCTAGCTTATGGAAGACTTCTAACACTTTAAATGAAGTTGAATATTAACCTTTTTAATTGGATTTTAACCAGGTTAGGTCTTCTTTCCCTTAGAAGAAATAATAAGAAAAACCTGGGTTGTATCGACTTAAAAAAATGTACATAGGATTTTACATGAAGTTTTGTCTGATAAATAATATTTATTCAAGGAAACCAAACATATTCATGTCAATCCATATATTCACTGCCTAGGCTACGCATAGCATTATACAGTAGGGTTTTTTTTAATTCTGAGACAGTCGTAATAGCCCAATAAATTTTTTGTTTCTTTAAGAAATCACATAAAATTTGGACACAACACAAGTACATGCATAATTGGGTTGGGTGGGAAGACTATAAATTGAATTCTATAAAGGTGCATATTTTATTTTATAAACTTCGACGAGATTTTTACCATTTCCGATCAAAAACTAATTGCAAGCTTACAACAAAGTCGCAAAGACGCAGATTTGGCGCAAAAAGACATGATATTATGCGACCAAAATGCCCATAGTCAAACTGGTGACAACGAGAAAGCTGACAGGTCCAAATTTCCATTAAAATAAACGCATATCACCCAGAATTCAGTAAAAATAATAAATTTAAGTTATTTGTAGTATTTAATTAAAACTATCAGATATTTGAATCATTAATGCTGAATAGCCAAAATGTAGAATAATATAAATATTTATTAGTATTTAGCAAGTTTACCCTAACCTAACCTAGCATATACAGTATTATGCGATTTTTTACATATTTTGAAAGAACATACGTAGCTCTGCGTTGCCAAGCGCGATCATCGGAATCAAGCTACGCTACGTTTTTGGCCGAAATAAATCAGATTTCCCCAGAACTAAGAAATCTCTGGAGGGGTGGCACAAAGTTTTCCATGGGATGGTTTCGACAACCCACCTATCCATACTTATACTCGCCAAGAAAATGCAGCTAGAGCTAACACAGGATTAATCTTAGACCAAACCTTTCCAGGGTATAATGACTCACAAATAAATATATTAACGTCCAACAAAAATCCGAACGTCTGTATTTCTATCACATCATCTTCTATAACCTTTGGCAGGGAAAATTCAAGGTTTCTAAACTACCAATAAAAACTACCTATGAGCAAAGAGTATAAAAATTTAGAAGAATAAACCGAAAGTTATCAACAGATAAGCAATTTACTAGAAAATTTTGAGATGACTAAAATGATCTGAAAGCTTATGTCTTTTGTAGAGAGAACCGGCATTGTTTCCATAACGACTAACTTTAGTTCATTCTCGTGTACGTTAGGTTATTCTGTTGTCAGCTGTCGCCTAGGTAACAGGCCAAAGAAAGCTGTCACCTCTCTCTCTCTAATCGCGAGCTGATCGTAAAGCTGCACCAGCAAGATGGTCTTTCCATTGGAGCCATTGCAGAAATTCCCAAGCGCTCCAAAAGTGTATTCCACAATATTCAGACAACCTATGACAAAACAGGTTCGTATAAGGATAGTAAATCAACCGGTATTCCAGGGAAGACTAAAAAATGGAAGACCGAGCCACCACTCAAATTGTGGGGAAGGACTATTTGAAGACGGTTGCAGCAGTTTCTAGAGAGATCAGTGAGACTTTGGCTATTAATGTTTCTAGGCAGAGTGTGTTGTGTCTGATTGGAGGAAGAAAATCGTCACGCTCGCACACCCACGGTCAAGCCATTGATCAATCAGAAGAGCAAGAAGCCTCGTCTTACATTGGCAACTGAGCACGCTACATGGATGAATGACCAATGGAGTCAAGTACACTTCAATGACGATTATAAGTTGAATTTGTTCGGAACTGATGGTAGGAAGTACTTTCGTCGCAGAGCATGTAAAATATTGTATGTCAATTGCACCAAAGAAAGTGAAGTTTGGCAGACGAAGTATCATAGTCTGGCGCGGGATTTCGGTAGAAGGCACTGCGCTACACGGTGAAATCGGTGAAGACCTTCTTGGGCGACGAGTATATGACTATTATGAACTGGCTTGCACGGTGTCTGGACATGAATCCCCTTGGAAATGCTTGGAAGACGCTCGGAGAGAGGTGCAGAGCGAAGAATCCGAAAACAGTTCAAGAACTCCGGGCAATAATTTAAGATGAATGGAGCAAAACTACTGCGCATGAGTGCCAACAGTTGGTTGGTTTACGTGACAGGAGATGTCTTGAAGCATCATCAAAAACAAAGGATTCACACTAAATACTAATAATTGGATCTTGCACAAATATTTTCCACTGATATTTTAATCGTCATATGCAATAGAACTTTGCTTCTGCTCTCGTTCGGATCATTTTGGAAACTTCAATTTTTCTAGTCAATTGCTTATCTGCTGATTAATAACGTTTTATTTATCCAAATTTGCATAGTCTTCACTCATATGTAAATTATACCTGAAGGTAATCGTGCATCAATTTTGAAAACCTTGGATTTTCTCTGGCAAAAGTTATGGAAAATGATTTAATAGAAATACAGACGTTCTGATCTTTTTGTACGGTACTGTATACTGAAGTCAATGATTGTATTTAAACGGTATTCGTAACTTATATCAACCACTTTATCTTACTTAAAACATAATGGTCAAATAGTTATATTTAATTTACTGAATACCTATTATTATTTTTTTAAATTTTCCCTTCGACATTATTTTGACTTCTCAGCATTTTGACTTGGCATTCGATTGTCGGCGTTTTGACTGAGCCTTATTACTGTCAGCTTTCTGACTGTCGGTCTTATGACTGCTCACGGATATTTCGTTATAAAGTATTTGTTTTCGTAAAGGCCTAAAGTTTTTCTTTGCTATTGCATTTATTCTGTCTTGAGATAAAAAGTTTAGCGGAAAAAACTTTGTGCATGTAATTACCCCGCCCGTACCTTTATGTTTTTAAGTTTTATTTTGTTATGAAACAAAAAAATCTTAAGGTTATTAAAACCTTTAAAGATAGAAGGCACACCCTGTATATTAAATAAATCAGCCGAATTACGAAATCATAGACTTAATAATTACAAGAATGTGTAAAATAATTTGTACACATTCCTGTACAACAATGAACTATGCTAATTATTTATTTTACAGTTAACAACATGAATTTACTGCTTTAGGGTGTAGCGCGAAAGTAAAATATCATTCCTTTGTTCACTCCTCCACAATGAAGGGTGTAGCAAGTGTTTAGGTGTGTACGCGTATATGAAAGACCTTCGACATCATTTTATGCTCCTATTATCTTGGAAATTTCTTTTCGAATTGGTCCTACCAGCTATCGCAAAAGTCCTGTTACACTTGTTATGGCGCTCTCAACAAAGGACACAATGATAGTTTTGATGTAGTTAGACAGTTTCTTTTATTGTTTTAACATATAAATATGTGTTTAAATTGTAATATTAATCAATATGGCCTGACTCAGCGGCGAGCATGCACTCCAGGCGAGACCTAAAGGGCGCGCACACGTTGTGAACAAAGTCCTTCTTCATGCTGACCAGCGCGCGGTTGACGGAGGACTTCAGCTCCTAGGCGTTACTGTGGCGGACCTTGAAGGCCTTCCCCTTGACATGCGCCTACACGCTGTACTCAATGGGATTGAGATCGGGCGACTGCAGCTGCCCAAAATCTTTTGACCAGAAGTTCACGTTCGACCCCAACCACTCTTGCACGGTCTTGGCCGTCTGTGCCGGGACACTGTATTGCTGAAAGAATTAGTACACCTTATTTGGTGGTTTTTCTCACCCAGATCAAGCAGGACTTTCGTGGCCAAATGTCTCTGTAATCGGCCGCAAACCACACCGGCGGCATATTCTCACCATTTAAAGCCATGACCCCGAGCCTCATCACGGGAGGAGGGGGGTGGGGGGCGCTTGGCCATGGACACGTCACTGACCTCGAACCCTTCCTGGCCGAAGCTTACCACACGGTCGCTCTGCTTGTTGATGACCCAATCGACCGTGAATGTTTTTCCTCAGAAAAAAAGAGAATTCGATATTGCCATGACTCTTCAAGTTGTTAAGAAGGCGACGAGAGCGATCCCGGCGTTGTTCCCGCATACAGTTGGTGAGCAGAGGCCTTTCCACGCACATAAAGCTTTTGCTTCCCTCCGACTTGATGGTCTTGGACACCGTTGTCACCCATATGTACTTCTTCGCGAGCGGTGTCATTTTGAGCTTGGGAGCAGTTTCGAAGACCTTTCTCAGAGCCAACCAGTTGACGACTTGAGGTCTGCCTGACAACACTCGATCTTTGAGGTCTTTCCCGTTCTTGAGCCTCTACGCGACTCTGTAGACTGTCATCCGGCTGATGTTTAGCCGCTTGGCGATGTCTGACTTGTTGTGGCACTCGCGGAGGAGAGCTGAGATCTCGCTTCTTTTGACTTCCATCTCGACAAACCCGTACACAATGGAAAAGTTGTTTTAATGATTCCTGCTAGAAAAGTAGAACTTTAAGTTTATTTGTCGGAACCTTTTCTATCACACACTTAAACCTTTCGAAAGATAAAAAAAAAACCCGAGTGTAACAGAACTTTTGCCAAAGCTGGTATGCAAAGAAAAAAGAACTTGGACTGTTAAGTGACCCAATTCGTAAGGCTGGTTAGTTTCACCTTTGACTTTGATGGAAACAAAGAACATTGAGGTTATGGCGTTTATCACTTGATGTATGATTGTGGTTAACATAACTGGATTTGTAACGGAACAAGAAAGAGTGGAATTAGGAAGAGCAGAGAGTCTATATAAAAAAATACTTCAATTTTGTTCGTTAGATCTTTTATAGTACTGTAGTCCTAAAACTAACCATTTCTAAATGCATATAATAATCTACAGCATGTATGCTTTTTCCTGCAATATATCAAGGGTATTTTTATATTTACTGTCTACGAATTTAGGGATTCAAATACTCAGTATTTGAGTCTTATTATTCTTTATGCCACTTTCAAAGTGAGTTATTTTCTTCGTCAACCTCATGCACGGTGTGGGGTGAGCGCAAATCAGCGCAACTAGAGTACTTTTCCCATCTTACCCCTTTTCTCCCATTAAACATAAATTAACCTATCCTTTTTGTATGCACCATTGACTCTTTATAGTCCGTACATCTCGGAAAGTTCTTAGTTCAAACTTCCTGCACATCTTCCACCCATATATGCCTGCCCGTTACGCAATTATTCGTTACCGTTTGCCTTTCTCACACCTAAAATCTCATTGAATTAAGTCTAATAGGCCCCCATCCCCTCTAAAGAGTACAATGTTTCGTGTAGGGTTCATATGTAGTTTATCAGTCAATCTCCTTCCCTAAAGAATGGGAGAGTCAAGTTCTTTATCTAAATTTTCTAACTCTTTTCTAGCGACTTATTACTAGATATTTGAAATGAGCCTTTTGGTTTATAATAATTGTCGTTGAGTTTTGGTGTTGTAAATAATTGACCCTCTCTCTCTCTCTATGTACTCGTTTGTCTCTTTTGTCTCCACCATCTAATTTCTCTCTACTCATTAGTTAATTTCCTAATACCTTAGATTATTATTTAACCATCCTTTTCCAATTATTAGAAATATAGTATCAAATATCGAACCGAAAAGACATTTTGCGATTATCGATGTTACCCTTGGTCTTTCTTGCATTGGATAGTCCAGGGAAGGTCGTTTGTGAGCAACTCTATGCTAGATTCTTTGAATTAATGGGTCAGAGACATCTAGAACAGTGACCTGTCAACTCATACCAGAACAACTAGTGGCTAAGACATTTCATACCATATTATATAAAATAAAGAAATACATAGGATGAATTAAAAAAGTCATATGTTTTTACAGAAAATGGATATCTGCGCTAGGTGCGCATGGGTTAGGTTAGATTGTGTTAGATTATGTTGGGTTAAGTTATTTATCTTTGGCATGGTATGAGATCCCCTAGGTATCAGATGTCAGAGATGAATTATTATGGTATGAATTGTCCTAGGTTTCTCTCAAATATTAACATGAAAAATACCCAACTCTTTTATAGAAATTGACTAACAAGACATTTTTTTTTTAAATTGAGAGTTTTCCTCAAAGGAAACAGTTAAATCAGTTGACTTATTAATAACGGAGCTCAAACGTAACAGAAGTCATAGAAGAATCATAGAAAAAAACGGATTACTAGCAAAACTTTCCAACCCTTTTGCGACGTGGTAACATTTAGTCGTCTTTAGGACGCACAATTTGTACCATAATAGTCCTAACTAAAGAAAATAAATTTAATCGAGACTGAATGGCTTGGACGGTTGTCACTGGCCCCATTGAGATCCTCCACTGTACCATAGATCTCGAAGTGGTCCACCCAGTCCTGAATTCAGCTCTTGGAGGTTTTTTTTCACATTCGAACTGATGCACGAAAGTGTCCTCCACTTTATTGAATGAGCCTGTCTTGTAGTAATGTTTGACGCAATTTATTCTTTGCTGGAGCTTCCATTGAGATCTAGTTGTGTTCACAGGTGTTGCTTCTATCATTTCCTGCAAAGTAAGGGTAATTAGTGAATGAATGAATGAAGGATATATCACAAAAAAGCGTGTGCAGGCCCGTTTTGGGGGGTGACCCTGTAAGAATGAATAGCACAAGGAAATAAAGAAACCGAATTAATGAGAAGAATTTAAAAAAATAAATTTCACCAGCCTTCGAATAAATTTAAAAAAAAATTCCAATTTCAAATTTCATGTCCTTCCACTAACTATTCATACTTCACTTAAAACTGGATGTATATTTTTACGTTCTCCTTTCCTTTAGGTTCCTAAGCTTAAAATTTGCATAGAAAGGAAGACACATTAGGAGTTGAAGCTTATTATATTGCCAAGGTGGAGTAGAGTACCGAATAAAACTATCCTATTTACGATATTTCCTGACTATAAAAACTGTGTAATTTCGTTCTTTCGAATGGTGATCTTTTTTCCACTTTAAATTAATATAGTACATCATCAGTGCATAAGACCGAGCTATGGCAGAGAAAGGTAGGGTTTTCCTGGTGTCCTTGTCTTTTCTAGTGATCTCTGTACTCAGACCGCTCTCCTTTATACTACGTTGCTTGATAATGTGCAATCAAATTTTTCTGGTGGTCCCTGTACCCAGACCCATATCTTTCATGCATCGTTGCTTGATACTGCGCAATAATTTTTTCTGGTGGTCCCTGTACTCAGACCCATATCTTTCATGCATCGTTGCTTGATACTGCGCAATCAAATTTTTCTGGTGGTCCCTGTACTCAGACCCATATCTTTCATGCATCGTTGCTTGATACTGCGCAATCAATTTTTTCTGGTGGTCCCTGTACTCAGACGCATCTCTTTCATGCATCGTTGCTTGATACTGCGAAATCAAATCTTTCTGGTGGTCCCTGTACTCAGACGCATATCTTTCATGCATCGTTGCTTGATACTGCACAATCAAGCATATATAAAAGCACTTGCCTTATTTTGTATAGGCAACGGGTGATCGATATCGAAATTCCTGAAATAGATGAGTATTATTATTATTATTATTGGACGCAATTAAGTCTTTTAAGTGGAGTATACAATGCTTAGGGAAAAATTCTGATTGATCGTGTAAGAAAGGTAAGTGCTGAGCCAGTAGTGGGGATAAAATGTTTGCCTTACGGTGCGTGTCAGAGAAAGAAAAGTATAAGAGGTGTAAGGTGTATGCTAGAATGTATGGATTGAGAGGTATGATATGCATATGGGTGTGGGGCAAGCGTGTGCGTTTTCGCAGTTGTTGTTTTAATATCTTTATCGAAGAAGTGTTTTGAAAAGTAAGAATGGTAGTGAGGGAGAGAAGTGTGAGGTTGATGTTAGTGGGTGCGTGGGAGGGATTTTTAATTTTTTTTGAAGGGTTTGATGAGGACACTAAAAGTAAATGCACGAAAAAAGGTAAAGTTACTTTGTTTGGTGGTGAGGATAGGATTGTTGCACACATCGAGTAAGTGTGGTGTTATAAATATCTGAGGTGAATGGGAAATGATAGTGGTAGGATTGGATAGTAAGTGTTTGAGTGTGGAATGGCAAAGAAATTGCGTGAGACTATATTGGTAGCCAGGTAACACTGTATGAGAGTAAAATTGTCGTTTCAAAGAACGAAATATTTGAAGTCAGAGCAGTATGATGATAAGTTAAGAGGAATGTTTGTGTGTGCGAAAGGTAATTAGAGTAAGAGAAGAATGAGTTAGAGATATATATGGTGTGAGGAAAGATGTGAATGAAGTTGTAACTGTAAACATTTTGAGGTTGTAAGAGAAAGCATTTAAAAGAATGAATGAGATTAAACATGTTAAGAGAGACCGTACAAAAGAAGGAAAGATAATTATACAATACGAAACAATAGTTTTGTTTATATGCATTTTTATATGTTTTATATGTATTTTTTGCCGTTTAGTTCATATATTACCTAGATTTTGGCATATGATCAGTACCTTTAGAGATTTTCTTAGGTTTATATTTGTCGATTTTGTAAGGAATTTGAGACAGTAACGTGAGTATTTTCACGTATTACAACGTATTTAGGAACTGTAAGGAAAAAAAGAGCAAAAAATAATGAAAAATATTTACATTAGAAGTGCTTTGAAGATCGTGCTTTTCTAGTGTGAACGTTTTTATCTTTACTCACTAGATACTATACATATAGTCTCCCATCATGCCAGTATAGCATCTTGCTTTGTATCTTCTTTCCATTTTTGTGATATCTTGATGGAATCTCTTACCATGCTCCTCACTGACATCAGCCAAGTTTTCGCGAAAGAAAACTAGATGTGACTTCAAAAATGCACGTCCAAGGACATAGGCAGCCCAATTCCTTGAAGCTGTCAATAAGCTTTGTTACCATCTGCTTGTAGTTTGATCTTTGTGATTTCCTAAGAATATACGAAGTACACCACTAAGTACACACCATGCTTTTCTTTCGACTTCGTTTATCGCTTTTTCAAGTTTCTCAAATTTTAACTTTGCGTTTACTTGTGGTCCAACAAATATAACCACCCTTGATCTTAGCCTCATAAAGATTTGGAAACATGAGACTGATTTCTTGGAAAGGTTACTCCTCTAAAATCTAAGGCCTTCACAAACTGTTTAATCAATCGTAATTTTATATGAAGTAGTGGTAATTAAACCTCGACAGCTCCACAAGACGCTGTCTGACAACATTTAACTTCCTTGGCTTTAATTCATGTCGCGGAGGCCACTTACAAGCCAAGCAAGAAGGGAAGCATCTTGAAGTCCCCACAAACATCCTACTTAAATTCACCATAGTTGATTTTGTCAAAAAGTTCTTTAACATTATCGTAGTCTTCTTTGCTGTGAACGGGGTGTGCAAGACGCAAAGATGGATATTGGTTTCCATTGTGTAGTAACACTGCTTTGAGAATTTGCGTTGAACTGACTTAGATATTTTGTCATTGGCAAGATCATGTTTCAATATTAACAGTAATAAACAAACCGTTCACATCTTCTCAAATACACAGATCTCCACTACCATCAAAGTACACTTCAAATTCATCACTTAGTTTCCAGTACACAGATGTCCTAGAGTCTTCAACTAGTAAAATCCATTCCTTCAGCCTGGATGTTAAAAGTTCAGCTACTGACTTAGGAGACCTAAATGCCTGATCAAATCATCCAGTTCACTTTGATTTTATAAATGCGGATGCGTACTCATTCTTAGCACGAATGTTTCATCCTTTTCTTTCGTACCGATACGTGCTAATTCTTCTGATGAAAAGAAATAATTACATCTTCTGTCTGAAAAAAGAGAAATGACTACATTTAGCAACGTCAACCAAAACAGATGATAGTATCTCTGGATACTGAAGAACTCCTCTTCCTTTATATTTTCAGTATTTTGTGACATCTATCATGCAAAAATAGCAGCCCTCATGATTGTTCTTCGGCTATCTCCATATTCTTGGAATAACAAAAGGCATAGCCCTTCTTTCATCTCCCAACCATCCTTTCACAGTAGATCGACAGCTTCCAAATAACATATGAGGAACCCATGGTTTTTCTCGGTCCCCTTTGGGCATTCCAAAGTCGAGTCTGAACGCTATCCAGAACTTGGTACCATTATCCCACTATAATATCCGCACACGTAACAAAATGTATCGGGATAATTTTCTTATCCCCTCTTATTCATACTCAAGAAAGCTAAAATTATATCGTAGAAAACATTCTGAAACTTAAAAAATTACATTAAATTATAAATCATCCTAAAAAGCGGTTTTTAATGACAGAAACAACCAATGCATTTCAGTAACGGGTCATCAAAATTTTTTTTTTTTAATTATGGCCGAAAATTGATTAATAAACAATAAAAAAAATCATTATAAACCAAAACTTTCTCAAAAACTTGTTATGTAGCGTTAAGCGGTTAGTGTAGCATCTGGCACGCCCAGGCGTCGCCCAGGCATCCACCCGATTCCGTGTGATGGTATCTATTCATTGCTACACCAACTGCTTACCATCACAGTGCACATTATTATTGTCTTTACTACGTAGTGTTATGGTTGTGTGTAAGAGAGGGAATACTCAGTACTCACGGAATGGTAAAGGGATTATATTGTTTATGAGAGGTACTCATAGAAGCGATTTTGAACGCGATGAGCTTGGGACTTGGGGGTTAACCCTGACTCGATGAAGTGCTCCGTTTTCTCTATAAGTTAGTATGTCAATTTGTAGGTTGGTCGGTCGGGTGGTACCCATTTTACTTTTCAATCAGTTTTTTGGGCGATAAAATCGTGACTATTTGGCCGATTCTAACGAAATTTTAAACCCTTATGTCGTTTTTTATTTCCCTTTGAATGATATCATTGTTGAGTTCCTCTCTAGGTTAGTCCTGGAATTATTGAAAGAAAACTAACTATGGGTCGGATTTGACCCCACTTGTTGAAAGTTTTGAAGGTCGTAAGGTCATAAGTGTGAATAATTAACAGCACGCGACTTAGATCTGTTGACCTTGTTTCAGTTCTAGGAAGTGCATTAATTTACAATAAGTACCATTTTTATCAGTTGTAAGGTATCCTTCCATTTAGTCGAGCGATCATTAAAAGACAAATTAGAAGAGTGGTGAAAGTTCATCATTTTGTATAGTCGAGGTCCGTCATCTTGAATCGCTCCACCTACTTTTGCAGCAGAAAATTGTTCATGGCTGTGAATCAAATGTTGAACAAAGTGAAAAAGTGCTAGAAAAATAATGATAATACTCGTATGTTACAGTTCTGTGGTGTTATTTAGAGAGAATTTCATTCATGCTTTCATCCATGACTATTCAATGGGTCATCAAGTCTTAGCAATCTTGTGGTATCCGAATAATCTTTCCCCGCAAGTTGTGGTTGATCGCGTTTTATTACTATAAATTAGGTAATTGAATTTTTGCTATGTACTCTTCTAATTTGATATAGGAGAAGCAGATAATTAATATAAGACTGCGAAAAATAATTGTTGGTCAATTATGTGGATCCTACCCTTAATCTGTTGCGATGCATTCTAATATGATGACCTTTTTCGTTTTTAGGATTTTATGGCTGTAGCGTGAGTTTGATGATGTTCTCCGATGATACCTATGGAGGGTCTCTATCCCTCTACACTGCAAGATATGCGACTCCAACTCCCCGATCTTTCATCTCCAACCCAAGTTTCCTCTTGTCAACTCCCCGTCCTTATCCAGTCCCACGAGGGGAGGAATCTATGTATTCATTCCCGCCTTCAAGACACCCGCCCATTGCTGTCACCCCTGTACCTCAAGGCGTTCATGAACGAAGGCTGCCCCTCCTTCCCCCTCCACACAGATCCACAGTGAAACCTCCCCTCAACTTCGGGAACCGAGGTGGGTTTCGTTTTTACGGGCCTCAATATTCCGATAGTCCTTACCGAACGAAATCTAACCAGGATCTCGTAGAGGGGAGATATTTCGACGAGGATTACCTTTTTTCCCAATCCATCGAAGATGCAGACTCCTTGTTTACGGACGAAAATATATACTCGTACGCCGGCGAAGAATTCCTCCCACCTGCCCTCGTCATTCGAGCGGAATCCCTTCTAAAAGCGGCGAAAGAAGCCGAAGAGAATGTTTACGAAGAAATCTCTGACCTCTGGGACAACCCGAGTTTAGTCCAGCGCGTTCTCGAACGTTGCAATGTTCCATTCGAGCAAAGAAAGGTTCTTTCTGCGTTGAACATCGAAGTTGGTGGATTCAAGGGCCAGAGAACGAGGTACAATGGTACTCACTCTCCCGACTCTGGACTGACCATGTCAGCATCGGACTCGTCTGGAGATGGAACAAGACCCCTACACCACTCTTTCCAAACAAGGAACCACAGAACAAAGCTCAAACGGTGTGAATCACTCGATATCAAAGATTTGGGAGGGAAAAGACCGAGAATTCCAACTCATCGCATCTCCCTTCGTGAAAATGTCAACAAAGGCCGCAAAAATCCTCTCCAACGAGGCTTCGAAGGGGTTAAAGAGAGAATGGAAAAAACTCGACAACGATTGCTTAAATTTTCTAAAAGAGGTAAGTAAATATTTCATCTTATCCTCAATTAAATGCTTAACCTTTTCGAAAAAAAATGAAAATAGAGACCGAAATCTTTCTCTTTTAATTCAATTCTTCCTTTTGAACGAGAAAGAAGATGTCCCTACTTTATTAATTAAAACGTTGACTTCGAATTAAGTCACATACATAATATCCAATGATAGTTTTTATTGCTATACTCTTTCTATAGTGGTATATCACACTTAAATTTCAGAAATTAAGGATAATATCGCAGCATTTGTCGACTCAAGTGGTTTATTTATATTATATTTTGAGGAATCGTAGAAGCGCGTTGAAATTTAAAAGTATCAACCAGTTTTGTGTTTTGAGTTTTATTTGTGAAAGATAAACAGCACCGGACTTAACTGTATAATATGTTAAAGGAGGTGTACATAATGGTGTCTACCTTCACCAGACCTCACCCCCTTGGCTTCTTTTAGTGGGCTTTGCTAAAGGAGGTGTACGCAATGGTCTCTTCCTTCACCAGAACTCACCCCCCTTGGCTTCTTTTTCTGGGGTAGGCTAAAGGAGGTGTACTCAATGGTGTCTCCCTTCACCAGACCTCACCCCCTTGGCTTCTTTTAGTAAAGTATGCTAAAGGAGGTGTACTCAATGGTCTCTTCTTTCTCCAGACCTGACCCCCTTGGCTTCTTTTACTGGGGTATGCTAAAGGAGGTGTACACAATGATCTTTTCCTTGACCAGACTTACTCCCTTGGCTTCTTTTTCTAGGGTATGCCAAAAAAGGTGTACTCAATGGTCTCTACCTTCACAAGACCTCACCCCCTTGGCTTCTTTTTCTGGGGTATGCTAAAAAAGGTGTACACAATGATCTTTTCCTTCACCAGACTTACTACCTTGGCTTCTTTTTCTGGGGTATGCTGAAGGAGGTGTACACAATGATCTTTTCCTTCACCAGACAATCCCTTGGCTTCTTTTACTGGGGTATGCTAAAGGAGGTGTACTCAATGGTCTCTTTCTTTAATCAGACCTGAGCCCCTTGGCTTCTTTTACTGGGGTATGCTAAAAAAGGTGTACACAATGATCTTTTCCTTCAACAGACTCACTCCCTTGGCTTCTTTTTCTGGGGTATGCTAAAGGAGGTGTACACAATGATCTTTTCCTTCACCAGACTCAATCCCTTGGCTTTTTTTTCCGGGGTATGCTAAAGGAGGTGTACTCAATGGTATCTTCTTTCCCTACACCTGACCCCCTTGGCTTCCTTTACTGGAGTATGCTAAAGGAGGTGTACACAATGATCTTTTCCTTCACCAGACTTACTCCCTTGGCTTCTTTTTCTAGGGTATGCTAAAGGAGGTGTACACAATGATCTTTTCCTCCCTTAGACTCAATCCCTTGGCTTCTTTTACTGGGGTATGCTAAAGGAGGTGTACTCAATGGTCTCTTCCTTCACCAGACCTGCCCCATTTGGCTTCTTTTAATAGGGTATGATAAAGGAGGTGTACACAATGATCTTTTCCTTCACCAGACTCACTCCCTTGGCTTCTTTTTCTGTGGTATGCTAAAGAAGGTGTACTCAATGGTCTCTTCCTTCAAAAGACCTCGCCCCCCTTGGCTTCTTTTTCTGGGATATGCTAAAGGAGGTGTACACAATGATCTTTTCCTTCAACAGACTCACTCCTTTGGCTTCTTTTTCTGGGGTATGCTAAAGGAGGTGTACTCAATGGTCTCTTCCTTCAAAAGACCTCACTCCCCTTGGCTTATTTTACTGGGGTATGCTAAAGGAGGTGTACACAATGATCTTTTCCTTGACCAGACTCACTCCCTTGGCTTCTTTTTCTGGGGTATGCTGAAGGAGGTGTACGCAATGATCTTTTCCTTCACCAGACTCACTCCCTTGGCTTCTTTTTCTGGGGTATGCCAAAGGAGGTGTACTCAATGTTCTCTTCCTTCACCAGACCTCACCCCTTGGCTACTTTTTCTGGGGTATGCTAAAGAAGGTGTAATCAATGGTCTCGTCCTTCACCAGACCTCACCCCCTTGGCTTCTATTACTGGGATATGCTAAAGGAGGTGTACACAATGGTCTCATCCTTCACCAGACTCACTCCCTTGGCTGATTTTTCTGAGGTATGCTAAAAGAGGTGTACTCAATGGTCTCTTCCTTCACCAGACCTCACCCCCTTGGCTTCTTTCTCTGGGGTATGCTAAAGGAGGTGTACTCTATGGTCTCTTCCTACACCAGACCTCACACCCTTGGCTTATTTTAGTGGGGTATGCTAAAGAAGGTGTACTCAATGGTCTCCTCCTTCACCAGACCTCACCACCTTGGCTTCTTTTACTGGGGTATGCTAAAGGAGGTGTACTCAATGGTCTCTTCCTTCACCAGACCTGCCCCATTTGGCTTCTTTTAATAGGGTATGATAAAGGAGGTGTACACAATGATCTTTTCCTTCACCAGACTCACTCCCTTGGCTTCTTTTTCTGTGGTATGCTAAAGAAGGTGTACTCAATGGTCTCTTCCTTCAAAAGACCTCGCCCCCCTTGGCTTCTTTTTCTGGGATATGCTAAAGGAGGTGTACACAATGATCTTTTCCTTCAACAGACTCACTCCCTTGGCTTCTTTTTCTGGGGTATGCTAAAGGAGGTGTACTCAATGGTCTCTTCCTTCAAAAGACCTCACTCCCCTTGGCTTATTTTACTGGGGTATGCTAAAGGAGGTGTACACAATGATCTTTTCCTTGACCAGACTCACTCCCTTGGCTTCTTTTTCTGGGGTATGCTGAAGGAGGTGTACGCAATGATCTTTTCCTTCACCAGACTCACTCCCTTGGCTTCTTTTTCTGGGGTATGCCAAAGGAGGTGTACTCAATGTTCTCTTCCTTCACCAGACCTCACCCCTTGGCTACTTTTTCTGGGGTATGCTAAAGAAGGTGTAATCAATGGTCTCGTCCTTCACCAGACCTCACCCCCTTGGCTTCTATTACTGGGATATGCTAAAGGAGGTGTACACAATGGTCTCATCCTTCACCAGACTCACTCCCTTGGCTGATTTTTCTGAGGTATGCTAAAAGAGGTGTACTCAATGGTCTCTTCCTTCACCAGACCTCACCCCCTTGGCTTCTTTCTCTGGGGTATGCTAAAGGAGGTGTACTCTATGGTCTCTTCCTACACCAGACCTCACACCCTTGGCTTATTTTAGTGGGGTATGCTAAAGAAGGTGTACTCAATGGTCTCCTCCTTCACCAGACCTCACCACCTTGGCTTCTTTTAGTGGGGTATGCTAAAGGAGGTGTACTCAATGGTCTCTTCTTTCTCCAGACCTGATCCCCTTAGGCTTCCTTTACTGGGGTATGCTAAAGGAGATGTACACAATGATCTTTTCCTTCACCAGACTTACTCACTTGGCTTCTTTTTCTGGGGTATGCTAAAGGAGGTGTACACAATGATCTTTTCCTCCCCTAGACTCAATCCCTTGGCTTCTTTTACCTGGGGTATGCTAAAGGAGGTGTACTCAATGATCTTTTCCTTCACCAGACTCACTCCCTTGGCTTCTTTTTCTGTGGTATGCTAAAGGAGGTGTACTCAATGGTCTCTTCCTTCAAAAGACCTCGCCACCCTTGGCTTCTTTTTCTGGGGTATGCTAAAGGAGGTGTACACAATGATCTTTTCCTTCAACAGACTCACTCCCTTGGCTTCTTTTTCTGGGGTATGCTAAAGGAGGTGTACACAATGATCTTTTCCTTCACCAGACTCAATCCCTTGGCTTTTTTTTCCGGGGTATGCTAAAGGAGGTGTACTCAATGGTATCTTCTTTCCCTAGACCTGACCCCCTTGGCTTCCTTTACTGGAGTATGCTAAAGGAGGTGTACACAATGATCTTTTCCTTCACCAGACTTACTCCCTTGGCTTCTTTTTCTAGGGTATGCTAAAGGAGGTGTACACAATGATCTTTTCCTCCCTTAGACTCAATCCCTTGGCTTCTTTTACTGGGGTATGCTAAAGGAGGTGTACTCAATGGTCTCTTCCTTCACCAGACCTGCCCCATTTGGCTTCTTTTAATAGGGTATGATAAAGGAGGTGTACACAATGATCTTTTCCTTCACCAGACTCACTCCCTTGGCTTCTTTTTCTGTGGTATGCTAAAGAAGGTGTACTCAATGGTCTCTTCCTTCAAAAGACCTCG